>CM038674.1:359746784-360963064 GCA_021605145.1 Aegilops bicornis | reverse complement strand
TCAAACTCATCCTCATCAATCTCAAACGTGGTTCCAACTATAGCATCTCTCACAATCGTGTGCAAAAAACCGAAGATGCCAACTCCCAGAGGATGATCACCAGCTTCAGTAGGAAAGAACTCAGATTCGTGAAGCAAACCTTCGATGATGTGACGGAGAGCTACCTTGCGGTGGAAGGGGATGACTCTGTCAGCTTCGGCGATGGCGAGGAAATCATGCCGCAGAAGAGGGACGGGGCCAATCACCATATCGTCCCTCACCCGGCGATCCGGCGGTCCAAGCTCCACGGTCATCCCCGGCGGGAGGTAGGGGATGACATTGACGGGAAAGTTGGCCATGGCAGGAGCTCGCAGCAGAGGCGCAGTGGAAGACTCAGAGGTCGAGAAGGAATGCAGAGCGGCGTCCCTTGGGGGCAACTTGGGGACCCAACGCCACCTTTTGCTCCACTGCCGAGTAGCACAGGATGACGCCACGTGCCGCACAGAGCCAAGTTTTTCAGAGACATCTTGCACTTTTTTGACCTGCGACCTCAAGACATTGGGCCCAATTCCGTGTCAAATCTTTGCAATTTTCAAGTGTTCTGCAAGGTGTACCTTAGAGAAGAACCCAGCTTGCTACTCTTTAGGGAGTTCTTTTATTTGAACTGTCAAAATGAACGTGCCAATGGGCCCATCTTGGAACTTGGTGGAATCTCAATCCAGCGATGGAGAGACTGTCTCTTTCCGTATGCCAAACCGCCGATGCACCCTAAAGATTGGAATCAGACGTGGTTTTATTGTCAATACACTTCTCCGGCTAATGAGAACCCTCTACCCAGTTTTCGTGCCCTGCGCCTGGAGTCCACTCACCCCTTGCTAGATAAACTGTCTCCAGCTGAACGTCAAACACTTGCCCCCACCATGAGCAAGGTCAAGGCTCTTTTGGGGAATGGCCTAAACGGCATTGATCTGGTCCGGGTTTGGCTTGCCTGGCGGGTTCTTCCTTTGAGCCGCCGCCCCGGCGTGACGTGCGATTACACAGGCCAAAAGAATGATCCTCTGCGGCACCGCCCTGACGACTTACCTGAGGATGTCGTTGATGATATGACCAAATCTCTTCTGAATGAGAGTCTGGCAGATTGTGGGAAAGTAGGTTTACGTCCTTTCTGCAAAGCTAACCCGGCTCCACCGGTAAGCCATCGACTTGAGCATTTTTACCTTCAACTTGAACAATTTCGTCTTTACTCAAAAACCTTTGTTGTAATTCATAGGCTGATGACGAATTCTGGAAGGTCAAGTATGACCATGAAGCTGCAAAGAAAGCCAGAAAAACCAAGAAAGCCGCCAGGAAAGCCGCTGCCCTGAAGAAGGGGAATAAGCCTAGCGCCTCAGATATGCTTCATTTGGAAGATGCCTCTGAATCAGAGGTAGCTCTTGACTCTTTAGGTTCCTTTTTTAACCACCTTATTGACACTAATTATCATCAGGAGGACACAGGAGCAAGTCATGCAGTGGATGAAGAGGTAACTATTATTTCCTCCGACTCCGTGCCTTTGCCAAGACGGAAAATCCGAAGAATAACCTGGAAAGTAAGATTTTCACATCCTTTAGCTTATCAAGATCCTCAATTTCTTTTGAAGCAACAGCTGCATGAGAACCGGAGGCAAACCCGGACCAGCAAGGATGCCGAACTTTCCTCTGGCTTACCGAATGCTCCAAAGAAGCGCCGGAACAAGGTTACCTCTGATTTACACCCTACTTATCCTTTGGCGGGTCTCATTTGTGAACCACTCAATTCTTCTAATTCAAACTACCAGGAAACTTCACCTTCCTCCGGCGAGTTAATGCAGTCCAACTTGCCGACTTTTAAAACCGCTCCAGTGTAATGATAATCTGTTTATCTGGTGCTTATCTTACTCATGTTTTTTGCACTAACCTTTTGAGTTTTACACAGCGTACAAGTAAAGCCCAGCAAGAGGGCGAAGAAGAGCAAGCCAGCCGAAGAGCTGATCTTAAATGAACCGGAGCTCAGAACAGCTGCTCCTGACACCTCCGCTCATGAGCCGCCGCATGAACTAGCCCACGATATTCCAACGCCTACTGCTGACCCGCCTGTCGAGCAAGCCATTGACGGTTCTGAGAATCCGGAGATCCCTAGCCCGGCCAAGACAGATGACCCGGATGTCGAAATCATCAAAACTGACTTTGTTGAGCCGGGGAGACCCACCGTGCTGGCCAAGTGCTCCGCCAAAGAAGAATTCCTCGAATGCCGCATGGCTAAGCTGGATGTCACTGATTATACTCATCTAAGTATTGGAGAAATTGTCTCTGGTTATATAAATCAAGTGCACAACAGCCTTGACATGGAAATTGACATGGTGAAACAGATACACCAAAAATCTGAGGTATAAATCTTGTTGTTGTACTTTATTTATCCTTACTATACCAGCCCCCAAATCTATTACTTATGATGAAATATGTTGTAGACTTAAGACCAGCTTAATAATATATGTAAGAAATCCGGCTTAACCTGTAGCCCCCAAGGGCCGGCTTAACCAGCATGTTTGAACTGGTCCTTATCATGTTTTAATCAAGAAGTACTTGGAACAGCAATATGCATTAGCCCCCAAGTGCCAAGTATCTTTGCTGGCAAAGTGCTTGGGACTTACTTTAATGAACCACCACTGCAAACAGAATTCTTTAGCATACATTAGCCCCCAAGTGCCAAGTATCTTTGCTTGCAAAGTGCTTGGGACATAATGTTGTATTATGATAATCATGTTTGTAACCCCATATTTGTACAGGCCACCATTAGTCAATTTGAATCGGAGATTTCTGACCTGAAGAATCGCCTGGAAGCACTAGAGATTGAAACCCAAAAGGCCAACTCCAAGTTTGAATTCAGTGTATCTGAACAAGAGAAACTGAAAAAAGGTTTTGAAGCAGAGAAGAAGGCCTGGGCTGATGAAAAGATTTCCTTGATCAACCGGGCTGAGAAAACTAAGGAGGCTCTTGCAGAAACAAACGCCAAGTTATCCGGCTGAAAACGCCATGTATATCAGATGGTCTCAACAATATTTGGTAAGTCTCTGCAAGCATTAGATATTTGAATTTTTTCTAACAAGTATATCAATTGTCATCGACTCACCTGAATTTGTAATGCAGGCCCCAGGAGTTCCAATCTTGACCAAATCATGTTGGTAAAATTGAAGATGGTTTACACACTGGTAGGACAACTCTACACCGGGTCACGGCGTGCTTTAGCTGCAGTGGCTTTGTCCAATGAAGTCCCCACCCTCTTGGCGGATGTACTGAAACAGCTTGTTGTGCTACCTCAACGGTTCAAAGAACTAGGGCGATCTTCTGCGAGAGCCGGAGCCGTAGCTGCATTAAGCCGGGCCAAGGCATGGCTACTGGAGCTAGACCCGGCCGACATCGCCATCGGGTATCCCAGCCTAAAAGAGGACGACACCCCGTTTGGACAGGAGGACTTCACCACTTGTGTTAAGGAAATACGCCCTGTGGCCACCCTGATTGCTAATAACATAGATCTTAACAAGTATCATCCGGGTTATGATGCTGAAAATCGAAGGATTCCAACGCCACATTATGAAGTGATCAGCCTGATCCCTCCAATTCGTCAGCATACCTTTCCCCCTGAAGTTGACCCGGCCGGATTAATTGATGATGAAGCTGAATTTGAAGCTTTGAGTGGCATTGACTGGTCATCATCAACCTTCCAAGATAGGAAACAAGACGGAAGAGCGGAAAGGGATGATCCGGAAGCTTCAGGCCAACAACGCATCTGAACCATCAGGCGGCCCATATTTATGCTTTGCTGAAAAACAATGCTTCATCTTTTGGACTCAGGCAGTCATGTAATAGGGTAGAAAAACACTTAATTTTGTCATGCCGTCGCGCACATTTCTGGCGCTCAATACTGTTTAAGCCGCCAAAAGGGGTTGAGATATGATTCGAGTACGATCAAGAAGCCCCCTAATAGGTTTGGTAGTGTGCCAATCAAAAGGGTATCGACAGCTGTCGGTGTCAAAACCGGCGGATCTCGGGTAGGGGGTCCCGAACTGTGCGTCTAGGCGGATGGTAATAGGAGACAAGGGACACGATGTTTTACCCAGGTTCGGGCCCTCTTGATGGAGGTAAAACCCTCACGTCCTGCTTGATTAATATTGATGATGTGTGTTACAAGAGTGGATCTACCACGAGATCAAAGAGGCTAAACCCTAGAAGCTAGCCTATGGTATGATTGTTTTTAGTCCTCTGGGACCTAAACCCTCCGGTTTATATAGATACCGGATAGGGTTAGGGTTACACAGTCGGTTACAATGGTAGGAGATCTACATATCCGTATCGCCAAGCTTGCCTTCCACGCCAAGGAAAGTCCCATCCGGACACGGACGAAGTCTTCAATCTTGTATCTTCATAGTCTTGGAGTCCGGCCGATGATGATAGTTCGGCTATCCGGACACCCCCTAGTCCGGAACTCCTCAAGAGCCTCTCGAACCAGGCTTCAATGACGAGTCCGCACGCATGTTGTCTTCGGCATTGCAAGGCGGGTTCTTCCTCGAATAATTTATAGAAGATTGTGAACACCAGGGATAGTGTCCGTCTGCGAAAATAAATTCCACATACCACCGTAGAGAATAATATTACACAAGATCAATCTGGCGGCGTGATACGTGGCGTGACATCGCACCACTACCAAGCCTTTACTCAAATTGTTTTTATTGTTCCACCTCAGCGCGTTTAGCGAAGCGGTTTCCTTGGCACGTCTTGTCGAAGAAGAGATCGTGTTCCCCTTATTCCGGGATTCCCATCAATACGGACGTGGGTAACCCAACCGCGCCATTGAGTGTGACGCTTGGGAGATAAGCGAGTTTTACCAGGCCGGTGGGGACACATGTTTTTGTCCGCCCATATAAGGGGATAAAGATCCAACCTTTTTACCTGCGCCTTCTTCCTCCTTGGCTTATCCATCTTCGCGAACTCGAGCTCCAGCGCCCAAGTCCGCACTTCTCACCTCAACCTTCTCCAACTATGTCCGGAGTGGGAGGCAAGTGGATGGCCTCCTCCGTCACGGAGGGGTAGACCCAGAAGCTGCGCGACACCGGATATTTGTCCAGCAACATCGCGCATCGGCTCCCCGACGAGGGAGAGCTCGTCCCCAACCCCAGGCCCCATGAGAGGGTAGTATTTCTTCCCCATTTCCTCCATGGACTGGGCTTCCCGCTTCATCCCTTTGTCCAGGGGCTCATGTTCTACTATGGCCTAGATTTCCATGATCGGCCCCAATTTCATCCTCAACATCTCGGCGTTTATCGTGGTATGCGAAACCTTCCTCTGCATCCAGCCCTACTTGATTTGTGGCTCAAGACCTTGATGTCAAGCCGAAGGTTGTGAAGGGCAGCCAAGCGGAGTGCGGAGGCGCCATGGTGGGCGGGATGTCCCACGTTACGTGGCCGGAGGGCACTTTTGTGGAAACCATCAAGGGGTGGCAATCGGGGTGGTTCTACATCACCGAGCAGCGTGACCTGATTGGGCAGCCGCCCCGACCAGATCCGCATCCCTACACGGCTCACCTCCCGGAAAGAGAGTGGCGGACTTGGGGATTCGGAGGAGCTGACCGGACTCCAAGCACTGTATCCGTAAGTCGGTGGACAAGAAGCTCAAGCTTGTCAACATAGTCCAGTCATGCTCATCCGCGGATTCTCCCGTGCCGCCGACGGGCTTCAACATGTGCGAAGTTTGGTCGGCGCAGCACCGGACCTGGCGGGCTCTTGACACTACATACGAAGATGTCCGGAAGGTGCTTTGTTCAAAGGGCGAAGCTCCCGCATCCGCTACCGAAGATCGCGGATTACGCTTTCATGACGTCCGGTGACGAGGTAAGTGATTTCACCACTTGTTTTCCATAGTTTGGCTCTATGCGGGATCTAAACTCCCTTTACCTTCTACAGGAATGGCTGGCGAAGGCCGAACGGATCATCTGTCCGGCCCCATTGCCAGAGGATCCGGCGGACGCCCGCCTAACGGGGCTGCTGGCTCCGGCACCCGTGGTCTTGGGAGAAGAAGGCCAAGAAGACGGCCACAGGGACTCGGAAGAGTTCCCGTTTTCAGGTGCTATCGGATGATGAATCCGAGGCCGACTCCTCCCACCAAGGCGAGGAGGAGAAGAAGAAAGCCTCTCCCCCAGCGGGGGAAGGGAAGAAAAGGAAGGCCTCCCCAACAAGGGAGGCCGAAGGGTCCAAGAAGGGAAAAACTCTTCCCCCGGACTGCTCCATAACGCCGATGTGACGCAGCGAGGATCGGCCTCCAAGGGCCAAGCCCCTGGCAAGATCGTAAGTATCCGGACTCCCGAATAACTTCAAGGTCTTTTCTTTTCGCCACATAATGTCTTTCTAATGCCGCATACAACCCTGCAGTCCGCCCAAGGATGATCTTCCCGTTTCGTCGAGCGGGTCCTTGGGTGCGTCGGATATGGATTCCCTTCCGACTGCCTCCACCCCCCGTGCCGCGGACTACGCCGAGGTGGGATCCCAGAAAGGGACCTGCCAGGAGGAGGAGGCCCCGGAGGTGTCACAGGACACCCTCCCGGACTGTGCACCGGACTCGGCCCCGGAGGCCACAGTGGCTCCGAGTCCGTGGCGACCCTTCGTAAGAAGGGCAAGACCGCTGACGCCCGGCTGCCTCCGTCCAACCGGAGGTGCGGATAATTCTTTGGGCGCTCAACGGCGCCTCCATCAAAGAGGAACACCGCCTGTTATGAGTGCGGTGATTCATAAGGTTCAGCTTCGCCAAGAGCAGGCCGACTGAGGCCTCGCAGCCTTCTAACGAAGCTTTGAGGTAAGAATTTCAATATATGTAAAATGGTACCGCATAGGCGGTAGCCTCGATGCTCGGTTCGGTGTTCGGAAAGAAAAGCCGGATGAGGATCTTTAGAAAGATAAACGCAGGAGTCATAAAAATATGTCAATATGGGATTGCAGGTTGTGATCTTGACCTCCGCCCGACCGATTGCGGAGGTCAATAATTTGAAGAAAAACCTCGAGCGGTCCGAGAACGAGCTCGGTCATGCCAAGAAGCAGCTCGAGGAAAAGGAAGGTGAGTAATACCTTATGAAAATTGTACCTTACAGAAAAGGATTTGGTTGCAAGAAAATGACAAGGAGAACGTGGTATTGTAGGGGCCACTAACGAAGTGGCTACCCTGAAGGAGGCGGTGGCCGCGGCCGAACGCAATGCGGCCGCGGAGTGCACCGAGCGAGAGAAGCAGGAGGCGCGGGTGGCGGAGGTACAGCAGGAGCTCCAGGATCTCGTGAAAAAACATGAGAGCTTGGAGCGTGACTCGAAGACTCGAGAGTCTGAGCTTGCAACGGCTCTTGAGAGTGCCAAAGCCGCAAAGGCCGAAGCCTACTAGGCCCTCCAGGAGATTGAGGCGGTGAAGAAAATAGCAGCGGGTAAGGCATTTTTCATGCAAAGTAAGCATGTGAGTATTAATTACCTATTGCTTACCCGAATTCGGAGCTCTCCAAGGGTGTTCGCAGATCTTCCTCGCAGCGTGTCCGATGCTGCCACATTCTACCGGGCCGAGGAGGGGAGCTCGACGGAGAAGGTCTTCTGGTCTCAGTATGCTGAGGCCGGACATCCGGTGCTTAGCGACCAGTGAAGGAGCTGGTCGAGCTCCACAAGGCGGCCGAACAGGCCATGAAGGGCCTCATAGTTCGGTTGTGGCCTAAGGAGGCCATGCCTGGGAGCTACTTCGCCCTGTGCGGCGGTGATGGATCCGCGTCTGTGGGTTGAAGTTATCAAGCATTCCGCTTGTATCGAGGGTGCCCGTCGGGCCCTTGCCACAAGAAAGGTGCACTGGGCAAGATGGATGCCTGAAGCTCGTGGACGGACCCGCCACCAGAGGGCAAGGAGCATCGACGCCCGAGATGTATTATAAGAGTGTGTTGAAGGGCGCCCGCACTATTGCGGTGAGTGCTCCAAAGATGTAATATTTGAGTAGACTCGCATTTTGTTATCGTGCGCTTGAAAACTTAGTTCATATGCGCTAAGCAATGCTTGTTAATTTAAAATATTACCTTACATGCGGCTTTTTATCAAATCTGAGAGATGGCAAGTCGTCGGCTTCAGCCCCCATGCCACGAGTCTTTGGGGTGTTCGGGATAAACTTGAGCGCTCTTGTTCCCATTTTTGGGTCCATCTAGGGAGGCGCTCAACACAAATGTAACAATGCAACCAGACTTATAATGCTTGAATACTCTCACTTAGCCATAGAATTCTATAATTTTAAATTTCGGCGAAGCCCCTAGTATTCGGAAGGCCGAATTTGGGGCGCTATCCACGCCTGGGCCGGACAAAGTCGGCTCCTCGCTCTAAGCGGCATAAGTCTTTAAGGACTCGCAAAAACCTCTCGAACAGCGACCGGCTCTCGCCTCATCATGACGGTCAGTTTTAGCTTTCTCCACTAAGGCGTTAACCCAGCTCAACTGGGGCGGAATCGCAGTGGTTCTCCCAGTGCTACCTTAACCGATATAATAGAACGTAAGGTACCAAAACTTGGGAGCCGAGCAAACCCAACTATTGACCCAAGACATGATTCGGAGCCGATGCATATAGTGCTATAAGTTCGGGGTGCCGCACTTGTGAAAGTGTTCGGACTCATCATACTATAATGCGGGAAACATAAGCCCCTGGTGTATATTAGCCGTACCAAAGTGTACGGATGCAACATGTCGTGAATGAACATATGTATGAAAAAGAAATGCAATTATAAACAAAAGGTGCTGCATTGTTTTATTCGATAAGTGCTGCTACGAATGCAGAACGATACAAGTAGTGCAATAAGCAAGGTATGAGACTGTTAAACCTGTCCCCCTCCAGGGGTAGGCTGCAGATTTGTGTATAAAAATGCTCGTAATGGAGACCACCTGTATATTCGTTGTAGCCTTTATCCTTCCCTGGCTGTTGCATCGTGAGTTCGGCAGGTCTGCTGCCGGACAGGGCTTCTGACATACGGAGTCCTGTGGGTAAAAAGTAAAAGGTAAAAAAGAAAAGAAAAAGGAAGGACACACTTGAGAGCCCCTGGTGTGGTTGAGCCGCAGTCTGGGTTTGTCGTGGTCGTGCCCCTCTACCCATGCCCATGGTATCTTCAGAGCGTAATGGTGTACGCGAAGGACCTACTTTGACGTTTCGCCGGAGCTGGGGTTGGGGCCGCACTTCTGGCGATGCTCGGGCGTGCTGTGGTCTTGTTGTAAGTTACTCCGGCGCTTAGCTGTGTCCGCCGCTTAACGGCCGGACTCGAGAATTGCCTTAAGAGGCTGCATTGCACTTCGCCGAGAGAGCCATTGTATGTTCCTCCGTGCGGAGAGAGCGTTCGGTATTTCCGTTGACCGTGATGACTCCTCGAGGGCTGGCATCTTGAGCTTGAGGTATGCATAGTGCGGCACCGCGTTGAACTTTGCAGACGCTGCACGTCCGAGCAAGGCATGATAGCCGCCATGAACGGGACTATGTCGAAGATTAACTCCTCGATTTGGAAGTTATCCGGGGATGCGAAGACCACTTCCAGTGTAATTGAGCCTGTACAATTGGCTTCTACACCTGGTATGGCGCCTTTAAAGGTCATTTTGGTTGGTTTAATCCTTGAGGGGTCTATGCCCATTTTGCGCCTTTGTATCACGGGTAAAGCAGGTTCATTGCTTGCCGCCATCCATCGGGACTCGGTTAGGTGAAATCCATCGGCGATTGGGTCTAAGACCAATGCGGCGAATCCGCCGTGGTGGATGCTGGTGGGTGGTCCTTCGATCAAAAGTGATCGGGCAGGAGGACCATGGATTGAACTTCGGGGCAACTGGCTCCATCGCGTATACATCCCTGAGTGCACGCTTCCGCTCCCTTTTGGGTATGTGCGTTGCGTATATCATGTTCACCGTCCGCACCTATGGGGGAAACCCTTACATCCTCTATTGGTCGGCGGTTGGGTCTCGTCCTCGCCATCGCCATGCAGCCCTTGTCATTGTTTTCGCAATTAACTTGCCTGCTGTTGAATACCCAACAGTCCCCTGTTGGTGTGGTTAAGCTGGCTTTTCGGGGTGCCGTATCCGCACAAGCGGTCGAGTATTCGGTCCAAATTGGACGGACCGGAGTAGTTCTTTTAAATGGCTTTTTCCGACCGGTTTAGAGCCTCACGAATCCGGCATTGATTGCCGTATCCTCAATATTGTCGCTGTTAATGCGCGGCGTTTGTTTTGTTATGACGCTGCCTGCCATTTCGGTCCTTGAAGTCCGGACCGCGAATTTTTGCCGAGGTTGTTGTTGCGTGCTAGCTGTTGTCCTCACCAGCGAAGCGGGTCATGAGTGATGTGAGGGCTGCCATGGATTTCGCTTTTCCTGTCCCTAGGTGCCGGGCAAGCCACTCGTCATGGATGTTATGCTTGAAGGCCACGAGGGCCTCCTTGTCCGGACGGTCGACGATTTAGTTTTTCTTGGTTAAGAACCGTGTCCGTAATTGTCCGCCGATTCGTCTGGCTGCTGAATTATGTGGCTTAGGTCGTCTGCGTCGGTGGTCGCACATATAAGTGCCCCGGAAGTTATCGAGGAATGCGGCTTCAGTGTCCTCCCAGCTCCCAATTGACTTTCTGGCAAGCTGTTGAGCCAATGCCGGGCTGGTCCTTTAAGCTTGAGGGGAGGTATTTGATGGGCGTGAAGATCGTCACCACGGGCCATGTGGATGTGAAGGAGATAGTCTTGATCCAAACCGCTGGGTCTGTTGTGCCATCATAGGATTCAATATTGACGGGTTTAAACCCTTCGGGATTTGATGATCCATTACTTCGTGAAGCATAGTGGGTGTCTTGGCGCCTGCATCGGGCGATATCACGACGGAGCTCAAAAGAGCTTTGTCTGTTTTGTTCGGCCCGGCTGGACTTACTGTGTCCAGCGCGACGGTTGTCGTCACGTACCGTGGGGCGCCCACGCGATCCATAGATCGATCTTGATTGTCTTGCCTTGTCCTCCAATATATCTCGCAGGTCCGGAGCGTTCCCCTGTGGCCGTGTGCTTTTTGAGCGATGCCGAGTGCAGTTACGGTGAAGGGCCTAGAGGCCTCTGTCTCGACCACGGGGTGGTCGGTCACCGTATTGTCTCTGGTGATGCGGGTTCGTAAGCCTCCTCCTCTAATCGGGGAGCAGCTTGCGTTGAGGGTAGCTTTTGGAGGGGCGTTCGAGCTCATGCTCTTCGCCGCGAGGACTTGATCCATCTGCCGGCTAGCAGAGATCTGATCAGCTCTAAGCTGTTGCTGCTTTTTCTTGAGGCTGTTCGCCGTGGCCATAAGCCCGCGTCTAAAACGCTCTTGTTCGACGGGATCCTCGGGCACGCATTTAATTCATCGTCGTCGAGGCTTGCTTCGTCTCCGGAGGGAGGCATATGATCCTCTACCTCTTCTTACGCCGCTCTCTCGTGAGGGCTGGCGTCTTCATCCTCTGCGCTGGATCTTGCGGTAGTGGATTTTCTTGACCTTTGTCCGGGTGCTATTATCTCCCGTGCGGAATCACCGTTTTCTTTGTGGCGGGATTTAGAGCGGCACCGCTGACGTCGGTGCTTCGGTTGCTTCTTGGAGGGGTCATCCTCCGTTATTCCATCGCCGTTCCCATCTTTTGGGATGTCCACCATGTATATGTCGTATGACGAGGTGGCCTTCCAGTGCCAGGTAGGCGCTGGTTCTTGTTCGTCTCCGGCATCGTCGTCCATACCATCGATGTCTTCGGAGTCGTAGTCTAGCATGTCGGTTAGATCATCGACAGTGGCTACAAAGTGGGTGGTGGGTGGGCGTTGAATTTCTTCGTCATCCGCATCCCAGCCTTCCTGACCGTAATCCTGCCAAGGCTCTCCGGATAAAGAGAGAGACTTTAGTGAATTCAGGATGTCGCCAAAGGGCGAGTGCTGAAAGATGTCCGCGGTAGTGAACTCCATGACGGGCGCCCAATCGGATTCGATTGGCAGGGGTGCGGGGGGATCGGAGTCCGGAGAGGAGTCCGGCACCCTGGAGTCGAGGTCTACGTAAAGGACAGGGATAGAGTCCGGCCCAATCGCCGTAGGGATTGTCACCCCCGAGGCGGTGTCCAACCACTCGTCCTCGATCGGGGAATCCGGCTCCGGATTAAGGGTGGGAGCGGATGTAGGTGCGTCCTCCAGGGCACTGTTCGGCTGCAGAGCTAGATCATGCCCATCGAAACGGTGCTGCACGCTCGGCTGCAGCTCGAATCCGTCGCAGATCAAGTCTCCGCGGATATCGGCCGTATAGCTCAAACTTCCAAATCTGACATGATGGCCAGGGGCGTAGCTTTCGATCTGCTTCCAGATGGCCAAGCGAATTGCCCTTGATGCAAAGCCGCGAATACGAAGATCTTCTCGGGGAGAAAGGTCTCACCCTGGACTGCGTCGTTGTTGATGATCGAAGGAGCCATCGGGCCTATCGGTGACGACACAGAGGAACTCTCAATGAAAGCACCAATGTCGGTGTCAAAACCGGCGGATCTCGGGTAGGGGGTCCCGAACTGTGCGTCTAGGTGGATGGTAACATGAGACAAGGGACACGATGTTTTACCCAGGTTCGGGCCCTCTTGATGGAGGTAAAACCCTACGTCCTGCTTGATTAATATTGATGATGTGTGTTACAAGAGTGGATCTACCACGAGATCAAAGAGGCTAAACCCTAGAAGCTAGCCTATGGTATGATTGTTTTTCGTCCTACGGACCTAAACCCTCCGGTTTATATAGACACCGGATAGGGTTAAGGTTACACAGATTCGGTTACAATGGTAGGAGATCTACATATCCGTATCGCCAAGCTTGCCTTCCACGCCAAGGAAAGTCCCATCCGGACACGGGACGAAGTCTTCAATCTTGTATCTTCATAGTCTTGGAGTCCGGCCGATGATGATAGTTCGGCTATCCGGACACCCCCTAGTCCGGAACTCCCTCAACAGCTATGTTCTCTTTGGTTCGAATACGACCTATGTTTGAACAGGAAGCCCCCTGGTGATCATGATATTTAACGGCTAGATTCAAATATGATCATAGGCCTGACCAAAGGGAGAGCCGGATTGGAATATGATCAGCTCCCTAGTGGTCGTTTTAACGATATAATAATGAAGACATATAAACTTTTGAGGATGAAAAGGACAGAGGTCCTGCTTTATTACTTTTCATTATATATGCATTGTCAAAATATGTACATCATGAGAGCCGGTGGCTCAAGTGTAGTAAGGCTGAAGATGAGCGATATTCCACGGCCGGCGGGTCTCCTCCTCTGACTTACGTGAGTCTTTGTGCTCTCGAACATCGATGAGGTAATATGACCCGTTATTCAGGTTCTTGCTGACCACAAAGGGTCCTTCCCAAGGTGGGGATAGCTTGTACATATCGGACTGATCCTGGATGAGCCGGAGTACCAAGTCACCTTCATCAAAGGTTCTGGACTTAACCCGGTGGCTGTTGAGGGAGTCCTGGATTAGGGGGTATCCGGACAGCCGGACTATATCCTTTGGTCGGACTGTTGGACTATGAAGATACAAGATTGAAGACTTCGTCCCGTGTCCGGATGGGACTCTCCTTGGCGTGGAAGGCAAGCTTGGCAATACAGATATGTAGATCTCCTCCCATTGTAACCGACTCTGTTTAACCCTAGCCCCATCCGGTGTCTATATAAACCGGAGGGTTTAGTCTGTAGGACCAACAACAATCATACCATAGGCTAGCTTCTAGGGTTTAGCCTCTACGATCTCGTGGTAGATCAACTCTTGTACTACTCATATCATCAAGATCAATCAAGCAGGAAGTAGGGTATTACCTCCATCGAGAGGGCCCGAACCTGGGTAAACATCATGTCCCCTGCCTCCTGTTACCATCCGCCTTAGACGCACACTTCGGGACCCCCTACCCGAGATCCGCCGGTTTTGACACCGACATTGGTGCTTTCATTGAGAGTTCCACTATGCCGTCGCCGTAAAGATGGATGGCTCCTCCAATCATCGATAACGATGCGGTCCAGGGTGAGGTTTTCCTCCCATGCAGACCTTCAGATTCGGCTTCGCGCGGGCCAACTCGCTTGGCCATCCGGAAGCAGATCAACAGCACGCCTCGCCACGGTCATGTTTGGAAACTTGAATTACACTGCCGATGTCCGTGGAGACTTAATCTTTGACAGATTCGAGCCCATGCCAGGTGTGCCGCACGATCACGACGAGCAAGATGTAGCTCTGCCGTCGGACCGTGTTCGAGAAATCATGCCAGCAACCACTCCGGCCTTTAATCCGGAACGGACTGCGCCATCCCAGGACGGGCAGATAGACCCCGCCTTGGAGGCTGCACCCTCAGTGGAGATAGAGTCGAATACTGACCTTACCCCTCACGAGAACCGTGACGCCGAACCGCTGGACTCGTCTCCGGCCACGGACTCCGAACCGCCTACGCCCATGCCTATCAAATCCGATCGGGCGCCGATCATGGAGTTCACCTCCACGGATATCTTTCAGCACTCGCCCTTCAGCGATGTTCTAAACTCGTTAAGGTCTCTCTCCCTGTCAGGACAACCTTGGCCGAACTATGTTCGGCTAGAATGGGATGTGGATGACGAAGAAATTCACCCCCCACCCACCACCCACTTAGTAGCCACTGTCGATGATTTAACCGACATGCTCGACTTTGACTCCGAAGACATCGATGGTATGGACAACGATGCAGGAGACGAACAGGAACCACCGCTAACAGGGTGCTGGACAACCACTTCATCACATGACATATACATGGTGGATACACCCAAAGAAAATGATGACGAGGAGCGGAAAGATGCAGCGAAAGATAGCTCCGTCGAGAAGCAATCAAAGCGGCGCCGTAGGCGCCGCTCCAAATCCCGCCTCGGCAAAAACAGCGATAACTGCGTAAGAAAAAACAATACCACGGTCGACTCCGGAGGAAAAGACGACCAAATAGACCCAGCGATAGAGCAGGGTGAGCCAGCGGGCGACGAAAGTACGGAGTCGCTGACCGAACACGGCGACACCGAGCGTCAAGCTAATCAACCCGTCTCCGGAGAAGAGAACACTCCGGATGATGATGAACACATCATCCCGGAAAGGCAGCTGGAGCAGGAGAACCTCCATAGAAGGCTTATCGCTACAGCGAGGAGTCTGAAGAAGCAGAAGCAAAGGCTCAAGGCCGCACAAAACACACTCAACAGTAGATGGAACAAGGTGCTCGATACGGCAGAAGAGTATGGTGGCAGTCGCCACACGAAGAGCTACCCAAACGAAAGCTGCTGCCTGAATTCGACGAGGAGGCCTTAGAGCCCCCACAGCCAAAAAATAAAACTGCCGATCGGTCGGATAGACGACCTTGTGGCCGCGATAGAGCGGCTAACGAGGCCGCACATAAGTCAGTACATGACCCACGCGAGGACTCGCATCAAAGGTCCGGCGCAACCAGATCCATCTACGGATCAAGGAAACGCGCTCCAGCAATCAACCAAAACCAAATATCACAACCGTCTGAACGCCATGGTGCAGCTAAATACCGGGGTGCTGCACACCCCCTATGTTTCACCGACGAGGTATTAGACCATGAATTTCGAGATGGATTCAAACCAGTGAACATAGAGGCGTACGACGGGATAACAGACCGGGGGTCTGGATTGAGGACTTCATACTTCATATTCATATGGCTCGTGGAGACGATCTCCATGCCATCAAATACTTGCCCCTCAAGCTCAAAGGACCAGCTCGGCACTGGCTAAAAAGCCTCCCCGAAAACTCCATCGGAAGTTGGGAGGAGCTCGAGGATGCTTTTCGGGCTAATTTCCAAGGGACTTATGTCCGACCTCCGGACGCAGACGACTTGAGTCTTATAATTCAACAGCACGGGGAGTCAGCCCGAAAGCTTTGGAACAGGTTTCTCACTAAGAAGAACCAAATTGTCGACTGTCCAGACGCCGAAGCCTTAGCAGCTTTCAAGCACAGCGTCCGAGACGAATGGCTTGCTAGACACCTCGGCCAAGAAAAACCAAGAACAATGGTAGCCCTAACAAGCCTTATGACCCTCTTTTGTGCGGGCGAGGACAGCTAGTTAGCCCAAAGCAGCACCAACGACCCAAGCACATCCGAAGTCAGGGATGGCAATGGAAAACCACGATGTAGTAAAAACAAGCGCCGGAACAAAGAAGACAACCCAGATAACACGGCGGTAAACGCCGGGTTCAGGGGCTCTCGACCGGTCAGCGGAAAAATCCCTTTAAAGGCAACATAGATGGACCGACCAGCCTAAACAAGATTCTAGACAAACTATGTCAGATCCACGGCACCCCCGATAAACCTGCAAATCATACCCACAGAGAATGCTGGGTCTTCAAGCAGGCCGGCAAGCTAAACGCCGAACACAAGGGGGAGGACACACCGAGCGAAGACGAGGATGAGCCTCGCCAGCAAGGCACTAGGGGACAGAAAAAATTCCCACCAAAAGTCAACACAGTAAACGTGATCCACGTGACAAAGAGGAGAAACAAATATGTACTCCGAAATACACAAGCCGTATAGCCCGTCACCCCTGAGTTCTACCCCTGGTCGGCCTCCCCAGTCACTTTTGATCACAGGGATCACCTAATAAGCATCCGGCATGAAGGATCAGCCGCCTTGGTGCTAGACCCAATAATAAACGGATACCATCTCACACGAGTCCTTATGGACGGCAGCAGTAGTCTAAATCTAATATATCAGGACACCATCCACAAAATGGGGTTAAACCCAACAAAAATCAGCCACAGTAATACTACCTTCAAGGGAGTAATACCAGGCACAGAGGCTCGCTGCACGGGCTCTCTAATACTAGAAGTTGTGTTCGGCTCGCCCGACAACTTACGAAGCAAAAAGTTAACCTTCGACATTGCTCCATTCCGAAGTGGCTATCAAGCAGTACTCGAATGGGCGGCTTTCGCTCGTTTTAATGCAATACCGCATTACGCTTTTCTTAAGCTTAAAATGCCCGGTCCGCGTGGCATCATCACAGTACATGGAAATGTTGAGCGCTCCTTACGAGCAGAAGAATGTACGGCTGCTTTAATAGCCGAACACTAGACGGCCTCACCACCGTAATGATGACCGGTCGTTAAGACCACGGACACGTTTAGACGAGTCCGGCTAATCATTGGATAGAGAATGGTTTGATGGTTATACCCTTGTAGATGGTACCAAGGGCTTCTCAGCGATAGTTCGGCTCAACTTTACCCATCTTAACTTTTAAATGGTTTATTTATAATGGCCAATTTTTTGCACGATAACTTTCAACTAAGTTCGTCTCTTTTACAGATGACAATCATACTACACCCGTCCAGGATACGGCTGCGCGGAGACACGGTAGCAGACGCATACAGCGAGGGACCCGTTCAAAGATTTCTCTTTAGATTAAGACCCTGCGTAAACCTTTTTTACTGTCTTTTGTTGTTCACATCCTCTGGATTCTCAATACAGCCGAGGAGGATGCTGGCATTCTTGGCATGTCTCCATGTCAGAATTGCTCGTACCCGGACACTAGGGGCTCATTATCTAAGGGCATCATTTAGCCCGGTATATATCTCAAAGACCGAATACCTTAGGGAGTGTTCGGCGTCACGAGTTTGGCCTTATATGCATCAGCTCCGAATCATGTCTTTGGTCAAATGTTGGGTTTGCCCGGCTCCTGTGTTTTGCTACCTTACATTCCGCTCTATCGGCTAAGGCGGCACCAGGAGAACTACTATGATTGTGCCCTGGTTCGGCCGGACGAGCACCTCAATAGAGAAAGCCGAAAAATGACTGTCATGATAAAGTGTGAGACTGGTCAACCACTCGATGACCTAACGGAATCTTCGGGATTCCTCCGCATTAACGAAGGGCCGCTTTCCGCCGTGCATGTACGCGCCCCGTATTCGGATGAGAGCGGAGCCACCAGGGGCTATATAGTAGCCCCACTGTCAAACTCCTATGGCTAAGTGGAAGTGTTAAAGCAATATAGTCTGGTTGCCTCGTTTGCTGCGCTATCACCTCCTTAATGGACCAAGACGTTGGATCAAGTGTGAACATGCGTCTTCTGCGAACACCCCCGCATTATACGCGTGGGGGCTGAAGCCGACGACTGCAAACTTTCAGGTTATATACATATATACATAAACGGCCGCACATGACGCATCATCATACTTTCAGGCAAAAGTATAAAAATAGCCTTTACAGTTCAGTAAAACATTGTTTTTCAATGGGAATACATGTCACTGGAACATAATATTCTTCAAGCACTGAGCTTCTATTGAACAAGCACCTTCAAGGACTTCGTCAAAGTAGTGCTCGGCAGCTACTCGGCTAGCGGCCAAACTCGGGGTTGCAATTGCGGTGGCTTCCATCTCCGCCCAGTATGTCTTGACATGGGCAAGCGTCATCCGCGCACCCTCGATGCATGCCGACCTCTTCATAGCGTCGATGCACAGCACAGTACCAAGGAATTGTTGCACCAAACTAAAATAATTGTCCGGCCTTGGCCTTTCCGGCCATAGATAATCCACAACAGACCTCATGGCGAGCCCGGACAACCTATGGAGCTCGGCCCATTCGGCCATCCGCTCATTCAAAAGAAGCGAACGCGCTGGAATGTTAAATTGTGACCAGAACAACTTCACCACTTCGCTATCTTTTTGATCTTTGAAGTATTCGGCCGCATTAGCGGCATTTGCTGCCAAATCTAGATAAGCGTCCGCAGAACTCCACAGCCGATCTAGCGGAGCGTACTGAGGATCTACGAACTTCATCCGCAGCATAAAGGGCTTCCCAGCCGCGATATCCCCGGCGTGACGCAGCTCCTCCTTCATCGCTCTAATTGTAGAGCGGGCGTCCTTGGCCGCCACCGTGGCCTTCTCCAGGTCCGTCATCTTCGCTCGATCTTCCTTTTTGAGAAGCTCGTAACGGCCGGCGGCATCCTTCAATTCCACAACCATCTTGGCTATTTCCTCCTTGCTTCGGCAATGAGCAGCCTTTTTGGCTCTTAGCTCCTCGACCGCCTCCAGGGCGGCCACATCACTTTTCCTGGCTTGTTCTTTGGCCCGGGCAAGTTCCGCTCGAAGGGTCTCCACGGCTGTAGCTCCATCTGTAGTTGCAACATATTAAAGATACTGGCATCATGCTCCTCTTACTACGTACCGATCACTGGAGAAATCACATACCATGTGCCTCATCAAGCCGCTTGTTGACAAGCACGATGTCGGCATCCGACGCATCAAGTTGCCGCTTCAGCTCGGCAAACTCACCAGTCCGGCTAGCCACCAGACCTTCCGCCACCTGCATATGAGGACGGTCGGATTGTTACCTGGGACTATGATCCTCTGTTTGCCGCCGTTTTCGACAGCAACCAGAGTCTCAGGGGCTACTATCTGCACATGACACACCTTAATGTGTGCGGTACTGTCAAAAATACACACCATTTCACGTACCTCAAAACTTTTCAGCAGACTCATAAAGGCTTCATGCAACCCGCTTTCGGCGGATGAAATCCTCTCAACCACCATACCCATTAGCGTACGATGCGCTTTTGAGATAGCCGCCTGCTTTAACAGATCCTTCAGTGCGTCCGACCGCATAACAGACGGTACCGGACCCTTCCGGTTGCTCTCTTCAAGAGCCGGATACTGAGGACTTTGGATGGCCAAAGGATTACCCTCTAGCCTTGCTGGATCAGGAGAAGCCCTCCGTGACAACACCTCGGGGTCGCCCGCCTCGTAAGGTGGGAGGGCATGGGGAGGCGTTTCGCTCTCCATCATCTCTAGAAGAAGATCCCTCGAAGACGAACTCTGCGTAGAATGGCTATGATCCGGACTACAAGATAAGCGTTTCGGTTATTTTTCTCAGAAGCAAAGCAGGACATTTTTTACCATTAAGTCCCCTTTCTACTTATAGCTCGGCTGGGGGCTGATCCCCTTGCGGACATTCTGCGGCCGAGGTATCCCCCGGGAAGGGACCCTCTGGCGAAGATTTCTTCCCCCGTTTGGAGACCATTGTCTCCGGGTCTTCAGAGGCGGTCCTCTTCTTTCCTTGGAAAGGGGGAATTTCAGTTTCTTCCCCCCGATTATCCTCCTTCGCAGAGGCGCTAGCCTCTTTCTTCCCCCTTTTATCTCCCCCTAAGGGCGCTTGATAAGGCGCGGGCTCCAGCATCCTGGCTAGTACAGGATCCGGTGAGGCCTCAGGGAGGGGGGCCGGACACCTGATCATCTTCGCCTTTGTTACCCAGTCCTGGTCAGAGAGTGACTTTTCAGAATGATGTTATGATAAATAAAGATACAGCGTGTTCGGTTATAGGACTACTTACTTGGGTATCTAGACGATTGCAGTTCAAACCCGCATCCTCAGTGGTGTCCGGACACATTATTTGTGGTCCGAAGAACAATTTATACATCTCCTCAGGCACCATGCCAAGGAAATGATGGATAGCTCGCTATCCCTCCGGTTTGAACTCCCGCATGCGGAGGGGACAACGTTTCCAGGGCAGGACTCGATCTATTAACATGACTTGCATTACCGTGATTAGACTGATGCTCTCTCTAGGATATCCTGGATGCGGCTCTGCAATATTGGCACATCCTTTAATGGCCCCCAGTCCAGCCCCTTGTTGACCCATGACGCTAGTTGCGGCGGGGGGCGCGAGCGAAAAACAGGGGGAGCCACCCACTTGGTACCCCTGGGAGCTGTGATATAAAACCATTCTCATTGCCATAAGCTAGACACCTCCTGGCAAAAACCCTCTGGCCATGGGGCGCTGGCACTTTTGCTTATTACTGCGCCTCCGCACTCTGCGTGCCGCCCCTCGATCATCTTCAGCTCCACCGTGAAGGTCTTGAGCCACAGGCCGAAGTGAGGGGCAATACGGAGGAAAGCTTCACACACGACGATGAACGACGAGATATGGAGGACAGAATCCGGAGCCAGATCATGGAAATCCAGCCCATAGTAAAACATGAGCCCCCTCACGAAAGGATCTAGGGCAAGGCCTAGCCCTTGGAGGAAGTGAGATACGAACACAACGCTCTCGCCGGGTTTGGGAGTGGGAATGACCTGCCCTTGAGCAGGCAGCCGGTACGGGATCTCGTCGGTCAGAAACCTAGCCTCTCTTAACTTTTTGACGTCCTCCTCTGTGACGGAGGAAGGCATCCACCAACCTTGAAGGTCGGATCTGGACATGGTTGAAGGTCCGAATTGCCTGACCTGAGCTTCGGGTGTTGGAACTCGAGGTGGGGGAAGGATTTGATTGAGTTCGAGGAGTAAAAAGGATAGGCCTTGGTCTCTTTATAAATAGGGCGAATACCAAGCGTCCTCCTCGTGACCGTTTGGGACTATCCTACAATCGAGGAGTCATACCAACGGGCATGATTGGGTTACCCACACCCGTATTGAGGAGAATCCCGTAATAAGGGGACACGATCTCTGCTTCGACAAGACGTGCCAAGGAAACCGCCTCACGATATGCGCCAAGGCTGGTCAAGAATAACGGTTCGAATAAAGACCGGGCCGTGCTATGTTGTCATGATATCGAGTGTGTCAGCAGAACAGATTTGTGGAAATATTGTACTCTCTACGGTGGCATGTGGAACTTCTTTTGCAGAGCCGGACACTATCCTGGTGTTCAAGATCTTCTGCGGAGTATTCGGAGGAAGAACCCGCTTTGCAATGCCGAAGACAATCTGCGCGTCGGACTCATCATCATTGAAGCCTGGTTCAGGGGCTACTGAGGGAGTCCTGGATTAGGGGGTATCCGGACAGCCGGACTATATCCTTTGGCCGGACTATTGGACTATGAAGATATAAGATTGAAGACTTCGTCCCGTGTCCGGATGGGACTCTCCTTGGCGTGGAAGGCAAGCTTGGAAATACGGATATGTAGATCTCCTCCCATTGTAACCGACTATGTGTAACCCTAGCCCCCTCCGGTGTCTATATAAACCGGAGAGTTTAGTCCATAGGACCAACAACAATCATACCATAGGCTAGCTTCTAGGGTTTAGCCTCTACGATCTCGTGGTAGATCAACTCTTGTACTACTCATATCATCAAGATCAATCAAGCAGGAAGTAGGGTATTACCTCCATCGAGAGGGCCTGAACCTGGGTAAACATCGTGTCCCCTGCCTCCTGTTACCATCCGCCTTAGACGCACAGTTTGGGACCCCCTACCCGAGATCCGCCGGTTTTGACACCGAGAGCTGTGATAACGACGCACGTCCTGCTAGTAAATCGCTCAGCTGGCTATCGCTAAGTGACGCTTCTGATCCAACAAATCAAGTGCCTCCTGACGAGCTTGTTCATTATTAGCTTCAACATATGCCGCCACTCGGGGCGAGTCATGGCGGATGTCACTCGGTAGGACAGCCTCTGCTCCGTAAACCATGAAGAAAGGCGTATAACCCGTAGATCTGTTAGGTGTAGTATTGATGCTCCAAATCACAGAAGGCAACTCCTCCATCCAACAACCCGGCGTCCGTTGTAAAGGGACCATGAGCCGGGGCTTTATACCTTTCAAGATCTCTTGATTGGCTCTTTCAGCTTGACCATTGGATTGAGGATGAGCTACTGATGAAACATCGAGCCGGATATGTTCACATTGACAGAACTCTTCCATAGCACCTTTGGACAGATTAGTACCATTGTCAGTTATGATGCTGTGTGGAAAACCAAAACGAAAGATCACCTTTTTCATGAACTGAACCGCCGTGGCTGCATCACACTTACTGACCGGCTCTGCCTCAACCCACTTCGTGAATTTATCAACAGCCACTAGGAGGTGTGTCTTTTTATCCTTGGACCTTTTGAGAGGCCCAACCATGTCAAGCCCCCAGACTGCAAACAACCAACTGATTGGAATCATCCTTAATTCTTGAGCCGGCACATGAGCTCGTCGTGAGAATTTTTGACAACCGTCACATTTACTGACCAGATCCTCCGCATCAGCATGAGCCGTCAGCCAATAAAAACCATGACGGAACGCTTTAGCCACAAGAGATTTTGAGCTGGCATGATGACCACAATCACTACTGGAAACAGGAAATTTGCCATCAGCCAGCTCTTTGCCATCTGCCAGCTGATGGCAAAGAACGTCTTTGCCATCTACTTATAAAAAACAGATGGCAAAGAACTGACAGACGGCAAAGAACATGGTTGCCATCAGCCAATTCTTTGCCATCTGCTAGTGGATGGCAAATAATCTTTGCCATCTGCCAGCAGATGGCAAAGAGGTTGGCAAATCCTGTGGCCGTCAAGCGTGTAATGGCGTACCAGCCCCACCTCTTTGCCCTCTGCCAGCAGACGGCAAAAATTATTTGCCCTCTACTGGCAGATGGCAAAGAGATGGGGTTATTTTTTTCCAGGTAAAAAAACTGTGGGATTATCCCCTCCCTCTCTCCCCACCCATCTAGGTAAAAAAACAACGTTCGCATCTCATCCACACAGCACCACCTACCTCCTCCCTCTCCGCCTCCTGCCCCTTCCTCCCACCCCATCCCCATCCCCCTTCGCCTTCCCCCACCACCCCGACCTCCTCAACCTCTACCTCCCCGCCGACCCCTTCTTCGCCCGCCCCCATCCCCTCCCGCATGCCTTCCTCCTGCATGACCTCACTGATCAGCGCCGAGCTCACGGCTTCACAAGGCCGCTTCTGCAGCCGGGCGCACTGCAGTACACACACCCCTCTGTGCCATGGAGCCCGGCGGCCGGAAGGTCAAGTGGACGGCGGAGGAGAAGCCGTGCGGTGGGGGCCGGGCGCTCAAGTGGGAGGCGGAGCTCGCCTCCCCCAACGACGACAGATTCGACCGCAAGTGAAGGTGGGAGGCCAAGTCCAAGGGCGGCGCCGGAGGCAAGACCAAGACCAAGTGGGGCACCGAGATCAAGGGCAAAGGCTCGCTCGAGCCATGGTCGCATGCCTACACCTGGGAGGAGGACTTCACCGCCTCCGACGACAACGAGGATGAGCTGGAGGTCGAGGAGCGCAGGCCAGAGAAGCCCAAGAAGATCAAGGCCGCCGCCAAGGACAAGGAGGATGATAAGAAGAAGAAGAAGTCGGCGAGGACGCAAGGCCCAGATCGAGGAGATCCCGAGGACAACACCGCCGGCTGCGACGCCATCCGCAAGGTACGGTACTCAAAGACAAAAGATGAGATTTTTGCGGGGGTTCAGGTTCTGTGGCCCGATCTGAACGAAATGTGTGATTTCCAGTAGAATTTCCAATAGATCCAAGTTACCTCTCGCTGGATTTGAAAGAAAATTTGGAATTTTAGAGGATGCTAGTGTCCACACTCTAGATGCATGCTTAGTAATCGGCTTCTGATTGATCAACTCTACTCAATGATATCAGCTTGAGGATTCTGCTCCCTTGCAATGCACTATTGTCATATGTGTACCGATCACCGACATTTGTCTCTCTTTCTAATGATGCAGGCCTTTGCCATGGGGAACGGCAAGGGGAAGGCCAAAGAGCTGTCGCCGCAGGATGCCGCGCTGCTCATCCAGATGAACTACAGGGCGCACCTCGCCCACTGCTCCCAGGTGCTCACTGTCAAGGCGATCTCGCCGTCGCCAAGGCCAAGCTCAAGGAGCTCCGGTCTCTCTTCTACAACCTCTCCTACAGGCGCCACCTCTCGCACGACCACGAGGAGCGCCAGAGGTTCTCCGAGAAGATCATTGTCCTGCTCCTCACTGTCGACACGCTCGAGGTGAGCTCCGTCACGGCCTGTTTACGATTGCCGATTGCTGATTGCTGATTGCCATTGCTGTGTTGTGGATTTGAAATTTAGTTACTGCATACACTGGTTAACACTATTACTAGTGAGACAAAAAATAAATAAATGAAAGCACACAAGGATGATTACCATGCTATTTAGCTCAGCATCTGTCTATGCACTTGAGATGATCTCCATCAGAACCTGTTCGTCATTGCCATGGCTGTGTTGTGAATTTGAAATTTACTTCCTAGTTAGTATAGTACATTGTTGGTTTGAGGATAGTCTATCAGGGTTGTGTAGATAAGTATGATTTCCTAGCAGTGCTTTAGTGTATGAAGGTATTGGTTAGCGATGCGTTACAATTCAAAAAATAAATCAAAGCTCACTACAAAGATTAAGATGCTATTGAACATCTGTTCTTGTCAATGATGAGTGTGCATGTATATGTGCTCAACCAAGTGTGTAGTTCCTGTTAACACATATTGCACGATCACTTTTTAATAAATATGGTAGAATGGGTGCGGACTCCTCAAGATGGAGATAAATACTATCATATTGACGGGTAATGTTTGATCTCAGTTCTCAGTTGTATCTTGATGATTCATTAGGTCCAAGCATGATAATATTCTTACATTCATCGTTGCTTGTTTCCCGCTTATATCTTATATCGAATGATTTCCATGGTAATGGTATATCAAGTGCAGGGGCCTTCGGGCATTTAAATGTTTGTTTCAACTTATGGTAGCTGAACTAACAATACCGTGAACATTTCTAAGGCCATGTTATTGAGTATAGTGAAGGAGAATGTAATCTGTTTCTTGTGATAACTGAATAATTTTCTGTCATTGCCTTTGCCCTGTAGGATTACGCGATACATTCATCGATTCATCGTGGTTTATAGCTCTCATTGTTTTATGAACTCGAATAGCATGGGTTGCTTCCTATTCTTGTGCTACCTTTCACTCTTTTATGAACTAACTAGCAGAGTGGCCCGCTCGATGCGTGGGCTAGAACTTTACAAAGTTAAATGGTGAAATTATATTATTTGATTTATCTAAAGGAAAAATTAAAACCTAATGTGAGACATTTTTTAATATAAGACTTTGCAAACATAATTTTTTAGTTCCAGAGTCATGCATTTAATACTCAATTTAAATTTATAATTGATACATTGTGTCATAATCACTTATGTTTTGTAGTTCAAGTGGAAGTCCAAATCAATGGTGGGGATCTTTTATGAAGAAAACAATACTTTTGTTGTAAGATTTTGAAGAAAATAATTGGCCATGTCATATTATCCTAATGTTTTGATTAGTCACAAACCATGTATGTTATCTCTTGGTTTCATCTAGGTGGTTCAAATGCTTAACATGCAGTTTCACCTACATGAATGGTACATAGTACGTTGCCAAAATGATGAGCATCACTTCCAGTTTCCTATAACTTTAAATTAAGCATCTGAATCACCTAGGGCAAACGTAGCATGAACCAGGTAGTGATTTTATGTAACTTCTGTCATTATTGGTTTTCCGAAGTAAGTACATACAAGGAGCAAGTACGTAAAATGTTGTATGTCTCTCGACTATGATCCATAGAATTAGGCGCAGCCATCGTCTAATTATTTTTCATGCTCAAGCAATGTAATCATGAAAAAATAGTATGTATCTTGTTTGTCAAATATGCGGCCAACCTGGAAACTTCCACCGTATAGCTGCTGCTCCTCCTCCTTATTAAGTTTCTGCATCATACATGCCATTGGTCCATTTTTTAAAACCTGTCGCAGCCTTTTTTATGGTGTGAGCAGAATTAAGAGATCTCTCTGGAACTGCAGAATTAAGATTTTTTTAACTTTACCCTCAATTAAGTACGTACATGATCAATGGAGCCGCGATGCCATCCTGTAATTCTTTTTTCCGTTCTCAAGCAATGTTCTCATGGAAGAAATAGTAGTACGTATCTTGTTTGTGAAACATGCAGCCCAACCTGGAAACTCCCCCCATAGCTGCCGCTGCTCCTCTTGGTAAAAAAAGCTGACGCTGCTCCTTTTTAACGTTGATCGCACCTGCCGCACTTTGTTTTTTCTTCAAGTTTACCTGCGGCTGGTCTCTTTTTGTGACGTGAGCGGAATTAAGAAATCTCCTTTGATCTCTTGTATAAAGTTTTTTTTTACTTTACCTGTCCCTTATTCTTTTTGTGAGACGTGGACATAATTAAGAGAATTTCTTTGATCTGTTGTACTAAGTTTTTTTTTACTTTACCTGTCCCTTATTCTTTTTCTGTGATGTGGGTTAAATTAATTGATCTGTTTTGATTGTCCTAACAAAGAGATCTTTTTTTTTGACTAACAAAGAGATCTAGTCCAAAACGTTCTATAGATCTATATACATGGTATTGGCCAAGGATTACTTATAATGATCTAAGGGTCATGTTTTGTTGATTAATAGAGGGTCCACCATATCAATGACCGGATGTTTCTGATTATTGTCGTAATTTCTAGCATATTTATCTTTTTATGGTTAACCCGTCAATTACTTTTATATATAAATAGATATGACTGACTCGTCAAAACCAAATGTGCAGTCCATGTGCGAGAAGAACGGCCAGACCCCTCCGCCGATGCCAGTCATTGCTCTGGCGGGCACGGTGAGTTTCATTTGAACGGTCATTAGTTACTAGTCTTCACATTTGAGTTGCATCATGCTAACGATACATTGAAAATAATCTTTGGTGCATCGTAACTCCCGACAAGCATCGACCGATCCTTCTCCGTCTGCCACTGGCGCGACCGGTCCTACACCTACACCTACACCTCCGTGATGACGGTAAGTTTCCCAAGTGTTTTGCTTAATAGAGTTTTGTTGTGATGCCATGTTGTATCTACACATATCGTGCATAATGTGTGTATGTTTGAAATGCATTGTATGTGTGGGATTCGACACCTAGTAGTGTGCCTTTGGTAGCCTTCCATACAGGGAAATGCCTCCTAGTGCTTCCACTAAGCCATGGTAGTTCGCTACTGCTCTGGAACACATGGATTGACCGGCATGTGTCCTTCTTTGCTCCTCGTGGTTCCGTCCCTACAGGAAATGTCACGAGGTGTATCACCAAGTCCTTGTAGCTTGCTACGACTTGGTTGCACTCACGACGACCGACACGTGCATTCTTTGGGTCATGTATGCCTGTCCTCGCACGTTTGTGCCACCTTGGTTCTATGACTAGTCATGTCGGCCCGGGTTCTCTGCCATATGGATACTAGCGACATAATCATATACTTAGCATTTTTTCCTCTAAAATGACTCAATATGCTTAGCTAGCTCAAAAATGACATACTAAGCTTAATTAGCTCCAAAATGACATATTTAACCTAGGATAGCTCTAAAATGACCTATACTTAGCATTTTTCCTCCAAAATGACTTAATATGCTTAGCTAGCTTAAAAATGACATATTTAACCTAGGATAGCTCTAAAATGGCCTATACTTAGCATCTTTTCCTCCAAAATGACTTAATATGCTTAGCTAGCTCTAAAATGATATAATATGCTTAAGAAATGACATATTTTAGGTCCTAAATGACTTCATATGCTTAGCTAGCTCCAAAATGACATAATAACCTTACTTAGCTCCAAAATGACCTATTTAACCTACGCTAGCTTTAAAATGACCTATACTTAGCATTTTTTTCCTCCAAAATGACTTAATATGCTTAGCTAGCTCAAAAATTACATAATAAGCTTAATTAGCTCCAAAATGACCTATTTAACCTAGGATAGCTCTAAAATGACCTATACTTAGCATTTTTTTCTCTAAAATGACTTAATATGCTTAGCTAGCTTCAAAATGACCTATTTAACCTAGGATAGCTCTAAAATGACCTATACTTAGCATCTTTTCCTCCAAAATGACTTAATATTCTTAGCTAACTCTAAAATGACATAATATGCTTAAGAAATGACATATTTGAGCTCCTAAATGACTTCACATGCTTAGCTAGCTCCAAAATGACATAATAACCTTACTTAGCTCTAGAATGACCTTAGCATGGTTTACACCAAAATGACTTAGTATGCTTAGCTATCTCAAAAATGACATAATAACCATACTTAGCTCCAAAATGACCTATTTTACAGATATAAGTTGCATCATAATAATCTTCACATTTTAGTTGCATCATAATAATCTTCTTCTAGTCTTCTTCTTCTAACTTTCTTCTTTCCCATTTTACAGATTTGCTTAAGATCACAGAAGCTTGGGTTGATGGAGTGCTTCTATTTAGTTTTTGTTTTGACCTTGTGAAACTTGCTACCCATGGATGAAACTGTAATATTGATGAAACTATGTATATGTACGGATGAAACTTGCTACTATTGGTAACATGTATTGGATATATGTGTTCATGACTATTGGTAATATGTGTTGAATATGCTATATTGGTCATATAAATATATTTGTGTTTGATTTTCTTTGAAAATGAATTGATATAAGAAAAAACAAAATTAAATGGGGCAATATAGTCACTTTGCCATCAGCTAGCAGATGGCAAAGAGCTTTGCCATCAGCTGGCAGATGGCAAAGAGGCCACGTGTTATCTACATGTAAAATTTGGGCTGGCCTATTTGGGCTCTTTGCCAAGCTCTTTGCCATGTGCTGGCAGACGGCAAAGCATGCAGCCTTTGCCATCTGCTGGCACACGGCAAAGAGCCTGCATACTTTGCCATCTGCTGGCAGACGGCAAAGAGCCTGCAGCCTTTGCCATCTGCTGGCTGACGGCAAAGTATGCCGTTAGCCTTCTAACGGGGCTAACCCTGTTAAGAGGCTTTGCCATCTGCCAGTTGATGGCAAAGCCACGTGCTCTTGCCATCGGCCAACAGACGGCAAAGAAGCCTTTGCGGCGAGGTTTCGCAAATCTGTTTGCCATCTGCTGGCAGATGGCAAAGCCTTTGCCATCCGCCGACCATGCCTTTGCCATCTGCCATGGCAGATGGCAAAGTGCCAGATTCCAGTAGTGAATCCCCTTGATGGATCTCACGAAGTATTTCTTGACCTTCCTCAGGCGACACACAACGTTGAAACGCCCCAGTAACACTGCGATGATGCAACTCACCATGAACAATTCTCGTCCTCAGGCAACTCGCCCCGGGTCATGCAAGACAAATATGGCACTGTCCAATCTGGGATGACGTGAAGAGCCGCCACCAACTGCGCTTCTGGGTCTGGAACAGCCAAGTCTTCCTCTATGGGCAACTTGACAGAAGGGTTTTGCAAAACATCCAAAAAGGGTGTTAGGTGGCACCGGCTTACGCTGAGATCCCAGCCGGCTTAAAGCATCAGCCGGCTTAAAGCATCAGCCGCCTCATTCTTCCTTCGATCGATGTGCTCCACTTGATAACCCTTGAAGTGCCCAGCTACAGCATCCATTTCACAGCGATAAGCCGCCATGAGAGGATCCTTAGAATCCCACTTGCCTGACACCTGTTGAGCCACCAAATCTGAGTCGCCCAAGCACCTTACCCGGCTTAAGTTCATCTCCTTAGCCATCCAAAGACCATGGAGCAAGGCCTCATACTCAGCTGCATTGTTAGTACATGGAAACATCAACCAGAGCACATAACAAAATTTGTCACCTCGAGGGGAAGCTAAAACAACTCCAGCCCCCGTGATGTAGGGTGGAACCCTATGGGGGGATCTTTCACGAATTGGAGGGGGAATCCCCAAGAACAAGATGAACACAAGAAGGAAAACAAGAGGAACACTCAAGAACAAGTCCAATCACACATCCACTAGACAATCAAACACACAAGATCCACAAGGTACATGAACAACAAAGGGAAATAAGATACATGGTAGAGTTCATCCCAAATCCTATGAAGGAGATGAGGGCTTGATGATCCTATGATTGGGATCCTTCCCTAAGGAGGAGGTCTTGATGTTTGGTCACTCCAAGAGGAGGTCTTGATCTCCTAGTGGAGTGGATCCATGGAGCAAAGCTCAAAAATGTGTATCAACTACTTTGCTAGCCCTAAACATAACCCTAGGTACGGTCTAAATATGCTTGGGGTCGAAGGAGATGGAAAGGGGCTCGAACAGGAGGTCACAGCCGTCCATCCTGATGAGCCCGTGCGCATGGGGTAAGTTGGGCCCGTGCGCACGAGGGTCCCGTGGGCACGGTACAGGCCCGTGCACACGGGGGTCCCGTGGGCACGGTACAGGCCCGTGCGCACGGGGTGCTCCAGCGCCGACTCTCTGAGTAGCCCGTGCGCACGGGGTCTTCGAGGCCTGTGGGCACGGGGTCGCCTGGGAGGTGCTGAATTGATCTTGTTGCACTCCTTCTTCCTCCTTGTGGCCTTGTGGTCCTTCTCCAACTCCTTTGGGGTGTCCCTCACCAGCTTGTGGTCGTCGGTCTTCGTATCTAAGGACACATAGAGCTCTTTGGTGAGGTAGCAAGCAAGTCCAATGGATATTCATGATATTCTCGAAGAAGAGCGGGTTCACCTTAGCTCCGGTAGGTCCGCTTGGGGCTTGATGTACTATGAAGGTGTACGTGGAGATGAACATGGGATGCTCCGCATCATCTCCTCCCCCTTTGGAAAGATCCGACCTCGGATCGTAAACCGTATCGCCATGTACACGGTAGGTATGGATGTACCCTCGGTCGATGTCGTGGCACTCCTCAACTTGAAGGTCCATATGGTCCATCTCCAATGTCGGTCCTCCATCCAATATATGTAGCATGTACACAAGAAGAAGGAAACAACAATGAAAGTATGGCCCATCCAATATGCATATTTGAAGATGGCTCAAAGGGAAGGAGTTCACCTTTAGGAGATTCTCACGAATGTTGGTGTTGCACATCATGTACGCCTTCACATAACCAAAATGTGTCGTTATGGTGCTGCCTTGTGGATCCCTCAAAATGAAAGAACATGAGAAACACTTGGCAAAACAAATGAGGTTAGTGCAAATGCAAGACCTATCATTCGAGGGGTGAGATACCCAACAAGTGTATGTATCAAGCTCATCATAAGAAAGGACAAGGGAGCATTTCATAGTATGGAGGCATATGATGCAAGAACAACCAAATACAAGAGGTTCAAGTAAAGAAGCATGCGTCACAAATAAGGTGTCAAAGTCGCCAAGATCAAAAAGTATAGTATGGTTGCACTCAATACAAGTGGATATGAAAGAGGCAACTAATGGACACAAGAGACAATGATCAAGATAAATCATGTGAGAGGCATGAACATATATTTCATCAACCCAAGAAAGCAAGTGATAGTGGAACATGGGTGATGCAACATAGCAAGCATTCATAGCGATCAAGTCAAGCAAGCTAGTAGTGCGAAGATGCAACATACTAGAAGGAATCATGGCAAGCATGTCATTGGTGCAAATAGTGGGCATGAATAATTCACATGTCATAGCATAAGCATGAAAGCAAGATATGAGTAGAATGGCATGAATGTATTGGTGAAAGGCCATATGTAAATAGCAATGGGGCATCATGACTCTCCCAACACAACAAGCATCAATAGCATGGGGCACATGATAAACATGGCAATAGAACAAGGATCTCCACCAAGCATGCAAATACACATAGAAGTAGCATAATGATGAAACATGGGTAGATGCAAGAAAGTGTCACAATTGCATGGCAAAGGCATAGAAGCAAGCATAGCATGCAAAGTGAACACGGTAAAATGAGCATAATGTGACAAGTGGTAAATGGCCCATAGCCGTGTGAGAGCCAAGTAGAGGAGATGCGCGTAGTCCTTGCACGGAGGGGACGGTGGTAAGGATAGTCCATGGGATCCCAAATCGTCATTACTCTCAAGAGATCGTTTCGTAAACTCTTGGGATTGAGAGGTCGACGGGTATACATGAGTACCTACACAAAACAAAGACAAAGGGAAGATTCTGTGCACGTGGTAGATGTACACATCATCCATTATGATGCATACGTGCTTGTGTTGGTTAGCACCAAATATCCAATGCTCATATAAATGAGATGCGTGATATAGAAACATGTCATCCATCATGATAGGTTTGTAGTTATGTATAGCATAATGGAGACTCAAAGGATATAATGCATCATGAGGAAAATCGAGAGCATTGTTATTCATGGAATGCATATGGTGCACACAAGTATTTGGATCATGCAATGGATAGGATGAATAAAAATCTCTTAAAATGTATGAGTAAACTATGGGGGTCTCCTCATGAGCAATACCAGAAACATCGTATGGAGAAAATGGACGACATCCAAAACAATGCATATCCGAAGCTAGGGAGTCATGGCATGGCATATGAGATAAATGGTGCAAAGGAAGCATATCAATATTATCACAAGAAAAACAAATGCCAATAACCATGGGCTTGTCATCTATGCCATATGTGCAAATTGGGTTTATTTGAATGGCATATGCATAGTCACTATGAAGAGATTTCAAATAAGACATATGGTTGATCTCATGCATAGCATATGACAAGTCAAGCAGATTAGCAAACATGATGTGACCTAAAGAATTGTCACAAGAAATCCTATGTAACATGACATCACAACTAATAGACTCCACATGAGAATCATCATATTCATCATAAATGGGCAAATCATCACATGGGGAAATCATACTAGTATGAATCATGGTACTAGGTGGATCAACATCATGCAAGCAATCAATCTCAACAATGTCCACTAGTGGGACTAGAGCATCACCGTCACCTTTGTTACCTTTGTCATTCCACTCAAGTGGTGTAGGTGAGGTGGGAAAGACCAAATGGTGGTCATCTTCATCTTGATGGAACCATGTGGGGGGTGCATCATATTCCACCATGGCCATCTTCTTGTCCAAAGGGAGGACGTAGTCGTCGAGGATCGGCGCATCATCATATATGGGACCTAGCACCAAATGAGAAGACACAATAGAGGTAGAGGTCAAGTTGTTAGAAATGCAAATGGCCTCACTAGACCTATCAACTATCTCACTCTCTCTATGTGGTGGTTCACTCATTCCCTCAAGGTAGGTGCACTCAATGTCATATATGGTGGAGTCACTCATCTCACTCAAGTGGTGGGGGTTGTGGCTCTCCTCACATGGGATTTGTGGAAACACATCATATATGGGGCTAGTGGTGAAGTCACTCTCACTCTCAATATGGTGGCACAAGTCAATAAAGTCATCATACGTCATCGTGGTCGAAGGGAAAATCCCATGCTCAACCGTCTCATAGTCGTCGCCATGGATGAAGGCCGAAGATGGCACATCATCACTCTCGTCGTGGATGAAGGCCGAAGATGGCACAACATCACTCTCGTCGTGGATGAAGGCCGAAGATGGCACAATATCACTCTCGTCATGGATGAAGGCCGAAGATGGCACAACATCACTCTCGTCATGGATGAAGGCCGAAGATGGCACAACATCACTCTCGCCTCCTAAGATGGAAGCATCATCCTTGCTCGCCACCTTGTCGCTCGCCTCCAAAGCTTGGTCCTTGAAGGTTTCCGTAGTCGTACTTGTCGCCGCACCATCTTGAAAAAGAGTCAAGGTAGACTCGGCATCATCAATGCCACAAAGAGGAATGGCGGTGAAGTGGCACTTGGGAGCATCGTCTTGGAGCTTGTCGGGCTTGGCCATCGTGGTGGTACTAGCCTCATGCTTGTCGTAGAGCTTGGTCGCCGCGAAGTTTGCTTGGGGTGGAGAAGCCTTGGCCTTCATGAGTTCTTGCTCCTCCTTGAGAGCACCAATGTAGTAGTCGTCGATGGACTTGTAGTTCTCGAGGAAGATAGTCTTGGAGATGTCATTGTTCAATCCCATCATGAAGTGGAACTTCATCAAAATGGGGTCGTCTGCTACTGGCTCGTCAGAAGGCAATCTTCATCTCCTTGAAGTACGCGTCGATGGACTTGGATCCTTGGATGGTGTTCTCCAACTGGCGTCGAAGTTGTTCCGTGTAGGTTGGAGGCACGAACTCTCGCCGCAAAGCTCTCTTCGTCTTGGGCCAACTCATCTCGTAGCTCTCCGAAGGTGTGTGAAGCCACCATGTCGAGGCGTAGTCGTGGAAGTTTCTTGTGGCGCACTTCACTTGATCTTCAGGACGAACTTGATGTAGCTTGAGGTAGTCGCCCATCAAACGCCTCCCACTCGAGGTACTCCTCGGGTTCTTGAGTTCCATAGAAAGGAATCTTGTGGTCGGTGTCGAGGTCGTAGTAGCTCGTGGAAGTCGCGGACTTGAGCTTGGGGAGCTTCTCTTGAGCGTAGTCTTGGGGTTCTTGTTGGCGAAGATGCCATTTCTCCGAAGGCGAAGATGCCTTGAAGTCACTTGGCGAAGATGCCAAAGGTGTTGAAGGAGCCGCAGCCTTGTCGTCGATGTTGCTGTACTGTATGGCCCGTGCGCACGGGGGTGCTGGAGGCCGTGTGCATGGGGTCCCGTGTGCACGGAGGTCGAGGGCCCGTGGGCACGGGGGTGGCAGAGAAGCCAACTCTCGTCCAGAAGTGTGCTCTTCATGGTCTTGTCGATGTCAATGCCTGTGTGTACTTGCCGAAGATGGTAGCTCGGGAGTCTTTGCACTTGAGCGCGTCTTCTCAAGATGAGGAAGATCGCTTGTAGGACTTGATGAGGGCTTTGATCTCCTCCATTTGAGCTTGCATCTTGGCGTCGGAGTTGTTGGTCGTGGCATCGAGCTCGTCGTTGTTGTTGTAGACCGAAGGTGAAATGCCTTGCCTATCCATCACAAGACTCAAGTAGAGGTGAGTAGGAAATGAGATAAACAATACCAAGTTACCTTTTCCCAAAGTTGAGGATGTATCTCGTTTCACTCAATGTGAGATGAAAGAATAGTGGAATTGGTACCGGACTTGTTCACTCACACCTATCAAGTAAAGCTTATGGTAGAGCTCGGTGAGGATAGTGGCACAAAAATTTAATGCAAAATGTTAGCAAGAATCAATAATGTTGGAAAAGATTCACAAATTCGGAAGTGAAACAAGTAGACCAATAGCAAAGAATGGCACACGGAAACACACACACTGATAGATAAATGGGGTCGTGCAACCAAGGAGTGAGCTCAAAATGTTGAATCCACCCAAAATGCTCGTGTTGCACAACTCAAGAGAGACGCTAGCTCGATTGCTCAAAAGGCGGATATGACACTTGTGCACAACCTATAAGATGCAAAATGGATAAACTTTCTATCCCAAGTATGCTATATATGTATGGTTCCCGGTGTTCTCTCAACAATCTTATGTGGGGTATGATGCTATGGCACTTGCTTACAAGCTCTTTGCTCTCTTTTCTTTTTCTTAAAAGCTTATTCTTTTTTTCTCTATGGCCACTTTTGCACAATGCTCAAAGAAAGATAGCTATTGTGTATATGCGGGAACGATATTTGGACACAATGGATGATATGATACCAATATGATATGGTATGTATGCAATGGATGGTGTAGATCACTAATGTGCACAAGTAACGTGGCCCGGCAATACTCAAATGGCTAGTCTCGATAGGCAAGTAACGCAAAATGGGCTAGGGGTTATCAATGCAATTGCAAGGGGAATGTACATCGACGAGGTTAACGTCCTTTGCGATGATGAGTGGCGGTGTTCTTGATGTAGATACCAAGATGATGGAGACTCGTCCCTAAGTAGCCGAAACACCTTAGGAAACGGAAAAACCGCAAACTCAAAATCTCAAGGACAAAAGTTGTACGGTGGTAGCGGAAAGCGGTGGTATTGCACTAGGCAATGCGGAAGTGGAGGTTCTGGTGGTGGACTATACACGGTGTCGGAGTTGGAGGTCACCGTCCCTAAGTAGTCGAAACACCTTAGGAGACGCAACTCACAACTCAAACAAGATTGGGTTAAGTTGGGATGGTGGAAGTGTATGGTGGGTAAGCCTATGTGGAAATGGTGGTGGTGGTTGATGAAGAAGCAACCGTCCCTAAGTAGCCGAAACACCTTAGGAGACTCAAGTCACCACTCAAACAACCACAAATGCTAAATGGAGCAAAATGGGTTACGTTGCGGAAGGCTATGGTGGTTTTGCGGATGATATGGTGGAAGGCCTAGACAAAGATGCCCAAAATGTCAAAATTTTGATGGAGTCAAATGGTGATGGAACCTATCTAGGTGGATGGGGGATGTCAATAGCTACTCAACGAGCTAAAGAACGCGACAAACGGACTCCGGATGTGGATGTTATGGGCAAAACTGTGAACTGCTCATGGCTGCCCTGGGGGGGGAGGGTCGTGTGCACGGGGTCTAGGGCCCGTGTGCACGGTACACACACCGAGGGCACGGGGTCACCTGGGACATGCGGGTTTGGCGGATTTCTTGGTGATTTAGGCTCAAAATGGATGGATCTCGTGGCTGGGGAGTAGGGGGTGGTATGGGAGGTGGGAGGTGGAAGGCACCGCGGTAGAAACGCACTGGAAGGGCCGTGCGCACGGGGTCTGGTGGCACATGTGCACGGGGGCCCGTGTGCACGGGGTCCCGATGGCCGGTGTGCACGGGGTCCTCTGAGAGCGGACGAACTGCTCCGATCCGAGGGGAAAATCCAAGGTGAGGTCAAATTCGAGTGATGGAAGGTGGTAGAGGGGTGGATCTACTTGCTAAACACCGAATCCATGGATCAAATCCAACAAAATCAACACTAAACCAACAAATCACAAAAAAAATTGGGGCTATTTTTGGTGGGGAATTTTCGTATTTAGGACAAAATCAACAAAACAAGGCTAGAAAACAAAGAGGGGGGCTCCAATTTCGTGATCAACCATGGCTCATGATACCAAGATGATGTAGGGTGGAACCCTATGGGGGGATCTTTCACGAATTGGAGGGGGAATACCCAAGAACAAGATGAACACAAGAAGGAAAACAAGAGGAACACTCAAGAACAAGTCCAATCACACATCCACTAGACAATCAAACACACAAGATCCACAAGGTACATGAACAACAAAGGGAAATAAGATACATGGTAGAGTTCATCCCGAATCCTATGAAGGAGATGAGGGCTTGATGATCCTATGATTGGGATCCTTCCCCAAGGAGGAGGTCTTGATGTTTGGTCACTCCAAGAGGAGGTCTTGATCTCCTAGTGGAGTGGATCCATGGAGCAAAGCTCACAAATGTGTATCAACTACTTTGCTAGCCCTAAACATAACCCTAGGTACGGTCTAAATAGGCTTGGGGTCGAAGGAGATGGAGGGGGGCTCGAACAGGAGGTCACAGCCGTCCGTCCTGATGAGCCCGTGCGCACGGGGTAAGTTGGGCCTGTGCGCACGGGGGTCCCGTGGGCATGGTACAGGCCCGTGCGCACGGGGTGCTCCAGCGCCGACTCTCTGAGTAGCCCGTGCGACGGGTCTTCGAGGTCTGTGGGCACGGGTCGCCTGGGAGGTGCTGAATTGATCTTGTTGCACTCCTTCTTCCTCCTTGTGGCCTTGTGGTCCTTCTCTAACTCCTTTGGGGTGTCCCTCACCAGCTTGTGGTCGTCGGTCTTCGTATCTAAGGACACATAGAGCTCTTTGGTGAGGTAGCAAGCAAGTCTAATGAATATTCATGATATTCTCGAAGAAGAGCGGGTTCACCTTAGCTCCGGTAGGTCCGCTTGGGGCTTGATGTGCTATGAAGGTGTACGTGGAGATGAACGTGGGATGCTCCGCATCACCCCGAGCCCTCCAATTGCCTGGATCCATCAAAGTGAATAGTCCAATATGTGTTATCCAGCTTTTCCTCAGGCTTTTGTAGTTCTGTCCAATCGTTGATGAAGCCCACCAGTGCTTGAGACTTAATAGCAGTGCGTGGCACATACTTCAAGCCATGAGGCCCAAGCTCAATGGCCCACTTGGCGACTCGTCCTGTAGCATCTCTATTCTGAATGATGTCTCCCAAAGGAGCAGAACTTACCACAGTGATGGGGTGACCCTGGAAGTATTGCTTAACCTTCCGGCTCGCCATGAACACCCCATAAACGAGCTTCTGCCAATGTGGATATCTTTGCTTGGACTCAATAAGCACCTCACTAATGTAGTAAACCGGCCATTGAACCGGATGCTCCTTGCCAGCTTCCTTGCGCTCCACCACAATTGCAACACTGACACCATGTGAGTTACCAGCCACATACAACAATAATGGATCCTTATCAATGGGAGCCGCAAGGATCGGCGGCTCAGATAACTGTCTCTTTAAATCTTCAAAGGTAGCGTTAGCGGCATCACTCCAGAGAAAATTGATTGTTTTCTTCATCATCTGATACAGCGGTATGGCCTTCTCACCTAACCAGCTTATGAACCGGCATAAAGCAGCAATACGACCCGCCAGTTGCTGAACATCATTGACGCACGCCGGCTTAGCCAAAGAGGTGATTGCCTTGATCTTCTCCGGGTTAGCGTCAGTGCCTCTGTTAGAGACCAGAAAACCCAAAAGCTTGCCTACTGGCACGCCAAACACACATTTGGCCGGGTTAAGCATCATTTTGTAGACCCGGAGATTATCAAAGGTTTCCTTCAGATCATCTATCTAGGTCTCCTTCTCTCTTGATTTCACCACAGTATCATCCACATAACCATGAACATTGCGCCCAATCTGATTGTGGAGACAGTTCTGTACACATCACTGATAAGTCGCCTGGGCACTCTTGAGCCCAAATGGCATAGATACATAACAGAAGGCTCCAAACGGAGTGATGAAGGCCGTCTTCTCCTGGTCCTTAACTGCCATTTTGATCTGATGATAACCAGAGTAAGCATCCAAGAAGCTCAAATGCTCACAACCGCCGTAGCATCAATAACTTGATCAATATGAGGAAGAGCAAAAGGATCAGCCGGACAAGCCTTATTTAAGTCCGTGTAATCCACACACATCCGCCAGGTGCCGTTATTTTTAAGTACAAGCACCGGATTAGCCAACCACTCCGGGTGAAAAACTTCAACAATAAACCCGACCGCTAAGAGCCGGGCCACCTCCTCACCGATAGCTTTCCGTCTCTCCTTGTTAAACCGCCGAAGAAACCGCCTGACCGGCTTAAACTTTGGATCAATATTAAGAGAGTGCTCAGCGAGTTCTCTCGGTACACCCGGCATGTCAGAAGGTTTCCATGCAAGGATGTCCCGGTTCTCACGGATGAACTCGATGAGCGCGCTTTCCTATTTAGGATCCAGATTGGCACTGATACTGAATTGCTTAGATGAGTCGCCTAGAACAAAATCAACAAGCTTGGTGTCATCAGCCGACTTAAATTTCATCACCGGGTCATGCTCTGTGGTTGGTTTCTTCAAAGATGTCATGTCTGCCGGGTCAATGTTGTCCTTATAAAACTTCAACTCCTCTGCTGCACAAACAGATTCAGCATAAGCAGCGTCACCCTCCTCAGATTCCAGGGCTATCTTCCGACTCCCATGTACTGTAATAGTGCCCTTGTGACCTGGCATCTTGAGCTGTAAGTAAACATAACACGGCCGCGCCATGAACTTGGCATAAGCCGGCCGTCCAAACAGAGCATGATATGGGCTCTTGATCTTGACCACTTCAAAGGTTAATCTCTCAGCCCTAGAATCATGCTCATCTCCGAAAGCTACCTCCCGCTCAGTCTTACCAACTGGGTATGCCAACTTACCAGGCACCACTCAATGGAAAACTGTGTTGGATGTCTTTAGATTTTTGTCAGTCAACCCCATACGATGAAAGGTCTCATAATAGAGGATATTGATGGTGCTCCCTCCATCCAGGAGTACTTTAGTGAATTTATATCCACCAACCTGAGGTGCTACCACCAAGGCTAACTGACCCGGATTGTCAACCCGGGGAGGGTGATCCTCCCTACTCCACACAATAGGCTGCTCTAACCACCTTAAATAACGGGGAACCGCCGGCTCAACAGCATTCACAGCCCTTTTTATGAAGCTTCTGGTCTCGTTTGCACAAGCTAGTGGTGAACACATGATATTGTCCACTATTCAGCTGCTTTGGATTGCTCTGATAACCCAATTACTGTTGCTGCTGACCTCCCTAACCAGACTATTGATTATAGCAACCTTGATTTCCTTGAAAGCCGGAACTTGAGCCGCCGCCCGGGTCATGAAAACCACCTCCACCTCAGCCGCCACCAGACCCATGGTTGTCGTCGAACATGTTAGAATTTTTGAAAGCCTTCATGATCGCGCAATCTTTCCATAGGTGAGTGGCTGGCCTTTCCCAAGTGCCATGTCTCGGACAGGGTTCATTGAGCAGTTGCTCAAGAGTAGGACCTGGCCCGCCGGACCGAGGGGGCGCCCCCCTTGCGCTGTTGATTGTTACCTTATGAATTGGTGTTAGCCACAAACTCCGGGTTACCGTCGGCCTTACGCTTATTGCCTCCTTGATCCGCCGGGTTATGCTGCTGACCCTTTCCATTGCCGTTCTTCTTTCCCTTCCCTGTCTTCTCTTCATCAGACGCGGGATCCTTGGTACTATCAGAATCGGTGTATTTGACTAGAGCCGCCATCAGCTGGCCCTTATCATTAAAATCACGCTTGAGCCGCCCCAGCTTCTGTTTCAGAGGTTCAAATCGGAAATTTTTCTCCAACATTAAGACTGCAGAGCCGGCATCCATCTTCTCAGATGAATATATTATCTCCTTGACCTGGCGCACCCAATGAGTGGTGGACTCACCTTCCTCTTGCTTGCAATTAGTAGAGTCCACAATGGATAAACCGGGCTTTTAACTCTGCCCATGAACCATTGGAATTAGGCGGCAGCCCCTTCAGCCAAGTGCAGGCCATTCCGTCCAACATCTTGGTGAAGTACTTCGCCATCGCCGCATCACTGACCTCCAACAGCTCCATGGCCATCTCATAGCTTTCAATCCATGCCCCGGGCTGTAAATCAGCTATGTAATTCGGCACCTTTCGGGGTCCCTTGAAATCCTTGGGAAAATGCTCATTATGCAAAGCCGGCACCAAACAAGGAACGCCACTGGTTCTTGTGGCCACACCTGCCTCAATAGAAGTCGTTGGATAATCCATAGAAGGTTTGGTGAGCCACCTGGTGAGCCGCTTGCTGAGCCGCCCGCTCATCCTCTCGACGTATCCTGTCCTGTACCGTATTATGCCCACCTGGCTGGTTACGGCGGTGGGCGTTGGTTGACAAGGCCTCCGAATCCATATGTCTGCTATAACTTGGGCTCCGGCTTGGGTGAGGAGTCGAATGAATCCTATCTCGACTATAGGAATAAGCCTCCTGCTGAGCCAGAGCCGTCCGAAGAAGCTCTCTGACCCTTCGCGTCTCAACTGCTGTTGCAGAGTCGCCATCCACCGGGAGAGCCGCCAAACGTGCCGATGCAGCGATTAGGTTCTCCAAAGGGTTGGAAAATTAACCAGGTGGTGTTGGTACATAGCGAGGCGGGGCCGTATTCACGTGAGGAGGTTCCATCATCCGGGGTTGAAACGGTGCCACCGCTCCGGATGTTACAAACCGGTCTGCCTCCGGCGGGTTACTAGGCCGGCTCCGGGCGTGCAGAAGAGATTCTGAGGATCATAAACTGGAGGCAAACGGGATTGAGCCTTCTGGTGCTTCCTCCTCATCACCTCATTAGATGCGTTCAGATTCATCGTAAGCTGGAAAGCCTATGACTGGATCTGCTGAGCCCGAGCATCCAAAGCCGCCCGCTCCGCGGCCAATCTGGTGTCCTCGGCTGCTAGGGCTTCTTTGGCTCGGGCTATCTCCTCACGTACCTGTGCTACATCTGCATCATGCTTAGCTTGACTCGCCATAATAACTGTGGCGGTTAACAAGGCCGTCAATTTGTAGATCAATCAGCACCTGAGCCAGCGGGCGCATAGGGCCTCCTGCCCCGGCCGCTCCTGACCGGTAGGTCATTGCTGCCGCAGCCATAGAATTGTGACCGGGTTGAGTGCCAGCCATGAAGATCCCTACTCTGATCGGCGGCTCAAAGGGGTCCGGAATACTGCTGCCATCGGAACAGCCCCCAAGCCCGCCATCTTGCAATTGGTATAATGAATCCGCCTCACCAGTGGACGACTCACCATCGGAGTAGACGGCCGTCTCACCGCCGTCCACGGATCCTTCGGAAAGTTCTCCTCCATGGATGGAACCCACGAAGGCACGCTTCATGGCGGGCTGAGCCCGGGCGGGTCTCGCACGCTGAGCCATCTCGATGATGTCGGTGCAGATGTCCGGCTCAGGGCCCGGCTTGCTAATCGGGCCGATGAAGATGTGGATTCCGCCGAAGATGACCCGGTACCCGTACTCAATTGAGCCGGCATCGTCGATGTAGAGCTTTCCGCGATGACTCTTGGTCATCCGGCCCACAGCGTATCCCTTGAGCCCTTTGAAGCTGACCTTCAAGAGCCCAGCCAGTGTCGTCGATGTAGAGAATACCAGTGTCCCATATCCACGACAGTAGCCCCCGAGCTTTCGCGTGACTCGAAGAGTCGGGCGCAAGGTCTTGATTTTGTTGATGCTTTTGTCTTCCTTGAACGCAGAGCTTTTTTTCGGGTCGTTGACATAATGGATGCCGAAATGTGGATGAAGATATTGCCAGGTCATGAAGCGTCTTTGTTGATGTTGCCGGGTTGTCCTCCCAGGCTGGATTCTGTCTCCAAGCCAGGTCTTTCCGAATTTTTTCCAACCCCAATAGCATGCATATCTTCTGTAGCCCCCGAGCTCCGGGTTTGTTTAGGCCTTTAACAACCCGGGGGTCTGTGAACTTGTGTTTTGGTAACGAACAATGTCCGTTTTTTCACAAATTCTGGCTTGATAGCCCCTGAGGCTCGTGGCGACTCGAGGAGTCGTCTTGAGGCTTTTTGTTCCTGAAATAAAACACATGAATGCATTACACCATTCGTGATGTATAAAAAAAATTAAATAATAATTTCGATGACTTTGTCAACTTGTGTTCAAGTTGTTAATCGTTCGACTCGACTAAGTAGGCATTCGCGTGGACTTTTTTCATGGAATATGATATGTTCAGGGTCGACAAAGTCCACGATAGGCATCAAAGTCGATTGACAATACCATACCCACTTCTTGGTCAGTTACGAGTTGCATCTGACTTAGTAAAGAACGAACATAAAATTATTTCGCTGATATGCAGGGTACCCATGTTTGAACTGTGCATCGTGGCAAATAGTCCTCTTTGGTAACCTTATGACTCAACTTTATGAGAAGAAACGATAGCCCCCGAGATTAACTCAAAGGTGTCGGATATATTTAATTGACTGGAAAAGAAATGAAACTTAATTATAAAAGTGACTTAGCTTGTTTTTATGATGTGGCATAAGCCAGCGGACCGTTGGAGTCGACTGCAGCGAGGCAATAGGCGATCCCGCATAGGAGTCACAAATCGGTAACCCAGCTGACGATTCAAGCCAGCAGCGGAAGCTGGAATTTTTGAAGACGTGTAGCCCAAAAAACCGCCGAACAGGAGAATAGATGGCGCAGTGCAAGCCAACTTGGTTGATCTTGATTAAGCTCTGCTGTCAGGGCGCGCTGGGAACGACAATTTGGCCATTATTGAACACTGAATTCTGTTGCACATTACTTCAGTTAGCTAAGTGTTGATTCTTTCTTCAGTTTCGTCAGAATAAGCGGCATGCACGGCCATAGCAGCAGCGGAACTACACTGGCTATGCGAGGCGGAGATGAGTCAACACAATGGTTTGAAGTCACAGCGTCTTGCTGGCGGCGACAGATTTGGCCATGGCGGTTTGAGAGCAGAAAATCTGAGGCGAAAACACGGCCGCGACGACTTGAGGCGATCCGTAAACAAGGCAGAGGTGAGGGCGGAGACGGTGGCTCAAGGCCTCGGCGGAAACGACCGCGAGGCAGGACCGGCTTGAGGCGCGGGCAAAGGTGAGGCCACGGAGGCGGCGGCTCAAGGCCACGGCGGAGGCAGCTGTGAGGCAGGGCCAGCTTGAGGCACGGGCACAGGTAGCCCGGGTGCATCCATGGCCACTGCGGCGGCGGCAGGGCCAGCCACCGCTGCATCCTCCTCCGGGTCATTGATGGCTTGACCAATCCATGTCCGATTCTTTCTCCAAAACATTACTTTCTTTATTTGATCTTTAGTCACGCTGGCCCCTCCAGGTTCTGGTGGTGTAACAGCAAGGGATTGAACCCAAAACTGATTTTGCTTCTCGTGGCCTGCGAGTAGTTGCACTAGTTGTAATCGGTCAAAACTCTATGTACTTAGCATCCTGCAGCAGTTCGACGAGGTGAGGGCAGCCTGGAGCAGAGACGACGAAGTGGTCAAGGCGCGTTTTTCCTCCTCCGAGTCGTGGTAGTTTTGGACGAATCCATGCCCGCATCTTCCAGGTCGTGGCCCTTCTATTTTATTCTGTTTCCAATCTCCAACCGGTCGTGCAGGACAAGCCGGATTCCTTCTGAGACCCGATCTTGTCTGGACCCGTATCCTTTAAGCCGGCTTGTTCCATATTGTTATGCTGGAACCTCTCCTTGATGCTTCTTGAGTCTTCACGTGATGCATCGGAGTCGATCAATCCAAACATCCTCTAATTAGAGCTCACGTACGAGAAGTAGTACATAGTACTATTCCAAAATCAATCAGATCTTGTAAGCCGTGCAACTACTAGTATTTGACCGTAATTTCCGTGAGTGTAGCAGCTGCAATGATTTAATCCTCTCGGGAGTTGGTGTAGATGAAAACCATGATCCCGTCGACTTGCAATGGCGTACAGGAGTAATCCTAATTTTTTGGATCTTCTTCATCCGATGAATTGCGAACTTCTCGATCCCTTAGAAAGAGATCCCTCCAAGAACTCAACACCACCGCGCGAGAGCCCCACGGTGGGCGCCAACTGTCGTGGAATTGTCACGCCAGATGTCCTCATGAAAGGACTTAGTCGTGGAGCCATCGCAACTAGGAAGCTTAAAGGGGTTAAAGTGGGACAAAGGACATGAGGGTTTATACTGGTTCGGCCCCTTGCGGTCAAGGTAAAAGCCTAATCCAGTTGAGGTGGAATTGCTACGATTTCGATGACCAGGGAGCGAATCTGCTATGCCTGGCTCTCGATTTGATGTTTACTTGCCCTAAGTCACGGTGGTTGTCCCCTTTATATAGGCCGACGCTCATGACCTCAGAGTCCCGGCCGGCTCATAAACAGTGTCCGGCTCGGTGACTAGTTAATCTTGCCTTACAATACAAGTCATGCCAATATGGCGGTTTATCACTACGGGCCTTAAGTCGCCTGCGAGCTTTGGGCACTTAACTGAACCGCCATCTTCAAGCTTGATATTGGGCTTCATATGATAAATCGTCATAGCGTACCCCGACCCCTCCTGGGCGGGTTACACTAGTAGTTATATCCCCAACAGTTGATGATGACGATGGCGATGGATTCACCTCTCCGGAGCCCCGAACGGACTCCAGATCAGCCCTCCCGAGAGAGATTAGGGCTTGGCGGCGGCTCCGTATCGTAAAACGCAATGAATCCTTCTCTCCAAAAAATTTCTCCCCGAACATGAATATATAGAGTTGGAGTTGGCGTCGGTGGAGCCTCAGGGGACCCACGAGGCAGGGGCACGCCCTCCACCCTCGTGGACAGGGTGTGGGCCCCCTGGTGTTGATTCTATCGCCAGTATTTTTTATTTATTCCAAAAACATTCTCCTTGAAGTTTCAGGTCATTCTGAGAACTTTTATTTCTGCACAAAAATAACACCGTGGCAATTCTGCTGAAAACAGCGTCAGTCCGGGTTAGTTCCATTCAAATCATGCAAGTTAGAGTCCAAAACAAGGGAAAAAGTATTTGGAAAAGTAGATCTGATGCAGACGTATCAGGCGGCAGCAGGTGTGAGCCTCAAAGTAAAACACGCAACTAGAACGCAAGAAATCAACACGAACAAGAGAAGACTCCCCCCCGTTTTTTACAACACAAAATAACTTCAAATCTTAGTCCAAAAGGCGGCGAATCAAGTTACAGAAAAAGGGACGAAAGCGAATAGTCGCGTCCAACACCTAGCTAGTCTTCTTGTCTTCCCACCAGCACGGAGCTAAGTGCTTTCACTGGATGTGAGCATAGTCATTGGGGGACAGTGTCGACGGCCAGCGTGGAGCATAGTCCTTCCACTTGCACATGGGCGGGAGCCCCCGAGGCCCGTGGGCGGCACTCCGGAGACTCTGGGGCGTGTACAAACCCACTCATTATTATGTGAGAGTGTCACGAGCGGAGACCTTCACAGGCGTGAGCCTTGCTTCATATCGCCAGCCGAGGGTCCCACCCTGCGCCTCCCGACCACCGTTGGGGCGTCCGGAAACCAGGACGAGACCAAGGGGCAAGGGGGACGCTGGCGGCACCCTCGGCAACCATGGGCCTTGCCGAGGGGGGGGGGGGGAGGGCTCACCAGCGCCTCCCCCGACAGAGGACCTACTGATACGTCCATTTTGCATCATGTTTTCTTACTATTATTTATAATGTTTTTATCCATAATAATGCTTTTTGGAGTAATTCTAATGACTTTTCTCTCATAAGTTGCAAGGTACACACCAAGAGGGAGAATTCTAGCAGCTAGAAATCTGGACCTGAAAAGCTATGCCAGGCTACCTATTCTGGACAACTCCAAATGACCTGAAACTTCACGGAGATTTTTTAATGGAATATATAAGAATTATTGGAGCAAATAACTACCAGAGGGGGCCCACCAGGTGGGCACAACCCACCTGGGCGCGACAGGGAGCCCAGGTGCACCCTGGTGGGTTGTGCTCACCCAGGCCCACCTCAGGTGCCCATCTTCTGGTATATAGGTCATTTTGACCTAGAAAAAAAATAAGAGGAGGACTTTCGGGATGAAGCACCGCCGCCTTGAGGTGGAACTTGGGCAGGAGCACTTTTACCCTCCGGCGGAGCGATTTCGTCAGGGGAACTTCCCTCCTGGAGGGGGAAATCATCGTCCTCATCATCACCAACAACTCTCCCATCTTGGGGAGGGCAATCTCCATCAACATCTTCAACTGCACCCTCTCATCTCAAACCCTAGTTCATCTCTTGTGTCCAATCTTGTTACCGGAACTATAGATTGGTGCTTGTGGGTGACTAGTAGTGTTGATTACATCCTGTAGTTGATTACTATATGGTTTATTTGGTGGAAGACTATATGTTCAGATCCAATCTGCTATTTAATACTCCTCTGATCATGAGCATGTTTATCATTTGTGAGTAGTTACTTTTGTTCTTGAGGTCACAGGAGAAATCATGTTGCAAGTAATATTGTGAACTTGATATGCGTTCTATATTTTGATAGTATGTATGTTATGATTCCCCTAGTGGTGTCATGTGAATGTCGACTACATGACACTTCACCATATTTGGGCCTAAGGGAATGCATTGTGGAGTAGCAATAAGATGATGGGTTGCGAGAGTGAAAGAAGCTTAAATCCCAGATTATACGCTATTCCGTAAGGGACCGATTGGATTCAAAAGTTTAATGCTATGGTTAGAATTTATTATTAATATTTTTCTCATAGTTGCGGATGCTTGCGGGAGGGTTAATCATAAGTAGGAGGTTTGTTCGAGTAAGAACAGCACCTAAGCACCGGTCCACCCACATATCAAATTATCAAAGTAGCAAACACAAATTGAACCAACATGATGAAAGTGACTAGATGAAAATCTCGTGTACCCTCAAGAACGCTTTGCTTATCATAAGAGACCGTTTTGGCCTGTCTTGGGCTACCTTGCTGCACTTTTGTCAGTACTATCGTCACTTGCTCGTTACAAATTATCTTGCTATCAAACTACTCCGCTACTTACAATTTCAGCACTTGCAGACATTACCTTACTGAAAACTACTTGTCATTTCCTTCTTCTCCTCGTTGGTTTCTGCACTCTTACTTATCCAAAAGAGCTACAATTGATCCCCTATACTTGTGGGTCATGAAGGCTATTTCTGGCACCGTTTCCGGGGAGTGAAGCGCCTTTGGTAAGTCGAATTTGGTAAGGTAGCATTTATATAGTGTGCTGAAATTTACTGTCACTTATTACTATGGAAAACAATCCTTTGAGGGGTTTGTTCGGGGTATCTTCACCTTGTCCGGAACCACAATTAGCTACCCCTCAACCTACTGCACCTACTGAAAAAATTGAATATGAAATTCCTTCGGGTATGATACAACTGCTAGCTAATCCTTATGAAGGAGATGGAACCGAACATCCTGATATGCATGGTATAGGCTATGCAATGATATTGGATCATGGAATTGGAATCGTTTGAAATTGGAGTTCCACCATTTTTATCCTATGCATCTAGTTCATCGTGATCGGAATTGTATATATAATTTTTGGCCTCGTGAAGGAGAAAGTACCTCTCTAGCTTGGGGGAGGCTTAAGTCAATGTTATATTCATGCCCCAATCATGAGCTTTCAAGAGAAATTATTATCCAGAATTTTTATGCTCGGCTTTCTCGTAATGATCAAGCCATGCTTGATACTTCTTGTGCTGGTTATTTTATGAAGAAGACTATTGAATTCCGGTGGGATCTTTTGGAAAGAATTAAACGCAACTCTGAAGATTGGGAACTCGACGAAGGTAAAGAGTCAGGTATTAAAATTAAATATTATTGTGTTAAATATTTTATGGATACCGATGCTTTTCAAAAGTTTAGCACTAAATAAGAACTTGACTCTGAGATAGTGGCCTCCTTTTGTGAATTATTGCTACTCATGTAGAACTCCCTAAAGAGAAGTGGTTTAAATATCACCCAACTATTAAAGAAGAAATTAAAGAACCGGTACCAGTTAAAGAAGAAACTATACTTTATAATGTTGATCCAGTTGTTCCTTCTGCTTGTATTGAGAAACCACCTTTCCCTGTTAGGATAAAGGAACATGGTAAAGTTTCAAATGTGGTTAACAAAAGCTACATTAGAATACGTAAACCTGATGAACAAATCTAAGTAGAACCTAGTATTGCTATGGTTAAAGATCTCTTAGAAGTAGATATGGATGGGCATGTTATTTACTTTTTGTGAAGAAGCTGCTAGAATTGCCAAACCTGATAAAAAGGACAAACATAGACCCATTGTTGGCATGTTGTCATCTCAGTTAAAATAGGAGATCACTGTTATCATGGTTTATTTGACATAGGTGCTAGTGTAAGTGCTATTTCTTACACCTTATATCAAGAAATTATGAGTGACATAGCACCCGCAGAAATTGAAGACATAGATGTTACTATTAAACTTGCTAATAGAGACACCATATCACCAATTGGGATTGTTAGAGATGTTGAAGTCTTGTGTGGGAAAATAAAATACCCTACTGATTTTCTTGTTCTTTGTTCCCCACAAGATGACTTTTGTCCCATTATCTTTGATAGACCTTTCTTGAACACCGTTAATGCTAAGATAGATTGTGAGAAACACACTGTCGGTGTTAGTTTTGGTGATGAGTCTCATGAGTTTATTTTTTCCAAGTTTAGTAGAAAGCTTCATGAAAAAGAAATGTCTAGTAAGGATGAATTAATTGGTCTTGCTTCTATTGTTGTACCACCTACTGATCCTTTAGAACAATATTTGGTAGACCATGAAAATGATTTACATATGCATGAAAGAAATGAAATAGATAAAAAATTCTTTGAACAATGTCATATGCTTAAACACGACTTGCCTATTGAATCTCTAGGAGGTCCTCCTCCACCTAAAGGTGATCCTGTGTTTGAATTAAAAAAGTTGCCAGACAATTTGAAATATGCTTATCTTGATGAAAGGATGATATATCCTGTTATTATTAGTGCTAACCTTTCAGAACATGAAGAAGATTATTGAAAGTTCTAAGGAAGCACTGGGCTGCTATTGGATATACTCTTGATGATTTAAAGGGCATTAGTCCCACAATATGTCAGCACAAAATTAATATGGAACCTGATGCTAAACCCGTTGTTGATCACCAACGTCGGTTAAATCCGAAGATGAAAGAAGTGGTAAGAACGGAAATATTAAAACTTCTGGAAGCAGGTATAATCTATCCTATAGCTGATAGTAGATGGGTAAGTCTTGTTCATTGTGTTCCTAAGAAAGGAGGTATGACTATTGTTCCTAATGATAAGAATGAACTTATTCCACAAAGAATTGTTACAAGTTCTAGAATGGTAATAGATTTTAGAAAATTAAATAAAGCAACTACAAAAGATCATTACCCTCTGCCTTTTATTGATCAAATGCTTGAAAGATTATCTAAGCACACACACTTTTGCTTCCTTGATGGATATTCTGGCTTTTCACAAATACTTGTTTCTCAACCTGATCAAGAAAAGACCACTTTTACTTGTCCTTTTGGAACCTATGCTTATATACGTATGCCTTTTGGTTTATGTAATGCACCTGCTACCTTTCACAGATGTATGACTGCTATATTCTCTGACTTTTGTGAAAATATTGTTGAGGTTTTCATGGATGAAATTTATGTTTATGGGAATTCTTTTGATGATTGATAAAGCAATCTTGATCGAGCAGAGATGTGAACAAACAAATCTTGTCTTGAATTGGGAGAAGTGCCACTTTTATGGTGAATGAAGGCATTGTCTTGGGTCATAAAGTTTCTGGAAGAGGTATTGAAGTGGACGAAGCTAAGGTTGATGAAATTGAGAAAATGCCATGTCCTAAAGATGTAAAAGGGACAAATCCTACGGAAATGTCACTCCGAAGCTTATGGAGGGCATCATGCTGGAGATAGAACTGCTCACAAGGTATTGCAGTCTGGATTTTATTGGCCTACTCTCTTCAAGGATGCCCGTAAGTTCGTCTTATCTTGTGATGAATGTCAAAGAATAGGTAATATCAGTAAGCGTCAAGAAATGCATATTAATTATTCACTTGCTGTTGAACCATTTGATGTTTGGGGATTTGATTACATGGGACCTTTTCCTTCCTATAATGGGTATACACATATTTTGGTTGTTGTTGATTATGTTACTAAATGGGTAGAAGCTATTCCAACCAGTAGTGCTGATCACAACACCTCTATTAAAATGCTTAAGGAAGTTATTTTCCCAAGGTTTGGAGTCCCTAGATATTTAATGACTGATGGTGGTTCACACTTTATTCATGGTGCTTTCTGTAAGAAGCTTTCCAAGTATGATGTTAACCATAGAATTGCATCACCCTAATCATCCTCAGTTTAGTGGTCAAGTTGAACTTAGCAATAGAGAAATAAAATTAATTTTGCAAAAGACTGTTAATAGGTCGAGGAAGAATTGGTCTAAGAAATTAGATGATGCACTTTGGTCTTATAGAACAGCATATAAAAATCCTATGGGTATGTCTCCATATAAAATGGTTTATGGAAAAGCTTTTCATTTGCTGGAACATAGAAAAGCTGGAACATAAAGCATTGGGAAGTTAAAGAACTCAATTATGACTTCAAACTTGCTGGTGAAAAGAGGTTATTCGATATTAGCTCTCTAGATGAATGGAGAACCCAAGCTTATGAAAATGCAAAAAATTTCAAAGAAAAAGTTAAAAGATGGCATGACAAAAGAATCAAAAAGCATGAGTTCAAAGTCGGAGTATATGTTCTTTTGTACAACTCTCGTTTTAGATTCTTTGCAAGAAAACTTCTCTCAAAATGGGAAGTCCCATATGTCATCGAGGAGGTTTACCGGTCTAGAGCCATCAAAATAAATAATCCCGAAGGTACTAACCCGAAGGTTGTCAATGGGTAACGAATAAAACATTATATCTCAGGTATGCCCACTAACATTGAAAGTAATATCATCCAAACTTTGACACCGGAAGAGCACATAAAAGTGTCCTTCCGGAACACTCCAGAATCGTGAAAATAAGGAGGTACGTGATACGTTAAGTAAACGGGCTCCAAAAAATCCGCAAAAATATTTTTTATCAGTTTTGGAATATTTAAGAATTTTGGAAATAAAGAAACTTCCAGGAAGCCTCCCCTGGTGGGCACAAGACAGCCTGGCACGCCGGTGGGTTGTGCCCACCTGGGACACCTTCCGTACTCTGTTTTTCTCCTGTATGCTTGTCCTCCAAGATAAAAAAAATCTATATATAGTTCCCGAACCTGTTGATCACCATATCGCGAAGAAATCCCCTGTTCTCTTTTCTTGTTGTTTTCTGTCAGATCCCATCTACCATGGCCTCTTCAACTCCCTCCAAGGTCAAGTTCTTCAAGAACGTCATCAACCCTTATAGGCGGGAGGTGGTGCAGCATCCTCAAACCATCCAGATGCATGAGGGGGTGCTGTACATCCGCGATGAGCAAGGTCCCAAGGGCACAGGAACCATGGAGGCCAGGCTTGAAGCCATGGAGCAGGATGTCTTCCGGTGCAAGGGGATGGTGGAGCGTGGACTCAACGCCAATCACCTTATGATCATGAACCTCTCATGTGATCTCAAGGTGGATGGCAAGCCCATGAAGGACATCATCTCCACCCTCAACGAGCAAATCAACTTCCTCCAAAGCCAGATCTATGACCTACAAAACCAAGTCTTTGAATATGAGGCGAGGTTTAAAGGTATGAGTTTTCCTGCTAGTTGCAGGACCAGTGAGACTCACTCCTCCTCTTAAGATGGTGGATCACTGCCATGGAAATCCGAGGATAAGATCTCTTCTTCATCACCACCACCATCTTCCTCACCATCGAAGGAGAACTGAGTATCGGGTATGGGCACTCCCCTTGGCTTCCGCCAAGCTTAGGGGAGGTGCCCCAGTATCGTATCATCCCACTATCTTTTTGCTTTTACTTATTTTAGTTTGATGATCTTTTTGCTTTAGATGAATAAATTTTAGTTCGATCCTTTCTTCCTTGAGAGTTTGCTTAGTGATATATCCTTGTAATCGTGTGCAAGTTATATAATAAAGTTTATTTTGAGTTTTTGCTTTCTTTACTTTCATGTTGCAAATAAAAGAAAAAAAATTAAGAAAGAAAAAGAGAAAGGAAATAAATAAAAGGAATGAAATAAATCAATAAGATTATATACTAATCCTATGGTAGGTGATGGCACCACATAAGGAAAAGTGTAAGTAGAAAATTTTATTAGAGATTGACAAACATAGCATTAGTCAATGATGCAGCTCATCAAAAATTAATAAGGGAAGATAAGATTCACATATAAATATACTATCCTAGAAATCTTTTGTGATTGTGAGCCCTCATCAAAATATTATATGCCAAAATTTTTGACGTTGGACAAGGAAGACAACTTAATGATTTATGTTTGTTTATATTCACATAGAAGTCATATTGTCATAGATCCTTTAACATGTGATGCTTGCCCCCTATCTTTGCTAGCCAAAAATTGCGCACTAAGTAGAGATACTACTTGCGCATCCAAAAACCCTTAAACCCAAATCTTATTTTCAAGTGTCCACCATACCTACCTAGGATTGAGCAAGATCCCTCGAGTAAGTTGTCATCGGTGCAAAAAGGCAATAAAAATTGCTTCTAAAAGTGTAATATCATTTAGTGTAAGAGAAAATTGAGCGTTGCACGAACTTGTGATGGTGAAGAATAAAAGCGACATACTGCATAATAAAGGTCGCTATCACAAGGGGCAATGCAACGTGACGTTCTTTTGCACTAAGGGGTTGAGCATACAAAAAAATAAGTGCATGGCAGCCTCTGCTTCCCTCTGCGAAGGGCCTATCTTTTACTTTTATGTATTATTTTTATGCAAAGAGTCAAAGTTTTCCTTCTATTCCTTTTTATTTTTCTCGTTTGGCAAGCATCGTGTGGTGAGGAAAGATCTAGGCACATATGTCCAGTTGAATATAGATAGCATGAGTTATTATTGTTGACATCACCCTCGAGGTGAGTACATTGGGAGGCGAAACTATAAACCCCTATCTTTCTATGTGTCCGGTTGAAACGTTTTGCTCATGGGTACGCGGTGAGTGTTAGCAATCATAGAAGACTATATGATGGTTGAGTATGTGGACTTCCCTAAAGGCTCCGATACGTTCCTGAAAAGATGATGAATTGTAGTTGCAAAGTTGACTGAGAAAATAGTTTGTTAGTTTTTAATAGAGTTTTTGCTTTATACTTCCATTTTGTGATGAACTATTACTTATTCATGTGAAGTATATGATAAAAGTTCTGTGATAAAAGTCCGATGTTTAATTTTTTTTTGTTGTAATAATAATCAACATGATGCTTCTATGTCCCTATTTTGTTTTTATCGACACCTCTCTCTCAAAGCATGTGGACATGTTTTTCGATTTCAGTTTTTGCTTGAGGACAAGCAAGGTCTAAGCTTGGGGGAGTTGATACGTCCATTTTGCATCATGTTTTCTTACTGTTATTTATAATGTTTTTATCCATAATAATGCTTTCTGGAGTAATTCTAATGCCTTTTCTCTCATAATTTGCAAGGTACACACCAAGAGGGGGAATTCTGGCAGCTGGAAATCTGGACCTGAAAAAGCTATGTCTGCACAACTCCAAATGAGCTGAAACTTCACGGAGATTTTTTATGCAATATATAATAATTATTCGAGCAAATAACTACCAGAGGGCCCCCACCAGGTGGGCACAACCCACTTGGGTGAGCCAGGGAGCCCAGGCGCGCCTTGGTGGGTTGTGCTCACACAAGCCCACCTCCGGTGCCCATCTTCTGGTATATAGGTCATTTTGACATAGAAAAAATTAAGAGGAGGACTTTCGGGACGAAGCGCCGCCGCCTCGAGGCGGAACTTGGGCAGAAGCACTTTTGCCCTCCGGTGGAGCGAATCCGCCAGGGGGACTTCCCTCCCGGAGGGGGAAATCATCGTCCTCATCATCACCAACAACTCTCCCATCTTGGGGAGGGCAATCTCCAACAACATCTTCAACAGCACCCTCTCATCTCAAACCCTAGTTCATCTCTTGTGCTCAATCTTGTTACCAGAACTATAGATTGGTGCTTGTAGGTCACTAGTAGTGTTCATTACATCTTGTAGTTGATTACCATATGGTTTATTTGGTGGAAGACTAAATGTTCAGATCCAATATGCTATTTAATACTCCTCTGATCATGAGCATGTTTATCATTTGTGAGTAGTTACTTTTGTTCTTGAGGTCACAGGAGAAATCACGTTGCAAGTAAGCATGTGAACTAGATATGCGTTCGATATTTTGATAGTATGTATGTTGTGATTCCCTTAGTGGTGTCATGTGAACGTCGACTACATGAAACTTTACCATATTTGGGCCTAAGGGAATGCATTGTGGAGTAGCAATTAGATGATGGCTTGCGAGAGTGACAGAAGCTTAAACCCCAGTTTATGCGCCATTCCGTAAGGGACCGATTGGATCCAAAACTTTAATGCGATGGTTAGAATTTATTCTTAATACTTCTCTCGTAGTTGCGGATGCTTGCGGGAGGGTTATTCATAAGTAGGAGGTTTGTTCAAGTAAGAACAGCACCTAAGCACCGGTCTACCCACATATCAAATTATCAAAGAAGCAAACACAAATCGGACCAACATGATAAAGTGACTAGATGAAAATCCTGTGTACCCTCAAGAACGCTTTGCTTATCATAAGAGACCATTTTAGCCTGTCCTTTGCCTCAAAAGCATTGGGCTACCTTGCTGCACTGTTGTTACTACTATTGTTACTTGCTCGTTACAAATTATCTTGCTATCAAACTACTGCGCTACTTACAATTTCAGCACTTGCAGACATTACCTTACTGAAAACTAATTGTCATTTCCTTCTGCTCCTCGTTGGGTTCGACACTCTTACTTATCGAAAATAGCTAGAACTGATCCCCGATACTTGTGGGTCATCACCTACCTCCGCGGGATGCCTTGCTCCATTCGGCGCGGGGGAGGCCCTGCCTCCGGGCCCCTCCCGCGCAGGCCCCAGTGCGCTGGTCCTGCTGGGAGCGGGGACACCACCTTGGGGTCTCCGGCTGCTGTTGTGGCCTGGTTCACCTGCGGTCCATGGTTAGTGTAAGCATGCCCCTAAGGTATCGGCTGTACCCTGCGGTTGTTGTCGCCGAAGGGGTCGATGAAGCTTCCGGGCGGCTCATGGAAAGCCCCAGCCGCCAGCGTCCCTGCAGCCCAGCTCGGCTCGGGGAATGAGCTGGGGTCTTCCTCCGACATGTACTCCAGGTCCATCATGCGGGGCACGTAGGCTTCTGGAGTTGCTGCGCCGGAGCCTTCGCCTGGGTGCCCGACACCCTTGGCCTCCAAGCCTCATGCCTGGCCCTGGCGTCCTCCAGGTGACGCCCCAGCGCGGCCCCGCATGGGAGCACCAGAGCTTGCCCCGCCTGAAGGAGATGCAGTCGCAGCAGGACGAGCGGCGCCGAGGGCCATGTTGTTGCTCTCGAATCCCTCAGGCGTTTAGGGGGGTGCGCAGGCATGTTGGGGCCCAGCGTGCGCCATTGCCACTACCTGAGGCCTGGGCAGGGAGCAGAAGGGCGTCGCACCTCTGCAGGCAGCGTCAAGCAGTTCGGCGACCCGCGCTAGCAGGGCATCACGGCCGCCCTCTGCCAACCTGCAGCGCAGTAGCTCTCGTGCCACGATGATCGCGGCTCGCATGTTCGCCTGCTCCCGCCGAGTGTGCGGCGCCATCGCCGCGGCGTAGCCCTAAGATTGCGTGGTAGCACGCGTACGCCGTGGTGCGAGGGCGGACGACGCCGGCCCATGCAGCCCGCGTCCGGAGGGGTTAGGCGTTGTGCGATCCACCTAGAGCGCGGAGTGGAGGTCTTGCTGGGCGGACGACACCGCCCGGGCGGGCCAAGCAGCCTAGTGCTCGGCATGAGCCCTCAGATCATCAGCCATCGAGACAGTTGGGCGATTGCGGGCCGACTGGAAGAAGAGAGGACCCGACGCACCCCTACCTGGCGCGCCAAATGTCGGATTCAGGGTTCCGCAAACCCTTGAGAGGTTCGAACTCTGGGGTGCATGCAAAGAACTCGTCCTCCCCAGTTTGCCCGCTCACTAAATCCATGGCCTAGCTAGACGAACCTAACGAAGGAGGGACACAACAGTTTATCCTGGTTCGGGCCACCTCGCGGTGTAATACCCTACTCCATCTATGTGGTGGACTACCTCGAGGGGCTGAGGATGAACTAGTACAGTGGTTGAACAACCAAAGGAGGTGACGTGTTCTTCAGCTCGATGAGCTGGTGGATGAGAGGATGGTCTGAATGACCCGCCCCCCTGTATGGTGGTGGCTAATTCCTATTTATAGTGGCCTTGGTCCTCTTCCCAAATGTAGGCAGGAAGGGATCCCACAACGGCCAAATTCGAAGGGAGAAAACTAGTACAAGTTATCGTGACAAAAGTAGTCTTCGCCTGCAAAAGCCTCTGGTGGTGACACCGTGGTGGGCTCCGTGATGACCTCCGTCCTACCGTCCCAGCGGTCTTGGTCTTGTTGCACCGATATGGAAACCTTTGCTTGATTCCTCGGGACCCCGCGCCCGCGCTTGCCACCTTTGCACCAAAGAGGAAATTGGTACACGGCGCCCGCCTGGCCTTGGTCGTCACGGCTCACGCCATACACTACAAAAAAATACACTTCCGTGATGATACGTGTTTGTCACAGTAGGTCACGTTTTCTGTCATGCATGTACATCCATGACAAATTTATGACAGAATGAAGATAGTCATACACTGCGTTATCAGAGAAGTGTTCCATGACATTACCAAAATTATCATCACGGAAGTGTCCACTTCCATGACGATAAATCGCGCGTCATAGAAGAGCTTTCGTCAAGGGTGACCGACACGTGGCATCCACCGTAATGGGACGCCGTTAAGCTATCGGGTCTGGTTCTGGATCCGATAACCCGCTAACAGCCACGACCAATGCCGATTTTCCACGTGTAAAATTCTCATTGGCCGACGGAACCACGTGTCTGCTCCGCATTGGCACAGGTGTCACTCATCCAACGGTCGAGATGGGCCTATGATATGTTGACATGTGGACGGGCCCAACTAAAGGCCCACAAGATTTAGCGGACCATAATGGGCTCGCCCAACTAAAGGCCCACAAGATTCTGCAGACCATAATGGGCCGGCTCAGCTAAAGGCCCAAAAGATTTAGCGGACCACAATGGGTCAGCCCAGCTAACGGCCCACAAGATTTTGCAGACCATAATGGGCCGGCCCAGCTAAAGGCCCAACATTCTCAGTTAAGGCCCGTACGGCTATTGTCAAATCGGCCCGTCAACTGCCTGTCCTAAACTTGTCATCATCGCGGCCCATGGTCACTTCTGGCCCATTAACAGTCCCTAAGTATACGGGCCGAATTACGACCCGGTGTATTTCCGGCCTGTTAAAGGTCCTACTTCATTTGGGCCCATTTACATGCCATTGAAACTTTCGGCCCATAAACGTCCAAAAAGGATTTGGGTCATATTTGGCCATGTCTAACATTCGGCCTGTTAGAGGCCCACTATAGATTTGGGCCACTTTCGGCCTGTTGTGATTTTCGGCCTGTTAATGTCAGATGAAATCCTTGGGCCATATGTGGCTCAACGTCACATCGGGCCCATTAACGGCCCATATAAAAATGACGATAATCTAGCCCGACCCAACTTCCGTCCTGTTAAAGGCCCGTGTTTTAGGTCGGCGCATTTACGGCCCGTCTGAATTTCGGCCTGTGAAAGATCTGCATCGTAAATGAGGCACCATTTTGGCCGGCTAAGACTAGTGGGTTATTTGACACATCAGGGCCCAATCTCACTTTCGGTCTTGTAAAGGCCCATGTTTTTTATGGGCTCGAGATATTTACACCTGTAAACGGCCTATTGTTACTGAGGGCCTAAATTATGTTTAGGCCTGTTAAAGGCCCACTATGGGCACAGGCCTACCAGAAAAATATGAAATCTTATGCTGATCTAGGCCCAGATATTTTTAGTGGGCTACATGCAAATTTCGGCCCATAATCGTTTTTAACCCAATTGGAATGGGCCCGACGAATGTTGGCATGTTGGGCTCCTCTGAAGCTTTCATTGAATACATTACTAAGATAAACCTACACTATACAAAAATAGCATCATAATTATTGCAGCCTTTGGCAGCATCATAAATGTTGTATCACAACAAAATAAATTCCAACCATACAACAAAAGGCATGTTGGCACAAAGTTTATAGTCCTTGCAGATAAAAGCACCATCATATGTATAGAAGCACAGATCATTTGACCTAAGTGCTAATGTTTCAGGCTGTAGAATCTGATGGAGCAGCACGATCTTCACCTTTTTCCGCCATTGCTATTGAACAACGGGTTTAATGTCTCGATAGTCTGGTTTCAAAACCATTCATATCGTGACGACATTTGTCAACCACTATTCTTGTTTCCAAAACGACGTCCATTAGGGATTGGACTTGTGTCTGGAGCACAGATATATCACTCTGTCTAGCAGGAAGATTTTGTTCAGTAGGCGATTTGGATGAGGTTACCTTGACAACCAACCCAGAATTACGCAGGAAGGTGCTTTTTGCACTATTAGTGGAGAGATATTGATGCTCTGCAGGAAGAGGTGACATTGTGCCTGTGGTAGCCTTGTCACCTTCAGGTGGTTGTGGTTGTTCAATCATTTGTTCCATAGCTTCCTGAAAGTTTGAACTTGTAGATTAGTGTACCAGATAAGTTACTAATGAGATAAAAACAAACAAAGTAGGTTGCATGTTTATACATAACTTATTTTGGTGAACTACTGTAATACATTAGCATGTATTGTAGTGCCAACTACATAATAAAATCACTTCCGGAACATATGTCCATGTAGCATGCCTACTGTATTGTCTATTTCCTTACATTCGTTGACATCTAAGGATATAGAGACATGATTTAAAGTAGGATGAACATAGTATGACATCATTCATATCATGGGCAAACAGATATAAAACAAACAGGCTATTTTATCATTGTGTGCGCACGTGAACATAACAACTAGAATACAGATCAAGACCAAAAGAATATCCTTCATCTATTTTAAACCATGTAGGGTGAAATGATATGTTAAGACAACTATGTATAAAAGTAAACAGAGCAACTGACATTGGCTGCAAACCAAGTAGTTAAATGCACACATCACAGTACCAATCAGTTCAAAGCTAGGAGGTGTAAGGACTTACAACAGTGGCTTGAACTGGTGTGCTCATGCCCTTCATCTTGCTGGTGTGGCAATCCTTGAAGATTTGCACTGCATTCAATTCAGGTTCTTTTTGGTCCGCACAGGCTTTCCTCTGTATTTTGAACAAGTCAATATAGATACGATAATATGGCACAGAAAAAAGAAGGAAGTAGCAGCTATTTACAAGAGCCTCGTAGTGTGCAATATAGCTACGAGATCCTGTTGTTTGTTGGAATTTCACTTTAGAACAGTTGGTCTTGTTCTTAAAACAGTTAGCCTAGAAGAAGATACACTTGTAAGGCACATACATAAATACAATTTCAATATGTGGTCTGAGCAAATACATATAGCCTACCTGATACTTTGGATCAGACCAGTGTTTAATGAGGGCTGTCCAGTCTTCATCTGTAATATATTCCACTAGAGATGTTTGGTCGATTTCATTGTTAGCCTTGCCTTCAAGGTGAGATTTTCTAAGGTGGTACCGACATCGCCGCAGAAAGCGCATCGAAAAACATGAGTGCATGCTTGTTTAGTTGCATCATCTTTCGGATCCAACCTTGAACCTCATCCGTTAAAAAAAGAATGTGAGTCTTATTAGGAGGAAGCTAGAAAGTATGGGACAGAGCAAGACAACGCTAAACTGGTACTGTCTTTCTCATTCCTGTACTGGAACCATGTTGAGAGGATACGTGCATGACACCTAATGGTAACGGCTGCCTCTGATACTAACTTGGCTCACTCTGTAGCATCACGTGGCCTTTTTAAACCTGCCTCAAAATGGATCTCCATTCTTCCTCCTTTAGATTTTGTTAATCTGTCAAGCATTACCCCTGATGTCTGATTCCGCTTGCGTCGTGGTGCTAGTTCAACAACGAATATGGAAAGTGTTAGTGTACATCAAACTGTGAGAGTACATATAAAGGAGCATGCAACTGCAACTTGGCTCGGTCAGGTACCGTCTTGGTGATGATGCTCATGAGGTTCATCTGATCTTGCCAAGTCTTGTTGTGTCAGCAGTGCTTCGAAAGTAGTGTTAGGTGTGAAGGCAGCTTGGGAACTAGCCGCCCGGAGCAAACGAACGAGTAACTTCGTTGAGATGCAAATGCAGTTGAAGCGGATGCTGCAGCTGGTGGAGCAGGTGACACTGTGTTTGTAGATTTAGCCGGTGGACTTGGACCTTCTACTGCACTATAAGTACCAGCGGAATCTGGACGGCAGATCCTTCTCCGTTTCACCCGACAAGTAACACCACTCCCTACTATATTATTTTCCTTACTCTTTTTTGACTTTTCCATGTGAAGCCGTACCCACAACACAAAGGAATAAAATCGCTCTTCAGAACTCATTGATGCATGATACAGACAAGCAATACTTCGATGTAAGACAACCGTATGAGGATGGAATATGTAAGAAAAACAGGACGGCATGACATATTCACAACTATGATGTGTAAACTAAGCAGAAGGATTTTCAAGAAAATAGAAGTAATGCAAGCTAGACACCATATGAAAGATGGAACCAATATTACTCTGCCAAGTTAAAAGTGTCTTGTCATAAGTGGCAATTCGAAAAATGAGAAGCAGTACAACATATAAATCAATGCAAGATGCAACCACGATCAAACTACCATGTTAAAAGTGTCCAATCATGAGTGACTGATGCGGGATACACAACAGCAGTACTTTGATGTAAGAACATGGTATGATAGATAGATGCAGTGTATTCTAGACACAGAACGCCATGTCATATGCACATGTATAACGTATGAATTCAGCAGGTGCAATTTAATCAAAATAGAAGAAATACAGGCAAGACAACATATGCAACATGAAACCAATTATCACACTATCAACTTAGACAAGCACCTGCGATGGTGGAGTACGGGAGATGAACTCATCATGTAGACTTGGGACTTGAACTTCATTAGCAATAGTAGTGGCAAATCTAGAGAGTCTATGTTTGCGTCAGTGCGGAGGACCACCAACATCCCCTAACTTACTCTTTTCCTTCCTATTTTCTGATATTGCCTTATGAAGTCAAAACCACAAGAAGATGAATAAAATTAGCTCTGCATAACTGGTTGATGCATGATACAGCATTTAACACTACTTTGATGTAAGGCAAGCGCATGATAGGAGGATGGAATATATACAAAAAAAGACAACGTTTCATATTCACACGTACGATAGGAGGATGGAATATGTATGAAAAAACAGTAAGCGGAAGGCATTTCAACAAAATTAGAAGAAATGAAAGCTAGGCACCATATGAACATGCCACCAATATCACTCTATCAGGTAAAAAGTGTCTCGTCGAAAGTGCCATTTAAAGAAATTAGAAGCAGTACAAGCTAGAAGACAATGCAAGATGCAACCTACGTCACAGTCCCAAGTTAAATGTGTCTTATGAGTAAGTGATCATTGCAGGTATACGTTGTAAGCTACGCAGATGCAATTCAACATAATCAGAAGCAATACAAACTAGACATCATACGGAAAATGCAACCAAATATAACAGTTCCAAGTTAGAGCAAGCACCTGTGATGGTGGAGTAGGGGAGATGTGCTCATCATGTACACGTATGTTCTAGAAACAGGAACACGTGTCATATTCACAGGCATTATGTGCAAAGTAAGCGGATGCAATTCAACAAAGTTAGAAGCAATACAAGCTAGACATCATACGCAACATGCAACCACATATAATAGTGCCAAGTAAGAGCAAGCACCTGTGATGGTGGAGTAGGGGTGATGTGCTCATCATGTACACATATGTTCTAGAAACAGGAACACGTGTCATATTCGCAGGCATTATGTGTAAAGTAAGAAGATGCAATTCAACAAAGTTAGAAGCAATACAAGCTAGACATCATACGCAACATGCAACCACATATAATAGTGCCAAGTTAGAGCAAGCACCTGTGATGGTGGAGTAGGGGAGATGTGCTCATCATGTACACGTATGTTCTAGAAACAGGAACACGTGTCATATTCACAGGCATTATGTGTACAGTAAGCAAAGGCAATTCAACAAAGTTAGAAAAAATACAAGCTAGACATCATACGCAACATGCAACCACATATAATAGTGCCAAGTTAGAGCAAGCACCTGTGATGGTGGAGTAGGGGAGATATGCTCATCATCTACACAACTACGTTGACTGTCTAGCCTTGCATTGTCTTGCGAATCTTGTTGGCAGGATGGCGGAGTAGAATCTGTAGAGAACCTCCGTTTCAGTTGCTCGAAAGTACCACCATCATCCAATGCCTTGCCAATTTCCATCAGCTTTATTGATTTTGCATTGTGAGGTCAAACCGACAAGAAAAAGGAATATAATCCACTCTTCAGAACTCATTCATGCATGATCTTGTGAACACTACTACGATGAAAGGCAAAGTCATGATACGAGGATGGAATATGTATGAAAAAATGGACGGCTTGACATATTCACACCTATGATGTGGTAACTAAGCAGAAGGCACTTCAATAAATTAGAAGCACTGCAAACTAGACACCATATGAAAGGTGCAATCAATATCACTCTACCAAGTTAAAACTGTCTCGTCATAGGTGGCGTTCATCAAACTAGAAGCAATACATGCTAGAATTCATATTCAAGACGCAAACCAATATCACACTGCCAACTTAAAGGTGTTCCATCATAAGTGACTGATGCAGGATACACAAGAAGAGTAGTTTCATGTAAGAACATGGTGTGATAGATGATATAGTATGTACCAAAAACAGGAAAGCGCGTCATATTCACATGTATCATGTGTAAGCTAAGCGAATCTGATTTACACTAATTAGGAGAAATACAAGCTAGACACCATATGCAACATGCAACCAGATATCACACTGCCAAGTTAGAGCAAGCACCTTGGATGGTGGAGTAGGGGAGCGGAGACTTGGACCTTGTAATGCACTATCAGTACAAGGAGAATCGGTACAAATGCTCTGTTTACGTTGCTGCAGAGGACCACCATCATCGCCTTTCTTACTCTTTTCCTTCCTCTTTCTTGATTTTGCCTTGTCAAGTCAAACCCACAAGAAAAAAGTATAAAATTTGCTGTTCAGAACTCATTGATGCATGATACTGACGCACACTACTTTCATGTAAGGCAGCCGCATGATAGGAGGATAGAATATGTATGAAAAACAGGATGGCGTCACATATTGACATGTATGATGTATAAAGTGTAAACTAAGCACAAGGTGCTTGAACTTGTTAGAATCAATGCAAACTAGAAACCATATGAAAGATGAAACCAATATCACTCTGCCAAATTAAAAGGGTGCCGTAACAAATGTATTTGACCAAATTAGAAGCAATACATGGCAATAGGCTAGAAATAATATGCAATATGCAACGAATAAAGGCGACTCATCGTAAGTGATTGATGCAGGATACAGAAGAGAGGTAGTTTCATGTAAGAACAAGGTTAACACATAGGTGTAGTGTGTACCAAAAATAGGAAGGCATGTCATATTCACATGTATAATGTGTAAACTAAGCAGATGCAATTTACCCTAATTAGAAGCATTACAAGCTAGACACCGTATGCTACATGCAACCACATATCACACTGCGAAGTTAGAGCAAGCACCTGTGATGGTGGTGTGGGGGAATTGTGGTCATCAACTAGAGAGCTACGTTGACTATCTTCATTTAGCTTTGTTGTTTCTTGAGAATCATGTGGGGAGGATGACACTGCACTCTTTAAACGAGTATGGCATCTCATAGTAACCCACTCAGGTGACTGTCTCATCATAAGTGACTGACGAGGGATACAAAAGAGCATTAGTTTGATGTATGAACATGGTTAATAGACATATGTAGTATGTATCAAAGGTATAATGTGTAAAGTAAGCAGATGTGATTTAACCAAATTGGAAGCAATACAAGATAGACAACATATGTCACATGCAACCACATTTGACAGCACGAAGTTAAAGCAAGCACCTGGGATGGTTGTGTGTGGCAATTGAGATCATCAACTGCAGAGCTACGTTTACTCTCTCCAACTGCTGACACTGCATCCTTTAGAGCGCTGAAAAGCTTAGTGCTTATCTTCGAATTACACTGGAGTGACTTCTGTCTTTTCTTTTCAGCATTCATCAACACTGCGTCAGACTCTGAAATACCCATGCATAAAAAAACAATAGTGTGAGTATGGGTGAAGTGTGTGCACAATTAGTACAATGTAAAGGTAGCACATAGCAGGTCGGTGAGAAATAAATGACAGGAGACATATGATAGCTCTACAACATGCATGGCACACTAAATTACTACAGGATTCTATGAAAATAACATTCGATTGAAAACAGATAGGTCAGTTCATTTTTTCTGCACCGTCCGATGTACAAAGAACGGGCAGATCACCTTCATCTACCTCGAGCCAGTTAGTGTTGACGATCTTCCTCGAAACGGCAGCGACCACCGGCCCAGTCCCCTTCCTGCGCCCTCCCCTCGACCTCACCGCACCACCGTGCTTTGCACCGCCCCCCGGCCATCCATTCAAGCCCCGCCGACCTCCAGATCGGGCGTAAGCAGCTCCTGCACCCCACACCCCTATGATAGACACCGATGCGCCGCTTCCCCAGCGAACAGGCAGACTAGGTGCTCCGCGCGCCTAAGCAGGTGCTGCTTCTTTTAATTGCGGTTCGACAGAAACTGAATTGAAATCCAGGCGGGCTACTGACCTCTAGAAAAGGTGAAACAGTAAAGCGAGGAAACCTTGTGCATTTAGTATCACGAAGAAGATGCAGTAAGAAACGCTCAACTGGTTTCTTCCGTGGGATGAATACTGTGTGAGCAGAGACGTAAGGTTTGCACGAATAAGGGAACAGGAGTACCTCTTTCTGGTGGCAGTGCTGTGTCCTCCTTCTGTTTTCCAACGATCTTCTTATGGTTTGCTGGAAACGAGAAGTTGTGGAGGATGGTGCAGCCTTGGACGAACCCATGGCCAAGTTGTTGAGTGTGGTGCGGTGGCCGTCTATCGGCGGCGGGGAAGCAGATCCGAGGCGGCGAACAAAGGCGTAGTGGGAACAGCTTTGGTGCGGTGGACGGTTGCGACAGTGGAGCGGCAGCAGTGAGGCGCAGGACGGCGTGGTCGGAGTAGTTCTGGTATGGTGCACGTCGGCGTTGGCGTCGTGGAGGCAGCTCTACCTTGGCTTCAGCTGCTAAGTCCTTGAGGGCATTGCGGTTGCGGTTGGGGTTGCGTTGGACGACGACGTCGGGGTACCGGCTCCCTGTGATGGATGAGGGCGGCGGTGGATTGGGCGCTATGGGGTGGAGAACGGAGGAGGCTGGGGTTTCGCGGCTGGTGGAGAGGGCGTTTTGGCACCCACAGAGGGAGGCGGGGAACTAAGGGGGAACAAGGTTTCGGTTTGGGACACACTTGTTTGAAACTTGGGGAAAGTTACAAACTTTGCCCCCATCTAAAATTTTGGACATATTGCGGGTTGGGGGTAGGACAGTAATCTCAGGTGTCCCAAATGTGGGCGGGATAGATTTCGGCCGAGCGCATGGGTGTTTAGGCGCCCACGGCGTATGAATGCTTCTCGGAGGCGGTTGAGACTGGCGTCTTGGTGAAGTTACGAACCTACCCCGGTTTAGACCTTTGGACATCGGGCCGATAGGCTACACGGGCCAGAGTTAGGACAGTAATTTCCTACCACCAAACATTAGTCTTGTGCGGCTTCGAGTGACCAGAGGCCTATTTGGCGCTTTATTCAATATTTGGGAGCAGAAGCATTAACGTTTTCGGTTCTCTTGAATTGAACATTCAGGAATTGTCAAACTTCACAAATCTTTACTCTTGAAAATCCTAAAGCTACGATTATTTTGGAATGGAGGTGGTACATTTGAATATACATTGTACACGAGTATATATTAAAAAATATGCAACTTACCTCAGTTCATGCATGGTTCCAGATATAATCTCCTTGGTTGCAAAAAAAAGTTAGACATGCGTATGAATATATATAGCATGTTCAAACGCACAACAAAGATTGATGCCCCCTTTTACATCTGATTTACAAATGCCATTATCTCAGGTTCAAATAGATGAATGCACTTCCTATGAATTTGAATCTTTGAAACCCCCTTTATGTTGAATTCAACATGTATTCTTTTTCGTAGCTAGCAATTTGGAATGTATCCATGCAAGTGACAAATGTATAAAGTGCTTCACACTAACAACATGGAGTGCACTAATTAATGTTTATATATGAATTGCAAAAGAATCCATTGCGTGTAATTCAAACCGCTCTCACTCTATGGATCGATAATATGAAATAAACACATGCACATGCTAGAATTCAATAGAGTATGGGTGTCTGATAGACCGATTTACGTCCATACGCAATTTGCAAAGTTCATGATCTCATCCAAAAATAATAATGCCATTTATATTTTAAATTAATGCGTAGAACCGCCTTTTACACGTAGATGCACTATGCCTCGGCCTGTTCTCACAAACGCGCTATATATCTCTCTATCTACCGCATAAGTGCACACAGTTTATATGCATTGGCATTTCTCTTTCACACATGCTCACAATCTCTCTCAGGGTGTCGGGGAGTCTCACTCACATGCTCTCTCTGTATCTCTCTCTCTCTCTCTCTCTCTTTCTGACTACTATGTACCACTCTTTTCACTAATCTCAGTTGGAAAACACTATTTCTCTCACATGCATATATACACACGCACGGTCTCTACTAGCCCTCTATACGCACATATATGTGCCTACGTGTCTCCCGCACACACTTTATCTTTCGGCCTCTCGCGCACACCTTGCCCCCCCCCCCCAGACACACCTCTCTCTTTGTAGTTGGCAGATATGATTCCATCGTATCATTCGGTAGGATATCCTTGACTATTAGGCTGGATGGTAATACGAGGCAAAGTTATACCCTAGTTCGGACCCTTGTAGTTGAGGAAAAAGCCTACTCCTGGTACTGTATATTAGTGATAGGGGTGTGTACAAAGTACACGTGAATACCAGACATTGTGCGTGTGTGTATACATCGACGAACTAGCCCCCAAGCTTCTATAACATACTGGGGGCCTAGGGTTACAAATCATATATAGTCGGCTTATCACCAGTGCGGATAGAGTCCTCTGCAACTATGGTAGCTAGCTTCGTGTTGTACGCCGAGTCCTCCACATGGGTCTTCGTATAACGCGTATCGATCCAACCTATGTGGCGTAGGATGGAACTGACCCATGAGTCCTCACGTTGACCCACCACAACTAGATATGATGTGCCCACCACACCACACATGCAATCCGCCACTAAGAAAATAAGCATATACAATAGTACAATGATATACATGAAAGTTAATTGCATGGTGCATCCAAAAATATTTGTTCTGCATTGTGAATGTTTATATATTCTCCTAAAATATTAGTCACGGGAAAGAGAAACGAAGGGCATATCTCTCCTTGTCTCCACCGGACATCCCCTCTTTCTACACCACTTTCACGTACGCACACAAACTATCTCTCGGCCCTCTAAAAGTATGCATGCCGACGACACATTCACGCATGACGATCACTTTATTTCAAGCTAAAGCACTATACGGTCACTGGAGTTCAGAATATGCTCATTACGGTCACCGTATACATTCTCGTGGTGATCATACGATATCTAGCTCACAATACGTCTCCTATTTTCTTGATGACACTGCCGGACTTTGCATTTGATGCGTGCTCCGTATTTTGTTGACGACACTTACGGTCATTGTATTTGAAGCGAAAGCACGATATGGTCACTGGACTTCAGAATAAGCTCATCACGGTCACCACATACATTTTGTCGTGCTAACTAACATGTCGTTGGATGGTTAGGAGGACAGTGGTTTCTCGAGCCCACTAGGGTTAAAGTCCCGGTGCTCGCATTTATCCTGGGTTAATTTCAGTATTTTCCGGTGATGTGCGTTCAATTGGAGGAGACGTTCCACTCGACTACGAGGCACCTATGGTGACTTTGTAAAATCTCAAGATCATATGCTGGCTCACTCCCTCGAAGGTTCTCATAGGGGTAGGGTCTGCGTGTGTGCGCTTATAGCGGTGAGTGCTTGCGCGTATATATGAGCCATTGTGTCTGTACCGTGTTATAAAAATACATGTCATGATTATACGGTCATTGGCTCACCCGTACAACTCCTTATTTTGTTGATGACACAATCAATTGACCAGTGAAACGTTCCACGTGGCGCAACTAGTGTTGCACCATCGGGGCGCGTAACCGTGGGGCCCACATGTTAGCCTGTATATGAAAGAAAGAAATGGTAGTTTGAGTCTGTACTGTGTTGATAAAATACATTTTAGGGTGATCGTACGGTCACTGGCTCACCATACAGCTCCGTAATTTGTTGATGGCACGATCAATTGACCAGTCAAACAGTCCACATTCAGCAGCGCACATTACCATAGGGCCCACCCGTCAGCGCGTATATGAAGGACAAAAATGGTAATAAATTAGTGGTCGATGGGTACTCGAAGTCGTAAGACCTCTGGTTGGCAGTCGCCGGCGGTGGGGGGGGGCGTTGATTGGGCTGTGGGGTGGGTGATGGAGTCCTGGACTAGGGGGTGTCCGGATAGCCGGACTATCGTCACGGCCGGACTCCAAGACTATGAAGATACAAGATTGAAGACTTCGTCCCGTGTCCGGATGGGACTTTCCTTGGCGTGGAAGGCAAGCTTGGTGATACGAATATGTAGATCTCCTACCATTGTAACCGACTACGTGTAACCCTAACCTATCCGGTGTCTATATAAACCGGAGGGTTTTAGTCCGTGGGACGAACAACAATCATACCATAGGCTAGCTTCTAGGGTTTAGCCTCCTTGATCTCGTGGTAGATCTACTCTTGTACTACCCATATCATCAATATTAATCAAGCAGGAGTAGGGTATTACCTCCATCGAGAGGGCCCGAACCTGGGTAAAAACATCGTGTCCCTTGTCTCCTGTTACCATCCGCCTAGACGCTTGCAGTTCGGGACCCCCTACCGAGATCCGCCGGTTTTGACACCGACATTGATGCTTTCATTGAGAGTTCCTCTGTGTCGTCACCGATAGGCCCGATGGCTCCTTCGATCATCAACAACGACGCGGTCCAGGGTGAGACTTTTCTCCCCGAACAGATCTTCGTATTCGGCGGCTTTACACTGCGGGCCAATTCGCTTGGCCATGTGGAGCAGATCGAAAGCTACGCCCCTGGCCATCAGCTTAGATTTGGAAGTTTGAACTATACGGCCGATATCCGCGGAGACTTGATCTTCGACGGATTCGAGCCGCAATAAGCGTGCGGCACTGTCTCGATGGGCATGATCTAGCTCGCATCCGAGAGTGCCTCGAGGCCGCACCGACATCCGCTCCGACCCTTAATCTGGAGCCGGATTCCCCGATCGAGGACGAGTGGTTGGACACCGCCTCGGGGGCTACAATCTCTACGGTGATTGGGCCGAACTCCATCCCTGTCCTTTGCGAAGACCTCGACTCCAGGGTGCCGGACTCCTCTCCGGACTCCGAACCCTCCGTGCCCGTGCCAATCGAATCTGATTGGGCATCGGTCATGGAGTTCACTGCCGCGCCCTTTGGCGACATCCCGAATTCACTAAAGTCTCTCTCTTTATCAGAAGAGCCCTGGCCGGACTACGGTCAGGAAGGTTGGGATGCGGACGATGAAGAAATTCAACGCCCACCCACCACCCACTTCGTAGCCACTGTCGAAAGCTTACACGACGTGCTCGATCTCGACACCGAAGACATCGACGGTATGGACGACGATGTAGGAGAGAACCATAAACCAGCGCCTATTGGATGCTGGACAACCACCTCATCCCATGATGTATACATGGTGGACACACCTAAAGGAAATGAAGACGAGGAACAACGGGACGCTACGAAGGATAAATCCCTCGAAAAGCAGTCAAAACGGCAACGTAAACGCCGAACCGAGTCCCGCCTCAACAAAGACCCAGCCATAGAGCAGGGCGAACCGGTGGACGACGAACAAGCTATCGAGAAATCGTCCGAACAAGACAACCTGGATAAACAACCCGTCCCCGACGAAGACAACAGTCCGGACGATCTCACGCCGGACAAATTGTTGGAGCAAAATAACCTACAGAAAAGGCTCGTCACCACTGCGCGTAGCCTGAAAAAGCAGAAGCGGAAGCTCAAAACAGCGGAAGATGCACTCAGGATCAGATGGAGGAAAGTATTCAACACCGCAGACAAATACAGCCACAGTCGCCGAACAAAGAGCTACCCAAAAAGAAAGCTACTGCCCGAATTTGACAAGGAGGCCTTAGAGCCACCACAATCAAAAATTAAGAAGGCCACCCGGTCGGATGGACGACCCCACGACAAAAGGAGAGCGACAAATGGCTCCGCACACAAACCGATATGCGATCCGCATAAGGATCCACATCAAAAGGATGGCCCAGTTAGGTCCATCTATGGGCCAAGAAAACAAGCTCTTCAAAGCAATGCAACACACTAAAAATCCGAACGTCACGACACACCCAAATATAGGGGCGCCGCACACCCCCTATGTTTCACCGATGAGGTGCTGGATCATGAATTTCCAGCGGGATTCAAACCCGTAAACGTAGAGGCATACGACGGAACAACAGACCCTGGAGTCTGGATTGAGGATTACATCCTCCACATACACATGGCTAGAGGAGATGATCTCCACGCCATAAAATACTTACCCCTCAAACTCAAAGGGCCAGCTCGGCATTGGCTTAAAAGCCTCCCCGAAAACACCATTGGAAGCTGGGAGGAGCTCGAGGATGCGTTTCAGGCAAATTTTCAGGTGACCTATGTCCGCCCTCCGGATGCAGACGGTCTAAGTCACATAACTCAATAGTCCGGAGAGTCAGCCCGGAAGTTCTGGAACAGGTTCCTTACTAAAAAGAACCAAATAGTCGACTGTCCGGACGCCGAAGCCTTAACAGCCTTCAAACACAACGTCCGAGACGAATGGCTCGCCAGACACCTCGGCCAGGAAAAGCCAAGAACAATGGCCGCATTAACAGGCCTCATGACCCGCTTTTGCGCCGGAGAGGATAGCTGGCTAGCAAGATGCAGCACCAGCGACCCAAGTGCATTCGAAGTCAGGGATGGAAACGGGAAACCACGGCGCAACAAGGACCAGCGCCGGATTAAAAGGAACGGTCCAAAGAGCGCGGCAGTCAACGCCGGATTCAAAAGCTCACGGCAGAACAATAAAAAACTGCCCCTTAAGGACAATAGCGATGAGCTATCCAATTTAAACAAAATCTTGGACAAGATATGTCAAATCCACAGTACTCCCGGGAGGCCTGCAAACCATACCCACAGAGATTGTTGGGTCTTCAAACAGTCCGGCAGACTCAACGCCGAACACAAGGGGCTCGACACGCCAAGTGAAGATGACGACGAGCACCACAAGCAGAGCCCCGGAAAACAAAAAATTCGCACAAGAGGTTAAAACCGTAAACTCACTTCACGTGATCAAAGGGAAAAACAGAGAGGCGCCCACTAAAATGCGCTACCAAGCACCGGTTGTCAAAACCAATCACCTTCGACCATCAGGACTATTCCGAAAGTATCCAGAGCGCAGGATGGACTGCCTTGATATTGGATCCCATAATCGACGGATTCCAATTTACACAAGTCCTCATGGATGGCGGCAGTGACATAAACCTGATATATCAGGACACAATCCGCAGGATGGGGATAGACCCAACCAAAATTCGCCATAGCAACACCTCCTTTAAAGGGGTAATGCCAGGCCCATATGCCCGTTGTACGGGCTCCCTACTGTTAAAGTTGTGTTCGGTTCATCCGACAACTTCCGTCGCGAAAAGTTAGTCTTCCATGTCGCCCCATTTAAAAGTAGCCATCAAGCACTATTGGGACGCGAAGCTTTCTCCCACTTTAACGCAATACTGCATTATGCATCTCTAACACTTAAAATGCCCGGTCCACGCGGCATCATCTCATTAAAAGGGAGTATTAAGTGTTACTCGAGCACAGAAGAACGTGAGATTGCCTTGACAGCCCCACACCTATTCGGCTCCACTAGTCAAAGAAACTGAGTAGGTCATTCAAATCCCGGACACGGCTAGACGAGTCCGGCGCCTACTAGCGGCATACCCTCATACAAGGGGCTGCATGCATGTACAACAAGAGACAATAAAGCTCAATTTTCTTCACTTCTTCAAATCGTACTCCGTTTATTTAATGTAAATTACATCTTCCGCACGATCCTTTTTCTTTCAAACTAAGTTCCTCTCTTTTACAGATGAACAACGTGCTACACCCGTCCAGGATACGGCACAACGGAGACACAGGCGCAGACGTGCAGTAGGGACCCGTTGCAAGGATTATTTTCAGATTAAGACCTGCGTAAACCTTTTTACTGTCTCTTGTTGATATACATCCCCCGGTTCCTTACTATAACCGAGGAGGAGGCTGGCGTTTTGGCATTGGCCGCACCAGAATTTTTGCGCGTACCTGGACAACAGGGGCTTAGGGCATTATTCTGCCCGTCTTCATAAAGACCGAATACCTTAGGGAGTATTCGGCGTCTCGAGTTAGGCCTTATATGCATCAGCTCCGAATCATGTCTTTGGTCAAATGTTGGGTTGCCCGGCTCCTGTGTTTTGCTGCCTTACGTTCCGTTTTATCGGCTAATGTGGCACCAGGAGAACTACTGCGATTGTGCCCCGGTTCGACCGGGCGCACCTCAGTAGAGAAAGCCGAAAACTGACTGTCATGATATAGCGAGAGACCGGCCAACCACTCGATGACTCACTGGAATGTTTAGGATTCCTCCGCATTAACAAAGGACCGGTTTTCGGTCGTGCACATACGCACCCCGAATTCGGGAGAGTGCGGTGCCCCCAGGGGCTATATAGTAGCCCCACCCTCGAACTCCTATGGCTAAGTGAAAGTGATAAAGCATTATAGTCCGGTTGGCTAGTTTGCTACGCTACCACCTCCTTAATAGGACCAAGACGTTGGATTAAGTGTGAAAAAGCGCTTTCTTTGCAAACACCCCCGCACTATGTGCGTGGGGGCTGAAACCAAGGACTGCCATCTTTCAGGTTATATATACATATACATAAACGGCCGCACAGGGAGTAGTTTACTACTTGAACGCACAAGTATAAAAAGCACTTATATTATATTGAAACATTGTTTTCACAAATTATACATGTCATTTAAACATAATATCCTTCGAGCACTGCGTCTCTATTAAACGAGCGCCCTGCAGGACTTCTTCAAAGTAGTGCTCGGCAGGTACTCGGCTTATGTCCGAATCTTGGGATGCAACGTCGGTGGCCTTCATCTCTGCCCAGTATGTCTTGACACGGGCCAGAGCCATCCGCGCTCCCTAAGTACACGCCGACCGCTTCATTGCGTCGATACGCGGTACCGCACCAAGGAACTGCTGCACTAAACCAAAATAACTCTTCGGTTGGGGTCCGCCCGGCCACAAATGAGTCAAGATATGCTTCATGGCAAATCCGGACAATTGATTCAACTCGGCCCATTCGGCCAACCGATCGGTCAACGGAAGAGGACGCTCCGGACTATGGAATTGCGACCAATATATCTCTTCCCTTCTGTGCCCCTTCTGGCCCCGGAAGTGCTCAACCGCGTCCGCAACGCTCGCCGCCAAGTCCAGATAAGCATCCTCCGAACTCCACAACTTGTCCAATTGAGCATACTTTGGATCCGTATATTTCCTCCGCAGCAGAAACGGTTTTCCAGCCGCAATTGCCCCGGCCTGACTCAGCTCCTCCTTGGCAGCTCTCAAGGCCGAATGGGCACTCTTGGATTCGGCGGCGGCCTTTTTCAGGCCCTCTTGCTCTGCTTGGCGTTCTTTTTCAAGAACCTCGCAGCGGTCGGTAGCATCCTTCAATTTTATGGCCATTTTGCCATTTCCTCTTTGCTTAGGCAGTGAGCAGCCCGTTCGGCTTCTAGCTCTTCGGCCGCCCTTAAAGCGACCGCATTACTATTTTGCTTGCTTTTTTCGCTCGGGCGAGTTCCGCCCTTAGCTCCTCCACAGCAGCGGCACCATCTGCATTAAGCATACAAATAGTAAGACATGGGCGTCAAGCTCCCTTACCAGGTGTCCGCGTCGAAGTCGCATACCTTGCGACTCGTCAAACCGTTTATTGACCAGGGCGATGTCCGCATCCGCCTCGTCAAGTTGCCGCTTTAGTTCGGCATATTCATCAGTCCGGCTGGCCACCGGACGCCCGCCACCTGTTTCGAATGGCGATATGTCATAACTGAGATTTTGATCCTCGGCACGCTGTCCATTTTGACAACATACCGAGTCTCAGGGGCTACTATCTATACAGGGCGCATTCTATATGCATAACTGTCAGAAGGTGCATCATTTTTGCGTACCTCGAACCCCGTCAGTAAGCTTCTGACGGCTTCATGCAATCCGCTCTCCGCGGATGCAATTCTTTCAATCACCGTACCCATTAGAGCATGATGATCTTCTGAGATAGCCGCTCGCCCGAGCAGATTCTTCAACTCCTCCGACCGCACACCACTTGGTGCCGGACCTTCCGGCCCCGCCGGACTTGGGGGAACCCTCCGCGACGACACCTCCGGGTCGTCCGCTTCACATGAGGGTGCGACAGGTGGAGGTGTTTCGCTCTCCATCATCTCCGGAAGAAGATCCCCCGAAGACGAGCTCTGCTGAGAAGGGCTGAGGTCCGAACTACAAGGTACAATTTCGGTTATCTTCATAAATAAATGCAGGGATGTTCCTTATTTACAAGACCCCTTCTTTTTACTTACGGCTCGCTGGAGGGCTGATCCCCTTGGGGAAATAGTGCGGCTGGGTTACTTCCCAGCGTCGGACTCTCCGACGAAGATTCCCTTCCCCTCTTTGAGGCCTTGACCTCTGGATCTTCCGAAGCGGTCCTCTTCTCTCCTCGAAAGACGGGACTTTTAATCCCTCCTTCCTTGATAGCCTCCTTCGTAGAGGCAGTTGCTTCCCCGCTCCCCCCTTCGCCTTCTTCAAAAGGCGCGACCTTCAACATCTTGGTCAGCATGGGATCCGGCGTGGTCTCCGGGAGGGGAGCCGGACACCTTATTAACTTTGCCTTGGCTATCCACTCCTGTTCAAGAAACGGCTCCTTTAAAGGGCATATATATATATGATAAATGAATGAACAGCTTGTCCGTTCTGAGGACTACTTACTTGAGTATCTGGGTGATTGCAGCTTAGTCCTGCATCCTTAGTCAGGTCCGGACACTTCTCTTGTGATCCGAAGAACAGTTTATACATCTCCACGGGCGCCGTGCCCATAAAATTTTGGAGAGTTCGTGGTCCCTCCAGATTGAATTCCACAAAGTGAGGAGGCGGCGTTTGTAGGGCGAAGACACCGTATCAACATAACCTGCGCCATCGCAACCAGATTGATCTCTCTTTCCTGGAGGTCTCGAATACGGCCTCGCAGCAAGGGGACGCCCTTGGACGGCCCCCGCCGAGCCCCCTTGTTGACCCATGACGCCACCCGGCTGTGGTGGACTGGCGGAAGGCGAGGCGCCACCCATTTGGTGCCCCTGGGAGCGGTGATATAAAACCACTCCCGTTGCCACAAACCAAGCTTCTCTTGAAAAGAGCCCTCGGGCCACGGAGCATCAGCACATTTTCTTATGACCGCCCCTCCGCAATCTGCTTGTTGCCCCTCGATCATCTTTGGCTCCACCTTGAAGGTCTTGAGCCATAATCCAAAGTGGGGGGTAATATGGAGGAAGGCCTCACATACGACAATGAATGACGAGATATGGAGGATGGACTCGATTCAAGTCATGGAAATCAAGCCCATAATAAAACATGAGCCCCGCACAAAGGGATCCGTCGGAAGCCTAAACCCCGACGGAAGTGAGACACGAACACCACGTTCTCGCCGGGCTCAGAGTGGGAATGACCTGCCCGAGCAGGGCAGCCTATGCGAGATCTCGCCAGTTAGATACTGGCGTCTCGCAGCTTTAGCACATCTTCTTCGTGGACGGAGGAAGACATCCATCGGTTGTGCGGGTCGGAGCGGACATCGTCGAAGGTCCAAGCGCCTGAATCTGAAGCTTTGGGTGTTGGAACTCGAAGCGCGAGGCGAACTCGATGGAGGGTGTAAAAAGAAGAGGGACTTGGTCTCATTATAAAGAGGTTGAATACCAAGAGCCCACCCCGTGGTCGATTAGGACTCGCCTTTGATAGAGGAGGAATGCCAACGGGCACGGTTGGGTTACCCACGTCCATATTGATGGGAATCCCAGAATAAGGGGGCACGATCTATGCTTTGATAAGGCGTGCCAGGGAAACCGCCTCGCTAAACGCGCTAAGGTGAAATGGTAAAAAACGATTCATATAAAGGCCTGGCCGTGGTGTGATGTCACTCCGCGGAATACGTCAGCAGATCTGTGTAAAAGTTATTCTCTCTACGGTGGAATGTGGAACTTGTTTTGCAGAGCCGGACACTATCCTTGTGTTCAAAACCTTCTATGAAGTATTCGTAGGAGGAACCCGCCTTGCAATGCGGAAGACAATATGCGCGCCGGACTCGTCGTCATTGAAGCCTGGTTCGTGGGCTACCGAGGGAGTCTGGACTAGGGGTGTCCGGATAGCCGGACTATCGTCAGACGGACTCCAAGACTATGAAGATACAAGATTGAAGACTTCGTCCCGTGTCCGGATGGGACTTTCCTTGGCGTGGAAGGCAAGCTTGGCGTCTGGATATGTAGATCTCCTACCATTGTAACCGACTGTGTAACCCTAACCTATCCGGTGTCTATATAAACCGGAGGGTTTTAGTCCGTGGGGACGAACAACAATCATACCATAGGCTAGCTTCTAGGGTTTAGCCTCCTTGATCTCGTGGTAGATCTACTCTTGTACTACCCATATCATCAATATTAATCAAGAAGGAGTAGGGTATTACCTCCATCGAGAGGGCCCGAACCTGGGTAAAAACATCGTGTCCCTTGTCTCCTGTTACCATCCGCCTAGACGCACAGTTCGGGACCCCCTACCTGAGATCCGCCGGTTTTGACACCGACAGTGGGGATCGCCGGAGAAAAGGCTCGGCGCTGGGGGGCCTAGAGGGATGGTTGGTGTGGCGGCGGACCGGCAGTGAGGAGTGGTTTCGGGGCTGGCGAGACGGCATCGCAGCATGGGCCGGCCGCGGGCGGCGGGTGCCGGCTGCTCGGCCGGTGGTGGCTGGCGGCTCAGGGGGGTGGAGTTTTATGATAAACTGCAGGCCCTTGATTTCGTATCCAACGGCTGGAAAATCTAATGACCAGAGATGAAAAAGTCAGTCGACTGACGTGTAGCCTCACACCGCACGTACACATGCACGCACGCAAGACACGCGACGCATGCGGCGTGCGGCAAAGACCGACACGCATACACATAACAACACACGCACGCATGCGGGCATGCAAACCGACATGTACACATGCACTCCACGAACACACGCATGTACGCACATGCATGCAACACCGAACGCACCCTTGCACACACGCAACACTTCGCGACGCCTGCATGCAAACAGCACACGACGCAAGACACACGCTCAACCTATACGTGCATGCACCCTTTGTTAAGGACATGGATTGTTACGAGTATTAATCAATCTTATCTGTGATAAGCAGAACATTGATGTTTGAAGCGGTCTTTATGAATCTCAATGTATCGAACGGGCTATCAACATAGTAGGCTTATCTACATGAAAAGGATGACGTCACACTCAATGAACAATCATCGGTTTATGAAATGCCCGCTTCTGACCGCCCTGGCCCACAAAGGTTCCTCTGCTGTGCGCTGCCTGTGTTGGGTCACTGACATGCAGGCCATGTACCCAAAGAGCCCACACGTCAGTGGAAGAACGACGCGGTGTCCTATGTCAGAGTCGAGGGTGCCACTCACTGCACGCCCGGCTGAACACGCCTCCTTGCCGCATCCAAACGCCTCCATGAAACCCGCCCGTGTGGAAGCCGAGAAACCCACTCTGGACACACGCCCGTTCATGACCGGGCCGGCATCAAATGCAATGCCAGCCGAGCTCCTCCCGTCCATCGTCTATTTAACTCCTATTTAAACGAGGCCAAACGTCGGCCAAGAATCGCACACCTCCACCGCTCCCCTATCTCCTCCTTCACCATTTTGTCCACTCTTACAATGGCTTACGTAGAGTAGTTATTCCGCACAAGTCATTTGTCTAGGTTTGTATCTCTCACACACACCCGCGTAGGTGGGGGATGTGCATGAAGAGAAGAGGTGCATGCACGGCGCACGCACTCCCGTCTCTTTCCCAACCACACTCGCGCGGGTACACGGTGGAGCTCATTTCTGTACGAAAAGGCAGCCCACGTGGTAATTTGACCGTGTGTTGGTTGTCCACTAGTGGAGGGAGGATCGTCTACCACGGGTGAACAAACAAATTGCGACCTGACGCATTATGTTAAAAAAGAGGCCAACCATGTGGGGCCTACCTTAGAGGCAAGGCTCTATACTCTGGAGTACTTTTGATGTGTCCCATCAACTCGCAAAACGAGGAGAAGCTTGCTTAGTACGCCGTCTCCCCCGCCCACGGGCGCGGTGGCTCGCAGGATGAGGTGAAGCTTGCTTACTAGTAGTAGTACTGTACGCCTTACGCCCGCTCCCTCGCCCACGCGCGCGGTGGCTCGCAGGACGAGGAGAAAATTTTACTACTCCCTCCGTTTACTCCTCGTCCCTACTACCTTGGTTAGAGAGATTATCATATTGTTTGGAATATATATGTCCTTTAGTACTCCCTCCATTTACTTATACAAGGCCACTATAAAAAAATACATTTTGTATCTATACAAGACCACAAATAGTAATCGAGACAAAAGTTACTACTCCCTCCTTTCTAGTTTATGGCTCAATTTCAAAATCTCTCCAACCAAGGTAGACGGTGAGTGGTCGAATTAATTTCGTACTCCTAGTTTGCACAAGTAATTAGTACGCTCATTTTTTCTCAAGAAGTTATGTTTACTGAGGCATTAATTAGAACGAATGCATGAATGACCACTAAATTTCCATGAACTTCTACATGCATCGGTGAGCTTTCTCTTGACACTGCTTGCATGGGGTGATCTAACGCACCTCGAAATCCAACATGTGATGGTACTACTACTAGTAGTAGAATTGAGACTTATAAAATGGAAAAACGAATGTTTTTTAGATGAGCCCTATAAACCCTAGTGGGTACGTACTCCGCAAAATCAGATTTTCCCAAAACTAAGCCGCTCAACCTTTATTTGCTTGTTTCCCTTCCTGCCTCCTTGCCTCGAATAGACTATGCCAAACTCCCCTGCCTGCCGCGCGGGAAAAGACCCGCCCTTGCCTTTTTTAGTCCGGGTTTGTATCGATGGATCGCGCGAAGCAGCAAAAACCCAAGCCGTTTCTTGTACTCCTCCGTCGACGCTCGCTTTCATGAATTTTGTACTTCTGTCACGACATGTGGGACATATAGCAACCGGTGGACGTGTCAAGCACCAAATAAGAGTGCAGAACAGCGGGGGACGCACTTTTGGTCGTACCGCTTGATAGTAGTAGTAATGAGCAATGAGACGTCAAATCACAATGCCGCACCTTCCCGTGCAGGCCAAGCAACCATTATTTCACACTTAGGTTCGCCATCATCTCAAACCACGTAGTATTGCTTTTGCCTCAAGACGGACACGCGCATCGCCTTGGTACATCATGACACGTGGGACCACATGACAGGCCATGCTCCCCCGCCGATCGCTCAGTAAAATCACCACATTTTTACTACTATACTTTCTCTGTATCGGTTTACATGGCATGCACGTCGTTCTAGGTTGAGAATTTAACTGGCTATGTATGTGATGAACAGTATATGTTTAGAAACTACATCCGCTTAATAATCCAATGATATACTTTTTGTGACATAGTAACTCAGATTTAGTTAGTCAAATGGATGACCTAGAACTATGTGCACGCCCTATAAACCGAGACGTCTAAAAAAACAAGACGAAGAGGGTAGTTCAATACGTATCTTTTTAGATCAATATAGTCGGGATTCACCAAGGAGCAAAACCAAGTGGTAGGCTGCACCTGTCATGTTGGCGTAGCGACTCAAGCAGGGTCAGTCCACACACGAAATGGCGACACACTTAACAGGACCCCTTTGGCCGACATGTGGCTCATCCATCGTCTTGTTCCACGTGCTATGCACCAAATTACAGTTCGGAGCAGCGGTTGGAATTGGAGGCACCCGGTCGTAGCGCCTTGATGAGTAGAAAATGAGCGATGAGGGTCAAATCACAAAGCCCCACCTTTCCCGCATTAAGCTGGATTTAACGAAGCAACCATCATTTCACTCTAGGGCGCAAGAGCATAAAGAAAAGAGAAAACCAATGATGCGTGCGGCAGCTACCTAGGGCACCCTAGGGTAGGGGTCTCCACTACAGATCATTTTTTTAAAGCGCCTCCACTACAAATTGGCTTCTCCCTTGTCCTCTTTGAAGAAAACCGATGATGCGTGCGGCGGTAGGGTTTGTAGGAGTACTACTAGGGCGTGCGGGGCCATGTCGTAGTAAACGGGAGAGGGATTGAGTTCGAGTCGACGCCTTAAATATGTGTGGGCCGCTTGGTTTTAGGGGAACGAGGCAGCATTTTGGGTTCGGGACCAGTGGAGATATAGTACATACACTAAATTGTGGACGTAGGTTCGACCGAAAGGCAATGATGCATGGGCCCTGCATTTTGTTATACCCGGGGCCGCGTGAAATTTGCTACTCTACTCAAAACTAGTAAGGTACCCATGCATTGAACGCATGAGATTTCGAAACCAAATTATGAATAGATACACACTATAGCATGTAAAGCTTTGAGTCATATATGCATGATGTAGATGTCGGTTTAGTTCTTATAGTTCATCTCATTCAAAATCAATTAGTTTTATAAAAATGTTAAGATTCATGGGGCTGTGCATTATAAAGCATAAAGTAAAAAAATGGCAATTCATTTAGAAAAAAAAATCAATTATGATACGGAAGATTCTAGAACAAAGGAGAAGTGCTTGTGTTTTGAGGTTTGTGCATTATGCTTAAGTTCAACCATGGAGTCTTCTAAATTGTACATGTGGCAGATCTGGTGGAATGTTGATGATATCCAACGGCCAGTAGTGCTCGGATTTGCCATCTCTGCACTGCCGGATTAGCTTCATCCAGCGATCATCTTTCAAGTTAGTCACACACTATATAGTTCTTGTGCCATAGTTGCATGTCTTCGAAAAAAGCTACTAGTGGGTTGTACTAGCTATTTAGGAATAGAAGATGTATACATGGAAGTTGTAGGGAAAGACATGACATGGAGTATCTCCATTCCTATGAGTAGGGATTGGAAAAGAGATGTCATTTGGTTGACATCATAGGAACTTTTCTGTTGAATCTAGAGATGACATGTATCTCAATTCCTATGAGGAGGGATTGGAAAAGAGATGCAATTTGGTTCATATCATAGGAACTTTTCTATTGAATATACACTAATGTTTATTTTCGTTTGAAATTATGGGAGTATAGGAATCCATTCATATGAACCAAGTGGCTCTAAAGCTATAGAAATGATATCATGTTTATTTCCTTTGAAATGTTGAGTATATGAATCTATTCCTATGAACCAATTGGCTCTAAAGGAAAAAATCCTATAAAAATCATATCATATAGAGTTCCTATGATATTCCTCCACACCAAAGGATGGTTGAAATTGTTGCAGGCGATACAATGGTCTTTCTTTGTAGACTCCTCCCCCATCTTTATAGTTACCTATCGAAAATGAATGAAATGATATATACAGGGTATTCTACATGTGCAATTTGGTACACGAAAACTCGGTAAAAGTTTGTGAGGTTCGAATTTTCAGTAAAGCTATATGCACTGCATTTTGGAACGGAGGGAGCATACGGCAGTTGCTAACACTCACGTGTAAGATTTGTGTGTACGAGGAGTGGTTGTTCTATTAAATGACATTGCAAAACTGACACTCTCAGATGCCAATCTAACGGTTCTTACGGTGTTTGTCAGGAAAAGGCTTGTGGCCAACGTTTGTCGGATAATGATTTACGGACACATGCATTGCATTGATACCTGTCCCCCTCTCTGTCACGCACACGCACCCTCCCGAGTCCTCTCGCACCCACCGTCTATCTGCAGGTAGACGTCACACACATATGTGCTCTTCACACCCTACCCTTAGAACTTCTAAAAAACAAAAGATGTCGCGCACATTTTATTTTAGCTCACATGTCACACACTTATACTATTACTCTTGTGGTGAATGTTCTTTGGGCATAGTATATTGTACTCTCACGAAGAGAAGCGGTGCACGCACGCACTAGTTCTCTCACACCCACTCATGGTACACGTGGGGCGCATTTTTTGAAGCTGGTACAACAAAATCACTCCACTATATATATATAAGCAGGAGCCTTAGCGCTTGCTTTACTAGGGTTCCTCTAGTTCACTCTCTCATGCTCTCCAGATCTAAGCAAGACATAGTTGGCCACACTCCCTCTCTCTCGGCTCATGGCTGGTCACAAATCCGGCCGGACAACCTCGACCGGGGCAGGGGTGTAGGTGCATCGTTCACACTGTCGTCAGCGGCGAGGGAGGAGACCAACGGCTGCCCGCGCGTCTCGATCGGCGGCTGTGTCGTTCTCTCCGAGAGACAGCCTCTGACCCCTTCCTCCTCCCTGCGGTATTATGTCCAAGATGCGGCCTCCCGACGCCGTCTTTGCCACATGCCGACGACCCTCAGGTATATATTCCTTCGAAACCTGCCTTGCTCTACTGCCCCAGCTCCCCACTTGGCTTCGTGTGGATCTTTTTCTACTTCCGTCCGCTGTTCCAAAGCCACCTAGACTTTTACTATTATTAGAGGTAAAGTTAGTTCATACAGTCGACCCTAAGAGTTGGTTCAAACAAGGAAGAAAGTGGGAAAGCTGTAGCATGAATCTAGGACTTGGTTCTAAGAGGAAACAGGGGAAAGTAGTAGATACTGGCTACCCAACCGATCTCTTGGTTGAAAAGATGAAGAAGGCATGGTGGATGGCAAAGGGTGGGGGAAGTGGACCTATCTCTTGGTTGAAAAAGGAAAGAAAGTGACCGGTGTTGGGGGACAACGCAAATGAGAATGAGCAGGTCTAGATTTCCTGTGCTCACATAGGAAAATGTCGCCAGGAGATAAAAAATGGGACAAATGCAGACATGCTGCCTAAGTGTTTGCCGCTCTCGGCAACCACATCTGCCTCACCAATTTATGCCCCTGCTGTCCCTACGCCCATATCGCTACTGTTAATGTAAAATCACAAGAAGCATTAAGCAATGCCACCTAATGTCACTATAAGTAATGGTTTAGTGTCGTCGATAAATTGAAGCAATGCCACCACCATTTTATGAAGTGCTTCTGTCTTGCTTTATTTCCCATGAATTGTGTTTTTGCAGTTACACTTAAATCTCACACCGCTAACATTGCTTCATCCCCGTGGAGCGCAAAAATTTGATTGCACATTCTTGACCATGTGCTACTCTCATGACAGTAATACTAATGCTATTGTTCTGCATGTTAATCTAGTGGCAGTGTTGATGTGATGTGATGCTACTTACTTAAGGACACTTTCATACTGTCAATCTAGTGCCAATTATAACACAATAGATGCTTTTGTTAATCATACGGCACTGCAAATATCTGTGACTGTTTAAATAACTGTATTTCGTATTTGCGCAAACAGGGATGTTTGTCTCCATATCGTTTCAGGATGTCTGTCTTCGTATCGTTTCTATCGGCGCAATCAAAAGCACACACCTCAGTTTTAGTAGAACTGTGCCAAATGAGATGGCTATCCCTCATTGTCGTCGTCTAACCACCCATCTTCCAGGTATTCCTACATTGGTAGTTACTAGGTAGAATGACCAATGCAATATAAAAGAAGTTGATTCATATGTTCTACTTCCTGATTGCAGTGTAGGAATGACGAAAACAATCGCATCCTAGTCCGGAATGCACTTTCTACCAGTTCATCCATGGACCGAGGACTAGCTGTCACTGTTGCCACGACGGTTTTTTGGACAGGTCTTGCGGACAAGAGGCATTGTGGTCTGCTTATTTACGCAAATAGCGGTGCTTAAATTTAGTGGAATGCACAAGAATTTCAGCTGGTCAGTACACTACATGGTTCAGTTCAGCATTCCAGCTGAGAACACAATTATAATTGGTTATTTTGGAATGAGAGAACCTAACCCTGGATGGTGGCAACAAAAAAAAACCAGAGTGAACTCCAGGAAATTTAAGCCTACCGGGAGGCCCTTTGCTCAGAGAAGCCTTGCTTTTTTTTCCTGATTTGTAAACCTTCTGACAACTTTGTCTTTTGCTGTGAACTAGTATATGTTTGTTATGTTCTATGAATCATTGATATGTATAAAATTGCTTAATGTATGCTTTTCAAGTTTTTTATGAAGCCGAGTTTAATGTGAGTGTTCCACATGAACGCTGGACTAGCGTGTGAACATTTGGAATTTACATTGTGGCCTCAGTTAACTGCATGAACCACTGTAACAGGATACGTAGTTGCTTATATGTTAGACAACAGATTGTTGATTGTTAGCTGGTCGATAGCCTAGTGTTGAAGCGAGCTGAGCCAATGTGCCGTGTTTTGCACAGCTGCTTACAAGTGGGGCAGCACCAACAGTGTTTACAAGTACTTATGTATACGTCGGCGCACAGTTGTCGAACGATTACTCTATTTCATCAAAACACACACTGCTCGTATGATAAAACTAGTGAGGATGCATTTGTTTCGCCAATAATTACGATGATTCACGGGCACACAAAAGTAGCAGCAGTTCCCATAGATGGATCCAAAGCAGTAATCGCCCGGTAACTCGATATGAGCAAGGTTCGGATAATTAGACACAATCCAAACTACTATTAAACACTAGCTGGTGCAACTATTTCATGCCTCGATCTAATTTGGGCTGGACACAAGATGAACCTTGCCATGAACATCATCGAGGACGTCCGGCAGCAGCTCAATCCTGTGAACCTTCGTGAAGACAACCTTGTGGCCTTGCCACTCATAAACTTGTTTGTGGAGGCATGCCACGTCATCTTCCTGCATAAGCTTGACAAGAACAGTATGCCTCACAAACGAAGGAGTAGCTTTGAACTTCTTGTGCTTCAAGACACCTGGACAACACGCCTGACAACAGTGAGGCTGGAATACAACTCTTCATTGGTATAAGCACAAATGGCTTCCATGATCCAACAGCCTAAAAACTCTATTTTCCCAGTGCGTATATTCAGGTCATCCGCCTCATCATGAGTGACATGTACAACCACACAATCCTTGTCTGCATCAGGGCTCTAATTGAAATAGAAACAAATTCTGAATTACTTTCTAGTATAAGAAACACAAGTTATTTAAACCACTATGTATAGCATGGCATCGAAGCTAATAAAATTTTGCATTATTCATCACCACATACTTAGATGAAAAACCACAATCGAGATCGGCAAAGAAGAAAATCACTTTGGGCAGCTCAGCGCGGGGGGGCGGGGCACACATCCTCGAAGGGGGAAAACTGCTCCTCTGATTGCCACGGGGCTGTAACCTCAAGCAGGCGTTGACCATCTCAAGAGTGGCCGTGAGCGTATCTGGAGTCGGCTCAGTGGCTGCCTCCATCTTCTTGGTGCTCTCTGTCTCGTGGGGATCAGCCTCCCGCGTCTGCTCCAATATCGGCAGATCTTTACTTGGTTCTCTTGGTCCATCAAGAAACTGACGAATACTAGGAGACCACTGAAAGGAAAACACAATCGCAATGACAATGAAACAAAAAAGAGAGTGAGGATCGGTTACTGCTTTGCAAAAGTTCTTTTTTTTCTCTGAACAAAATTATACCAACATCGCGGATCCGCTTACCTTTCCTTCGTTGGGAGAGAAGAACAGTGGCAGATGCGAGTTTTACCTTTCTTGAAGATGGCAAGGGAGAAGGGGATTCAACGAAGAGTGAAATGATGGTTGATTCGTCCGTCAAACTTAGACTGCGGAGAGGTGGGGTTTTGTGATACGACGGCTCATTATTTCCGCGCTACGACCGGGGTGACTCTCCGCCTGCATACTACCTTCTAATTTTGTGGATGGCATTTGGGCCCGCGCGCTGCATGGCCCGCATGTCGGTGAACAAAAGTATAACGACATTCAGTAGAGGGAGACGTTTCGATGACCTAGGAGGAGCCAGAAGCGGTATTGTATCCATTGTACTAGTAGTAATTGTTTTTCTGGGTAGCTCTAGAGTATCTCCACTGTACTAGTAGTAATTGTTTCTCTGGGCCCAAGACAAAACAGCCCATCCACCCTTGTAAATAGTAAAATCAATTCAAAAGTCCATATATTTACGGAATGAGAGGCGCTACCCACACCCAGCACACCGCCCCCCAAAAAAATCTGGGTGTTCTTCTTCCTCCTCACTCCCACCCACCTCACGTCAGCTCGCTCCACTCGTACCCCCAAATTCCTCACCTCACTCCTCTGAAAACCCCAGCTCCCTTCTTCCTCACTACTACTGAAAAACCCCAGCTCCCCTTCTTCTTAACTCGAACTACAACTAGGCGAGTCAATCATTACTCTGCTCAAATCAATGAGCGCGACGCGACACACTCGAGGAAAATGGATTCAGCTGACACCAGCGCCAAGAAGATGAGGCTCCGCTTGTGATGATGCTGTTGTAGATCCCTCACCCGGCTGACAGGGAGAAGCGACCCCCCACCACCGGATCCTAGGAACCCGTAGAATCTCGGGTGGACCGCATCAGCGATCTCCCGGACGCCGTCCTTGAGGAGATCATCTCGCTTCTCCCTACCAAGGATTACTGCCGCACCCAAGTCCTCTCAATTCGGTGGCGCCCTCTATGGCGCGCCGTGCCCCTTAATCTCAACTATCGTTAGCTATCTCTCTTCAATGATTTTGAAATACCCAGAGCCATCATCTCCTCCCACCAGGGCTCTGTTCAAAGCCTCTGCATCCTGTCATGCTACCTGAGCAAGCATACCATGCCACCTGCAGTGGGCCTTTGGCTGAAATCCCTTGAATTCACAGAACTACAGCTGCTTGAGTTCTACTATTCCCCTGGAAATCACCCACCAGATACCGAACGCCATCTACCTGTGCCCTCAGCACCGATGTCCATCTCGCGGATTTCCTCCTCTCTCCACACCGCCACCTTTGCGCTGTGCGACCTGCCAGACAATTTGGTACTAAACCTTCGACACCCATTTCTCAAGAAACTTTCACTTGTGTGGGTTCGTATATCGGAGGCCTCATTGCACAGCATCATCCACTCCAGTTGCCCTGCCCTGGAGTACTTAGTGCTTGTTTTCACAGTTAGAATCGGTTGTCTCCAAATAAATCCGCCTAACCTTGTAAGAATTGGAATTTGTTTTGACGGAAGGCAGCTCATCATCCAAGATGCCCCTTCACTTCAAAGGTTGATGCTTGATTCTAGTTATTCACATTTGCAAATAACCGTCCTCTCTGCGCCTAAACTGGAGACCTTTTGTGTAATACATGATCTCTGTGCTCATTTCAATATGGTGTTTGGCTCCACAGTTCTTCAGGTACTTTACATTATCATCTACACTTGTAACCATAAGCTGCATTTTAAATTTCTGCTCATAAGTTATATGTCATCTTGGAGTACATATTTTGTACTAATATTATGTTCTATGCTCAATGAAGAGTTTTTTCATGGATGGCCTACCGATGGTGCTGGATTCTGTCAAGATCTTATATATCCAAATGAATAGTTTTGATCTGAACAAGATTATTGGCTTGCTGTAATGCTTTCCACGTCTGGAGAAGTTGTATATAAAGGTGATAATTTCACGCACATTGGAAGCCCGCATATAGTGTACTAGAATTAACCGTTCAGCTGTTACTCTTTCGACACTCTTTTTTTAGACATTAACTGTTTTCAATCTTCATGTCTATTTAGGCAACAGGACGGGGTAAGAAAGTTATAACCAATCGGTGGATTCGTAAGCATCGGGATTTTCTCACTTCAAATGAGATTCAATTGAAGCAATAACTCTAGAACGATATGTAGCCAACTGTGCAAACACTAGATTTGTCACATTCTTCCTGCTGAATGCGAGGTTACTATTGTCCATCAGGCTTAAGTTTATCAGCAGCATGGTTTTGATGGATGAGTATATAGAAGAGCAAAAAAAGGAGTTTCAGGTGGGCAAAAGAGCTTCTGAACGTGCCGCGCTTCTATTTACAACATATTGTGGTCATAATCCAGTAAATTTTATGACCCAGGATGTTCATTCTATGGACTGACCGATCCATTTGACTGTGGATGCCGAAAACAGTGCTAGAGTTAGATGTTGTTGCCATTTTCAACCTGGGTTTTTTTGTAAACCTGATGAACAATTAACCCTCGTGCTTTTGTACAGTTTGTAAGTTGGAGTTAGATGTTCTTGCCCTTTCCAACTCGACAGTGACTGTCATATTTTCTTTGAAGCAAGGAAAATGGCTTGCCAGTCGTTTAATTTAGAGTGAAATATTGTAACAACTAACAAATCCCAACCAAGGGAAATAACATCACTCTCACCGTCTTCTTGAGCTCACTGTGCATTACAGAAGCCAAGTGATTAGCCCCCACTAGCATCCACAAACTTATTTCGAACTAGCACATCAAATGGGCTGTAAATTTTCATAGGAAAGGCTGCATGACCGTGATGATTTGGATTTTGACATTTGGGACCATGAGGAAATAGCCTATCCAAGGTGGTGTCGACTTACTAGCCAGTCAACTAACGATTCTGCCTACCAGCCGTTGGATTGACATCCAACATCCGTCGTGTATCTTCTATCTCTTGTCTTCTTCTTCCTCCAGCCACCCAAACCAAACCACCCCGTCGGCTCCGCCTGCTCCCGCCTCCCATGGCTGGCTGTGCCTCCGCCGCCCTACCGTACATACACTCTAACATTGGCCAGTCCCTCCCTCTATTCCCCCACACGTCCTGTTATTCTCTGGGGACGTCATCCCCAACACGCACCCGCACCTGAACCAGTCAACCCTCATACTCCCCTCCGCCTGCGACTGGACCGGCGCATCTTCCATGGCTCCTGTTCATTCCGTCCGAGGCCTCGCCGTCGTCCTCCGCCTTACGGCCTTGGTTTGCTCGCCATGCGTGGTGCGCCGCCCTCTTGCATTGCCAACATCGTCAACAACCGAGAGGAACAAGGAGATGACTGTACGTGGAGAGGATGACAGTAGGGACCCACCAGCGTCATGACAGTATGCAAGCAAGTGCCTCTATATCACGCCATTGTCAACATAGTCAATAAACGAGAGAATTACACTACGAGCGGCTAACACCAGGGACCCAGCAGGCCGCGCAATTTTTTTTGAGGAACAAGCAGTTGTTATTTATACTAGTTTTAGCGACGGATCAGGGTAACAATGGGGCTGTGCGGAGGCTGTGGCCCGTCTAGCCAGGGTTTTATTATTTTTACCACGTCATGAGCCCAGTTGTGTTTTTTTCTTGCTGAAAATGGCTAGCCCAATTCTATTTTTTAAAATAAATACCCAAACGAGGCCTACTTGCTTTATCAGCTCTGCTGGGCTACAAATCTTTCAAGACGAGGAGAGTTTCATCTGTTTGCCTAGAAATGGGCTATACATTTTTCAAACACATCAAACCGGGAATTAGTTTCAATTTTTTTCATTACAAGATTTTAAATTCCATTGATTTTCATGTGTGGACAATTATTTGGATTTTATATTTATATAAATTATTTTTCAAAATAGTTTGAATGCGAATCAATATTTCGGGATTAAAAACAGTTGACCGCATCGAAATATGCAAAAATTCGTATACTTTTTAACCGTGGCCACGATATGGGTTGTAATTCTAACAAAAAGAAGATGGGCTCCAAAAAATTCTTAAGAATTAGCAAATGGGTTGTACATTATTAGAAATAATGCACACGGGAGCAGTGACCGTTGGATGTCCATCCAACGGCTGTCGTGCTTCTTCAATCTCTAATTTTCCTGCTCCAGCCGCTCAAACAAGCGCCGTCGGGACTTCCTGCTCCTTCCTCCCACGGCTGGCTATGCTGCCGCGAAGGCCTCACCGCCCCATTGTACTCCCATCGCTGGCCTAGCCATCCCTCTACTCACCCACACCTGTTGTTATTCTCCGGGGACGGCAGACGAACCAGTAAACCCTTGTACTCCTCCGCATGGGAAATAACTGCCGAGTCTTCCCTGGCTCCATGTCGTTCCCTTCCTAGGCCTAGCCATCGTCCACCGCCCTGGTGCTCTCAGCGCGGCCTGGTCACCGTGGTCAATGAACGACATCCATCCGAAGTGGACTGTACGTGGAGAGGCTGACAGCTGGGTCCATGGCCGCACGCAAGGAAATGCCTCCTTATTATGCGCAAAATAATGATTCCTCCACCTGACAGCTAGGACCCACGGGAAGGGCTTCTGTATTTTGCGAAAAATGTTCCGCCACGACAGTCGGACCCACCAGCTATATCTTCAAGACGCAAGGAAGTGCCTCCTTATGACGCAAAAAAATGAATACCCCTGCTAGCTGGGACCCACCATAGTGGGTGGCTGACTTAGGGCCTACTAAGTTGACGGGGACGGAGGGCTTTGTCAACTTAGTCAATATGAACGATTCTAGCTCCAAAGGACCGTGACGATGTCCATCCAACAGCCATAGTGCTTCTTCAACCTCTGGTCTTCTTGCTCCGGCCAAAGCGGTACCGGGTCGTGTCACCGCCTCCTGCCTCCCATGGCCGGCTATGCTACCGCGGAGGCCTCACCACCCCCATACTACTCCCACCGCTGGCCAGGCCAACCCTCCACTCACCCACACCCCCTGTTATTCTGCGGCGACGGTAGCCTCACACCACAGCCGAAATATTGAACCCTTGTACTCCTCTCCGCATGGGCATCCACTGCCGCGTCTTCCTCGGCTCTGCATTGTCCCCTTCCTAGGCCTCGCCGTCGTCCACCGCCTTGGTGCTCTCGGCGCGGCGTGGTCAACGTGGTCAACGACCGACTTCCATCGGAAGAGTATCAGACGTGGAGGTGACAATTTGGGTCCACGGTCGCAGCTGGGTCCATGGCCACAGCCAGTTTTTTTGTGATTTGCCAAGTAAGTCGCTTTGTCAGGCCTGTTGGCCTACAAATCTTTCAAGACGAGGAGAGCTTCATTCGGCTGGCCGAGAAAATGGCCTACCAGTAATGAGAAATGGGTTGTACATTTTTAAAATACATCACACCGGCAATTAGTTTCAATTTTCTTTTTTTTCATTTTGAGATTTTAAATTGCATTGATTTTTATGCATGGACAATTTGTTGGATTTTATATTGATATACATTTATTTTTAAAATCAGTTTGAATGTGACTCGAAATTTCGGGATTAAAAACAGTTCGGACCGCACCGAAATATGCAAAATTTCGTATAATTTTTTAACCATGGCCACAATATGGGTTGTAATGCTAACAAAAAGAATATGGGCTCCAAAAAAAACCTTAAGAATTAGCAAATGGGCTGTAAATTATTAGAAATAATGGCAGATGGGTTGTATCTTTGTTTTCCATGATTTGAGGCTTTCCTAAAAAAGGTTGGCCTTTGGCAAAGGATCGTTGGATTTCCATCCAATGGCTGTCGTGCTTCTTCAATCTCTGCTCTTCCTGCTCCAACCGCTCAAACAAGCGCCGGCGGGACTGCCTGCTCCCTCCTCCCCAAGGCCGGCTGTGCCGCCGCACAGGCCTCATCGCCCTGATGACCCACAAGTATAGGGGATCTATCGTAGTCCTTTCGATAAGTAAGAGTGTCGAATCCAACGAGGAGCAGAAGGAAATGATAAGCGGTTTTCAGCAAGGTATTCTCTGCAAGCACTGAAATTATAGGTAACAGATAGTTTTTGTGATCAGATAATTTGTAACGAGCAACAAGTAACAAAAGTAAATTAAGTGCAGCAAGGTGGCCCAATCCTTTTTGTAGCAAAGGACAAGCCTAGACAAACTCTTATATAGAGAAAAGCGCTCCAGAGGACACATGGGAATTATCATCAAGCTAGTTTTCATCACGCTCATATGATTCGCGTTCGGTACTTTGATAATTTGATACGTGGGTGGACCGGTGCTTGGGTGATGTCCTTACTTGGACAAGCATCCCACTTATGATTAACCCCTATTGCAAGCATCCGCAGCTACAAAAGAAGTATTAAGGTAAACCTAACCATAGCATGAAACATATGGATCCAAATCAGCCCCTTACAAAGCAACGCATAAACTAAGGTTTAAGCTTCTGTCACTCTAGCAACCCATCATCTGCTTATTACTTCCCAATGCTTTCCTCTAGGCCCAAATAATGGTGAAGTGTCATGTAGTCGATGTTCACATAACACCACTAGAGGAGAGACAACATACATCTCATCAAAATATCTAACGAATACCAAATTCACATGACTACTAATTGCAAGACTTCTCCCATGTCCTCAAGAACAAACGTAACTACTCACAAAGCATATTCATGTTCATAATCATAGGGGTATTAATATGCATAAAGGATCTGAACATATGATCTTCCACCAAATAAACCAACTAGCATCAACTACAAGGAGTAATCAACACTACTAGCAACCTACAAGTACCAATCCCAGACTTGGAGACAAGAATTGGATACAAGAGATGAACTAGGGTTTCAGAAGAGATGGTGCTGGTGAAGATGTTGATGGAGATTGGCCCCCTCCCGATGAGAGGAGCATTGGTGATGACGATGGCGATGATTTCCCCCTCCCGGAGGGAAGTGTCCCCGGCAGAACAGCTCTGCCGGAGCCCTAGATTGGTTCCGCCAAGGTTCCGCCTCGTGGCGGCGGAGTCTCTCCCGAAAGCTTGCTTATGATTTTTCTTCGGACGAAAGACTTCATATAGCAGAAGATGGCCGCCGGAGGGCCAGCAGGGAGGCCCACAAGGCAGGGGGCATGCCCAGGAGGTAGGGCGCGCCCCCCACCCTTGTGCCCAGGGTGTGGGTCCCCTCTGGTATTTCTTCCGCTCAATATTTTTTATTATTTCCAAAAATAACTTCCGTGGAGTTTTGGGACTTTTGGAGTTGTGCAGAATAGGTCTCTAATATTTACTCCTTTTCCAGCTCAGAATTCCAGCTGCCGGCATTCTCCCTCTTTAGTTAAACCTTGTAAAATAAGAGAGAATAGGCATAAGTATTGTGACATAATGTGTAATAACAGCCCATAATGCAATAAATATCGATATAAAAGCATGATGCAAAATGGACGTATCAACTCCCCCAAGCTTAGACCTCGCTTGTCCTCAAGCGGAAGCCGATAACGATAAATATGTCCACATGTTTAGAGGTAGAGGTGTCGATAAAATAAAATACGGACATGAGGGCATCATGATTATTCTTATAACAGCAACATATATGGATATTGTCATATGATTTCTTATGCTCAAGTAATAATCTATTCACAATGCAAAGTATGAATCAGAAACTTTATTGAGAACTAACAAACTATAATATCAGTCATTGAAGCAATTGCAACTTATCATAACATCGGAAAGAGTCTATGTCAGAGCTTTTCAGCAAGTCCACATACTCAACCATCATTTAGTCTTTCACAATTGCTAACACTCACGCAATACTTGTGGTTACGGAGTTTTAATCGGACACAGAGAAAGATAGGGGCTTATAGTTTCGCCTCCCAACCTTTTACCTCAAGGATAATGTCAACAATAATAGTTCATGCTAACTTACATCCAATTAGATATATCTATCAGGATCTTTCCAACACAATGTGCTTGCCAAAGGATAAAATGTAAAAAGGAAAGGTGAAGATCACCATGACTCTTGCGTAAGGTAGAAGATAATAATAAAAGATAGGCCCTTCGCAGAGGGAAGCAGAGGTTGCCATGCGCTTTCAGGGTTGGATGCATAAAATCTTAATGCGAAAGAACGTCACTTTATATTGCCACTTGTGATATGAACCTTTATTATGCAGTCCGTCGCTTTTATTTCTTCCACATCACAAGATCGTATAAAGCTTATTTCCTCCACACTAATAAATCATATATTTAGAGAGCAGTTTTTATTGTTTGCACCGATGACAACTTACTTGAAGGATCTTACTTAATCCATAGGTAGATATGGTGGACTCTCATGGCAAAACTGGGTTTAAGGGAATTCAGAAGCACAAGTAGTATCTCTACTTGGTGCAAAGAATTTGGCTAGCATGAGGGGGAAAGGCAAACTCAACATGTTGGATGATCCATGACAATATACTTTATCTCAGATATAAGAAAACATAACCCATTATGTTGTCTTCCTTGTCCAACATCAACTCTTTAGCATGTCATATTTTAATGAGTGATCACAATCATAAAAGATGTCCAAGATAGTATATTTATATGTGAAACCTCTCTTTCTTTATTACTTCCTATTAATTACAACGATGACCAAAGCTATGTTTGTCAACTCTCAACAACTTTTAATCATCATACTCTTTCTATGTGAAGTCATTACTCTCCATAAGATCAATATGATCTCTTTGTTTCTTTTTATTCTTTTCTCTTTTCTTTTATTCCCTCAAGATCATAGCAAAATAATCAAACCCTTGACTCAACACTAATCTTTATTATATAGCTCACGGACTCGATTACATAAAGGGATCATAAAGAAAAACTAAAAACTAGATCATACCATAAACTTTATTCTACTTTATCCAGATACTACTAGAAGGATCGAACTAAGAAAAACGGTAAAGATAGGAGTGTAATGGTGATACGATACCGAGGCACCTCCCCCAAGCTTGGCAGTTGCCAAGGGGAGTGCCCATACCCATATGATTATATCTCCTGCTTCGGGGATGGTGATGTGATATTCTTGGCGATGATGCCCCTCAGGATACGATTCTCTTCCTCGAGCTTATTGAGTTGCTGCTTGAGATCCATTATCTCCTTATGAAGCTTTCCTGTAACGGCTAAAGCTCCTTGCACCAAGGGTGTTGCATAGTTTGGAATAGACGAGCTCTGTAGTTCCCCCATCATGAATCCATCTTAGAAGCGAGAAGTGACTTCTTAATCCCCCTCCATGGCATCTATCCTCTTCAAATCAGCCTCCATCTCTTCCTCGGTTGCTAGCCCAAAGTGGTCAGCATCGCTGTTTGTCCTTGATCTCGATGTAGGATGAGATACCCGGCTCTCCCCGACTGACTCTTGAGAAGACATCTTGCTCTAATCTGCAGCAGCAACAGCTCGAAACAAAAACAAAGGATAATTGCGTGATACGATGGTCAAAACCTTCGAGAGATTATATAATGAATTTTTACCGACCAAAATACGTAATGTGCAAGAAAACGGAGTCCGGAGAGCGCACGAGGTGCCCACGAGGTAGGGGGGCGCGCCCTCCACCCTCGTGGAGCACTCGTGTCCTTCCCGGACTGCTTCTTGTTTTTCTATTTTTCTAAATATTCCAAAACGAAAAAAATTTGCCATTAGAACTGTTTTGGAGTCGGTTTACTTACCGTACCACGTACCTATTCCTTTTTGGAGTCTGAAAAGTTCTGGAAAGTGTCTCTTATGTATTCCTATGGGGTTACGGATTCAATAACATTAGTTTCAACATTTATAGGATTACGTGAGATATAATGTTTGATTCTTTGACTGTTCACCACCTTCGGATTTGTGCCTTCGAAGTTGTTGATTTTTATGGCATCGGAACGATAGACCTCCTCGATAACGTAAGGACCTTCCATTTAGAGAGAAGTTTCCCTACAAAAAATCTTAAACGAGAGTTGTATAGCAATACATAATCACATACTTTAGACTCACGCTTTTGTATTCTTTTGTCATACCATCTTTTAACCTTTTCTTTAAACAATTTGGCATTCTCATAGGATTGGGTTCTCCATTCATCAAGTAAGCTAATGTAAAATAACCTCTTCTCACCGGCAAGTTTGAAGTCATAATTGAGCTCTTTAATAGCCCAATAAGCCTTATGTTCTAGTTTGAGAGGTAAGTGACATGCTTTTCCATAAACCATTTTATACGGAGACATACCCATAGGATTTTTATATGCAGTTCTATAGGCCCATAATGCATCATCAAGTTTCTTGGACCAATTCTTTCTAGATCTACTAATAGTCTTTTGCAAAATTAATTTGAGTTCTCTGTTACTCAATTCTACTTGACCAATAGACTGCGGGTGATATGGAGATGCAATTCTATGATTAACATCATACTTAGCAAGCATTTTACGAAAGGCACCATGAATAGAATGTGAACCGCCATCAGTCATTAAATGTCTAGGGATTCCAAACCTCGGAAAAATAACTTCTTTAAGCATCTTAATAGAGGTGTTATGATCAGCACTACAAGTTGGAATAGCTTCTACCCACTTAGTAATGTAATCAACAGCAACTAAAATATGTGTATATCCATTAGAGGCAGGAAAAGGTCCCATATAATCAAAGCCCAAAACATCAAATGGTTCAATAACAAGTGAATAATTCATAGGCATTTCTTGACGTCTACTAATATTACCAATTCTTTGACATTCATCACACGATAAGACGAACTTACGGGCATCCTTGAAGAGAGTAGGCCAATAAAAACCGGATTGCAATACCTTATGTGCAGTTCTATCTCGGCGTGGTGTCCTCCATAAGCTTTGGAGTGACACTTGCATAGGATCTGTTCTGTTAGGTGCTCGGTACACAACGTCTAATAACACCATCTACTCCTTCTTTATAAAGATGTGGGTCATCCCGAGTAATGTCTTAAATCATAGAAAAACTTTTTCTTTTGCTGGTATGTGAAACTAGGTGGTATAAATTTAGCAACAATGTAATTAGCATAATCAGCATACCATGGAGTAGTACAAGAAGCATTTATGACATTTAATTGTTCATCACGAAAGCTATCATCAATTGGTAGTTGGTCATCAAGAACATTCTCTAACCTAGACAAGTTGTCTGCAACGGGGTTCTCAGCTCCCTTTCTATCAATAATATGCAAATCAACTTCTTGTAGCAAGAGAACCCATATAATAAATCTAGGTTTAGCATCTTTATTTTCCATAAGATATTTAATAGCAGCATGATCCGTGTGAATAGTTACTTTTGAATCAACAATATAAGGTCTGAACTTATCACATACAAATACAACTGCTAAGAATTCTGTTTCAGTAGTGGCATAATTTCTCTAAGCACTGTCTAGAGTTTTACTAGCATATTGAATAACATTTAATTTCTTATCAACTCTTTGCCCTAGAACAGTACCTACAGCATAATCACTAGCATAATTCCAATCAGGTGGCTGAACAATAGGTGCAGAGATCAATGCTTTCTTAAGTATTTCAAATGCTTGTACACAATCGTCATGAAAGACAAATGGTATATCTTTTTGTAATAGATTAGTCAGAGGCCGAGAAATTTTTGAGAAGTCCTTAATGAACCTCCTATAAAAACCGGCATGACCAAGGAAAATTCTTATACCTTTAATGTCCTTGGGACATGGCATCTTTTCAATAGCATCAACTTTAGCTTTATCAACTTCAATACCTCTTTCAAAAAATTTATGCAATACCTTCATTAACCATAAAGTGGCACTTTTCCCAATTCAAGACAAGATTAGTTTCTTCACATCTCTGCAAAACTCGATCAAGGTTGCTCAAGCAATCATCAAAAGAGGATTCATAAATGGAGAAATCGTCCATGAAAACCTCACAAATCTTTTCACAAAAGTCAGAGAATATAGCCATCACGCATCTTTGAAAGGTAGCAGGTGCATTACATAAACCAAAAGGCATACGTCTATAAGCAGAAGTACTGAAAAGGCAAGTAAAAGTGGTCTTAGCTTGATCATCAGCTGACACGGGTATTTGAGAAAAACCAGAGTAACTTCTAGAAAGCAAAAATGTGTATGTTTGGATAATCTTTCTAGCATTTGATCAATAGAAGGTAAGGGGTAATGATATTTTTAGTAGCTTTATTTAATTTGCGGAAATCAATTACCATCCTATAACCTGTAATAATTCTTTGCGGAATCAATTCATCTTTATCATTAGGAGCAGCAGTAATACCTCCCTTTTAGGGACACAATGGACAGGACTTACCCACTGACTATCAGCAACGTGATAAATTATAACTGCCTCAAGGAGCTTTAGTAATTCCTTTCTTACCACTTCTTTCATCTTAGGATTTAACTGTCGTTGATGATCAATAACTGGTTTGGCGTCTTTCTCCAAATTTATGTTGTGTTAACATAGAGGTGGACTAATGCCCTTAAGATCATCAAGAGTATATCCAATAGCAGCACGGTGCTTCTTCAGAGTTTTCAATAATTTTTCTTTCTCCTTCTCTGAAAGGTTAGCACTAATAATAACAGGCTATATCTTCTTTTCATCAATATAAGCATATTTAAGGGTATCAGGCAATGGTTTAAGCTCAAACACGGGATCACACTTGGGTGGAGGAGGATCCCCTAGGATTTCAACAGGCAAGTTGTGTTTCAGAATAGGTCCCTGTTTAAAAAAAACTTCATCTATTTCCCTTCTTTCATTCATAAACATATCGTTTTCATGATCTAGCAAATATTGTTCCAAAGGATCACTAGGAGGCACAGCAATAGAAGCAAGACCAATAATTTCATCCTTACTAGGCAATTCCTCTTCACGGTGTTGTCTACGAAATTTAGAGAAATTAAACTCATGAGACATATCACCTAGACCAATAGTAACAACATCCTTTTCATAGTCTATCATAGCATTAACAGTGTTCAAGAAGGGTCTACCAAATATAATGGGACAAAAGCTATCTTGTGGGGAACCAAGAACAAGAAAATCAGCAGGATATTTAGTTTTCCCACACAAGACTTCAACATCTCTAACAATCCCAATTGGTGAAATAGTATCTCTATTGGCAAGTTTAATTGTGACATCAATTTCTTCTAACTCAGTAGGTGCAATATCATGCATAATTTCTTTGTATAAGTCAATAGGTATTGCACTAGCACTAGCACCCATGTCACATAAGCCATGATAACAATGATCTCTTATTTTTAACAGAAATAATAGGCATGCCTACCACAGGTCTATGTTTATCTTTAGCACAAGGTTTAGCAATTCTAGCAGTTTCATCTCAGAAATAAATAACATGCCCATCAATATTATCAGCCAAGAGATCTTTAACAATAGCAATATTAGGTTCATTTAACTTTATTAGGAGGTGTATAGGTTCTAATATTGCTTTTACGAACCACAGTTGAAGCTTTAGCATGATCCTTTATTCTAACAGGGAAAGGTGGTTTCTCAACATAACCAGTAGGAACAATAGGATCATTATAAGTGATAGTCTTTTCTTCAACTTTAATAGGTGCAACTACTTTTACTTATATGGGATGATGATATTTAAACCACTTCTCCTTAGGGAGATCAACATGAGTAGCAAAGGATTCACATAAGAAGCTACTATCTCAGAGTCAAGTCCATATTTAGTGCTAAATTTACGGAAAACATCAGTATCCATAAAAGACTGAACACAATCAAACTTAGGTGTTATACCTGACTCGTTACCTTCGTTGAGGTCCCAATCTTCAGAGTTGCGTTTAATTCTTTCCAATAAATCCCATTTGAATTCAATAGTCTTCATCATAAAAGAACCAGTACAAGAAGTATCGAGCATGGTGCGATTGTTGTCAGAAAACCGAGCATAAAAATTTTGAGTAATCATTTCTCTTGAGAGCTCATGATTGGGGAATGAATATGACATTGATTTAAGCCTCCCCCAAGCTTGAGCGATGCTTTCTCCTTCGCGAGGCCAAAAATTATATATATAATTACGATCACGATGAACAGGATGCATAGGATAAAACTTACGATGAAATTCCAATTTCAATCGTTTGTAGTTCCATGATCCCATATCATCACATAGCCTATGCCATGTCAATGCATCTCCCTTCAAAGATAAAGGGAAGACCTTCTTCTTGATAACATCATCGGGCATACCTGCAAGCTTAAATAATCCAGAAACTTCATCCACATAGATTAGGTGCTCATCAGGATGTAATTTTCCATCTCCTCCAAAAGGATTAGCTAGCAGTTTTTCTATCATACCCGAAGGAATTTCAAAGTACACATTTTCATTTTCAGTAGGTTCAGTAGGTTGAGGAGCAACTCTTTGCTCTCGGGTCATGTGAAGATACCCCAAACAAGCCCCTCGGAGGATTACTTTCCATAGTAACAAGTGACAGTCAATTTCAGCACACTATATAAATTTTTCCTTACCAAATTCCACTTACCAAAGGCGCTTCACTCCCCAGCAACGGCGCCAGAAAAGAGTCTTGATGACCCACAAGTATAGGGGATCTATCGTAGTCCTTTCGATAAGTAAGAGTGTCGAACCCAATGAGTAGAAGAAGGAAATGATAAGCGGTTTTCAGCAAGGTATTCTCTGCAAGCACTGAAATTATAGGTAACAGATAGTTTTGTGATAAGATAGTTTGTAACGAGCAACAAGTAACAAAAGTAAATAAAGTGCAGCAAGGTGGATCAATCCTTTTTGTAGCAAAGGACAAGCCTAGACAAACTCTTATATAGAGAAAAGCGCTCCCGAGGACACATGGGAATTATCGTCAAGCTAGTTTTCATCACGCTCATATGATTCGCGTTCGGTACTTTGATAATTTGATATGTGGGTGGACCGGTGCTTGGGTGTTGTCCTTACTTGGACAAGCATCTCACTTATGATCAACCCCCATTGCAAGCATCCGCAACTACAAAAGAAGTATTAAGGTAAACCTAACCATAGCATGAAACATATGGATCCAAATCAGCCCCTTACAAAGCAACGCATAAACTAGGGTATAAGCTTCTGTCACTCTAGCAACCCATCATCTACTTATTACTTCCCAATGCCTTCCTCTAGGCCAAAATAATGGTGAAGTGTCATGTAGTCGACATTCACATAACACCACTAGAGGAGAGACAACATACATATCATCAAAATATCGAACGAATACCAAATTCACTTGACTACTAATAGCAAGACTTCTCCCATGTCCTCAGGAACAAACGTAACTACTCACAAAGCATATTCATGTTCATAATCATAGGGGTATTAATATGCATAAAGGATCTGAACATATGATCTTCCACCAAATAAACCAACCAGCATCAACTACAAGGAGTAATCAACACTACTAGCAACCTACAAGTACCAATCCCAGACTTGGAGACAAGAATTGGATACAAGAGATAAACTAGGGTTTGAGAGGAGATGTTGCTGGTGAAGATGTTGATGGAGATTGGCCCCCTCCCGATGTGAGGAGAGTTGGTGATGACGATGGCGATGATTTCCCCCTCCCGGAGGGAAGTGTCCCCGGCAGGACAGCTCTGCCGGAGCCCTAGATTGGTTCCGCCAAGGTTCCGCCTCGTGGCGGCGGAGTCTCGTCCCGAAAGCTTGCTTATGATGTTTCTTCGGACGAAAGACTTCATATAGCAGAAGATGGCCACAGGAGGGCCACCAGGGGGCCCACGAGGCAGGGGGCGCGCCCAGGGGGGTAGGGCGCGCCCCCCACCCTCGTGCCCAGGGTGTGGGTCCCCTCTGGTATTTCTTCCGCTCAATATTTTTTATTATTTCCAAAAGTAACTTCCATGGAGTTTCAGGACTTTTGGAGTTGTGCAGAATAGGTCTCTAATATTTGCTCCTTTTCCATTGAATTCCAACTGCCGGCATTCTCCCTCTTTATGTAAACCTTGTAAAATAAGAGAGAATAGGCATAGGTATTGTGACATAATGTGTAATAACAGCCCATGATGCAATAAATATTGATATAAAAGCATGATGCAAAATGGATGTATCATGCCCCACCGTACTCCCATCGCTGGCCTAGCCATCCCTCTACTCACCCGCACCTGCTTTTATTCTCCGGCGACGGCAGACGAACCAGTAAACCCTCATACAGTCGTACTCCCCTCCGCGTGGGAAACAACTGTCGAGTTTTCCCTGGCTCCGTGTCGTTCCCTTCCTAGGCCTCGCCTTCGTCCACCGCCCTGGTGCTCTCGCCGCGGCCTGGTCAACGTGGTCAACGACCGACATGCATCTGAAGTGGACTGTACGTGGAGAGGCTGACAGCTGGGTCCACGGCCGCACGCAAGGAAATGCCTCCTTATTACGCGCAAAATAATGATTCCTCCACCTAACATCTGGGACCCACCGGAAGGGCCTCTGTATTTCGCGAAAAAAACGTTACCGCCACTGACAGCTCAGAACCACCAGCTATATCTTCGCACACAAGGAAGTGCCTCCTTCTTACGCATGAAAAAATGAATACTCCCCCTGCTAGCTGGGATCCAGTATAGTGGCAGGCTGCCTTGTGGGCCTACTAAGTTGACGGGGACGGAGGGCATTGTCAACTTAGTCAATATGCATGACGATTCTAGCTCCAGTGACCGTACAATGTCCATCCGACGGACGTAGTGCTTTTTCAACCTCTGGTCTTCTTGCTCCAGCCGCCCAAACCAACGCCAGTCGTGCCTCGTGCTCCTGCCTCCCGTGGCCGGCTACGATGCGGCGGAGGCCTCACCGCCCCGTACTACTCCCACCGCTGGCCAGGCCATCCCTCTACTCACCCACAACCCCTGTTATTCTGCGGCGACGGCAGCCTCACACCGCAGCGAACCAGTGAACCCTCATACTCCTCTACGTGTGGGCATCCACTGCCGCGTCTTCCCTAGCTCCGCATCGTCCCCTTCCTAGGCCTCGCCGTCGTCCACCGCCTTGGTGCTCTCGGCGCGGCGTGGTCAATGTGGTCAACGACCTACTTCCATCGAAAGAGTATTGTACGTGGAGAGGCTGGCAGCTGGGTCCACGGCAGCCGCAAGGAAGTGCCTCCTTATTACGCGCAAAATAATTATTCCTGCACCTCACAGCGGGGACCAACCGGACGGGCCACCGTATTTCGCAAAAAAAATGTTTCCCCCCGGACTGCTGGGACCAACCAGCTACATCTTCGCACGCAAGGAGGTGCGTCTGGGAAAAAAACAATTCGCCCCCCCTGACTGCTGGGACCCACCAACTATATCTTCGCACGCAAGGAAGTGCCTGATAGTCGGGACCCACATGGTCGAAGCGACCGTAGCGTTGTCATTCTGGTCACGAACGTGTACATACATACTGGTCGATGTAGAGCACGCATGTGTCGTAGTAGAGGCGCGCATGTAGCATATACACGTACGTACAACGACCAGTGTGCAAGAAAGAAAATACGGCCACGTACGTACATACGGGTGGGGTCTCGAATGCCTAGTCGTGCATACGTATGGCCAGGGCTCGCGTACATGGCTGGGTCAGAACGAAGAAACTGCATCATCCTCGTGTCATGGGGAGGCAACGGAATGTGTCGTGTTCATCGGGAGGCAACGGAATGCGTGGGAACCAGCCGGCTTGGACAGAGCAGCCGATGGAAATGAGGCCTAGCGTACCGCAGAACGGAGGAAACGGCCTTGTGTTCGACCGGCCACGGTCGAAACGGGATCATGTTCATTGGGAGGGGTCTGGCATACTGCAAAACGGAGGAAACGGACCTCCTACGGTCGAAACAGGGGTCCTGTTGATCGGGAAGGGTGTGGCGTACCGCAAAACGGAGGAAATGGACTTGTGTTGGAGTGCTACGGTCGAAACGGGGGTCCTGTTCATCGGGAGGGGTGTAGCGTACCGCAAAATGAGACTCCACGGGATACTGTTCATCTCCACCGTCGACCCCCTCCAGCCTCCACGGGCTACTGTTCATCCACCGTCGACCTCCTCCAGCCTCCACCTGCGACTATTCATCCACGGGCTCCTGTTCATCTAGCCTCCACCGCACACTATTCCACCGGCTACTGTTCAACCACCCCTCTCCACGGGCTCCTGTTCAACCACCCCTCCACGGGCTACTGTTCATCCAGCCCTCCACCGTCTACTGTTCATCCAGCCCTCCACGGGGTGGTCCTGTTCATCCAGCCCTCCATGGGTTCCTGTTCATCCAGCCCCAACCGGCTCGATCAATCGGGGTCCTGTTCATCCAGAGGCAACACCATGGGGTCCTGTTCATCCACCCCCACTGGGAACTGTTCATCCAAACACCCCAGGAACACTCACTATTCATCCAGAGCCAACACCACGGGGTCCTGTTCATCCACCCCCACCGGGAACTGTTCATCAAAACCCCCAGCAACGCTCACTATTCATCCAGAGGCAACACCACGGGGTCCTGTTCATCCACCCCCACCGGGAAGGGTTCATCCAAACCCCCCCAAAGAACACTCACTTTGTTCATCCAGAGGCATCGATCGGCTTGATTAGCGGTAGTAGCGAAGGAATCGCGCGATCGGGTTGATTAACAGCCATCAATCAATCGCCGGGTTCGATGAATGCGTAGCTGCGTGCAATCGCCGGGTTCGATTAGAGCCCCACGCCTCGCCGGGTTCGATTATAGCCCAACACCTCGCACCTGCAGCGTTAATGCGTGTACGAGAGAAATGCGCATCGCTCGGCCCCGACCACCCACCATAACCGGGAACACCCTGATATTTTCCTCGCCCTTGCTTCTACCATGATTTTTTCCATCATGGACGGCCCAAAGAATGTCATGCAGCTGCGTCTCTGGCCCGCCCAGGACGAAAAGCCCATTTTCTGTCATGATTTTTTGTCATAGAAGTAGGACCCCACCACATCTATGATGATACCGGGTTTTGTCACAGTTATCGTCATAGAAGTGTCATAAGTATGACAGAAAAAAATTTCGTTCGGCCCAAAATGTGACGGATGTGTCTTTTTTTTGTAGTGATATGAACCTCGCGAGGTGTACCTTGCATAGATATCTCTGCTCCTCGGGAGCCAGCCTGGTGAGGCCGCCCCCAAGAGAGGTCTTGTTGTCGTCCGCCTCGCGAGACTTCGCCCCTCACGAGGGTCTTGGGTTGTTGTTGCTGAAGATGGGCCGTACCGGGCCGTCGACGGAGCCACGCCATGGGCCGCAGGCAGGCAAGTCTGGGTACCCCCGTTCCCAGGACGCCGACACCATTTTAGAATGACTAGAAGAAACAAACTCTAGTACTTATCCATTTCTAGGATTGGGTCAAAGCAGTTGTATCCTGCAGATCAAAATGTCCGTCTAGCTTCTGTTCTGTTCTACCATGGAGTATTACCCTCTTTTGTCAAGAATATCATAGGAATTGCACATCATCTTATGAACTCATGATGTAGTGATACTTCTCACCATCATCATCCATTTCTTGGTCCCGTGTTGTTGAAGCCGAAATGCCGACAAGTGAGCCGTGATGTGTGAAATCAATACTCTTAGCAACCGTGTTGCTTGGTAGTTTATGGACAATAACTCCATTCTTAGCGTGATGGTTATTGAATCATCGCTCTAAGATTGATCATGCTATATGGTACATCCATTTTGCACCATGTTTTCCTACTATTATTTATGATGTTTTTATGCCTAATAATGCTTTTTGAAGTAATTCTAATGCCTTTTCTCTCGTAATATGCAAGGTACACACAAAGTGGGAGAATTCCGGCAGCTGGAAATTTGGACCTGGAAAAGCTACGTCAGGCTACCTATTCTGCGCAACTCCAAACAAGCTGAAACTTCACGGAGAATTTTGATGGAATATATGAACAATATTGGAGCAAATAAGTACCAGAGGGGGGCATCCTGGTGAGCACAAGACACCAGGGCACGCCTAGGCCCCTAGCCGCGCCCTGGTGGGTTGTGCTCACCCAGGCCCACCTCCGGTGCCCATCTTCTAGTATATAGGTCATTTTGACCTAGAAAAAAAAGGAAAGGACTTTCGGGATGGAGCGCTGACGTCTCGAGGTAGAACTTGGGCAGGAGCACTTTTTCCCTCCGGTGGAGCGATTCCGCCAGGGGAACTTCCCTCCCGGAGGGGGAAATCATCGTCATCATCATCACAAACAACTCTCCCATCTTGGGGAGGGCAATCTCCATCAACATCTTCAAAAACACCATCTCATCTCAAACCCTAGTTCATCTCTTGTGTTCAATCTTGTTACCGGAACTATAGATTGGTGCTTGTGGGTGACTAGTAGTGTTGATTACATCTTGTAGTTGATTACTATATGGTTTATTTGGTGGAAGATTATATGTTCAGATCCAATATGCTATTTAATACTCCTCTGATCTTGAGCATGATTATCATTTGTGAGTAACTTTTGTTCTTGAGGTCACAGGAGAAATCATGTTGCAAGTAATCATGTGAACTTGATGTGTGTTCAATATTTTGATCGTATGTATGTTGTGATTCCCTTAGTGGTGTCATGTGAACGTTGACTACATGACACTTCACCATATTTGGGCCTAAGGGAATGCATTGTGGACTAGTTATTAGATGATGGGTTGCGAGAGTGATACGTCTCCAACATATCTATAATTTTTTATTGTTCCATGCTATTATATTATCTGTTTTGGATGTTTAATGGGCTTTGTTATGCACTTTTATATTATTTTTGGGACTAACATACTAACCAAAGGCCTAGTGCAAATTGTTGTTTTTTTTGCCTATTTTACTGTTTCGCAGAAAAGGAATATCAAAAGGAGTCCAAACGGAATGAAACCTTCGGGAGAGTTATTTTTGGAACAAACGCAATCCAGGAGACTTGGAGTGGACGTCAAGGAAGCAACGAGGCAGCCATGAGGTAGGGAGGCATGCCCAGGGGGTAGGTGCGCCCCCACCCTCGTGGGCCCCTCGTGGCTCCACCGACCTACTTCTTTCGCCTATATATACTCATATACCCTGTCCAAGAGTACCACGAAACCCTATTTCCACTGCCGCAACCTTCTGTACCCGTGAGATCCCATCTTTGGGCCTTTTCCGGCGCTCCACCGGAGGGGGAATTGATCACGGAGGGCTTCTACATCAACACCTTATCCTCTCCGATGATGTCTGAGTAGTTTACCACAGACCTTCAGGTCCATAGTTATTAGCTAGATGGCTTCTTCTCTCTCTTTGGATCTCAATACAATGTTCTCCTCGATCTTCTTGGAGATCTACTCAATCTAATTCTTTTTGCGGTGTGTTTGTCGAGATCTGATGAATTGTGGGTTTATGATCAAGATTATCTACGAACAATATTTGGTTCTTCTCTGAATTCTTATATGTATGATTTGATATCTTTGCAAGTCTCTTCAAATTATCAGTTTGGTTTGGCCTACTAGATTGATCTTTCTTGCAATGGGAGAAGTGCTTAGCTTTGGGTTCAATCTTGCGGTGTCCTTTCCCAGTGACAACAGGGGCAGCAAGGCACGTATTGTATTGTTGCCATCGAGGATAAAAAGATGGGGTTTATATCATATTGCTTGAGTTTATCCCTCTACATCATGTCATCTTGCCTAATGCGTTACTCTGTTCTTATGAACTTAATACTCTAGATGCATCTTTGGATAGCGGTCGATGTGTGGAGTAATAGTAGTAGATGCAGAATCATTTCGGTCTACTTGTCGTGGACGTGATGCCTATATACATGATCATGCCTAGATATTCTCATAACTATTCGCTTTTCTATCAATTGCTCGACAGTAATTTGTTCACCCACTGTAAATTATGCTATCTTGAGAGAAGCCACTAGTGAAACTTATGGCCCCCGGGTCTATCTTCCATCATATTATTTCCCTATCAATTTGCTATTTTCTGCCGCTGTTTATTTTGCAATCTTTACTTTTCAATCTATACAACAAAAATACCAAAAATATTTATCTTATTATCTTTGTTAGATCTCACTTTTGCAAGTGGCCGTGAAGGGATTGACAACACCTTTATCGCATTGGTTGCATGGTTCTTATTTGTTTGTGCAGGTACAAGGCGACTTGCGTGTAACCTCCTACTGGATTGGTACCTTGGTTCTCAAAACTGAGGGAAATACTTACACTACTTTGCTGCATCACCCTTTCCTCTTCAAGGGAAAACCAACGCATGCTCAAGATGTAGCAAGAAGGATTTCTGGCGCTGTTGCCGGGGAGATTTACGCCAATTCAAGGTAAGATTTATTCTCCCATCAACTAGCCATTTATGGCGTCGTTGCCGGGGAGATCTATGCACAAGTCAAGACATACCAAGTACCCATCACAAACTCTTATCCCTCGCATTACATTATTTGCCATTTGCCTCTCGTTTTCCTCTCCCCCACTTCACCTTTGCCGTTTTATTCTCCTTTTTCTCGCCCGTCTCTTTCCGCTTGCTTCTTGTGTGTCCGTGTGTTAGATGTAGCGACCCGACCTCAGATGGTCAAGTCTCTGTGCTTCTGTGTCATCCCTGGATCGGTAATGCTGACACACACAGTACTCGAAGATTATAACAGAGTAGCAATCACACACTTATTACATCGAATGTCTCGAAAGAGAACTTATTACAATAATATGGCTGAAGGCCATCTAATGCGATAACAGCGGAAGGCTTGGAAGATAAGGTGAGTCCATCAACTCCAACGGCATAACTGAGCTGCACGGCAACGACCTACAATCCTTACTCCTCGTCGGAAAAGTGCGCAACATAATACGTTGCAGCCCGAGAACGGGTCAGCACATGGAATATGCGGGCAATGTAACACATAGAGTAATGAAAGAATAAGCTATACTACATGCATATATGGCTGGTGGAAAGCTCTATGGTTACAGCTTTTGAAAAGCCAATTTTTTTCCTACATCAAAGGAATAAATTTTAATTTAACTATCATGGTGGTTGAAACATCATTGAGAAGGTGTAACCCCAACTCAATGATCCCAATTAAAATGATTAACAACCCAGCAAAATTAGTTAAGAGTGATGAGATACATGTGAATACTCAAGTACTAGATACTCAAGAATCGTCCATAACCGGGGACACGGCTAACCATGATTAGTTTGTACACTCTGCAGAGGTTTGCGCACTTTTCCCCACAAGACTCGATCGCCTCCGTTGGTTTCTCGCAGACCGCATGGTGTTTGAGAGACGGATGACCGAGACACGATCTTTCGTAAACATTAACTCTCTACTCCGGATAGATCATACCAAACCTATAAAACCCACTACCTGTGACCTACCTCTTGAGAGCTTCACGTAACTTACTCAACTATGCTAGAGCCCATAATAGCTTGTGGCTGCACACGGAAGTTTCTAGCATGAATAATCTCAGTTCCCTTTGAGCCTGGGTGGCGGTCCATAGGAAGATCACACGGGTACCCCGGGATTTCCAAGATAAAACAGACAACACTGGGTTCCCCAGGTGCCTCAATCGACCCAGATGTGTATTTAAGTTGCCACCTTAAAGTAAACCATTATTTAACAACCTCACATCTGTCGTGAATATCTCTCAAACCCAAACCACGTCTACGAGCATAGCATGGCAATATAAGCATAACGTAGAAGTAACTCCCAAGGTTTGAAAGTAACAGGGTAATAGGTTCCTACCTCATCATCTACTTCCCAACCCACAATTTAATGACATCCTAATCATGCAATGTTTGAGGGTTGAGCTAATGCATAAAAACTGGGTATGAAAAGATATGATCAAATGTTACTTGCCTTGCTGACGATCCGTGAATCCTAGAGACTCGTACTAACACGCTTCGCACTCCGGAAATTCTATCGCAAGCAAACAATACATACATAAGTAAACAAGCAAAGATGCACAAACGAAACTTCAACTGAAAGAGGTTAACCGGAGAGTTCAACTTAAGAACTCCGGTTTGCAAAAAGAATCAAACCAAACGGAACAACGAAACTCAAACGGCGAGAAAAACATGGTCCGTTTACTAATCTGAACTAGAGTTAATTTTTACGGAGATAAAAACTGGTTTAAGTTGATTATTCTGAAAGAGGGTTTCGAGATGAAACTCTAGGCGCTTGAATCGCCTGATTCCGATAAACGAGCGAAAAGATAAACAATTTTGAAAATTGGACAAGAAATCGCGATCAGAATAATCGCGGAATAAATCTGATAAAAGAAAAGCGACGAACTGCTAAACGAACGAACGTTTGTTAACAGAACCTAAACAGTGAACACGTTCGTTAGAACGAACGGGTGAACGGACGTTCGCTAGGTAAATAAACCGACGAAATAAACCGATCTATATAAAAAAACGATCTAGGGTTTTATATAAAAAAACCGAAGGGTTTTCTAAAAAAACGGCGGCAGGGTCGGGTACCTCCGGCGGGGCGCGTCCGGCGGGGCGGGTGGCTCCGGCGGGTTCCGGGGTGGGGCTGGGGTCGGCGAGGGCGGCGACTCGGCGAGAAGGCGACGACGACATGGGCGGCGGCTCGGCGAGAGGGGCGGCGACGGGCGCGGATCGGGCTCGGGCGGCTCGGGCTTCGGGCTCAGTGGTTCGGGCGGCGGAGCTCGGGTGGTGGCGGGTGGTGGTGTGGCGGTGGGGGCGGCGGTATTTATAGAAGGGCGGCTTGGGAAGGGGCGTCCGGGGTGGAATCCGGCTCGGACTCGCCCTCGACGTCCGTGCCGCGCACAGCGGCCACATGGGAAGGCGCGGCGGCGAGCCGGGTTTGGCTCGGCCGGGCCTTGACCCGGTCGCGGGTCCATTTTTTTTAAACATTCCGAAAGAAAAATTCCTAGAAAAATAAATAAAAATCTAAAAATTCCAAAACAAGTTTTCTCCGTCTAAATAAAATATTTAGAACTAGATGAACTTTTCTTGGCCCCTAAAATGCAACTTTTTAAAGCGTGCAAATTTTCTAGGGCAAATAAAATTCCAAATAAAATCAAATAAAATCCCAAAAATGATTTTAACATTTTTCCTCCGTTATTTCAATTATTTTGGAGAAGTCATATTATCTCCCCTCATTTATTTATTTGAATTGAAATAGTTTTTCCGGAGAGAAAATAATTAAAATCCAATATCCTCGTCTTTCATTATTTGACAAAATTCAAATATGAAAACTGAAAAATCCCCAACTCTCTCTGAGGGTCCTTGAGTTGCTTAGGATTTTCGAGGATGGTAAACGAGAATGCAAATAAATATGATATGCATGGATGACCTATGTATAACATGCCAAATTGAAAATTTGGGATGTTACATTAGATCATTTGTTTCGTCGTCATGACTAGTCCTTCTATCATTGTTAGTACTCCCGATCATGAAGTTCTGAATTTTAAACAAAGGGAGGGAGAAAATCTAAAAGATGCTTGGCATAGAATTTGGAATGCTCAGAATAGATCTACTAGGAAGCAATCTACTTATGTTCTTCTTCGCAATTTTTATGTAGGCATCACTCCTTGGAACAGATATATTCTTTATACTATTACCGGAGGGAATTTCTTGGGTAGCCATACTTTTGATTCTTATAATGCTATTTAGATTTGTTTGGCCCACCACCTCTTTTGGTTAATGGAACTATTTTAACTTTGGAACATGTGATGCAAAGGCTTGAAATTATTGAAAATAAAGTTGGCACTGTAGAGTTGATTGAAAATTTGGATAAAAAGATCCACAACCAAATTACCCAATACGGATCTAAGGTAGGAGGTGCTCTTAAAAAATTTAAAGAAAAGGAACCCATAGTTAACAAAAAGATAGATCAAGATTCCACAAGAATTGATAAACTTAAGGATATTATTACCAACTTAGGGTCTGCCTTTTCTTCCATGAAAAATACCCCAAATCTTCCTACTATTAAAGTTGCCAAGTTTATGTATGTGCCTAAAAATAAAGGTGAATCTTCCAGTAAGGAAAATGCGGATCTCAAATCAATAAGTGTTCACCCCAACTTTTTCGCTATCATTAAGGAACCCTTTGCTAAAAATGAATTTCTTGATTTCTTGCCTAGGAGTTTGATCATCAATAAAAAGAAGGAAACTCCTAAGGGTTATAAGTGTTCTATTGAAGAATTGCCAACCAAAGATGATAATACCTAGATGTATTCTCGTTTTTGTGCCTAGCTAGTGGCGTTAAATGATAGCGCTTGTTGGGAGGCAACCCAATTTTATTTTTGTTTCTTGCTTTTTGTTTCTGTTTAGTAATAAATAATTCATCTAGCCTCTATTTGGATGTGTTTTCATGTTTTAATTAGTGTTTGTGCCAAGTAGAACCAATAGGATCTTCTTCGATGATAGTTGTTTGATCTTGCTGAAAAAGACAGAAACTTTGCGCTCAAAAAATAATTGTTACAGTTCACCAGAACGTGATAAAATACCAATTAGTTTTGAAGTAGATCAATATACAAATTTTCCAGGTTTTCCTAGTTTTTCAGAATTTTTGGAGTTCCAGAAGTATTCGAACAAATCTGATTTCTATAGACTGTTCTGTTTTTCACAGATTCTGTTTTTCGTGTGTTGTTTGCTTATTTTGATGAATCTATGGCTAGTATTGGGGGGTATGAACCATAGAGAAGTTGGAATGCAGTAGGTTTAACACCAATATGAATAAAGAATGAGTTCATTACAGTACCTTAAAGTGATGATTTGTTTCCTTATACTAACGGAGCTCATGAGATTTTCTGTTGAGTTTTGTGTTTTGAAGTTTTCAAGTTTTGGGTAAAGATTTGATGGACTATGGAATAAGCAGTGGCAAGAGCCTAAGCTTGGGGATGCCCAAGGCACCCCGAGATAAATTTCAAGGACAACCAAAAGCCTAAGCTTGGGAATCCCCTGGAAGGCATCCCCTCTTTCGTCTTCATCTATCGGTAACTTTACTTGAGGATATATTTTTATTCACCACATGATATTTGTTTTCCTTGGAGCATCTTGTATGATTTGAGTCTTTGATTTTTAGTTCACCACAATCATCCTTGATGTACACACCTTTTGGGAGAGACACACATGCATCGGAATTTATTAGAATACTCTTTGTGCTTCACTTATATCTTTTGAGCTAGATAATTTTGCTCTAGCGCTTCACTTATATCTTTTAGAGCACGGTGGTGGTTTTATTTTATAGAAATTATTGATCTCTCATGCTTCACTTATATTATTTTGAGAGTCTTATAAAACAGCATGGTAATTTTCTTTGGCTATAATATTAGTCCTAATATGATGAACATCCAAGATGGGTATAATAAAAACTATCATATAAAATGCATTGAATACTAGGAGAAGTTTGATTCTTTATAATTGTTTTCAGATATGAAGATGGTGATATTAGAGTCATGCTAGTTGAGTAGTTGTGAATTTGAGAAATACTTGTTCTAAAGTTTGTGATTCACGTAGCATGCACGTATGGTGAACCGTTATGTGATGAAGTCGGAGCATGATTCATTTATTGACTGTCTTCCTTATAAGTGGCGGTCGGGGACGAGCAACGGTCTTTTCCTACCAATCTATCCCCCTAGGAGCATGCGCGTAGTACTTCGTTTCGATAACTAATAGATTTTTGCAATAAGTATGTGAGTTCTTTATGACTAATGTTGAGTCCATGGATTATACGCACTCTCACCCTTCCATCATTGCTAGCCTCTCTAATACCGCGCACCTTTCGCAGGTATCATACACCCACCATATACCTTCCTCAAAACAGCCACCATACCTACCTATTATGGCATTTCCATAGCCATTCCGAGATATATTGCCATGCAACTTACCACCGTTCCGTTGTTATGACACGTTTCATCATTGTCATATTGCTTTGCATGATCATGTAGTTGACATCGTATTTGTGGGAAAGCCGCCTTTATAATTCTTTCATACATGTCACTCTTGATTCATTGCATATCCCGCACATCACGGAGGCATTCACATAGAGTCATATTTTGTTCTAAGTATTGAGTTGTAATTTTTGAGTTGTAAGTAAATAAAAGTGTGATGATCATCATTATTAGAGCATTGTCCCAAGTGAGGAAAGGATGATGGAGAATGTGAGTCACCCATAAGTCGGGATGAGACTCCGGACAAAAAGAAAAAAAAGAGGCCATAAAAAAGAGAAAGGCCCAAATAAAAAAATAAAAAAATGAAAGAAAAAGAGAGAAGGGACAATGTTACTATCCTTTACCACACTTGTGCTTCAAAGTAGCACCATGATCTTCATGATACAGAGTCTCCTATGTTGTCACTTTCATATACTAGTGGGAATTTTACATTATAGAACTTGGCTTGTATATTCCAATGATGGGCTTCCTCAAAAATCCCCAGGTCTTCGTGAGCAAGCGAGTTGGATGCACACCCACTTAGTTTCTTTTGTTGAGCTTTCATACACTTATAGCTCTAGTGCATCTGTTGCATGGCAATCCCTACTCATTCACATTGATAGCTATTGATGGGCATCTCCATAGCCCGTTGATACGCCTAGTTGATGTGGGACTATCTTCTCCTTTTTTGTCTTCTCCACAACCACCTTTCTATTCCACATATAGTGTTATGTCCATGGCTCACGCTCATGTATCGTGAAGATTGAAAAAGTTTGAGAACATCAAAAGTATGAAACAATTGCTTGGCTTGTCATCAGGGTTGTGCATGATTTAAATATTTTGTCTGATGAAGATAGAGCATAGCTAGAGTATATGATTTTGTAGGGATAACTTTCTTTGGCCATGTTATTTTCAGAAGACATGATTGCTTCATTAGTATGCTTGAGTATTATTATTTTTATGTCAATATTAAACTTTTGTCATGAATCTTTCGGATCTGAACATTCATGCCACAATAAAGAAAATTACATTGAGAATTATGCTAGGTAGCATTCCACATCAAAAATTCCGTTTCTACCATTTACCTACTCGAGGACGAGCAGGAATTAAGCTTGGGGATGCTTGATACGTCTCCAACGTATCTATAATTTTTTATTGTTCCATGCTATTATATTGTCTGTTTTGGATGTTTAATGGGCTTTGTTATGCACTTTTATATTATTTTTGGGACTAACCTACTAACCAAAAGCCCAGTGCAAATTGTTGTTTTTGCCTATTTCAGTGTTTCGCGGAAAAGGAATATCAAACGGAATCCAAACGGAATGAAACCTTCGGGAGAGTTATTTTTGGAACAATGCAATCCAGGAGACTTGAAGCGGACGTCAAGGAAGCAATGAGGTAGCCACGAGGTAGGGAGGCACGCCCAGGGGGGTAGGAGCGCCCCCACCCTCGTGGGCCCCTCGTGGCTCCATCGACCTACTTATTTCGCCTATATATACTCATATACCCTAAAAACATCCTAGAGCACCACGAAATCCTATTTCCACCGCTGCAACCTTCTGTACCCGTGACATCCCATCTTGGGGCCTTTTTCGGCGCTCCGCCGGAGGGGGGATCGATCATGGAGGGCTTCTACATCAACACCATAGCCTCTCCGATGATGTGTGAGTAGTTTACCACAGACCTTCGGGTCCATAGTTATTAGCTAGATGGCTTCTTCTCTCTCTTTGGATCTCAATACAAATTTCTCCTCGATCTTCTTGGAGATCTGTTTGATGTAATTCCTTTTTGCGGTGTGTTTATCGAGATCCGATGAATTGTGGGTTTATGATCAAGATTATCTATGAGCAATATTTGGTTCTTCTCTGAATTCTTATATGTATGATTTGATATCTTTGCAAGTCTCTTCGTATTATCAGTTTGGTTTGGCCTACTAGATTGATCTTTCTTGCAATGGGAGAAGTGTTTAGCTTTGGGTTCAATCTTGCGGTGTCCTTTCCCAGTGACAACAGGGGCAGCAAGGCACGTATTGTATTGTTGCCATCGAGGATAAAAAGATGGGGTTTATATCATATTGCTTGAGTTTATCCTCTACATCATGTCATCTTGCCTAATGCGTTACTCTGTTCTTATGAACTTAATACTCTAGATGCATCTTTGGATAGCGGTCGATGTGTGGAGTAATAGTAGTAGATGCAGAATCGTTTCGGTCTACTTGTCGTGGACGTGATGCCTATATACATGATCATGCCTAGATATTCTCATAACTATTCGCTTTTCTATCAATTGCTCGACAGTAATTTGTTCACCAACTGTAAATTATGCTATCTTGAGAGAAGCCACTAGTGAAACTTATGGCCCCCGGGTCTATCTTCCATCATATTATTTTCCTATCAATTTGCTATTTTCTGCCGCTGTTTATTTTGCAATCTTTACTTTTCAATCTATACAACAAAAATACCAAAAATATTTATCTTATTATCTTTATCAGATCTCACTTTTGCAAGTGGCCATGAAGGTATTGACAACCCCTTTATCGCGTTGGTTGCAAGGTTCTTATTTGTTTGTGCAGGTACAAGGCGACTTGCGTGTAACCTCCTACTGGATTGATACCTTGGTTCTCAAAACTGAGGGAAATACTTACGCTACTTTGCTGCATCACCCTTTCCTCTTCAAGGGAAAACCAACACATGCTCAAGAGGTAGTAGAGAGTGACAGAAGCTTAAACCCTAGTTTATGCGCTATTCCGTAAGGGACCAATTGGATCCAAAAGTTTAATGCTATGGTTAGAATTTATTCTTAATACTTTTCTCATAGTTGTGGATGCTTACGAGAGGGTTAATCATAAGTAGGAGGTTTGTTCAAGTAAGACGACACCTACGCACCGGTCCACCCACATATCAAATTATCAAAGTAGCAAACACAAACCGAATCAACATGATGAAAGTAACTAGATGAAATTCCCGTGTACCCTCAAGAACGCTTTGCCTATTATAAGAGACTGTTTTGGCCTATCCTTTGCCTCAAAAGGATTGGGCTACCTTGATGAACTTTTGCTACTATTATCGTTACTTGCTTGTTACAAATTATCTTGCTATAAAACTACTCTGTTACTGACAAATTCAGTACTTGCAGACATTACCTTGCGGAAAATGATACGTCTCCAACGTATCTATAATTTTTGATTGCTCCATGCTACTTTATCTACTGTTTTGGACTATATTGGGCTTTATTTTCCACTTCTATATTATTTTTGGGACTAACCTATTAACAGGAGGCCCAAATGCACTGTCGTTTTTTTGCCTATTTCAGTGTTTCAAGAAATGAATATCAAACGGAGTCCAAACGGAATGAAACCTTGAAACGTGATTTTCTCACCGAACGTGATCCAGAGACTTGGACCCTACTCCAAGAAGTAACAGAGGCGATCACGAGGGTGGGGCGCCCACCTAGGGCGCGCCCGCCTCGTGGGCCCCTGTTGCTCCACCGACGCATTCTTCCTACTATATATACCTCACGCACTTCAAACGATCGTAACAGGAGCCAAAAACCTAATTCCACTGCCGCAACTTCCTGTATCCACGAGATCCCATCTTGGGGCCTGTTCCGGAGCTCCGGCGGAGGGGGCATCCACCATGGAGGGCTTCTACATCATCACCATAGCCCTTCCGATGAAGTGTGAGTAGTTTGCTTCAGACCTTCGGGTCCATAGCTAGTAGCTAGATGGCTTCTTCTCTCTTTTTGGATCTCAATACAATGTTCTCCCCCTCTCTCGTGGAGATCTATTCGATGTAATCTTCTTTTTGCAGTGTGTTTGTTGAGACGGATGAATTGTGGGTTTATGATCCAGATTATCTATGAATAATATTTGAATCTTCTCTGAATTCTTTTATGTAAGATTGGTTATCTTTGCAAGTCTCTTCGAATTATATATTTGGTTTGGCCAACTAGATTGGTAGTTCTTGCAATGGGAGAAGTGTTTATCTTTGGGTTCGATCTTGCGGTGTCCTTACCCAAAGGATGTAAAAGGGTTGCAAGGCACATATTGTATTGTTGCCATCGAGGATAAAAAGATGGGGTATTTATCATATTGCATGAATTTACTCCTCTACATCATGTCATCTTGCTTAAGGCGTTACTCTGTTTTTAACTTAATACTCTAGATGCATGCTAGATAGCGGTCGATGAGTGGAGTAATAATAGTAGATGTAGACAGGAGTCGGTCTACTTGTCTCGGACGTGATGCCTATATACATGATCATACCTAGATATACTCATAACTATGCTCAATTCTGTCAATTGCTCAACAATAATTTGTTCACCCACCGTAGAATACTTATGCTCTTGAGAGAAGCCACTAGTGAAACCTATGGCCCCGGGTCTATTCTCATCATATCAATCTCCATCACTTTAATACTTGCTTTGTTTTTACTTTGCCTTTTACTTTTCACTTTGCATCGCTATACCAAAAATACCAAAAATATTATTTATCATCTCTATCAGATCTCACTCTCGTAAGTGACCGTGAAGGGACCCCTAATCGCGCTGGTTGTGAGGAGCTATTGTTTTGTGCAGGTACGAGGGACTTGTGCGTGGCCTCCTACTGGATTGATACCTTGGTTCTCAAAAACTGAGGGAAATACTTACGCTACTTTGTTGCATCATCCTCTCCTCTTCGGGAAATCCAACGCAGTGCTCAAGAGGTAGCAAGAAGAATTTACGGCGCCATTGCCGGGAGGCTCACGCAAGAGCAAGTCAAGCACCATACCAAGTACCCATCACAATCCCTATCTCCCGCATTACATTATTTGCCATTTGCCTCTCGCTTTTCCTCTCCCCACTTCACCCTTGCCATTTTATTCGCCTCTCTTTCCCAATCTCCTCCTCTTTTCCCGTTGCCTCTTGTTTGCTCGTGTGTTAGTTTGCTTGCTTGTCGTTATGTCCGAAATTGGGGAAATTATTGCCGATATGGGCGATAATAATATCATGGAAAATTTCAAGCTCCTTTGAAGAATCCCCTACCTATCATACAAAAAGATTTCGAATCGGTAGTGGTAATATTATTGGAAAAGGAGTTATTCAAGATTTCTTTACTTGTGCTGGTGCTTTACCCTCTATGGGTGGTTCTATTCTCCATAGAACTAGTAGCCTTGTGGACGCTATTGCCATGCTTATCGTTGAACTTGAAAGGCAATTTATGCATATGCACCCTTCTATACAAAGAATTTTCCAAGAATTTTCTAATATTGAACACTCCTCTGTTAAGCGTGACGCCACTATCTTTTGGCTCATGAATTCAGATTTATAATAAAAGAAGCCAAAGAAATCTTTATAAGATTATAGGGTGGACGCTGGCCGTCCTCCCATAGAATCTATCCTTTTTTATCAAGAAGAAATAATGCGTTTTCAATCTATCGACTATGTTGCTTTCAATGAAAATCTTAGAAAAAAGGTGCCTACCAGTATTTTAATTGATAGAATATCTGAGCTTAATGATGATTTGGCTAGTCGAAATAATGAGCTAGGATGCTCTCTTGAGTATAGGCTCACCAAGTTCTGTCAAAAGAACGCTTATAATGATGAATTGGTTGTGCAATACGAAGGGCCGAAGGAGGAACCTATACCTCCTAAAATTGATCTTGGGGACTTTTGTCCTATTAAATTTAGCCCTTTTGATTAATTTTGCTTGCCTCAAAGAAAACTTGCTGCCGAACGTAGAGAATATGAAATGAGTTTCGCCGATCTATCTTATTACTACGTCACTACCTAGATCTATCCTTGCTTTTATGCCTAGCTAGGGGCGTTAAACGATAGCGCTTGTTGTGAGGAAACCCAATTTTATTTTTCTTTTTTTCTTTTTGCTTCTGTTTAGGAATAAATAATCCATCTAGCCTCTGTTTATATGTGGTTTTATGTTTTAATTAGTGCTTGTGCCAAGCTAGACCTATTGGATCTTCTTGGATGATAGTTATTTGATCTTGCTGTAATTTCCAGAAACTTCGCGCTCAGTGCCCGAATTATTAAAAATCACCAGAACGTGATAAAATACTGATTCAAATTGCTGCTGATCAATAAACAAATTTTCTAGGTCGTATAATTTTGTTAGATGTTTTGGAGTTCCAGAAGTTTGCTTTAGCTACAGATTACTACAGGCTGTTCTGTTTTTGACAGATTCTGTTTATCGTGTGTTGTTTGCTTATTTTGATGAATCTATGGCTAGTAAAATAGTTTGTAATCCATAGAGAAGTTGGAATACAGTAGGTTTAACACCAATATAAATAAATAATGAGTTTATTACAGTATCTTAAAGTAGTCTTTTGTTTTCTTTCTCTAACGGAGCTCACGAGATTTCTATTGAGTTTTGTGTTGTGAAGTTTTCATGTTTTGGGTAAATTCTTTTGATGGATTATGGAACAAGGAGTGGCAAGAGCCTAAGCTTGGTTATGCCCATGTCACCCCCAAGATAATCAAAGGACACCAAAATTCAAAGCTTGGGGATGCCGGAAGGCATCCCTCTTTAAATCTACTTCCATCGGTAATTTACTTGGAGCTATATTTTTATTCACCACATGATATGTGTTTTGCTTGGAGCGTCTTGTACTATTTGCGTCTTTGCTTGTTAGTTTTCCACAATCATCCTTGCTGTACACACCTTTTGAGAGAGCCATACATGAATTGTAATTTGATAGAATACTCTATGTGCTTCATTTATATCTTTTGAGCTTGATAGTTTTGCTCATAGTGCTTCACTTATATCTTTTGAGCGTGATAATTTTTGCTCTAGTGCTTCACTTAGATCTTTTAGAGCATGGTGGTGGATTTGTTTTAAAGAAACTATTGATCTCTCATGCTTCACTTAGATTATTTTGAGAGTCGTTAATAGCATGGTAATTTTCTTAATGTTAATATACTTGGTATTCAAGATATGTGAAACTTTCTTTTGAGTGTGTTGAATACTAAGAAAAGTTTGATGCTTGATAATTGTTTTGAGATATGAAGATGGTGATATTAGAGTCATGCTAGTTGAGTAGTTGTGAATTTAAGAATACTTGTGTTGAAGTTTGTGATTCCCGTAGCATGCACATATGGTGAACCGTTATGTGATGAACTAGGAGCATGATTTATTTATTTATTGTCTTCCTTATGAGTGGCGGTCGGGGACGAGCGATGGTCTTTTCCTACCAATCTATCCCCCTAGGAGCATGCGCGTAATACTTTGCTTTGATAACTTCTAGATTTTTGCAATAAGTATATGAGTTCTTTATGACTAATGTTGAGTCCATGGATTATACGCACTTTTTCCCATCCTTCCACCATTGCTAGCCTCTCTAATACCACGAACTTTTCGCCGGTATCATACACCCACCATATATCTTCCTCAAAACAGCCACCATACCTACTTATCATGGCATTTCCATAGCCATTCCGAGATATATTGCCATGCAACTTTCCACCGTTCCATTTATTATGACATGCTCCATCATTGTCATATTGCTAGCATGATCATGTAGTTGACATCGTATTTGCGGCAAAGCCACCTTTCATAATTCTTTCATACATGTCACTCATGAATCATTGCATATCCTGATACACTGCCGGAGGCATACATATAGAGTCATATTTTGTTCTAAGAATCGAGTTGTAATTGTTGAGTTGTAAGTAAATAAAAGTGTGATGATCATCATTCATTAGAGCATTGTCCCAAGTGAGGAAAGAATGATGGAGACCATGATTCCCCCACAAGTCGGGATGAGACTCCGGACGAAAAATATAAAAATGAAAAAAGAGGCCATAAAAAAAAGAGAAAAGGCCCAAATAAAAAAATGAGAGAAAAAGAGAGAAGGGACAATGCTACTATCCTTTTACCACACTTGTTCTTCAAGTAGCACCAAGATCTTCATGATAGAGAGTCTCTCATTTTGTCACTTTCATATACTAGTGGGAATTTTTCATTATAGAACTTGGCTTGTATATTCCAATGATGGGCTTCCTCAAATGCCCTAGGTCTTCGTGAGCAAGCGAGTTGGATGCACACCCACTTAGTTTCTTTTGTTGAGCTTTCATATACTTATAGCTCTAGTGCATCCGTTGCATGGCAATCCTTACTCACTCATGTTGATATCTATTGATGGGCATCTCCATACCCCGTTGATACGCCTAGTTGATGTGAGTCTATCTTCCCTCCTTTTGTCTTCTCCACAACCACCATTCTATTCCACATATAGTGATGTATCCATGGCTCACGCTCATGTATTGCATGAAGATTGAAAAAGTTTTGAAAATGTTAAAGTATGAAACAATTGCTTGGCTTGTCATCGGGGTTGTGCATGATTTAAATATTTTGTTTGGGGAAGATGGAGCATAGCCAGACTATATGATTTTGTAGGGATAACTTTCTTTGGCCATGTTATTTTGAGAAGACATAATTGCTTAGGTAGTATGCTTGAAGTATTATTATTTTTATGTTAATATGAACTTTTGTCTTGAATCTTTCGGATCTGAATATTCATACCACAATTAAGAAGATTTACATTGAAATTATGCCAAAGTATCACTCCGCATCAAAAATTCTCTTTTTATCATTTACCTACTCGAGGACGAGTAGGAATTAAGCTTGGGGATGCCTGATATGTATCCAACGTATCTATAATATTTGATTGCTCCATGCTACTTTATCTACTATTTTGGACTATATTGGGCTTTATTTTCCACTTTTATATCATTTTTGGGACTAACCTATTAACCGGAGGCCCAACCCAGAATTGATGTTTTTTGCCTATTTCAGTGTTCCGAAGAAATAGAATATCAAACAGAGTCCAAACGGAATGAAACCTTCAGAAACGTGATTTTCTCACCGAACGTGATCCAGGAGACTTGGACCCTACTCCAAGAAGTAACAGAGGCGGTCACGAGGGTGGGGCGCCGCCTCTTGGGCCCCTGCTCCACCGACGTACTCCTTCCTCCTATATATACCTACGCACCCCCAAACGATCGTAACAGGAGCCAAAACCTAATTCCACCGCCGCAACTTCCTGTATCCATGAGATCCCATCTTGGGGCCTGTTAGGAGCTCACGGAGGGAGCATCCACCAAGGAGGGCTTCTACATCATCACCATAGCCCCTCCGATGAAGTGTGAGTAGTTTGCTTCAGACCTTCGGGTCCATAGCTAGTAGCTAGATGGCTTCTTCTCTCTTTTTGGATCTCAATACAATGTTCTCCCCCTCTCTCGTGGAGATCTATTCGATGTAATCTTCTTTTTGCGGTGTGTTTGTTGAGATCGATGAATTGTGGGTTTATGATCCAGATTATCTATGAATAATATTTTTGAATCTTCTCTGAATTCTTTTATGTATGATTGGTTATCTTTGCAAGTCTCTTCGAATTATCCGTTTGGTTTGGCCAACTAGATTGGTAGTTCTTGCAATGGGAGAAGTGTTTAGCTTTGGGTTCAATCTTGCGGTGTCCTTACCCAAAGGATGTAAAGGGTTGCAAGGCACGTATTGTATTGTTGCCATCGAGGATAACAAGATGGGGTATTTATTATATTGCTTGAATTTATTCCTCTACATCATGTCATCTTGCTTAAGGCGTTACTCTGTTTTTAACTTAATACTCTAGATGCATGCTGGATAGCGGTCGATGAGTGGAGTAATAGTAGTAGATGAAGAAGGGAGTCGGTCTACTTGTCTCGGACGTGATGCCTATATACATGATCATACCTAGATATACTCATAACTATGCTCAATTCTGTCAATTGCTCAACAGTAATTTGTTCACCCGCCGTAGAATACTTGTGCTCTTGAGAGAAGCCACTAGTGAATCCTATGGCCCCCAGGTCTGTTCTCATCATATCAATCTCCATCACTTTAATACTTGCTTTGTTTTTAATTTGCCTTTTACTTTTCACTTTGCATCTTTATACCAAAAATACCAAAAATATTATTTATCATCTCTATCAGATCTCACTCTCGTAAGTGACCGTGAAGAGATTGACAACCCCTAATCGCGTTGGTTGCGAGGAGCTATTTTTTTGTGCAGGTACGAGGGACTTGTGCGTGGCCTCCTACTGGATTGATACCTTGGTTCTCAAAAACTGAGGGAAATACTTACGCTACTTTGCTGCATCATCCTCTCCTCTTCAGGGAAATCCAACGCAGTGCTCAAGAGTTAGCAGAAAACCACTTGTCATTTCCTTCTGCTCCTCATTGGGTTTGACACTCTTACTTACCGAAAAGAGCTACAACTGATCCCATATACTTGTGGGTCATCACTATCTAGTCCATTTTCCTGGTGCACTCTTCGATCGATGGGTTAGAATTTTGTCAAACCTTGCTCTTTTGATCATATCGCCTTGCCCTGTAAAGCAAGATCGTTCTCGAGCTTAGTAACATTTCATTGGTTTGTGATTTTCCAAATATCTTCTCAGAAGTATTACTAGGTTGTCCCCTGACTATTATGTTGAGTTCGTGATCAAGTTGGTTTCCTCTGAACAACCCCTTTTCCATGAATTTGTGTCGGATACCCCTGAGCTAGTTGGCTAAGCTGAACAACAACTTGGAGAGTTGGAAGATAAAAGCTTCTCCTAACTTAATTCATTCTAAAGGGATATCTTTGTGTTTGTGTGTGTACTAAAGAAACGGGATATCTTCATCGATTGGTCCTCGTGACCAGTTGTTGGATCTATTGTCTTGTCAAAACTTTGATTTGACTGTGGGCTATCATCAAATCAAATCAGAACCAACGATGTTTGTAATGTTGTCATACTCGTGGATGTTTCCTCGAGCATACATCATTATATCCTTTGGTCTGACGAATGCTATCATCCTGTTCACATAGTTGTGGAATTCCATCATCATGGAAATCTTGATGATTTGTTATTGAGCCCATCAACGACATTTTATCTTCTCCATGATTCATGTTGAATATCAAGGTAGTGTTGGAAACTTTTTAAGCATTGCCTCTGTGTTCCGTTCATGAGGTATATGTTTTCGTGAAAGAAGTGACTTCCTCTAATTCACGTATATTTTCTGTAAGATGTCGTGGTGAATTTGTGAAAGCTTGCTTTTGCTTCCTCTTGTATCATCCCAAGTCCGTCATGCATGTGCGAAGTATTCTACGGTTTGTAAGATTAGCTACCTCCATCACATATGAATTTCCCAGGACACCAAGCCACAAATTGATCTGTTCAAGAAGAAGAATTTCCTTCTTAAGAGCATGGCTTATGCAACGACTTCGATATCCTCGATGATGGCTCCCAACCAGAACTCGATAGTTTCTCGTCATAAGTTTCCATGTGGCCACGATAGTCCTAGTCACTCTGTTCACATGTATCTTGCAATCTAGGTCATGTTTTGGAGCTTGCTATCGTAGCTAATTTCCTGATAATCTCACAACATCGTCTCGTAAATTTGTGTTGCAAGCTTTCCTTTTCAGACAAGATGAGTCTGAAATATCCTGACCAACTAGATCTGAAATCTCAGGCAGATATGATAGTTGGAACTTCTCCCAAGAACTACGATTGGGTTCCCGTAAAGTGGACGCACCTAGCCGGAAGATCTATTATTGTACTATCTTGATTGAGCAATTTTACCGTCTTCTCCATGAGTATTCAGTGCGACTTACTCTAGAAGTTGCCTTATGGATTCTTTGCTCCCGAAGTCCTACCTTTACTTGGGGCCATGTTAATGCTTCTAAGAATGATCATGGTATTTAGTACATCAGGATAACATTAGAAGTGGAGTGCTAAATGTCTCTCGGTCGATCACCCAGATTTTGGTTCCTTGGCCCAGTCAAGGTGAAATCTCAGAAAGTGTTGTCTTCCTTTGCATCTGTATCATCCATCATTATTCATCGTGGTAGTATGATGTGTTGTCAGGATCCTCGGCACAGATGTTGGTAAAACCTTGATGAACATGGAGATGCTCAAGTTCTTGAGAGCATGCTCGGGCACTAGGTTATATCCTCGGTATCAATTGGAATGTGCCTTCCATTTGTCGGTTGTTCCATAACCATATTTCAATTTTAGTGTGAGTATGCCAGTTCTTCGAAATCCTTCAAACGATCGTTTGTGAATTGCCTTAGCCTGGTATGAAAAGTGTCAATGATCTCTGTATCAAAAGTAATTCTTTTGCCACTTCAGGAAATAATTGAATGAGTCACCTCCTCTAAGGTGCCTCATTATGGTATGAAGGGCAATTAACTCCTCACTACTCTGAAACTAGTTCACCATCTTTCTTAAGTATGGAATTCTTGCCTACCAACTCGAACCTTCATCATCTATTTCTTTTCCATCACCCCTAATGTGTGTTTTGTTTCTCAGCTCAAGAGATGTTATTACGTCCCAATCCATGAGTTGATCCAGAGTTGCTCGATCTTCGTGAAGATCGATTCTTGTAGAGTTTTCCTTTCTTTTGTCGCCGTTTTGGATGAAGATCTCAAAAACAAATACATCAAGGTCAATATGAAGCAATGAATCAACATCTTTGAGAAGGGCAGTTCGATTGAGAAGACTGCGATAGTTTTGTGTCCCCTCTACCTTCTTACCTCACGTCTTGGATCTCGGGACTAGATTTTTTTTTACTGGGGATGAGTTGTCACAGCCGTAGATTATTGCTTGTATTATTTGCATCATAGAGCACTCATGCATCATGTCTAAATTTCCGAAACTTGGAACTGAGGAAAGTGGAAGCCTCAAAAACATAAATAAAAGAAGGGCAAAGAACCCTGGAAATCTCATTATTTGTTTCAAAGATGTCTTTTTGCAATGTTTGAGAATTTTGGCAAGAGCTATATATCAAGCCAAAATTTAGGAACATTTCACTACTGCAGGATGCTGCTAACGCGACACTACGATCAGAGACCCTTCGACGAAACTGTGTGCGATGCAATAAACGCAAACGATGGTGTAAAAGATCCGTCAAAAAAGGTGCAAAACATTTGCGATGGCGGAGCCATCAAACACGGTTTAGATTTTAGTTGCTTGTATGATCCAAGGCATACGGTTCGGTCCAATGAACTGTTTGCGATGAGGCGAAACAAAAGAAACAGGCAGCCTGATGAAGGCGTGTGCGATATAGAGCATACGGTTCACTTGGATGAACTATTTGTGATTAGGCAACACAAAAGAAACGGTCAGCCAGATCAAGGTGTGTGTGATTGAGGGCATACACTTCAGAAGGATTAACTATTTGTGATTAGGCAACATAACAGAAACCGGTCAGCCATATCAAAGTGTCTGCGATTGATGGCATACACTTTACATGGATGAACTGCTTGCAATTAGCCACAACAACTGAAACAGTTAGATAGATCAACGTGTGTGCGCTAGACGGGCACACACATATATTATATATAAAAAGTATTTGACAGGTTAACCAATAAAAAGACAAATAAGCTAGAAATTACCACAATAATTAGAACGGCTCCAGTTTGTAAGAAGATTGTACCAGAACTTGACCCAAATTGGACTAGTTTTTTACCACAACATGATGGTGCTATGACATAACACCATGCCAAGTTTCATGATTTTGAGGCGAGTTTTGGATTTACAGTAATTTTAAAACTAGGTTTCTCAATGTTTACTATCGAGTCGGCACCGCCCTGGATAGGCTTTTTCCTCATGGGTCCCAAATGATAAATCCAAATATGTGACTACCATGCAACTTTTCTTATTAAGAATTACAGCCCTTGGTGTGCAAGCTGAAAATAAGTTTGTTGGTGCTGGTGGGCACTAAAAACTTGTGGTTCTGTAATGAACAAAGATCTCAAGGATCCCGCGAGAGTGATGTTCTTTGCCTATGTTGTGAATGCTTATAATATTTATGTCTTAATTAAAGAAATGGCAAGCTATTGGCCCTGTATGAAAGAAAATATGGGTCAAAGCCGAGTTGAAAAGGGCAACAATATCTAACTCCAGCTAACAAACAATACAAAAGCACGAGGATTAACTGCTCATCAGGTTCAGACAAAATCCAGATTGAATAGGACAATGATATCTAACTCAACCACAGTTTTCGGCAGTCACAATCAAATGGATCGGTCTGATCCATAAAATCAAGATCAACGGCCAGAAATTCTACTGGTCCATGATGACAAGTTGTTGTAAATAGAAGCCGAGCATGATCAGAAGCCCTTAGGTCCACATGAAACTTCTTTTTATGTTGTCAACACCTGTAGCCGTAAGAAATTTCTTGTTGAAAAACTTAATCCTCACGGACAATAGTGCCCTCGCATTCAACATGAAGAATGTGACAAAGCTAGTGTTTGCATTGTTGGATGCATATCCTTCCAGTGTTACTGTCTTCAAACGAATGTCGTGAGATCTGAGAAAATCCCGGTGCTTCTTGAACCGTCGATTGGTTATACCTTTTTTTCCATGTGTTAGTGCCTAAATAGAGATAAAGATTGAAAACAGTTAACGTCTAAAAAAGATTATGTTGAAAGAGTGATAGCTGACCGATTAATTATAGTACATTATATATGGGCTTTCAATGTGTGATAAATCATCACCTTCATATACAAATTCTCTAGACATAGAAAGCATTGCAGCAAGGCAATAATGATGTTGAGATCAAAACACCACATAGTGATATATAAGGTCTTGACAGAATCCACCACCACTGATAGGATGGACAAGCGCTTCATTGAGCATAGAACATAATATTAGCAATCGAAAGTGTACTCAAAGATGATACTTAACTTATGCGCACAAATGAAAAATGCAAATTACAAAAGTGTACGTGAATAATATACAATACCTCAATAGGTGTGGAGGAAAACACCATCTCGAACCATTCAAACAGATCACTAATTGCACCAAAGGTCTCCAGTTTAGGCGCAAAGACCACAATTATTTGTGAAGGTTTATAACAACAATTAAGGAGCAACCTTTGAAGTGAAGGGGCATCTTCGATGATGAGCTCCTGCCCTTCAAAATGAATTCCAATGCTTACAAGGTGAGACGACTTTATTTTGAGACAAGGGATATGGATTCCTATTCCAAAAACAAGCACCAAACGTTGTAGTGCAGGGCAGCTAGAGTGGATGATGCTGTGAAGTAAGGCCACCGGTAGATCAACCAACACAAGCGCAAGTTTTTTCAACACTGGCAGTCGAAGCATTTGTACCAGATAGTCTGCTAGATGGCACCGTGTCAAGCTGGCGGTGAGGAAAGAGGAGGAAAACCATGAGATGGGCATCGGTGGTGAGGGCACAAATGCAACTCCTGGTGGAAACCTATCGCTGTAATGGTAGAACTCAAGCTGCTGGAGTTTATCGAATTGACGGGATGTCAGGCAGGCGGCCACCATGCAGGGTATGTCTAGCAGGTAGCATGCCGGGATGCAGATGCGTTGAACGGAGCCCCCGTGGGAGGAGATGATGGCTTCGAGGAGTTCAGAATCATCATCGACAGATAGCTGACGACAGTCGAAATTAAGAGGCGCGGTGCACTACAGAGTGCGCCACCGAGATGCGAGGACTTGCATGCGGAAGGCTTCCTTGGTGGGGAGAAGGGAGATGATCTCCCCAAGGATTCTGTCCGGGAGATCGCTGATGCGGTCCGCCAGAGATTCTATTGGTTCCTCAGGTCCGGGCGCTCGTCACAAGAACCGGTCGAAGATCTACATCCGTGGCGGCACCGGGTGAGCCTCATCTGTGTTCATACCACTCTGAAAGAAAAAAAATGGCATAACATGTAGGACATTCAAAATCAATTCCCAAGATCAGGAAGAAAAAAGGCACAAACATATATGTAGGTGACTAACCGGTTTTCCGTCGGAGTCGCAGTTGTTGGCAGAGGTGCTATTGACCTCCGGCTCCAGCTGGGGGGCATGACGGCGCCGACCAATTCAAGGTCGTGCTGCTGCCCATGCGAGACCTCGTTTGCGGTGACGGGAATCTTTGTGGCCATCTTGACGCGTTGTGCGGGTGATTCACCAGCCCCGGCGTCGCCACTCCCTTCGATGGTGCGCTTCGGCGGCATCGTCATACACTCAGGAGTCCAGACATCGGTGACCACTGTGGACCGCGGGTGTGGCCGCCTATTATGGCCGGCGGCTCATGTGTGCAATTAATATGGACCAGTGGGAGCGAGGTAGGTTGCGGTCAAAAGTTGTCTCGCCTCCCGGTGAGCCTGCGCGGCGGACGTCTGCCATTCCTACCATCATTTCGCACATCTACTCGCACGCCTCCCTGTCAATACACACACTTGCATGCACGCCTCACGGTATGCCTGCATGGTGGACTGCTTGCATGCGTCCCATCAACTCACGCCTGCTCGCACGACACACGGGGCGTGTGGTAGCACGTATATTTTTTGGTTTATTTTCTGCCGCTTTACTGCTTCATTGAACCGTTTGCGTTGAAGAGATGCGCAAATCCTGCATTGAACATCTCGCACGCTTCCCGATGAACCTGCGCACCGGACGAGTTTTGGATTTACTAGAATTTAAAAACCATGCATCTAAATGTTTTGCCGGCAATCAGCAGTTCCCTGGTGTTTGAAAATCATTCTCATTTCTTGCATGGGACCTAAGCATGCACATAAGGACACAGATTTGATTTTTCAACCAATTTATAGTCACTGGAGCATGCACATGTAGTTCAAATTTGAATTATGCACATAAATGCATTGAAAACTCAGCTAATGCATAAAAATGTCCAAACGAACCCCAAAAAATCACAAAAATTCACACAACACTCCTGTTGTTCTATGTTGGCACGAGAAAAAAAATGAAAGCAATAAGAGGCAATGGATATCGTTTCGTCCGCAAAGTTGGGACGTTCCCTACCGAAAACCATCATGCTTGTTGTGAGAAACTCCGGCTTGTGAGAAGCATATATCCAAACCTGCCCCAATGGGACAAAATTTGTACCACGGCATGTTGATGCTGCTCCATGATAGCATGCCAAGTTTCATGAATTTCAAACAAGTTTTGGATTTACTAGAATTTAAAAACCAGGAATCTCAATGTTTTCCCGGAAATCAATGGTGCCCTGGTGTTTGAAATTCATTCCCATTTCTTGCATGGGACCTAAGCATGCACCCAAGGATACAAATTTGATTTTTCAACCAATTTATATGCACTGGAGCATGCGCATGTAGTTCATATTTGAATTATGCACATAAATGCATTGAAAACTCAGTTAATGCATAAAAATGTTCAAATGAACCCCGAAAAATAAAAAAAAATCACACAACACTCCTGTTGTTCTATGTTGACATGAGAAAAAAACCTTAAAGCAATAAGAGGCAATGGATATCATTTCGTCCTCAAAGGTGGGACATTACCTACCGAAAACCATCATGCTTGTTGCGAGAAGCTCCAGTTTGGGAGAAGCATATACCCAAACCTGCCTCAAATGGGACAAAATTTGTACCACAGCATGTTGATGCCGCTCCATGATAGCATGCCAAGTTTCATGAATTTCAGACGAGTTTTGGATTTAATAGAATTTAAAAACAAGGCATCTCAATGTTTTGCTGGCAATCAACGGTGCCCTGGTGTTTGAAATTCATTCCCATTTCTTGCATGGGACCTAAGCATGCACCCAAGGACACATATTTGATTTTTCAACCAATTTATATGCACTGGAGCATGCGCTTGTAGTTCAAATTTGAATTATGCATCTAAATGCATTGAAAACTCTGGTAATGCATAAAAATGTCCAAACGAACCCCGAAAAATCACAAAAATTCACACAACACTCCTATTGTTCTATGTTGACACGAGGAAAAAACTTGAAAGCAATAAGAGGCAATGGATATCGTTTCTTCCCCAAAGGTGGGACGTTCCCTACCGAAAACCATCATGCTTGTTGTGAGAAGCTCCGGTTTGTGAGAAGCATATACCCAAACCTGCCCCAAATGGGACAAAATTTGTACCATGGCATGTTGATGCCGCTCTATGATAGCATGCCAAGTTTCATGAATTTCAGATGAGTTTTGGATTTAATAGAATTTAAAAACCAGGCATCTCAATGTTTTGCCTTCAATCAATAGTGCCTTGGTGTTTGACTTTCATTCCCCTTTCTTGCATGGGACCTAAGCATGCACCCAAGGACAAATATTTGATTTTTCAACCAATTTATATGCACTGGAGCATGTGCATGTAGTTCAAATTTGAATTATGCACATAAATGCATTGAAAACTCACTTAATGCATAAAAATGTCCAAACGAACCCTGAATAATTCCAATTCTTTTATGATCACTTCAGATAAAAGGTCTAGCAATTCAAACACCGTCCATGGCCGCTATGACCCCATTATGTAATTCAAATCAAGACGAAAAATCAAGTACATCCCACACAGTTTATTATAACCAACCGTGTGAGATGCAACACAAAATATCTTTGGACCGTGTCTGATGACACTTTACGCGCCAGTTTTTTGTCTAAAGCGATTCCAAATTTTCGGCTTCCGCGAAAATATCTACCTCCCCGCCCCATCCCCCTTACCAAAAGCCGAATTTCCCCCCCTTTCCGCCTTCCTTTCCAAGTTGAAACCTTCACTCCTTGCTTGCAGCGCAGCCGCCTCCTCGCCGGCGACCCTCCTTCACGCTGCTCAGCCTCGCCTATCCAGGCTGGTAATCCACACCCGACCCCCATCCTCCTCCTCCTTCCACATCCCACATGCCCCGACCACCAGCCATGAAGCGCGACACCTTCCACCCAAATCACCGACCCCTCCACCAAATAAGCGCCGGCCTAAGCCATGGTGCACGCAGTATAGCCAGGACCTCAAGGAGCATTTGGCAGCGGAGAAGCAAATCGCGATCGCACGTGCGGATGATGTCGCGATGGCTGCCATTCGTGCCGACCCCCAGATCTTGGAGGAGCACCTCGCCGTCGAGGCCACCGTTGACGCCTTGCGTGCCGATGTCGCAACGCGGTTGGCTGCTTTAAATGCAGTTCGTGGTGTTTTCTCGAGGGCACCGTCGGTGCCTTCGACAAAGACTACGAGGTGTTTTCTCAGCGTGCACGTGCTTACCTCATCTCGAGAGCCAGCAGGTTGGTTCCTGGAGTGGCTCAGGCAACTCACCACTACAACGAGGGCACCCACGATGCGGAGGCCTCACCCTCTTCCATGTCCAAGGAGCCAATCGTCATCGATATCTCCGACAATGAGGAGTAGCTTGTCTTATTAGCTCACTATATGGACCCATGTTCAGTTTGCTAGATACTGCCTTGCCTTAACAAATTCTAGTGAAGCGTGCTATCTACTTTCACCATGCAATCTTCTGCTATAGTGTATATGTTCTATATGTCGTGCAATGTGGTGTTCAATTAACTGCTTGGTTCAATTCTGCAAATGTGATGTTCAATTCTTCAGGTGCAATATTTCCAAGTTGTTAAGCATGCTTGGTTTGGTTCTTGTCGATCTTCTATTAGGAGTATGTTATATTGTTCAATTGGTGTTTATTTAACTGCTTGGTTCATTTGCTGTGGCTTGGTTCACTTGTTGTGGTGTTTAGTTAACTGCTTGGTTCAATTCTGCAATGGGATGTTCAATTGTTGTGGCTGCATTCTGTTATTGTATACCATGTGAGGAATAAATCGAATTTAGCTGTACTAAATACATGAGAAACAAATATAATTTCTATATTTCCAAGTTGTTAAGCATGCTTGGTTTGGTTAACTGTCTGATCTTCTATTAGGAGTATGTTATATTGTGCAATGTGGTGCTCAGTTAACGTTTGGTTCATTTGTTGTGGTGTTTAGTTAACTGCTTGGTTCAATTCTGCAATGCGATGTTCAATTGTTGTGGCTGGATTCTCTTATTGTATACCATGTGAGGAATAAGTCGAATTTGGTTGTACTAAATACATGAGAAACAAATACAATTGCTATATTTCCAAGTTGTTAAGCATGCTTGGTTTGGTTAAATGTCTGATCTTCTATTAGGAGTATGTTATATTGTGCAATGTGGTGCTCCGTTAATGTTTGGTTCATTTGTTGTGGTGTTTATTTAACTGCTTGGTTCAATTCTGCAATGCGATGTTCAATTGCCATGGCTGCATTCTGTTATTGTATACCATGTGAGGAATAAACCAAATTTGGCTACACTTAATACATGAGAAACATATACAAGTGCTATATTTCCTAGTTCCTAATCCCGCTTGGTTTGGATAAATGGGTTTTCCATGTGGCTTGAATTAATCTGATGAATCTGCAATGTGCTTATTTATCATCAACATATTTTACTGATAGCATGCGAACCCTTGCTTAACCTGATGACTAACTACCTTATATGTGTTGCAGGGAAACAATGGGAAGCACTGAGGTTTACAAGATGGTACTAACTATTATACCTTGCCTTTTTGTATTCCTTTGCCCCATTTCCAATATAGAGAAGAAATTTTGCACATCCTTGTTTTCAGGCTTCACTGATGATTACCCCTCAAACCACCTCTGTGGTCAGGACGCGAGGAAAGTTTTCATACAACACCCACGGTTCAATATTGAAGTGTTTCTCAAGAGGTCGAAGGATGGACGGTCAATCATATATAGGCACTGGCCTAAAGTTGCAAAGACCTTCAACATGAATGAAGGCTCAATATTCGCCTTCCGCTTCAGCAGTTTTCCAGATGAGATGCATCTCTCCATGTACTGTCTATGATGATAATTTCAAAAGGTTCGAGATGTTGCATGTGAAACTTGCTGCTGGTGTAGTTGTGTAATGGGGTAGCTGAGTGCTGAAGATATATCATATTGTACTCCGATGTATTTCCATTATGAAATCATGTTTCCTTAATATGGAAATGGAATAAATTATGTGCTTAATATGAATGTCAATTAGATTAGTAAATGGATTATTAATAATAGGACAATTAGCCCGCTAATTGGCCAATTAGCTTGCTAATTGGGTTTTTCTATTGCAAACGGTTAATGAGAAAACACCATGGGTGATGACTAAGGCAACGCACACAGTTTCTAGGAATAAACCGTGTTGGATCAATGAACAATCACACACGACATTCTCTTCAAAACGGTTTGCGTTACGCCACCTTACGCAAACGTTTTCCTTATAGTGACTATGTGGGATGTATATATGAACGGAAACGTTTATTGGTGACTGACTGTGTGAGATGTACTTACGACCAGAAATGATTTTGCTTGTATGATTGTATTTTTTAGCACTACTATACGTATTTCTGTATTTGAATGCTCGCCGGTCACACACGACCTCATTTTGCCGAGCGTGTGTGCCAGGAGGGCATATCCCCAACGGTCTCTAGGTCGTGTGGGAAGGGCCCCCCTATCGCCCACACTCACTTGACGACGGTTCTAAATGTCGTCACGGAAAGGGGTAAAAAACCATTTGTTTAGGACCAACGCGTACCAGTGTTTTGAAGTAATTATTTTCAGTATTTGAATTTAAATCAATAACAATTTGAATTTGAGTTATATTCATATAAATACAATATAATTTCAAATATCTTAAAACATTTTATGTGCATTTGGAAATGTCCATTCTACAACATAAAATTATTCAGAGGATGTTGGCACTGTTTCGAAATTGTTTTTAATTTTAAAGCAGTGGCAAGGTCCGCCCCACCATGTCCCCGAGGTTCGCCTCGAAGCCCTGAAGCTCTTCGTCGACGTACACAAGACGGAACGCACCGCAGCGCCGCCACCGCCGTCGTCTTCAACCTCGGGCGTACGATATCACCTTCGACGCCTTGCTTGGCAACGACCTCCCCCGAGCTCGCTGACCTTCTCTTCATCTCCGTCGTGAGCTCCTCCCCCGAGCCCCCGTCTCGTTTGCATGCCGTAGTTGCCATCTCGCCTGTGACGGAACGTGCCGCCGCCTACGCTCACCATTGTCAACGCTCTAGTGACCATTTGGTCCCAGGCATATGTCCACTGTACTCGCCGCGCCGCATAGAGCCCGTAGGTGCTAACCCCGCATCGCCAAGCCCGCCGTAGCCTCGACCCCGAGCTCACCTGAACCCCGGTAGCCACCACGGTCGACGCTGGCGACACTTCCGGCCACAACTTGTCCAATGAGCCCAACCGCGCCTCGAACGGGGCATCGCATCTCGATCCCGAGCGCCACCGCCGCGCCTGCCCTGTCGGTGGCTAAACGCTGGCGACTTTGACCTGGTTGATCAGGGGTTTGACCTCCCCTAGGTCACTGACGTGTGGGGCCAGCCCCTGACTAACCATGGATTAGGTTTAATTAGCACTAATTAACAATCTTAATTAGTCTAGACACTAACATGTGGGGCCACCCTGATTAAGTTAAATTAAGGATTTAACCTAATCTAGTGTTTAGTAAATTGTGTCATTGACAAGTGGGCCCCACTGGTCAGGTTTGACCTAGAACAGCCCCGTTGACCCGCTGACGCCTGACACCATGCTGACACAGTAATGTTTTCTGGGATTTTAAATAAGTCAAAAATGATTTATGAATTCCAGAAAATGTTTAAAATTCTAGAAATCATAGAAGTTAAACCGTAACTCCAAATGAAATAAATTATATATGAAAAATGATCAGAAAAATATGATGAATCTGTTTATGCCATAATCATGCATGTTTGAACAAGTTAACCTCACTGAATAGGACAAATGATGTTTGGGGCAATTTGTGAAAAACATTTGGAGTTGGAATTTGATCTTGTTTGAATTCCACTTCAACTTAACTTGGATAAATATTGCATTAGGTGAATTCAGTACCTTAACATGACATGGCGTTCATGTGAATGTGCATTGCATTGATTGTGTTCCTTCTTTGATAGTCGGTGTTGTTCCCTCTCGATAGCCGATGTTTTCGACGTTGTGATCGTTGTCACTCATGAAGAGCAGTGCTATCTTCAGAAGTGCCAGGCACGCAAGACCCCTTTTGACCATTCCGATACAATCCCAGTCTCTTGCTCTTGCTCTCTTTTACTACATTAGGACAACAACGATTCAACTATTACATGTTGCGGTACTTGAACCCCTTTCCTCTGCATGACCTGTCTTTGCCACCGTAATTAGTAAAAACCCGCCGGCATGCGTAGGAGTTATTTCAGCCATGATGTGCCTACTCATTCATGCTTGCTTGTTATGCCTGCTATGCTTAGAGTTGTGTCAGGTCTGATTCATCTGGGATGGATTGCAATGGTGGTGAACCTGTCCTACTATTGAGAGCTAAGTGTGTGAACACGATTTGGTAAAGGTGGCGATGAGAGGCCATGTAGGAGTACATGGTGGGTTGTCTCAGTGATCCAAGACGGTTACTACCACACATTGGGTTCCAGTAACTTGGCCCCTCTCAGCTTATTAATTCCCTCGATCTCTGTCCAGGAGTTGAAACTAGTTTCTGGTGTTTGTAGGTAGTGCTATTTGTCTACCAAGGGGCACCCGGTATAGGTGGGCTTGGGACAGACTAGGCAAAGTGGCACGGTGTACCAAGTGGCACCTGAATGGACTAGATAGGCGATAAACCTGGACTAGAGACTTGTGTGGTTAGTCAGGTCATGGCCGAGACCCTCTGTAACGACCCGAACCTGATAAGATTTGATGTCTCTGTGCTCACTGTGCTAATCAATAGCTACCAGACACAGTACAAGATGTAATATCAAGAATAAACCACATGTCATAATATTACATCGTAGATCCAGACTTTAATATAATACATATCTGCATAGCTCAAGGCTAGCTCATAAAAAATACAGCAGAAAAGCAAATAAAATCTCCATAAAATCCATCAACACACCACAAGCAAATGTCGAGTATAGACATCGTAACCCTACATCGTATCACTCACTCATCGTATAAAATCTGCAACATGAAACGTTGCAGCCACAAAGGGTCAATACTTTGAATGTATTGGCAAGGCACACAAGGAATGATATATAACAGACCTACATCTATACGCAAGGTATATCAAGAGGATAGTGCAGAGGTTGTTTTGCAGAAAGCTAATTTTTCCCTAATAACTACATAATATAATAGTCAATTTTTAATTATGTCTTTCTACAATTAAATACATATGGTTGAATTGGGCAATCCAATTCCAACCTATACCCATCATTAGGTTTCCCATCAAATTTTATTAACTATATCATCTATCAAGATCATCGAACAACTGTAATGGCATAGTGGCTCAAATTTGCCCCTAACCGGGGGCACGACTAATCATCATTAGTTTTAGTACTCTGTAGAGTTTAGTATGCCTTACCCACTGGACCCAATCTGAAGATTGAGACGAAGTCTTTCAGAAGAGGTTCCCTTAACCACTTGACGGCCACATCCCACCTACATAAGCTACATCTGTCGACACTGTCTGGGCAAGGGTTCCAACAACTGATTAACTAAGAGAGAGCCCATATAGCCAGTGGCCGCACATGAAAGCTACTAGTCACTAAGTCTGTCTGATCTTTTTGAACCTGGGAGGCATTCCACTTAGGGTGCACTCTCATCGGCACATGGCCTTAGAAAAGGTGCAAGACCCCATGATGCCTTCCCTCAACACCAAGCAATACCACTTCCGCCCAGAGGTGAATTAAATCCTTAATTACTACTTATTTAGTTATATGTATAATCCTCACATAAGCTCAATGGATACAGGAACCAACCCCGTCTACATAGCATAGCAAAACTACAACTACCACGATCTACAATATAAGGCCATACTAAGCGGAATCTCAATAAAAATAACATGTTTCCATAATAATCCTACACAATGCATAATATAGTAATGTGATATATATAACTACATGCATAGAAAAATAATAGGATGAAGGATGATCAAGGTGTAACTAGACTTGTATATTTGATGAAGATCGTCGCACTCACAATTTCTGATAACTCTACTCGTCACGCTCCGAGCAATCTATCACAAACGAAATAATTCAAATCAATAACCATGCCATATAGAAGAACCAAAAGAACAACGAAACAAATATGGCAAGGTTAAGCAACAACAACAAAATATATAGGCTTAATATATACTATGGGTCTTTATGGTGATATAAGTGGAAGGTGAAGGAATTAACTCTAAAGAGTCAACGGATGATGAATTGTTGCCATATAAGATTACATTGGAGATATTATGGAACAAGCTCAAAATTATTTGGAGAAGAACATCCAAGTGGTGTAATGATTGCATATGTCATAGGAATTCACTTGCAAAAATGATCGACTGAATAGGAGTACTATAACGCAAGTTATAGAGAAATGAGGTATGCATTGAATTTGAATTCAAATGGGTCAAAAAGTATTTGAATATGATTATACAAAATATTTTTAGCAATTATTTGGTTCACGTGCTCGTAGGCAAAAGGAATCAATTGAATAGGATATACGGTTTGTGGAAAATCATCGAATGGAGATTCAAACTTGAATTAGAGTTGGTCAAATTTAAAAAGTTTTAACAAATGAAATATTGATTCTACAGGATAGTAGAGGTCATTATGAACATGTAGGAAAAAGAATCACTTGATTTGAATGTGTGGATCTCAAGGTATAGCAAAATGAAAATTGAATTGAAATCTGCCCAAAAAGTCTGCCATGGCAGCGTTTCTTATGTTGTTGCCAAAACTGATGTAGGAGTGCCATGTGGCGTCGCCTTATTGGACTACACCGATTCAGAGTTTAAACAAATATGGGCTGTTGGATTAAGTTAGATGGGACGGTGTAGAGATGCCTCACCGGAGAATAGAGCATGGTGGCGCCAAACTTGGAGAAGAAGAGCTGCATGCGTGAGCGGCAGAGCGGAACTAGGCCGCCGGGGTAGCTGGGTAGGATAGGTTTAGATTTCCTATTATGTTTTATTTATAGAAATTATTTTGGCTCAAAAAATGATCCACAACATTTTCTAAAATATATCAGAACACTTAAATAATATACATATACTAATATAAAGGATGTTGAACATTTTCCGAGACCAAAATACTTATACAAAATACATAAAATATTTTCATAAACTGTTCTATAAAATATTTATCAAATCCAAAGAAAGTGAAAATAACATTTAAAACATATCCAACTCCTTTTAACATTGAAGGATTCATATTACCTTCTCTCTATTGATTTTCATTTTGAGTTGGATTGTTTTAAACATAAACAAAATTTCAAATAAGAGAAAATTCAATTATTCACCAATATTATTATTTGAGGAAGTCATGTCATCCACTCTCATATCCAAGTTGAAACACTTTTGAGTATCCTCAAAATTCAAAATAAGATCCAAAGGGATATTCGGGAAAGCCATTTTATTCCCTCTCATTTATTATTCACTTATAAACTTCAAAAGTTTTAAATCCTCGTAAAATTTACTAACAACAAGCAACACAAGCAAGTATTTAATTAATTCTATTTAAATAATTAACATTCCAAAATTGTAAATTTTGGGATGTTACACCCTCGCTAGGCTTTCGCTTGAAGGTTGCCAAGATACATGTCGTGTACACATGGAGGTAAGTGGGGAAAGCGTGTGTGAAAAAGTACACCCTGCAGGGTTAATATGATCTATTCGAATAGCCGCGTCCGCGGATATGGACTACTTGGAAAGCTTACATTGTTCATAGATAACTGGAAGTTGATACTCTAAAATGCACAAGATAAGCGTGAGTGCTATGGATGGCCTTCTTGTAGGGAGACGGGAGCCGATCCATAGTGGTGTATTGAGATGGTGAATATGTGGACTCGTGTGCGCTTTCTCTCCTCATAGAAAATACTGGTAGTCGTAGTACAGGATAGCCACTGAGTCAAAGCTGGCTTGCAACAGTCAAACTCCACAACCCGCTTTGTTGATACCGATGCATATATAGGTAGTTCTGACGTAAGACTTCTTGAGTACATTTGTACTAACGTTTGCTTAATTTATGTTTTTGCAGAGAGACTTCAGCCTCACTAGTAGTTCTTCGTGGGCTTCGATAATTAGCTTGGGAATCCTAGACAGAGGTCTGGCTCCTTTGGAGGGTCTTATAGTTAGACCTGCTTTCTAGCCATCTTTCTTTTCAGATGTATGTACTCAGATATGTTTATGCTTCCGCGTGTGCTTGTTGCTTGTATGACTTGAATGTTGGGTCATGAGACCAGTGTTTGTAATACCTCGCTTCTCGAAGCTTATCGAATAAATACTTTGAGTCGTAGAGTTTTGTTGTGATGTCATGTTGTATTTACACATATCGAGCATATTGGATGTATGTTATTGAAATGCTTGGTATGTGTGGAATCCGACACCTAGTTGTTTATTCTTGGTAGCCTTCCTTATGGGGAAATGTCTCCTAGTGCTTCCACTAAGCCATGGTAGTTCGCTACTGCTCTAGAACACTTAGGTTGGACAGCATGTATCCTTCTTTGTTCCTATGTCGGTCCCTTCGGGGAAATGTCACGTGTTGTTCCTTTAAGTCCTTGTAGCTTGCTACGACTTGGGTTCATATGTTGATGACCGACACGTTCATTGCTGGGTTACATATGCCTGTCCCTATAAGTTTGTACCACCTTGGGTTTATGACTACTCATGTCGGCCCGGGTTCTCTGTCATATGGATGCTAGCGACACAATCATATACTTGATCCAAAAGGCGCAAACGGTCCTGGCGAAGGTAAGGCTACAGACGTGGGAATACCGTCCGTGTGGTAGTAAATTGATATGATGTGTTACCTGCTAGATCTATATGACTTAGGATCGGGGTCCCGACAGAATCCTACCTAGACTTACCTGACCGTGCAGCCCACCTGGCAGCCAAGCCAACTGGCATGGTCCACAGGCCGAAGCAGTCGCCTTCAACTTCTGCCAGTAGGCAGAGGCGTGTCAACGCCCGCGCGCCTGAGGCCTCCACCTCCTCCCTGCCTGCCTAGCCTCCCAGTGTCGTTCTCTCGCGCCTGGGAGATGACCAGCATCCCCTTGTCCACTCCCCTGCCTCTCTGCTCTCTCCCTTGCCCCTCACTCGCCTTCTCCTCGCCTGGCCGAACGCGTCTGACAGGGCCGACTCAAAACAACATGGCCACCGTGCACCCCAAGCTCTTATGCCATGTCCATCAGCTTCGCCATGTTGCCATGCATCTCCTCGATGACGCACGCAAGCTCGGTCATCCCACGTCATCGTCATCGAACCTTCTTCTCCGAGCATGGCCGCCAGATGTCGTTGATGATTTCGCCGCCCTCAACCCTTCCCTGAGCCGCCGAGTAGCTCCCCGAGACCACTGTGAGCTCACGGTCGTTTCTCCCATAACCCCGCATCCTTTTGCTCGCTCTAATCATTGATTTCATCTCGGCCGAAGCCCACCGCCACCTAAGCTCCACGCTGACGTCACTCTGGTGACTTATTGGCTAGACCACCGTGCCCAATGACCTCGCGAGCCCCTGTAGACACCATAGGAGCCAACTTATGCTTAGTTTGCACGATGCAACGTCATCTCCGCTGTTGTCCAAGCTTGGGCTGCCGCCAAGGTGCTCATCGTTGTCGACACCGGGCACCCCGTGACCTTCTACTGCCTCTGTTGGATGCGCGGGAGCACGGGCGACCTCCTGGTGCCTTCCTCCGCCGCTCCCGTGGCCTCCCGATGTGTTTCCACTGTGGCCAGAGGTCACCGGCGGCTAACCGCCAGTGTACCCGACAATTAGGGCCTAAGTAAACTACTAACTAACCCCCATAGAGCCGCTGATAGTGGGCCCAGCCTTGTTAATCTTTTAGTTTATGTTTAACTTAAAACATGTTAGTTAACTGTTTCAGTGACATGCAGGGCCCATTCGTCAGCTTTGACCTGGGTCAACGTAGGTGACGTGCTCATGTCACTCCAACGTCATGCTGACGCAGTACTTCTTTTTGGAATTTAAATAAATCTTAAATATTTGTCTATTTGAGAAATTGTTTAAAACTTCTAAAAATCATAGAAAATAAACCGTAACTCCAAATAATATAATTTATATATGAAAATTTATCAGAAAAATACGAAGAATATATTTATGCCATGTTCATGCTTGTTTAAACAGGTTAACATCACTGTTTAGGGAAAATAAAGTAAATGGCATTTTGTTAATCACATATGGAGTTTGAATTGGAACCTTTGGTTCAAACCAAGTTCATTTAATTGTGTTGCTAGTTGCATTAGCTCAATGAATATTGTATTGCCATGAAATGATCATGCATCATGTTGTTGCCTTGCATTGATTGTGTTCCTTCTCTATTGTTGGTGTTTGTTCCCTCTTGGTAGACATTTCATGACATTGAGATCGAGATCACTTATGAAAACACAATGCTATCTTCAGAAGTGGCAGGCAAGCAAAGCCCCTTTGAGCATTCCGATACAAGCCCACTCTCTCGCTCTTGCTCTCTTTTACCGCATTAGGACAACAATGATTCAACTGTTACATGTCACGACCCGAGCTCAAACGGTTAAGCCTCTGTGTATATGTGCCATCCCTGGATCAGTATGTTGACACACATAGTACATCAATGTATATATCAAAGTGCAATCACATGTATAAATAAATGTAAACTGATATATATACCTCATAATTCTCAGTGGAAACAGTTAATCGGGTCCCATCAACACCATCGGCAGGTTGAGTGTAGACCATAACCCAACAACGAAACTCACTCATCGTATAAATAATCCTGCAACATGATACGTTGCAGCTGTGTAGGTCAGTACATTAAATGTACCGACAAGATCACTGTAAGAAAATAGATGATAAACTATACTATATGCAATATGTCTTTGTGGCTCTTTGTCTGAGTTTTTGCGTAAAAGCTGATTTTATTTTCCCTACATCAAAGGAATTAACCAGAGTCTATACTATGGAGTTTTATATCTTGACATGGTTCCACCAACCGATGTCTCATAGCCCCCAAATCATCATAAGTTGCCCACGATTAAGTTATCAGTCCGGTGTTGACAGTTCTGAGATAGATCCAAGTCCAGAGGCTCAAGTTGTCCGTAACCGGTGACACGGCTAATCGATTAGGTTTTAACCCTCTGCAGAGGTTTGTACACTTTACCTGCAAGATTCAATCCCTCCCTTTTCATCCTCGCACTTCATGATGTTTGAGAACAGGATGATCGAAACATGGTCTTCCGGAGAGTTCCTCTGACCATTGTCCGGTGCTCATCCAATCCTTCCGTAGTTCTACATCTTCTAGCACCATCCCAACCAGAGCCACCACTAAGGTCAACCAAGCCAGAGCCCATAGTGACTTGCGGTTGCACAGGTAAGCTTTTGGGTGTGAAGTATTCTTCCGTCTCTTTGAGTCTGGGTGAAGCTTTCCGCAAGATGTCATGGCGCTTCTCCATGCATCCCGGCCATCCACTGGTTGCTCCAAGGTGCCCATCAAATCCGTCCTTCACCCAGTAGTGTGCATTGAATTCTTGTCTCGAGTCTCACAATCTTGAGATCTTGAAGTCCTAAAGATGCAGTCCTTGCCGATGCCATCATGAAGTTGTCGCCATTGACCTAAGGGGTCCTTCATACTCACACCACTCCTGAGCACTCATACCAACCTCGTCTACTATAGCGTAGCATTTAAACTACATAATGTCCCAGGCTTGATAATAGGGAGATGGGTTCCTACCTCATGCATTCTACTCAACTACAAGAAGTCAATAACACTACTGGAGGGATCATAAATGGTGACACTAAATGCAATAAAAACATGGGTATGAATAACATGGTCAAAGTGAACTTTCCCGGTATGTTGATGAAGATAATAACGCTCTCGGAAACTTTGATAAACTACTCGTCACTCGAAGAAAACCTATATAGTCAAACATTGTATTCACATAAGCAATAATCCTAGCAAACAATACTAGCAATCAAAATAACAATCGAAAAGCAATAAATAAAACAATAATGAAGTCAAAGAAAATCAAATAGAATTCCAAAGAAAACTTCAAGAAAACAAGGGAAAAACCAACTCACTTAAGAACAGTCAACACTCTCGTAGCAACACCAAATTACTCTAATAACTTTCCTACAGCAAAGAAAATATAATTCTAATGAAACAACAGAAAATAATTTACTAAATTAATAACTAGCAAAAACTACTATAACTATCTAATTAACACTAGAAAAAACTATAACAACTATCAAAACACTAAGACAATAATAAACAATACTAAAATAATTATGAAAACTAATTTACTTTTAAATATAGAATCAGTAACAACATATATTGAAGTGGCAAAAAGAACTACTTTAAAAGGAATAAAACTATTTCTATTAACTAAACTATGAGCTACGCAACCAAAAACAAAAACAGTAGCTAAATACTAGTAATTAATTATAAAAATTCATCTACTAATGCCTAACAGAAACATATAACAACTTGTAAAAAGTTACCAAAAGAATTAACAAAACTAATTAAAAACACTAATTACATGACTAAAGCAACTACATAAGCAAAACAGTACTGTTTTTGCAATAAACCTAATTTAAAAGAAACTAAAAATAAATTACTATATGCTACTGGATAGACAAAAGAATAACAAAGTAGTAGCAAAAAGAATCAATCAAAAATCAATTGTAGAATTCAAACTTGAGCCAAAATAGTGTTTCAAGAAAATTTAAAATAATTCAAATTTAAACTACTCAAATTAAAAATTTCAAGTTACTAACAAAAACTAATGAAAATTTGAAACTACATCAAAAAGAATCACTCAATTTGGATTAAAAACCTAAAAGATATTAACAATCTAAAACAGAAACTATTTCTTAAAATAAAACAGATCTGAAAAAAAGCCTACGGATCGGTCATAGGCCATGTGGCTGTTCCTGGTTCGCTGGAGGTGCGCACTGCGGAGACTAAACGATGAATATTCACAATCTAAGCGAACCAGAGACGGCGCGGACAATAAAGAAAAACCGGAAAGACCCGGTTCGATCTAAACCAAACGAACCATAAAATAAACCGCACAAAATTGATCTAAAAAAATAGAACCTAACTGTTCAGATTAGATCTAATCTAGGCCGTTAATACAAGATCTAATGGACACGGAGGGGTGGTCAGCTTACAGGGGGCGGCGGTGAAGCTCCGGCGATGTCGGCGACGTCGACAGCGTGCTGGTGGGGATGCGGGTGGCTTCTCCAGGGGGTCTCTCGCGTCGGAAAGAGCTCTGTTCAATGCGGAAGACGAGACAAGCTCATGGAAGACCTCGGCGTGGCTCGGGGATGACGGACAGGAGCGGGGCAAGCTCGGCGGCGGCGGTGGTGTTCGGTCGTGAAAGAGGGCGATGATTCCAGCGGTCGTAGGCGGCGGCGGCGGTGTCCTGATGATGCGGGGAAGCGAGGGGAGGGTAGAGATGGTCTCGGGAGGCGGCGAGGGGGTCGGAGTAGCTCCGTGGGGTGGTAATGGCGCGGCGGTGACTTCGGGCTCCGGCAAGTGATTGCGGGGCGAGGGCGTGTCGAGGAAAGGGTTTAGGGGCGGAACCGGTCGAGGGGGACGAGTATTTATAGGTAGGGGGTCAACTTGGAGGAGGGGTCGGATTGGTGATGCGATCCCAGAAAATCGGGATTCGGGCGGCGGCGCTGCTCTACGTGGCTTGCGGAAGGAGGAAGAAGATGGTGGAGCTTGGAGCAATGAGAGGAGAGATAGGAGAAGGGGATCGGTGACCGATCCGAAGGGATTTGGTGCGGGCGCCCCGAGCTGGGCCAGTGGGCCGCAGGTGAGGGGAGAGAGAGAGATGGCCCTCGGTGGCTTCGGCCATTTGCTTCTTTTTTTTTAATAAAGCACAAATAATAAAACAAACACAAATAAATAAAAAACAAATATTATATAGGCATATAATATATCAAAATCTCCTGAAAAAGAAATCCTAAAACGTGGACATATTTGCAGGTACAAATAAAATCCACAAAAACTTAGATAAAGTAAACAGTGCTACCGTTGCGATAAAATGCAAATAAAATTATTTTAAAATACCAAAATAATTTCAAACTCATTTTTCTCCACTTTTCTACTGTAGGGAATCATTTTACCCTATTTTCCATATTTTTTATTTTTGGAGAAAATTAATTTGAATAAAAATAAAATAACACCAAATAGAAATTGGGTTTAAAAATAACTTCAAAGGGACTTTCAATTTGATCTTTTAAACTTCCAACTCATATTTCACATAATTTGAAGAAGACATTTTATCTTCTCTCATGAAATCATTGAGTTGCATAAAGTTTCGAATTTGAAATATTTCCAAATGGACTTCAAATCTTTTCAATACCCTTTTCATTTATTTAAATGGAAGAAGTCATATCATCTTCACTCCAGGGTTTTTGATGAAATGAATTTGAATTCATGGAGATCAAAATGAAAGGATGAAAGTTTGGGAAAGTCATTTCATTCCCTCTCATTCAACTTTCAAAAAGTTTCAAATTCCACTCAAATTCACACAATCAATCACACCATATTCAAACAAACAATCAAAGTTATTTATTTAATATAACATTCCAAAATTGGGAACTTTGGAATGTTACATATGACCCCGCTTAGACTTATCTATCACCATGTCCCCTTTCCAGGAGTTGCAAGTAGTTCTAGTGTTTGTAGCATCTTTGGAGGCCGTCTTGGCGTTGACCTTAGGGGTGGGCTGTGACGCAACAGTAAGTGGCCTGCTGCATCGAGGTACCCATTTGGTGGGCTCGGGAACCCTACACACGTAGTGGAAACCTCGGCCGGACATCCTTGCGGATGGAACCCGAATAGGCGATAAACCTGGACTATAGACTTGTGTGGTTGGTTAGGTCGTGGTCTACACCCCCGTCGGCTTTCGCTTGAAGTCTGCCGAGCACATGTCGTGTGCAGACGCTAAGTGGTGGAAACATGTGTGAAGAAGTAAACCCCTGCAGGGTTATAAATGATCTATTCGAATAGTCGCATCCGCGAATATGGACTACTTGGAAAGCTTATATTGTTCATTTACAAGTTGGAAGTGGATACTCTAAAATGTGCAAGAAAAGTGTGAGTGATATGGATGGCCTTCACGTATGGAGACGGGAGCGGGTCCATAGTGGTGTATTGATATGGTGAATATATGGACTCGTGTGTGCTTTCTCAAATCAAAGAAAGTGCTAGAACTCGTAGTTCATGATAGCCATTGAGTCAAAGCTGGCTTCCTGCAGTTAAACTCTACAATCCCTTTGCTGATACTGATGCATATGTAGCTAGTTCTAATGTAAGTCTTGCTGAGTACATTTGTACTCACGTTTGCTTAATTTACGTTTTGCAGAGAGACTTCAGTCTCACTAGTAGTTCTTCGTGGGCTTCGACGATTAGCTTGGGAATCCCAAGACAGAGATCTGGCTCCTATGGAGGGTCTTGTAGATAGCCAGGCTTTCCAGCCTTCTTTCTTTTCAGCTGTCTGTACTCAGATAGGATAAGCTTCCGCTTGTGCTTGTTGCTTGTATGACTTTGTATGTTGGGTCATGAGACCCATGTTTGTAATATCATACTATGTATGGCTCTTCGGAGCCTTTAAATAAATAGTTGAGTCACAGAGTTTTGTTGTGATGCCATGTTGTATCTACACATATCGAGCATATTGTGTGTATGTTATTGAAATGCTTGGTATGTGTCGTGGTTTTGTCATGGCAGATGCCTTGTGAAAGGACTTAGGTGTGGAGCCATCGCTACGTAGGTTAGCTTGAAGGGGTTGAATGTGACAAACGGCACAAGGTTTACCTGTGTTCGCCCTCACAATGAGGTAAAAGCCTAGTCCTACTTTTGTTGACTATTGCTTGAATATCAATTACAAGGGAGCAGAATCGCTTAATCTAGCTCTCGATCAATTGTTTTTCTTTGTTAACCCATCATCGGGTCTCGCCTTTATATACACAGTCGATGCCCTGCGCTTACAAGAGTCCAAGTCGGATCACACAATGTGACCAACTTGGTTTCTAAGTCGCATTGCCTTGCTAGGCAAGTCATTATGCGGCCGCTCACACCTTCGGGTCTCGGGCTTTCAACAGGCCTGCCGCTTAAGCCGCCTCTAGTCTTCATTTCTTCTCAGGCCGATCTAAGCCTTTCATCCTTGAGTCGCCAACAGTGTAAACCGGCCCCTCCTGGGCGGGTCACACCATGGGGTTATATCCCCAACATTAGGCCTAGATTGATTTGAACTTCACTTCTTCTGGTTGGCGAGTCTTCTTTCCAATGTTTAACTTTGAACAAAACGTTATAACCTACCCTTACGTCATGCGAGATAAATCCAAAAAAACCTATGACATCACAACGGATCTTTTGCACTAATTGGTCATCCGAGAATCGAGGCTCCTCCCGTGTTGAGATAATCATGACGTCTCCTCATTTTCCATGCCTGCCATTTCACTATTTCACCTTTTCCTTTATAAATAGGCATGGGGGTGCTTCTTAACTTTTACCCCCTTTGCTTCCACTTCTTCTTCCTCCTCACGACCTCCGCCGCACAAGAGCTCTGCCACTCCGACCGTTCCTCACTAGCGACTCCGACAAAGGCCACTGCATCAAACTGATTGGACCAGATAACCGCGGCGCACCCCTGATCTTCTTCAACTTCGTCAGGTATTCCTCCTTTTCTGCTCCAGATCCGCGTTACGCAATAGTAGTTCATGTAGTTCATTGTCCTGTTCATCACGGTTCTCCCAAGTTCATCCATCTTCCGCTTAGAGAATATAGTTCAATCCAAAAATTAAGCAGACATGGGGCGGTAGCAGTTTTAGCCCTTATCTTGCATCTATATGGATCTCCTTTTATTTAGAATCCATGTGCAGCTTGCTACTTCTTCCACTACTGAACTGTAGGTTTTAGTGTTGGGGAACGTAGCATGCGATTTAAAAAAATTCCTACGATCATGCAAGATCTATCTAGGAGATGCATAGCAACGGGATGGGGAGAGTGCGTCCACGTACCCTCGTAGACCGAAAGCGGAAGCATTATGTTAACGCGGTTGATGTAGTCGAACGTCTTCATGATCCAACCGATCCACGGACCGACCGCACGGCACCTCCATGGTCAGCACACGTTCAGCTCGATGACGCCTCTCGAGCTCTTGATCCAGTAGAGGGTCGAGGGAGAGTTTCGTGAGGTCGACGACATGGCAACGGTGTTGCTGATGTGATTCATGCAGGGCTTCGCCTAAGCACTACGACGCTATGACCGGAAGACTAAACTGTGGAGGGGGGCACCGCACACGGCTAAGAGAAAACTTGATTTGCCTTTGGGGTGGCCACCGCCCCCATATGTAAAGGGGGGAGGAGGAGGTCAGCGGCCTTGGAGGGGCGCGCCAAGGGGGAGTCCTACTTCGACTCCTAGTCCAAGTAGGATTCGCCCCCACCTTTTCCTTCCAACGGAGGGGGAAAGAGGGAAGGAGAGGAGAGGAGGGAAGTGGGGACCGCAGCCCCTCCCCTTCCTATTCGGACTCCCCTTGGGGGCGCCTCCCCTTGTGGGTTGTTGTAGGACCTTGAAGTATGTCTAGAGGGGGTGATTAGACTACTTGACCAATTAAAAACTTAACCTTTTCCCAATTTTAGACTTTGGCAGATTTTAGCTATCTTTAAGCAAGTCAAGCAATCTTCACGCAATTCAAGCAAGCATGCAAAGAGTATATAGGCAGCGGAAAATAAAGCATGCAACTTGCAAGAATGTAAAGGGAAGGGTTTGGAGGATTCAAACGCAATTGGAGACACGGATGTTTTTGTCGTGGTTCCAATAGGTGGTGCTATCGTACATCCACGTTGATGGAGACTTCAACCCACGAAGGGTAATGGTTGCTTGTGAGTCCACGGAGGGCTCCACCCACGAAGGGTCCACGAAGAAGCAACCTTGTCTATCCCACCATGGCCGTCGCCCACGAAGGACTTGCCTCACTAGCAGTAGAGCTTCACGAAGTAGGCGATCTCCTTGCCCTTACAAACTCCTTGGTTCAACTCCAAAATCTTGTCAGAGGCTCCCAAGTGACACCTAGCCAATCTAGGAGACACCACTCTCCAAGAAGTAACAAATGGTGTGTTGATAATGAACTCCTTGCTCTTGTGCTTCAAATGATAGTCTCCCCAACACTCAACTCTCTCTCACAGGATTTGGATTTGGTGGAAAGAAGATTTGAGTGGAAAGAAACTTGGGGAAGGCTAGAGATCAAGATTCATATGGTTGGAATGGAATATCTTGGCCTCAACACATGAGTAGGTGGTTCTCTCTCAGAACTGCTAAGTTGGAAGTGTAGGTTTTTTCTGATGGCTCTCTCCACGAATGAAGAGGAGGTGGAGGGGTATATATAGCCTCCACACAAAATCTAACCGTTACACACAATTTACCAAACTCGGTGGGACCGAATCATAAAACATGGTCGGACCGATTTAGTAAACCTAGTGACCGTTAGGGTTTTTGGTGGGACTGACATGCAACTCGGTAGGACCGATATGGTTAGGGTTAGGGCATAACGTAATCTCGGTGAGACCGACATACAAACTCGGTGAGACCGAATTTGGTAATTAGCTAACCAGAGAGTTGGTCAGGTAAACTCGGTGGGACCGATTCGCTCTTTCGGTGAGACCAAAAAGTTACGAAAGGGAAACAGAGAGTTTACATTGCAATCTCGGTGGGACCGATCGCTCACTTCGGTTAGACCGAAACGTTACGAAGGGAAATAGAGAGATTACAATCCCATCTCGGTGAGACCAATTTGCCTAGGGTTTGTGGCAGTGGCTATGACATTTGAACTCGGTGGCGCCGGATAGAAAGAATCGGTACGGCCGAGTTTGACTTTAGGTTTAGGTCATATGTGGATGTGAGAAAGTAGTGGAGGGTTTTGGAGCATATCACTAAGCACATGAAGCAAGAGGCTCATTAAGCAACACCTCATCCCTCCTTGATAGTATTGGCTTTTCCTATAGACTCAATGTGATCTTGGATCACTAAAATGTAAAATGTAGAGTCTTGAGCTTTTGAGCTTGAGCCAATCCTTTGTCCTTAATATTTTGAGGGATCCACTTTCATCATCCATGCCATGCCATTCATTGAGCTTTCCTGAAATATTTGTCTTGGAATAGCATTAGCTTAATGAGCTATATGTTGTTATAAATTACCAAAACCACCTAGGGATAGTTGCACTTTCAATCTCCCTCTTTTTCGTAATTGATGACAACATATAGATCAAAGCTTCGACAAATGATAATAAGATTGAAAAACATCGTCGCTTTGAGAAGTACGTGATAAGCAAGAGCTCCCCCTAAATTTGTGCATATTAAGATTTGCTTTGGACTGCAAATGCACAAGGAATTAGGCTCATGGGTTACTCTTCCATGTCACATACATCTTGGTGGAGCGCTCAAAATAATAAAGATTGAATACATGCACTCATCACCAAGCACGTTGAATGATCATATAAGGATAAGTAAGATAATAACATATAACAAGCATAAGTGTAGCTTATGATCAAACACATGATCATCAATGTCTCACAGGTAAAAGCATAGTATCTCAAGCAATCAAAGCAAACGAAGTTCAACCAAGAAGACAAGAGAGAACAAAAGCAAATCTCTCTCTCTCTCTCTCGAAGCCTATGATCTATACATTTTTCTCCCCCTTTAGCAACAAGTTACCAAAAGTTCCTAGAAAATGCATAGGATTATATCGTCTCTCGTGCTTGGTCTTACGGTGGTGGTGTAGATAGAACTCCAAGGACGAAGGCATCGAGATGTGGAAGGAGCTGAAGGAGTTGGTGCTAGAGCTGGTTCTTGGAGCTGTAGCTGGAGTTGATGAAGTGACTCGGTGACTGGCTCTGCGGTGACTTCGAGCTCGTGGCACTCGGCAAATGCATCATTCGTTGTTACGCCCTTCCTCTCCTGCATGTCATCCTGTAGCTGCTCCACGGTGACCGAATCTCGATTACTTTGACATCAGGATCATAGAATTTTGTTCCATGATTCTTTCCGTGCTCTCCGGTTTTGAGTTAGGGTGGCCAACCACTTCTCAATCCGCAGAGTTGATGCTATCAAGTAACCAAGCTGCTCCTGCTTGTTCTTCAGAAAGTAATCAGATGCCTCTGCTTGAGTTGGCATCTTGGCAGCATTTTCTTTCCTTGCCTTTTCCTTCTTCTCTTGGGCTTGTACTGATGATGGTTCATTCTCAGTCATGACAACTTGATTTTCCTCAAAGTCATGATAGAGAACCATGTGTTCCTTATCTAGGAGATACTTTCCTGTGCCCATCTTTGAGTTAACCAACTCCTGAATCTGTGGGGCATATTGACAGCTCCTCTTCTGGTCTGCTGCTGTCCTCTTGATAGTTTCAACTATGAGGCTCATGACCTTGAATTTCTGAGGCACATCAAATATGTGAAGCAAATTGATTGCATGCCCTCTGATCATGTTGTAGTCACCTGATTTGGACAACTGAGTGTGCCTTAGGATCCAGTTGATCGTAGGCAGCCCCGATGTAAGAAAATGAACTGATCCAAACTTAAAAGTCTCAAGTGCATCATCTGGGATCTCCTTGTACATCTGTGACATTGAGTTGTGACCCATCTTCTTCTTGGCACAAATGTCCAAGTCATCTTCACTTTCCTTCGTGGCATTGATCAGACTTGCCCATTCCTCTATGGTTGACTGGTATCTTGTTCCTTCAGACATCCAAAATATCCTGCCATCTGGATAGAAATGTGCTGTGGAGTAGAATTGCATAATGAGCTCGTCATTCCAGTTAGTGAGCTTCTGCCCGACAAAATCTGCAACTCCACACACACTGAAGCTGTCATACACTCAGGATAGTGTTCTGCATTCTCCTGAATGTAGGTCCAGTCAACCCACCTCATATCACACACTATGGGCTTCTTATCCAATAAGATGGTCTCATAGAAGTCCTGCTGCTCCTTGGTGTGGAACCTGTAATCTACAGCAGTCCTTCTCCTGGTGGCATATGGATCTGACTCTCTCCATAGACTCAACCCTTGATCTCTCCTGATCTTCATGTTCTCAGCCATAGGATGAGCATCATTGTGGTCTGGACTCTTGGGCTTGAGCTTCCTTAGGACCCGCCCTTCTTCATCTTCCTCAGCATCAACTTCAGGCATTGGGGCCTTGTTCTTCTCAGCTGCTGGTATACTCCTGGTATTCCTCTTTGGTGCACTCTTGGGCTTAGGGGCATCTTTGGGCTTTGAAGTTTCAGCCCCTGACTTTATGGCATCACCCATCAGCTTTTGTGCCTTGGGTGCTGGTTCAGAAACCTCTTCTTCTTCTTCTTCCTCCATCATAGAAGGCTTCCCAATCACTCTGGCCATGGTCTTCTTGACCCTTTCCTTCCTTTTCTTTCCTTCAGCAGCAGGTTCTTTGGGTTGGGATTCCAAAGAAGCTTGAGTGGAGACTCTGGCTTTGGACATTGGTTGTCTACATGCTGGCCTTCTGATGTTCATTCCAGGCTTAACTGCTGTTGCGCTGTACTCCTTCTTAAGCACTTTCTTCTTTTAACTGGCCTCATCCTCAACTGCCACATAATCCTCATCCTCAGACTCTGAGGTCTTCTTCTTTCTTGTCCTTGTGGCAGCCTTGGGCACCATCGGGAGTGCTTCGCTCCCCTCATCTCGAGCTGCTAGAGGGACTAGTGCCCTCACTCATGTGAAGCTGCTCTTGGACCTGTTCGCCGTCACTTTGGTTTGACATGCTGCACACACCGATCACCGAATTCGTGAATAGTTATAGATGAGGTAGAGTGGATGAGCATCACAAAATGCAGAGATTTTTGCAAAAGAATGATTCAAAAAACTTAGTTTTAGTTTTCCATAGAAAGCATTTCGGATCTACCGAGTTTTAAACTCGGTGATACTGAAGCAGTTTTGGAACCTAAACTAGTGAACTCGGTCAAACCGAGTCACAGTTTGGTGGCACCGAGACTGCTAGGGTTTCACAAAGTTCTAAAATCGGTCACACCGATTTGTAATTCTCGTTCAGACCGAGACTTACTAGTGCAATGGTGTTAGCTAAATCGGTGGGACCGAGTTTTTCAACTCGGTGGGTCCGAGATGGTTTCGGCGGAAACCTAACCCTAAATTTTCGAATCACAACTATTCTAAGGATTTTTGACCGGATAGAGGTGTTTCAATCATGGCAAGATGCATTACGAACACAATGTGCTCGAGAATCAGACGAGGATACCTCGTGATCGAGTTCATACCCTAGTTCGGTGGTGAACTTCGCCACGGCAAACGGCGGAGATGAATTCCGTTGACGGCGCGGAGACCAAAGAATCGGAGGCGGTGGCGACGAAGTTGACGATCCGTAGACCTAGTAGGCAGATCGAGCTATGCGCGGGCGAGGAGTTCCGGAGAAAGTTTTCCAAAATTTGCCCGTGTGAATATATAGCCCGACACTGTCGGTGTGACCGAGTGGAACAACTCGGTGGCACCGAGATGCATAACTATTAACAAATCGGTTGCATCGAGATTGAAAACCTAGATCGACTTAGTGATCTCGGTATGACCGAAATGGAGGAATCGGTCAGACCAAAGATCACAAACAAGTTTTGGAAGTTTAAGTCTATGACGAATCGGGGACTCCGAGTGCTCCTCACACAGAGTGGTTCGAATCTGACTTGATCAAAATTTGTGATGTAGCATGAATAGAGTTTGAGACGAGAAAATCATAGATAGCTAGACAAGGTTCTTAGGCATTCTTGTCCATCCACTTGGCCAAAGAGAAAGACGAATCAATCAAAACAACAAGTGAATGTCCTCGAATGAGTAAAATATGCAACCAACATGCTCACACAATAAAATGACAAATGAAATATGTGCCAAAGCATGCACAACCAATTCTAGCATCTATCAAACAATTGGCGATGACTAGGTCATCTATATATGAGTATATTGACTTAGGAGTCAAATGAGAACATTTGATCATAGGTCATACTCATCGTTTAAGCTCAAGTGGGGTTACCACTTTTACATAAAGCATTTATGTGTTCACATCATTAGAGTTGCTTTGACTCAATTCTTAGAGTTAAGCTCGCCCTAGATGTGAGATCCCCCCCTTGAGGGATAAACTAACCTTGGGTTTTGTCGATGATGACTTCATGTAGGTGTTTAAGATGTGGATGCTCAATGTTGATGTAGATCTTTTGGAGCAATCCTTTGGAGTGAGTTGCACTTTCAATACCTTGTCCCTGCCTTACCAACATAAGGGTTTTGTGACTCCTTGAACTAGTGCAAGAAATGGAAGTTGATTGCACTTGTCCTTGCCATAATGATATGAGTGAAGAATGTTATGAGTCACCCTCAAGAACTCTCTAGTTCTTCTTCTTCTGGATCCACATCATCTTGATGGGAATCCTTGGTGTAGTAGTTGTGCTTGATGAAGTAGAACTTGACGTAGTCTTGGGAACCCACTTGACCATGGCCTTAGGTGCTTCTTCAAATGCATCAATCTCCTCTTGAAGCTTGTCCTTGCCCTTGTTATTGTGGTCTTGTGGTGGAAGATCATCTTGTGCTTGTGTTCCCTTGAAGGAAGTAGGATCATACTTCTCTTGTTGAGGAACAAACTTCGTCTTGGGGTATTGATCTTCTTCCCACTCAACTCCATTGGCGGTGAACTTTCGTTCGTAACCAACACCTTGATTCTTCTGGTGCCTTCCTTGCTTGCGTACAATTTCCTAAAATTGCTTACTCCCGGCAAGGCTCTTGTATACACCTTTCTCTATAATTCCCTTCAATAAGCTGTTTTCTTGCTCAAGTGTAACTTTGCTAAGAGAATCATTAGTGGAATCAAGACAACTACTAGAAGCAACAATATTGGGTTTAGCATTGTTATTGTTACTACTAGAAGAAGAATCTTTCTTGTTCTTGTTGCTAGACTTGACTTGAGGCATGTAAGTAGATAAGAGCAAATGCTTAGCAATATAAGAAGAACTTTTCTTACGGAGATCATCGGTGATCGCTTAGGAACTCATGCTCTTGCTCAAGATTGAGCTTTTCAAAGCGTAACTTCTCATGAGCCCTTAAAAGTTCTCGATGATCTTGAAGATAGTTTCATGAGCTAACTTAAGAGTGTTTAGTTCTTTAGTTAGACGCTCAATCTTCTCCTTATCATTGTCATTTGTTTCATCTTGATTAGCATGATTAATTGACGTTTCATCATAGTATTCATCAAGAGAGTTGTCAATAAGTAAATCATCATCACCTAGCAAGTCATCTTCATCACTATTAAAATCAACATACTCGGGTGTGTTACCTTAGGACCTTTGGCCATGAAGCATCTTCCAATTCATTCATTTGGTGATTCAAATATGTCGTAGGAGTTGGTTGACACAAGTGCTAAACCGGCAACACCTTCATCTTGAGTGTATTCGAAGTCGGAGTGATAGCTTCTCTCGGAGTGATTGTCGAAGTCGAGCGGATACCCATTCACCAACGTGAGCTTGATGTCTTCGCTTTTGTTTAGCTCTTTGATGACTTGTCCTTCCTTTCTGAATCCTTGCTTCTCCGTGAGGGTCTTCGTTCATAACGATCATCTCTACTCCTTCTCTCTCTTGGTGGTGATTCTTCTCTTCAACTTCTTCTCTTGGGAGAATCTTATCTTCTTTTGTAGGGTGCCGTACACTCATTGGAATAGTGTCCGGGTCTCCCACAATTGTAGCAATTTCTCTCTCGACTAGAAGATCTTTTGTCATTGTAGGACCTTGACTTGGAGCTTCTTTCTTTGCTTCTACTCTTGTAGAATTTGTTGAAGTTCTTCACCATTAAGCTCAATTCTTCATTGAAGTTTTGTTTCTCACTTGATGATGTGGGGGCTTCACATGAGGCTTTGTAAGCACCACTTGACTTGTTGTGAAGTTCCTCCTTATCCTTGAGTGACATCTCATGAGCAACAATTCTTCCAATGACTTCCGTTGGCTTGAGATCTTTGTAATTTGGCATCATTTGGATGAATGTGCACACGGTATCATATTTTCCATCCAATGCTCTTAGGATCTTCTTGATGATGAATCTGTCGGTCATTTCTTCACTTCCTAAGCCGACAATCTCATTTGTGAGAAGAGCAAGCCTAGAGTACATTTCAGCGACACCTTCACCATCCTTCATTTTGAACTTGTCAAGTTGACTTTGGAGCACATCCAACTTGGATTCCTTGACGGAGTCGGTACCTTCATGCATATCAATCAAAGTATCCCAAATTTCCTTTGCATTCTCAAGACGGCTGATTTGTTGAACTCTTCGAGGCACAAGCCATTGAAGAGGATATCACAAGCTTGAGCGTTGTATTGCAGCATCTTCAACTCTTCCGCGCTAGCTTCACGATTCGGTTCTCTCCCATCAAAGAATTCACCTTGCAAACCAATACACACAATAGCCCAAACAGCGGGGTTATGTCCGAGAATATGCATTTTCATCTTATGCTTCCAACTAGCAAAATTAGTGCCATCAAAGTAAGGACCTCTACGGTGATAATTTCCCTCACTAGACGCCATACTCTCCTAGGTTGTGAAACCAAGGCTATGACCACCTAAAGCTATGGAAATCAAAGCAAATGGAGACCAAAGCTACGATACCACTTGTAGGACCTTGAAGTATGTCTAGAGGGGGTGATTAGACTAGTTGACCAATTAAAAACTTAACCTTTTCCCAATTTTAGACTTTGGCAGATTTTAGCTATCTTTAAGAAAGTCAAGCAATCTTCATGCAATTCAAGCAAGCATGCAAAGAGTATATAGGAAGCGGAAAATAAAGCATGCAACTTGCAAGAATGTAAAGGGAAGGGTTTGGAGGATTCAAGCGCAATTGGAGACACGGATGTTTTTGTCGTGGTTCCGATAGGTGGTGCTATCATACATCCATGTTGATGGAGACTTCAACCCACGAATGATAACTTGATTCTTGTGAGTCCACGGAGGGCTCCACCCACGAAGGGTCCATGAAGAAGCAACCTTGTCTATCCCACCAAGGCCGTCGCCCACGAAGGACTTGCCTCACTAGCGGTAGATCTTCACGAAATAGGCGATCTCCTTGCCCTTACAAACTCCTTGGTTCAACTCCACAATCTTGTCGGAGGCTCCCAAGTGACACCTAGCCAATCTAGGAGACACCACTCTCCAAGAAGTAACAAATGGTGTGTTGATGATGAACTCCTTGCTCTTGTTCAAATGATAGTCTCCCCAACACTCAACTCTCTCTCACAGGATTTGGATTTGGTGGAAAGAAGATTTGAGTGGAAAGAAACTTGGGGAAGGCTAGAGATCAAGATTCATATGGTTGGAATGGAATATCTTGGCCTCAACACATGAGTAGGTGGTTCTCTCTAAGGCTGGTAAGTTGGAAGTGTAGGTTTTTTCTGATGGCTCTCTCCATGAATGAAGAGGAGGTGGAGGGGTTTATATAGCCTCCACACAAAATCTAACCGTTACACACAATTTACCAAACTCGGTGGGACCGAATCATAAAACTCAGTCGGACCGATTTAGTAAACCTAGTGACCGTTAGGGTTTTCGGTGGGACTGACATGCAACTCAGTAGGACCGATATGGTTATGGTTAGGGCATAATGTAATCTCGGTGAGACCGATTACACAAACTCGGTGAGACCGAATTTCGTAATTAGCTAACCAGAGAGTTGGTCAGGTAAACTCGGTGGGACCGATTCGCTCTTTCGGTGAGACCGAAAAGTTACGAAAGGGAAACAGAGAGTTTACATTGCAATCTCGGTGGGACCGATCGCTCACAGGTTAGACCGAAGCGTTCTGAAGGGAAACGGAGAGATTACATTCCCATCTCGGTGAGACCGAGATCCCTATCGGTGAGACCGATTTGCCTAGGGTTTGTGGCGGTGGCTATGACATTTGAACTTCGGTGGCGCGGATAGAAAGAATCAGTAGGGCCGAGTTTGACTTTAGGTTTAGGTCATATGTGGATGTGAGAAAGTAGTGGAGGGTTTTGGAGCATATCACTAAGCACATGAAGCAAGAGGCTCATTAAGAAACACCTCATCCCTCCTTGATAGTATTGGATTTTCCTATAGACTCAATGTGATCTTGGATCACTAAAATGTAAAATGTAGAGTCTTGAGCTTTTGAGCTTGAGCCAATCCTTTGTCTTTAATATTTTGAGGATCCACTTTCATCATCCATGCCATGCCATTCATTGAGCTTTCCTGAAATATTTGTCTTGGAATAGCATTAGCTCAATGAGCTATATGTTGTTATGAATTATCAAAACCACCTAGGGATAGTTGCACTTTCAGTTGTCCCCTCTTTTCTCCCATGGCCCATGAGGCCCATGATTTCCCCCGAGGGATTCCGGTAACCCCTCGGTACTCCGATAAAATACTCGAATCACTCGAAACCATTCCAATGTCCAAATATAACCTTCCAATATATGAATCTTTACCTCTCGACTATTTTGAGACTCCTCATCATGTCCATGATCTCATCTGGGACTCCGAACAAACTTCGGTCACCAAAACACACAACTCATAATACAAATCGTCATCGAACGTTAAGCGTGCGGACCCTACGGGTTCGAGAGCTATGTAGACATGACCGAGACACATCTCCGGTCAATAACCAATAGTGGAACCTAGATGCTCATATTGGCTCCTACATATTCTACGAAGATCTTTATCGGTCAAACCTCATAACAACATACGTTATTCCCTTTGTCATTGGTATGTTACTTACCCGAGATTCGATCATCGGTATCATCATACCTAGTTCAATCTCGTTACCGGTCAAGTCTCCTTACTCGTTCCGTAATGCATCAGCCCGCAACTAACTCATTAGTCACATTGCTTGCAAGGCTTATAGTGATGTGCATCACTGAGAGGGCCCAGAGATATCTCTCCGATACTTTGAGTGACAAATCCTAATCTCGATCTATGCCAACTCAATAAACACCATCGTAGACACACAGAGAGCATCTTTATAATCACCCGATTCGTTGTGTCGTTTGATAGCACACAAACTGTTCCTCCTAGATTCGGAGTTGCATGATCTCATAGTCAGAGGAATATGTAAGTCATGAAGAAAGCAATAGTAATAAAATTAAATGATCATAATGCTAAGCTAACGGATGGGTCTTGTCCATCACATCATTCTCTAATGATGTGATCCCGTTCATCAAATGACAACACATGTCTGTGGTCAGGAAACTTAACCATCTTTGATAAACGAGCTAGTCAAGTAGAGGCATACTAGGGACACTCTGTTTGTCTATGTATTCACACATGTACTAAGTATCCGGTTAATACAATTCTAGCATGAATAATAAATATTTATCATGATATAAGGAAATATAAATAACAACTTTATTATTGCCTCTAGGGCATATTTCCTTCATTTAGCAATTGTTCTTCATTTCTTGAACTGCCGTAGATCCAAAAGTATAGGCATAATCTGTGAGACTTGTTTGTCCAACACTTGGTAAAATTCCAACAAGGTTGAAATCTATAGTCGTTAACCCGCGCTTCATTGTTTGGGCGCTTTAATACTGACTTGGTAACCCGCCAGCACTTGGCCGGCTTAATCATGAATTTACGACTTGCCAAGAAATCCAAAGTTTTGTATAACCCATCGGCAATGCTTGCCGGCTTATTCCTTCGCAACTTAACCCGCCATATTCTCATAACCTGACAATTATTCCAAAAACGGCTCATAACTCTTTTTATAGCCTGTAACATGTAACCTTTCAAACTATTGGTAGCTCATTATTGTTCAAATGTCATAGAAACATTTAGGCGGCTACCCAAAGTGATTTAAATGCGCCACCTCCTTATCTTTGGTTATAGCTTGTTCTTCCGACTCATCATGAGTCCCCCACCACCTGCGACTGGGTTGTGTCCCGAGTCATAGAGGACACACTTGTTGATCACATGACCATGGGGGTTTTACCCGCCAAAGAGATCATCCATTGGCGGGTTCCGGGCTCTGAATGTCCCCCTCAGCCCGAAGAGCTGAGGTTGTGGTTTTCACGGATCACCTACTCCATGGTCTCTCACCGCCCGGCTCAAAATTCTTCTGAGACGTTCTGCATTTTTATAACCTTCATCCACAAGATATTGGCCCCATTCTGTCTCCAACATATGCAACTTTCAAGTGTCCTGCGAGGTATACCTTGGGGAAGAACCCTCCACTGACTTGTTCAGAGACTATTATTATATCAATCGCCAGACTAGGATGGAGTTAATTGCAGGGAGCTACCACACTTCGGCACCATGTTACGAGTCAGTACCACTAATCGTGTTGGTCGCAATTCAGTACCACTTTAGGGCCTAAGTGTTGCAAAAAGGTCTGAACCCTATATAACAACGTATTGACGGTGTATCTGACCATTGGGGCCCACCTGTCAGGGCCTGATGTGGCATTTTTTTGCGGAAAACCCCTTTACCTTTTATTTAATCACACATAAATCCCTTAGTTGCCAAAAAAGAACCCGACTAAAATTTTCTTTTTCCGACAAAAATAAGGCATGTGCATCGACGCTCCCGTGGATATTCGCACCCGAGCCAGGTTATCCGTGGTGCATGCTCAGTGCCACTGCGCCACCGCCTCACCTTACTATGAAACCATGCACTTTTTTATATGTTCTGCTATTCCATTTTTTAAATATTTTTCTTTTGAATTTCTTTTATTTATTTCAAAACATGGGTATTTTCAGCACCGAAGAGGACTCGTTTGAAAATTTTCATCAAACTAAAGAAATAAATAAAATTGATGAACATAACACGGCGATGAGATTGAACTTGCGGACCTCCCGCTCGTGCACGGCTAAATCACAGCCTGCGCCATGACAACCATTTCGTTTCAGATAAAGGCGGGTTGTTTTTATACTAGCACCGACACACTGGGCCCGCTATTGGGCGGCCCATCAAGGGTTCAAGTAGTGGTGAGTTACTGATTTGTTTTAATCATGATATTAAATACACTAAAATTGTTTAACTTTTATTAAAAAAATTGATGTGTTTCTTGAAATGACAGAATGTTTTTCACAACAAGTTCTTCGTACACGCTGAACATTTTTTGAAATACACATTGTAAAAATAATTATAAGAAAATGTTCACCTTAAATTATAAAATGTTCACCGCGCATTATGTAAAATTTTCATCATATCTTAAGAAAATTGTTCAACATATATAAATATAAATCAACTTTCACTTAAAATATGTTCAACATATATTACAAATATGTTCATTTCGTATATAAAATATGTTCAACCTATATTACCAAAAGATCATTATATTAAAAAATCCCCATATGTAAAGAAAAGTTCATCATGCATTAAAAAATGTTCATTATAATCAGGAAAAGTGCGCAGCGTGCATTAGAAAAATCATGCATATTTAAAAACATGTTCATCATATACTGACGCCTATTTAAAAAAAATATTACGTAATTTTGTTAAAAATCCAAGAGGAAAACCAACCGAATGAATAAAAAAGGATGAAGAAAAACCTACAAATAAGCCACAACCAAAAACAAAATTAAAGCCTAAGAGAAATGAAACTCAAGCAATTGTAGGCCTCATTGCCCAGCAGCAGGCCCATTGTTCAGGCTCTAAAAAGAATCTATCCTAGAACATAACACGAGGCCTTTGTGGCGTAGTGGCTAGCATGCACTTACTCACAGCTGGCGTGCGTGCGTGTTATTTTAAACAAAAAAAAATTCCAGTAGGGTCTTTTTTGGCAAATAAGGGATATACGCGTGCTTAAATAAAAAGAGAGGGGGTTTTCCACAAAAGAGCACGCCACGTCAGCACCTGACAGGTGGGGCCACACGACCAAATACAGGGTTATACGGCTGTCAGACCTTTTTGTAACAATTAGGCCGTTAATACAAGATCTAATGGACACGGAGGGGTGGTCAGCTTACAGGGGGCGGCGGTGAAGCTCCGGCGATGTCGGCGACGTCGACAGCGTGCTGGTGGGGATGCGGGTGGCTTCTCCAGGGGGTCTCTCGCGTCGGAAAGAGCTCTGTTCAATGCGGAAGACGAGACAAGCTCATGGAAGACCTCGGCGTGGCTCGGGGATGACGGACAGGAGCGGGGCAAGCTCGGCGGCGGCGGTGGTGTTCGATCGTGAAAGGGGCGATGATTCCAGGGTCGAGGCGGCGGCGGCGGTGTCCTGATGATGCGGGAAGCGAGGGAGGGTAGAGATGGTCTCGGAGGCGGCGAGGGGTCGGAGTAGCTCCGTGGGTTGTTAATGGCGCGGCGGTGACTTCGGGCTCCGGCAAGTGATTGCGGGGCGAGGGCGTGTCGAGGAAAGGGTTTAGGGGCGGAACCGGTCGAGGGGGACGAGTATTTATAGGTAGGGGGTCAACTTGGAGGAGGGGTCGGATTGGTGATGCGATCCCGAGAAAATCGGGATTCGGGCGGCGGCGCTGCTCTACGTGGCTTGCGGAAGGAGGAAGAAGATGGTGGAGCTTGGAGCAATGAGAGGAGAGATAGGAGAAGGGGATCGGTGACCGATCCGAAGGGATTTGGTGCGGGCGCCCCGAGCTGGGCCAGTGGGCCGCAGGTGAGGGGAGAGAGAGAGATGGGCCTCGGTGGCTTCGGCCATTTGCTTCTTTTTTTTAATAAAGCACAAACAATAAAACAAACACAAATAAATAAAAAACAAATATTATATAGGCATATAATATATCAAAATCTCCTGAAAAAGAAATCCTAAAACGTGGACATATTTGCAGGTACAAATAAAATCCACAAAAACTTAGATAAAGTAAACAGTGCTACCGTTGCGATAAAATGCAAATAAAATTATTTTAAAATACCAAAATAATTTCAAACTCAATTTTCTCCACTTTTCTACTGTGAGAATCATTTTACCCTATTTTCCATATTTTTTATTTTTGGAGAAAATTAATTTGAATAAAAATAAAATAACTCCAAATAGAAATTGGGTTTAAAACTAACTTCAAAGGGACTTTCAATTTGATCTTTTAAACTTCCAACTCATATTTCACATAATTTGAAGAAGACATTTTATCTTCTCTCATGAAATCATTGAGTTGCATAAAGTTTCTGAATTTGAAATATTTCCAAATGGACTTCAAATCTTTTCAATACCCTTTTCATTTATTTAAATGGAAGAAGTCATATCATCTTCACTCCAGGGTTTTTGATGAAATGAATTTGAATTCATGGAGATCAAAATGAAAGGATGAAAGTTTGGGAAAGTCATTTCATTCCCTCTCATTCAACTTTCAAAAAGTTTCAAATTCCACTCAAATTCACACAATCAATCACACCATATTCAAACAAACAATCAAAGTTATTTATTTAATATAACATTCCAAAATTGGGAACTTTGGAATGTTACATATGACCCCGCTAGACTTATCTATCACCATGTCCCCTTTCCAGGAGTTGCAAGTAGTTCTAGTGTTTGTAGCATGCTGGAGGCCGTGCGCAGCGTTGACCTTAGGGGTGGGCTGTGACGCAACAGGCAAGTGGCCCGGCGTACCGAGGTACCCATTTGGTGGGCTCGGGAACCCTACACACGTAGTGGAAACCTCGGCCGGACATCCTTGCGGATGGAACCCGAATAGGCGATAAACCTGGACTATAGACTTGTGTGGTTGGTTAGGTCGTGGTCTACACCCCCGTCGGCTTTCGCTTGAAGTCTGCCGAGCACATGTCGTGTGCAGACGCTAAGTGGTGGAAACATGTGTGAAGAAGTAAACCCCTGCAGGGTTATAAATGATCTATTCGAATAGTCGCATCCGCGAATATGGACTACTTGGAAAGCTTATATTGTTCATTTACAAGTTGGAAGTGGATACTCTAAAATGTGCAAGAAAAGTGTGAGTGATATGGATGGCCTTCACGTATGGAGACGGGAGCGGGTCCATAGTGGTGTATTGATATGGTGAATATATGGACTCGTGTGTGCTTTCTCAAATCAAAGAAAGTGCTAGAACTCATAGTTCATGATAGCCATTGAGTCAAAGCTGGCTTCCTGCAGTTAAACTCTGCAATCCCTTTGCTGATACTGATGCATATGTAGCTAGTTCTAATGTAAGTCTTGCTGAGTACATTTGTACTCACGTTTGCTTAATTTACGTTTTGCAGAGAGACTTCAGTCTCACTAGTAGTTCTTCGTGGGCTTCGACGATTAGCTTGGGAATCCCAAGACAGAGATCTGGCTCCTATGGAGGGTCTTGTAGATAGCCAGGCTTTCCAGCCTTCTTTCTTTTCAGCTGTCTGTACTCAGATAGGATAAGCTTCTGCTTGTGCTTGTTGCTTGTATGACTTTGTATGTTGGGTCATGAGACCCATGTTTGTAATATCATACTATGTATGGCTCTTCGGAGCCTTTAAATAAATAGTTGAGTCACAGAGTTTTGTTGTGATGCCATGTTGTATCTACACATATCGAGCATATTGTGTGTATGTTATTGAAATGCTTGGTATGTGTCGTGGTTTTGTCATGGCAGATGCCTTGTGAAAGGACTTAGGTGTGGAGCCATCGCTACGTAGGTTAGCTTGAAGGGGTTGAATGTGACAAACGGCACAAGGTTTACCCAGGTTCGGCCCCTCACAATGAGGTAAAAGCCTAGTCCTACTTTTGTTGACTATTGCTTGAATATCAATTACAAGGGAGCAGAATCGCTTAATCTAGCTCTCGATCAATTGTTTTTCTTTGTTAACCCATCATCGGGTCTCGCCTTTATATACACAGTCGATGCCTCAAGCGCTTACAAGAGTCCAAGTCGGATCACACAATGTGACCAACTTGGTTTCTAAGTCGCATTGCCTTGCTAGGCAAGTCATTATGCGGCCGCTCACACCTTCGGGTCTCGGGCTTTCAACAGGCCTGCCGCTTAAGCCGCCTCTAGTCTTCATTTCTTCTTAGGCCGATCTAAGCCTTTCATCCTTGAGTCGCCAACAGTGTAAACCGGCCCCTCCTGGGCGGGTCACACCATGGGGTTATATCCCCAACATTAGGCCTAGATTGATTTGAACTTCACTTCTTCTGGTTGGCGAGTCTTCTTTCCAATGTTTAACTTTGAACAAAACGTTATAACCTACCCTTACGTCATGCGAGATAAATCCAAAAAAACCTATGACATCACAACGGATCTTTTGCACTAATTGGTCATCCGAGAATCGAGGCTCCTCCCGCGTTGAGATAATCATGACGTCTCCTCGTTTTCCATGCCTGCCATTTCACTATTTCACCTTTTCCTTTATAAATAGGCATGGGGGTGCTTCTTAACTTTTACCCCCTTTGCTTCCACTTCTTCTTCCTCCTCACGACCTCCGTCGCACAAGAGCTCTGCCACTCCGACCGTTCCTCACTAGCGACTCCGACAAAGGCCACTGCATCAAACTGACTGGACCAGATAATCACAAGCGCACTCGATCTTCTTCAACTTCGCTGGTATTCCTCCTTTTCTGCTCCAGATCCGCGTTACGCAATAGTAGTTCATGTAGTTCATTGTCCTGTTCATCACGGTTCTCCCAAGTTCATCCATCTTCCGCTTAGAGAATATAGTTCAATCCAAAAATTAAGCAGACATGGGGCGGTAGCAGTTTTAGCCCTTATCTTGCATCTATATGGATCTCCTTTTATTTAGAATCCATGTGCAGCTTGCTACTTCTTCCACTACTGAACTGTAGGTTTTAGTGTTGGGGAACGTAGCATGCGATTTAAAAAAATTCCTACGATCATGCAAGATCTATCTAGGAGATGCATAGCAACGGGATGGGGAGAGTGCGTCCACGTACCCTCGTAGACCGAAAGCGGAAGCATTATGTTAACGCGGTTGATGTAGTCGAACGTCTTCATGATCCAACCGATCCAAGTACCGAACGTACGGCACCTCCATGTTCAGCACACGTTCAGCTCGATGACGCCTCTCGAGCTCTTGATCCAGTAGAGGGTCGAGGGAGAGTTCCGTGAGGTCGACGACATGGCAATGGTGTTGCTGATGTGATTCATGCAGGGCTTCGCCTAAGCACTACGACGCTATGACCGGAAGACTAAACTGTGGAGGGGGGCACCGCACACGGCTAAGAGAAAACTTGATTTGCCTTTGGGGTGGCCACCGCCCCCGTATGTAAAGGGGGGAGGAGGAGGTCAGCGGCCTTGGAGGGGCGTGCCAAGGGGGAGTCCTACTTCGACTCCTAGTCCAAGTAGGATTCGCCCCCCACCTTTTCCTTCCAACGGAGGGGGAAAGAGGGAAGGAGAGGAGAGGAGGGAAGTGGGGACCGCAGCCCCTCCCCTTCCTATTCGGACTCCCCTTGGGGGGGGGGGCGCCTCCCCCTTGTGGGTTGTTGTAGGACCTTGAAGTATGTCTAGAGGGGGGGTGATTAGACTACTTGACCAATTAAAAACTTAACCTTTTCCCAATTTTAGACTTTGGCAGATTTTAGCTATCTTTAAGCAAGTCAAGCAATCTTCACGCAATTCAAGCAAGCATGCAAAGAGTATATAGGCAGCGGAAAATAAAGCATGCAACTTGCAAGAATGTAAAGGGAAGGGTTTGGAGGATTCAAACGCAATTGGAGACACGGATGTTTTTGTCGTGGTTCCAATAGGTGGTGCTATCGTACATCCACGTTGATGGAGACTTCAACCCACGAAGGGTAATGGTTGCGCGAGTCCACGGAGGGCTCCACCCACGAAGGGTCCACGAAGAAGAAACCTTGTCTATCCCACCATGGCCGTCGCCCACGAAGGACTTGCCTCACTAGCAGTAGATCTTCACGAAGTAGGCAATCTCCTTGCCCTTACAAACTCCTTGGTTCAACTCCAAAATCTTGTCAGAGGCTCCCAAGTGACACCTAGCCAATCTAGGAGACACCACTCTCCAAGAAGTAACAAATGGTGTGTTGATGATGAACTCCTTGCTCTTGTGCTTCAAATGATAGTCTCCCCAACACTCAACTCTCTCTCACAGGATTTGGATTTGGTGGAAAGAAGATTTGAGTGGAAAGAAACTTGGGGAAGGCTAGAGATCAAGATTCATATGGTTGGAATGGAATATCTTGGCCTCAACACATGAGTAGGTGGTTCTCTCTCGGCTGCTAAGTTGGAAGTGTAGGTTTTTTCGATGGCTCTCTCCACGAATGAAGAGGAGGTGGAGGGTATATATAGCCTCCACACAAAATCTAACCGTTACACACAATTTACCAAACTCGGTGGGACCGAATCATAAAACATGGTCGGACCGATTTAGTAAACCTAGTGACCGTTAGGGTTTTTGGTGGGACTGACATGCAACTCGGTAGGACCGATATGGTTAGGGTTAGGGCATAACGTAATCTCGGTGAGACCGATTACACAAACTCGGTGAGACCGAATTTGGTAATTAGCTAACCAGAGAGTTGGTCAGTTTAACTCGGTGGGACCGATTCGCTCTTTCGGTGAGACCAAAAAGTTACGAAAGGGAAACAGAGAGTTTACATTGCAATCTCGGTGGGACCGATCGCTTACTTCGGCTAGACCGAAACGTGGCGAAGGGAAACAGAGAGATTACAATCCCATCTCGGTGAGACCGAGATCCCTATCGGTGAGACCAATTTGCCTAGGGTTTGTGGCGGTGGCTATGACATTTGAACTCGGTGGCGCGGATAGAAAGAATCGATGCACGGCCGAGTTTGACTTTAGGTTTAGGTCATATGTGGATGTGAGAAAGTAGTGGAGGGTTTTGGAGCATATCACTAAGCACATGAAGCAAGAGGCTCATTAAGCAACACCTCATCCCTCCTTGATAGTATTGGCTTTTCCTATAGACTCAATGTGATCTTGGATCACTAAAATGTAAAATGTAGAGTCTTGAGCTTTTGAGCTTGAGCCAATCCTTTGTCCTTAATATTTTGAGGGATCCACTTTCATCATCCATGCCATGCCATTCATTGAGCTTTCCTGAAATATTTGTCTTGGAATAGCATTAGCTTAATGAGCTATATGTTGTTATAAATTACCGAAACCACCTAGGGATAGTTGCACTTTCAATCTCCCCCTTTTTCGTAATTGATGACAACATATAGATCAAAGCTTCGACAAATGATAATAAGATTGAAAAACATCGTCGCTTTGAGAAGTACGTGATAAGCAAGAGCTCCCCCTAAATTTGTGCATATTAAGATTTGCTTTGGACTGCAAATGCACAAGGAATTAGGCTCATGGGTTACTCTTCCATGTCACATACATCTTGGTGGAGCGCTCAAAATAATAAAGATTGAATACATGCACTCATCACCAAGCACGTTGAATGATCATATAAGGATAAGTAAGATAATAACATATAACAAGCATAAGTGTAGCTTATGATCAAACACATGATCATCAATGTCTCACGGTAAAAGCATAGTATCTCAAGCAATCAAAGCAAACGAAGTTCAACCAAGAAGACAAGAGAGAACAAAAGCAAATCTCTCTCTCTCTCTCTCTCTCGAAGCCTATGATCTATACATTTTTCTCCTCCTTTGGCAACAAGTTACCAAAAAGTTCCTAGAAAATGCATAGGATTATATCGTCTCTCAGGCTTGGTCTTCTGGTGGTGGTGTAGATAGAACTCCAAGGACGAAGGCATCAGTAGATGTGGAAGGAGCTGAAGGAGTTGGTGCTAGAGCTGGTTGCGCTGGAGCTGTAGCTGGAGTTGATGAAGTGACTCTGGTGACTGGCTCTGCAGCTGATTTCTGAGCTCGTGGCACTCTGGCAAATGCATCATTCGTTGTTCTGCCCTTCCTCTCCTGCATGTCATCCTGTAGCTGCTCCACGGTGTTGAATCTCGATTACTTTGACATCAAGATCATAGAATTTTTGTTCCATGATTCTTTCTGTGCTCTCCTGGTTTTGAGTTAGGGTGGCCAACCACTTCTCAATCCATGAGTTGATGCTATCAAGTAACCAAGCTGCTCCTGCTTGTTCTTCAGAAAGTAATCAGATGCCTCTGCTTGAGTTGGCATCTTGGCAGCATTTTCTTTCCTTGCCTTTTCCTTCTTCTCTTGGGCTTGTCGATGATGGTTCATTCTCGGTCATGACAACTTGATTTTCCTCAAAGTCATGATAGAGAACCATGTGTTCCTTATCTAGGAGATACTTTCCTGTGCCCATCTTTGAGTTAACCAACTCCTGAATCTGTGGGGCATATTGACAGCTCCTCTTCTGGTCTGCTGCTGTCCTCTTGATAGTTTCAACTATGAGGCTCATGACCTTGAATTTCTGAGGCACATCAAATATGTGAAGCAAATTGATTGCATGCCCTCCGATCATGTTGTAGTCACTGATTTGGGCAACTGAGTGTGCCTTAGGATCCAGTTGATCGTAGGCAGCCCTGACAGAAGAAAATGAACTGATCCAAACTTAAAAGTCTCAAGTGCATCATCTGGGATCTCCTTGTACATCTGTGACATTGAGTTGTGACCCATCTTCTTCTTGGCACAAATGTCCAAGTCATCTTCACTTTCCTTGGTGGCATTGATCAGACTTGCCCATTCCTCTATGGTTGACTGGTATCTTGTTCCGTCAGACATCCAAAATATCCTGCCATCTGGATAGAAATGTGATGTGGAGTAGAATTGCATAATGAGCTCGTCATTCCAGTTAGTGAGCTTCTGCCCGACAAAATCTGCAACTCCACACACACTGAAGCTGTCATACACTCAGGATAGTGTTCTGCATTCTCCTGAATGTAGGTCCAGTCAACCCACCTCATATCACACACTATGGGCTTCTTATCCAATAAGATGGTCTCATAGAAGTCCTGCTGCTCCTTGGTGTGGAACACGTAATCTACAGCAGTCCTTCTCGTGGTGGCATATGGATCTGACTCTCTCCATAGACTCAACCCTTGATCTCTCCTGATCTTCATGTTCTCAGCCATAGGATGAGCATCATTGTGGTCTGGACTCTTGGGCTTGAGCTTCCTTAGGACCCGCCCTTCTTCATCTTCCTCAGCATCAACTTCAGGCATTGGGGCCTTGTTCTTCTCAGCTGCTGGTATACTCCTGGTATTCCTCTTTGGTGCACTCTTGGGCTTAGGGGCATCTTTGGGCTTTGAAGTTTCAGCCCGTGACTTTATGGCATCACCCATCAGGTTTTGTGCCTTGGGTGCTAGTTCAGAAACCTCTTCTTCTTCTTCTTCCTCCATCATAGAAGGCTTCCCAATCACTCTGGCCATGGTCTTCTTGACCCTTTCCTTCCTTTTCTTTCCTTCAGCAGCAGCAGGTTCTTTGGGTTGGGATTCCAAAGAAGCTTGAGTGGAGACTCTAGCTTTGGACATTGGTTGTCTACCTGCTGGCCTTTTGATCTTCATTCCAGGCTTAACTACTGTTGAGCTGTACTCCTCCTTGAGCACTTTCTTCTTTGAACTGGCCTCATCCTCAACTGCCACATAATCCTCATCCTCAGACTCTGAGGTCTTCTTCTTTCTTGTCCTTGGGGCAGCCTTGGGCAAATTACTGGGAGTGCTTCTGCTCCCCTCATCTGAGCTGCTAGAGGGACTAGTGCCCTCACTCATGTGAAGCTGCTCTTCGGACCTGTTCTGGCCGTCACTTTGGTTTGACATGCTGCACACATTGTTGACCACATGAATAGTTATAGATGAGGTAGAGTGGATGAGCATCACAAAATGCAGAGATTTTTGCAAAAGAATGATTCAAAAAACTTAGTTTTAGTTTTCCATAGAAAGCATTTCGGATCTACCGATTTTTAAACTCGGTGATACTGAAGCAGTTTTGGAACCTAAACTAGTGAACTCGGTCAAACCGAGTCACAATTCGGTGGCACCGAGACTGCTAGGGTTTCACAAAGTTCTAAAATCGGTCACACCGATTTGTAATTCTCGGTCAGACCGAGACTTACTAGTGCAATGGCGTTAGCCAAATCGGTGGGACCGAGTTTTTCAACTCGGTGGGTCCGACATGGTTTCGGCGAAACCTAACCCTAAATTTTCGGATCACAACTACTCTAAGGATTTTTTGACTGGATAGAGGTGTTTCAATCATGGCAAGATGCATTACGAACACAATGTGCTCAGAATCAGACGAGGATACCACTGTGATCGAGTTCATACCCTAGTTCGGTGGTGAACTCGCTACGGCGGCAACGGCGGAGATGAATTCCGTTGACGGCGGCGGAGACCAGCGACTGGAGGCGGCTGGCGACGAAGTTGACGATCCGTAGACCTAGTAGGCAGATCGAGCTATGCGCGGGCGAGGAGTTTCGGAGAAAGTTTTCCAAAATTTGCCCGTGTGAATATATAGCCCGACACTGTCGGTGTGACCGAGTGGAACAACTCGGTGGCACCGAGATGCATAACTATTAACGATTCTGACAACTCGTGTGACCGAAAAGTTCAAATCGGTTGCACCGAGATTGAAAACCTAGATCGACTTAGTGATCTCGGTATGACCGAAATGGAGGAATCGGTCAGACCAAAGATCACAAACAAGTTTTGGAAGTTTAAGTCTATGACGAATCGGGGACTCAGTGCTCCTCACACTGCAGTGGTTCGAATCTGACTTGATCAAAATTTGTGATGTAGCATGAATAGAGTTTGAGACGAGAAAAGCATAGATAGCTAGACAAGGTTCTTAGGCATTCTTGTCCATCCACTTGGCCAAAGAGAAAGACGAATCAATCAAAACAACAAGTGAATGTCCTCGAATGAGTAAAATATGCAACCAACATGCTCACACAATAAAATGACAAATGAAATATGTGCCAAAGCATGCACAACCAATTCTAGCATCTATCAAACAATTGGCGATGACTAGGTCATCTATATATGAGTATATTGACTTAGGAGTCAAATGAGAACATTTGATCATAGGTCATACTCATCGTTTTAAGCTCAAGTGGGGTTACCACTTTTACATAAAGCATTTATGTGTTCACATCATTAGAGTTGCTTTGACTCAATTCTTAGAGTTAAGCTCCCCCTAGATGTGAGATCCCCCCCTTGAGGGATAAACTAACCTTGGGTTTTGTCGATGATGACTTCATGTAGGTGTTTAAGATGTGGATGCTCAATGTTGATGTAGATCTTTTGGAGCAATCCTTTGGAGTGAGTTGCACTTTCAATACCTTGTCCCCTGCCTTACCAACATAAGGGTTTTGTGACTCCTTGAACTAGTGCAAGAAATGGAAGTTGATTGCACTTGTCCTTGCCATAATGATATGAGTGAAGAATGTTGGCGGAGTCACCCTCAAGAACTCTCTAGTTCTTCTTCTTCTGGATCCACATCATCTTGATGGGAATCCTTGGTGTAGTAGTTGTGCTTGATGAAGTAGAACTTGACTTAGTCTTGGGAACCCACTTGACCATGGCCTTAGGTGCTTCTTCAAATGCATCAATCTCCTCTTGAAGCTTGTCCTTGCCCTTGTTATTGTGGTCTTGTGGTGGAAGATCATCTTGTGCTTGTGTTCCCTTGAAGGAAGTAGGATCATACTTCTCTTGTTGAGGAACAAACTTCGTCTTGGGGTATTGATCTTCTTCCCACTCAACTCCATTGGCAGTGAACTTTCGTTCAGAACCAACACCTTGATTCTTCTGGTGCCTTCCTTGCTTGCGTACAATTTCCTAAAATTGCTTACTCCCGGTAAGGCTCTTGTATACACCTTTCTCTATAATTCCCTTCAATAAGCTGTTTTCTTGCTCAAGTGTAACTTTGCTAAGAGAATCATTAGTGGAATCAAGACAACTACTAGAAGCAACAATATTGGGTTTAGCATTGTTATTGTTACTACTAGAAGAAGAATCTTTCTTGTTCTTGTTGCTAGACTTGACTTGAGGCATGTAAGTAGATAAGAGTAAATGCTTAGCAATATAAGAAGAACTTTTCTTACGGAGATCATCAGTGATCGCTTTTAGGAACTCATGCTCTTGCTCAAGATTGAGCTTTTCAAAGCGTAACTTCTCATGAGCCCTTAAAAGTTCTCGATGATCTTCGAAGATAGTTTCATGAGCTAACTTAAGAGTGTTTAGTTCTTTAGTTAGACGCTCAATCTTCTCCTTATCATTGTCATTTGTTTCATCTTGATTAGCATGATTAATTGACGTTTCATCATAGTATTCATCAGTAGAGTTGTCAATAAGTAAATCATCATCACCTAGCAAGTCATCTTCATCACTATTAAAATCAACATACTCGGGTGTGTTACCTTAGGACCTTTGGCCATGAAGCATCTTCCAATTCCTTCATTTGGTGATTCAAATATGTCGTAGGAGTTGGTTGACACAAGTGCTAAACCGGCAACACCTTCATCTTGAGTGTATTCGGAGTCGGAGTGATAGCTTCTCTCGGAGTGATTGTCGAAGTCGGAGCGGATACCCATTCACCAACGTGAGCTTGATGTCTTCGTTTTGTTTAGCTCTTTGATGACTTGTCCTTCCTTTCTGAATCCTTGCTTCTCTGTGAGGGTCTTCGTTCATAACGATCATCTCTACTCCTTCTCTCTCTTGGTGGTGATTCTTCTCTTCAACTTCTTCTCTTGGGAGAATCTTATCTTCTTTTGTAGGGTGCCGTACACTCATTGGAATAGTGTCCGGGTCTCCCACAATTGTAGCAATTTCTCTCGACTAGAAGATCTTTTGTCATTGTAGGACCTTGACTTGGAGCTTCTTTCTTTGCTTCTACTCTTGTAGAATTTGTTGAAGTTCTTCACCATTAAGCTCAATTCTTCATTGAAGTTTTGTTTCTCACTTGATGATGTGGGGGCTTCACATGAGGCTTTGTAAGCACCACTTGACTTGTTGTGAAGTTCCTCCTTATCCTTGAGTGACATCTCATGAGCAACAATTCTTCCAATGACTTCCGTTGGCTTGAGATCTTTGTAATTTGGCATCATTTGGATGAATGTGCACACGGTATCATATTTTCCATCCAATGCTCTTAGGATCTTCTTGATGATGAATCTGTCGGTCATTTCTTCACTTCCTAAGCCGACAATCTCATTTGTGAGAAGAGCAAGCCTAGAGTACATTTCAGCGACACCTTCACCATCCTTCATTTTGAACTTGTCAAGTTGACTTTGGAGCACATCCAACTTGGATTCCTTGACGGAGTCGGTACCTTCATGCATATCAATCAAAGTATCCCAAATTTCCTTTGCATTCTCAAGACGGCTGATTTGTTGAATTCTTCGAGGCACAAGCCATTGAAGAGGATATCACAAGCTTGAACGTTGTATTGCAACATCTTCAACTCTTCCGCGCTAGCTTCACGATTCGGTTCTCTCCCATCAAAGAATTCACCTTGCAAACCAATACACACAATAGCCCAAACAGCGGGGTTATGTCCGAGAATATGCATTTTCATCTTATGCTTCCAACTAGCAAAATTAGTGCCATCAAAGTAAGGACCTCTACGGTGATAATTTCCCTCACTAGACGCCATACTCTCCTAGGTTGTGAAACCAAGGCTATGACCACCTAAAGCTATGGAAATCAAAGCAAATGGAGACCAAAGCTCTGATACCACTTGTAGGACCTTGAAGTATGTCTAGAGGGGGGGGGTGATTAGACTAGTTGACCAATTAAAAACTTAACCTTTTCCCAATTTTAGACTTTGGCAGATTTTAGCTATCTTTAAGAAAGTCAAGCAATCTTCATGCAATTCAAGCAAGCATGCAAAGAGTATATAGGAAGCGGAAAATAAAGCATGCAACTTGCAAGAATGTAAAGGGAAGGGTTTGGAGGATTCAAGCGCAATTGGAGACACGGATGTTTTTGTCGTGGTTCCGATAGGTGGTGCTATCATACATCCATGTTGATGGAGACTTCAACCCACGAATGATAACGGTTGCGCGAGTCCACGGAGGGCTCCACCCACGAAGGGTCCATGAAGAAGCAACCTTGTCTATCCCACCAAGGCCGTCGCCCACGAAGGACTTGCCTCACTAGCGGTAGATCTTCACGAAGTAGGCGATCTCCTTGCCCTTACAAACTCCTTGGTTCAACTCCACAATCTTGTCGGAGGCTCCCAAGTGACACCTAGCCAATCTAGGAGACACCACTCTCCAAGAAGTAACAAATGGTGTGTTGATGATGAACTCCTTGCTCTTGTTCAAATGATAGTCTCCCCAACACTCAACTCTCTCTCACAGGATTTGGATTTGGTGGAAAGAAGATTTGAGTGGAAAGAAACTTGGGGAAGGCTAGAGATCAAGATTCATATGGTTGGAATGGAATATCTTGGCCTCAACACATGAGTAGGTGGTTCTCTCTCAGGCTGGTAAGTTGGAAGTGTAGGTTTTTTCTGATGGCTCTCTCCATGAATGAAGAGGAGGTGGAGGGGTATATATAGCCTCCACACAAAATCTAACCGTTACACACAATTTACCAAACTCGGTGGGACCGAATCATAAAACTCGGTCGGACCGATTTAGTAAACCTAGTGACCGTTAGGGTTTTCGTGGACCGACATGCAACTCAAGAGGACCGATATGGTTATGGTTAGGGCATAACGTAATCTCGGTGAGACCGACATACAAACTTCGGTGAGACCGAATTTCGTAATTAGCTAACCAGAGAGTTGGTCACGTAAACTCGATGGGACCGATTCGCTCTTTCGGTGAGACCGAAAAGTTACGAAAGGGAAACAGAGAGGTTACATTGCAATCTCGGTGGGACCGATCGCGCATTTCGGTTGGACCGAAAGCGTTACGAAGGGAAACAGAGAGATTACATTCCCATCTCGGTGAGACCGAGATCCCTATCGGTGAGACCGATTTGCCTAGGGTTTGTGGCAGTGGCTATGACATTTGAACTCGGTGGCGCCGGATAGAAAGAATCGGTACGGCCGAGTTTGACTTTAGGTTTAGGTCATATGTGGATGTGAGAAAGTAGTGGAGGGTTTTGGAGCATATCACTAAGCACATGAAGCAAGAGGCTCATTAAGAAACACCTCATCCCTCCTTGATAGTATTGGATTTTCCTATAGACTCAATGTGATCTTGGATCACTAAAATGTAAAATGTAGAGTCTTGAGCTTTTGAGCTTGAGCCAATCCTTTGTCTTTAATATTTTGAGGGATCCACTTTCATCATCCATGCCATGCCATTCATTGAGCTTTCCTGAAATATTTGTCTTGGAATAGCATTAGCTCAATGAGCTATATGTTGTTATGAATTATCAAAACCACCTAGGGATAGTTGCACTTTCAGTTGTCCCCTCTTTTCTCCCATGGCCCATGAGGCCCATGATTTCCCCGAGGATTCGGTAACCCCTCGGTACTCCGATAAAATACTCGAATCACTCGAAACCATTCCAATGTCCAAATATAACCTTCCAATATATGAATCTTTACCTCTCGACTATTTTGAGACTCCTCGTCATGTCCATGATCTCATCTGGGACTCCGAACAAACTTCGGTCACCAAAACACACAACTCATAATACAAATCGTCATCGAACGTTAAGCGTGCGGACCCTACGGGTTCGAGAGCTATGTAGACATGACCGAGACACATCTCCGGTCAATAACCAATAGTGGAACCTAGATGCTCATATTGGCTCCTACATATTCTACGAAGATCTTTATCGGTCAAACCGCATAACAACATACGTTATTCCCTTTGTCATTGGTATGTTACTTACCCGAGATTCGATCATCGGTATCATCATACCTAGTTCAATCTCGTTACCGGTCAAGTCTCCTTACTCGTTCCGTAATGCATCAGCCCGCAACTAACTCATTAGTCACATTGCTTGCAAGGCTTATAGTGATGTGCATCACCGAGAGGGCCCAGAGATATCTCTCCGATACTTTGAGTGACAAATCCTAATCTCGATCTATGCCAACTCAATAAACACCATCGTAGACACCTGTAGAGCATCTTTATAATCACCCAGTTACGTTGTGTCGTTTGATAGCACACAAACTGTTCCTCCGGTATTCGGGAGTTGCATGATCTCATAGTCAGAGGAATATGTAAGTCATGAAGAAAGCAATAGTAATAAAATTAAATGATCATAATGCTAAGCTAACGGATGGGTCTTGTCCATCACATCATTCTCTAATGATGTGATCCCGTTCATCAAATGACAACACATGTACGTGGTCGGAAACTTAACCATCTTTGATAAACGAGCTAGTCAAGTAGAGGCATACTAGGGACACTCTGTTTGTCTATGTATTCACACATGTACTAAGTTTCCGGTTAATACAATTCTAGCATGAATAATAAATATTTATCATGATATAAGGAAATATAAATAACAACTTTATTATTGCCTCTAGGGCATATTTCCTTCATTTAGCAATTGTTCTTCATTTCTTGAACTGCCGTAGATCCAAAAGTATAGGCATAATCTGTGAGACTTGTTTGTCCAACACTTGGTAAAATTCCAACAAGGTTGAAATCTATAGTCGTTAACCCGCTTCATTGTTTGGGCGCTTTAATCGACTTGGTAACCCGCCAAAGACTTGGCGGCTTAATCATGAATTTACGACTTGCCAAGAAATCCAAAGTTTTGTATAACCCATCGGCAATGCTTGCCGGCTTATTCCTTCGCAACTTAACCCGCCATATTCTCATAACCTGACAATTATTCCAAAAACGGCTCATAACTCCTTTTATAGCCTGTAACATGTAACCTTTCAAACTATTGGTAGCTCATTATTGTTCAAATGTCATAGAAACATTTAGGCGGCTACCCAAAGTGATTTAAATGCGCCACATCCTTATCTTTGGTTATAGCTTGTTCTTCCGACTCATCATGAGTCCCCCACCACCTGCGACTGGGTTGTGTCCCGAGTCATAGAGGACACACTTGTTGATCACATGACCATGGGGGTTTTACCCGCCAAAGAGATCATCCATTGGCGGGTTCCGGGCTCTGAATGTCCCCCTCAGCCCGAAGAGCTGAGGTTGTGGTTTTCACGGGTCACCTACTCCATGGCCTCTCACCGCCCGGCCCAAAATTCTTCTGAGACGTTCTGCATTTTTATAACCTTCATCCACAAGATATTGGCCCCATTCTGTCTCCAACATATGCAACTTTCAAGTGTCCTGCGAGGTATACCTTGGGGAAGAACCCTCCACTGACTTGTTCAGAGACTATTATTATATCAATGTGAGACTAGGATGGAGTTAATTGCAGGGAGCTACCACACTTCGGCACCATGTTACGAGTCAGTACCACTAATCGTGTTGGTCGCAATTCAGTACCACTTTAGGGCCTAAGTGTTGCAAAAAGGTCTGAACCCTATATAACAACGTATTGACGGTGTATCTGACCATTGGGGCCCACCTGTCAGGGCCTGATGTGGCATTTTTTTGCGGAAAACCCCTTTACCTTTTATTTAATCACACATAAATCCCTTAGTTGCCAAAAAAGAACCCGACTAAAATTTTCTTTTTCCGACAAAAATAAGGCATGTGCATCGACGCTCCCGTGGATATTCGCACCCGAGCCAGGTTATCCGCGGTGCATGCTCAGTGCCACTGTGCCACCGCCTCACCTTACTATGAAACCATGTTTTTTTTATATGTTCTGCTATTCCATTTTTTAAATATTTTTCTTTTAAATTTCTTTTATTTATTTCAAAACATGGGTATTTTCAGCACCGAAGAGGACTCGTTTGAAAATTTTCATCAAACTAAAGAAATAAATAAAATTGATGAACATAACACGGCAGTAGGATTCGAACTTGCGGACCTCCCGCTCGTGCACAGCTCGTCCTGGCCACCACGCCATGACAACCATTTCGTTTCAGATAAGGCGGGGTTGTTTTTATACTAGCACCGACACACTGGGCCCGCTATTGGGCCGGCCCATCAAGGGTTCGCGCAGTGAGTTACTGATTTGTTTTAATCATGATATTAAATACACTAAAATTGTTTAACTTTTATTAAAAAAATTGATGTGTTTCTTGAAATGACAGAATGTTTTTCACAACAAGTTCTTCGTACACGCTGAACATTTTTTGAAATACACATTGTAAAAATAATTATAAGAAAATGTTCACCTTAAATTATAAAATGTTCACCGCGCATTATGTAAAATTTTCATCATATCTTAAGAAAATTGTTCAACGATATATAAATATAAATCAACTTTCACTTAAAATATGTTCAACATATATTACAAATATGTTCATTTCGTATATAAAATATGTTCAACCTATATTACCAAAAGATCATTATATTAAAAAATCCCCATATGTAAAGAAAAGTTCATCATGCATTAAAAAATGTTCATTATAATCAGGAAAAGTGCGCAGCGTGCATTAGAAAAATCATGCATATTTAAAAACATGTTCATCATATACTGACGCCTATTTAAAAAAAATATTACGTAATTTTGTTAAAAATCCAAGAGGAAAACCAACCGAATGAATAAAAAAGGATGAAGAAAAACCTACAAATAAGCCACAACCAAAAACAAAATTAAAGCCTAAGAGAAATGAAACCTGCGCAATTGTAGGCCTCATTGCCCAGCAGCAGGCCCATTGTTCAGGCTCTAAAAAGAATCTATCCTAGAACATAACACGAGGCCTTTGTGGCGTAGTGGCTAGCATGCACTTACTCACGGTGGCGATGTATGCGTGTTATTTTAAACAAAAAAAATTCCAGAGGGTCTTTTTTGGCAAATAAAGGGATATCTGGCGTGCTTAAATAAAAGAGAGGGGTTTTCCACAAAAGAGCACGCCACGTCCAAGACTGACGGTGTGGGGCCACACGACCAAGTACAGGGTTATACGGCTGTCAGACCTTTTTGTAACAATTAGGCCCTAAAGTGGTGCTGAACTGCGACCAACACGACTAGTGGTAGTGACTCGTAACATGGTGCCGAAGTGTGGAAGCTCCCTGCAATTAACTCGGCTTAGTCTGGAGCTTGGTGGTGTATCCATTCAGAGGCGGAGAGATGTAACTTTCCCATCAGCCGTCCTGCCAAGCCACCCCAAATACTAGAACTACACTTGGTTTTATTGCAAGGACACATCCCTAGCCGGAGAGAACCCCCTACCGGGTTATTTCCCCTACCAGCTCACTACTAGCGGCCTGCTTCCAGGTCGACTGACCGCTGCAAAACATGGTTTATATGCCTCCACATTTTCAAAGGTCCAGGCTTTAATCGCCAACGGCTTAACCAGAATTGATCTTGTTCGCTGCTAGGTCGCCTGAACGATCTTGCCTTTGAGTCGGTGCAACGGCTTAATGTGCCAATACGCGGGTGATACCAAGGACCCACAACGCTAGAACTCAACACAGTTAACTGATAAGGAGATCAATGATACCGTCAAGTCACTTCTTGGGGAATCATTGGAAAACTGTAGCAAGACAGGTCTAAACCCTTTCTACGCCCTTAACCTGGCTCCGGATGTAAGTGTCTTGAATAAACTTCGTCTTACTTGTCTATCTTTTGTAAGTCAAACATTTAACCCTTTTGACTCATGTACAAACAGACTAACTCTCCATTTTGGAAGAAGAAAATACAAGCCGCTGCCGCTCCAGCTAAGAGGGCAAGGGGAACAAAATCTCGTGGCATGGGTCGTCGCAGCAAGCACATGGCCCAAGATCTTTTCCAGTTGGACTCGTCAGAGGTATAACTTGATTCTCTTGGCCTTCTATTTATGCAATTTATTGACGTTGTTTCCTCTCAGGAAGAGGCAGAGACCAACCATGCAGACGCAGCAGAGGTACCTATAATTTCCTTCGGCTCAGAACCCTTACTAAGAAAGAAAATTCGGCGGGTCATGCGGAAGGTGAAATTTTCTCATCCTCTTGCTCACTTGGATCCCAACTTTCTTTTGAAGAAACAGCAACATGAGTTAAGACGCCAGACCCGGAGTGGCGGCTCTCAAGACCTCGTCTCCGTCTTACCCAACACGCCTGCTCCCCGCAAGCATCAACATGAGGTGCCACATGACCTAGACTCTCTTTATCCATTAGCCGGCCTTATACGTCAACCTCTTAATCCTTCCAACTCAAATTATCAGAAGACGCCTCCATCATCCGGCGACTCTACTGGGACTCAAATGCCAACTTTCAAGATTTCCCAAGGGTTAGTGTTTTTATTTGTTTATCAATGACTTGTAATGATATACTCATAGACTTTGTATCTTTCTTGCAGAGGTGTTGCCAAAGCAGGCAAGAAACAAAAGCTGGGCGGGTCTTCAAAAGATGCCAAAACGGCTGAACCGGGGAAACAGACGGCATAAATTTATGAGGCCCTCACTCAAGACCTTGAAGAACCTGTTAATGACCAGCCGCCACCAATTGATGCCACCGTCCTTGATCAAATGGACACCAAGCTTACCCCGGCGGCCAGCCATGACCCGCCGAGCCCTAAGTTGCCGACTTCTCCGAAGCCAGCTGAAGAGATCCCTATTGAAAAGAACTCTGATGACGTGACTATCACTAGGACGACTTATACAGCGCCAGGGGCTTCCAATGTGCTAGCCAAGCATATTACCAAGGAAGAATCTCCTTCCTTGGAAAAAGGCAAAGCGACTAGACACGGAAACTACGCCTCCTTGATGCAATGAGATCCACGCATGTCGAATCGCCTCCATACCAGTCGTGACCTGGAAGCCGGCTTAGTGAACCTTATGAAGGGACGCTATGAGGTATGATTTTAACTCCTTTCCACATATATTTATATAGCCGCCAAGTCTTAAGTATAGGAAAAAATGTTGAGTGTGCTTGAGACTTCATAATAATGTCCAAATTGTAGCCCCTAAGGGCCGACTTATCTTCTCAAGATAATCCAGGTCTTCAAATATCAAATTTTGAATGAACCTTGTGCAGCTTTTCAAACATCGCTCATAGTAAAAAGATGAGTCATATTGATAATTAGCTCTTAAAAACCAAAGGCCCCCAAGGGCCGTCTTAACTTAACAAGATGAGACGGGACTTATAGTCACTTAAGAAATCGAAATATGTAGTCCCCAGGGGCCGGCTTAACTTAACAAGATGAGCCAAGACTTATAGTCACTTAAGAAATCCAAATACGTAGTCCCCAAGGGTCGGCTTAACTTAACAAGATGAGCTGGGACTTATAGATAAAAATGACCTACATTAGCCCCCAAGTGCCAAGCATATTGCTTGCAATGTACTTGGTACTTGATTAATTATACCTCATCAAACTTGATTAATTATACCTCATCAAACTTGCTTGCAATGTACTTGGTACTTGATTAATTAAAAATCAAAGAGGGTTTTGATGTTGAAAGAGCCGCCTAGGAGGCTGACAAGGCTGCTTTCCAGAAGAGAGCCGAAGAGGCTGAAAATCAACTTAAGCCGGTGACTGAAGAGCTTGCCGGCTTAAAGCAGTATATAACTCACATGATAACCACCATCTTCGGTAAGCTAAAAAACTTACACGTCATCATATTTTTGCAAAGTTCTATAACTCATCAAGCGAGTAATTTTTATATAACCTCTAAATCGCCTGGCGATTCTTGTGCAAAAAATTGAACAGGCTCCAGAAGCACAAGTCTTGGTCAAAACATGCTGCTTAAACTGAAGGCGGTCTACTCATTGATTGACCAGCTATATACTGGAACTCTTTCCAGTCTTGTTTCTCTATCAGGTGGGAAGAAACCTCCAACGCTTGTCAAAGCCATGCTGGATCAGTTCTCGACGGCACTGGCTCAAATCGAAGAGTGTAAATTGTCAGCCGTCTGAGCTGGAGCCATTGTTGCTCTAGGCCGAGCCAAGGCATGGCAATCAGAGGTTGACCCGGAGGAGATTGTTGGGAAACGTAGTAATTTCAAAAATTTTCCTACGATCACGCAAGACCATGGTGATGGCATAGCAACGAGATGAGAGTGTTGTCTACGTACCCTCGTAGACCCACAGCGGAAGCGTTGACGCAACGTAGAGGAAGTAGTCGTACTTCTTCACGATCCAACCGATCCAAGTACCGAGCGTGCGGCACCTCCGAGTTCAGCACACGTTCAGCTCGATGGCGTCCCTCGAACTCCGATCCAGCCGAGTGTTGAGGGAGAGTTTACGTCAAGACGACGGCGTGGTGACGATGATGATGTTCCACCGGCGAGGGCTTCGCCTAAGCTCCGCCACGGTTTTCTCGAGGTGTAATATGGTGGAAGGGGCACCGACACGGCTAAGGAAAGATCTCAAGGATCAACTTGTGTGTCATGGGGTGCCCTCTGCCCCTGTATATAAAGGAGGGAAGGGGAGGGCTGGCCGGCCAAGGGAGGTGCGCCAGGGTGTCCTACTCCTACTAGGAGTAGGATTCCCCCAATCCTAGTCCAACTAGGTTTCCCCAAGTGGGAAGGGAGAGAGAGGGCGCCTTCTCCTAGTCCTAATAGGACTAGGGAAGGGGGAAGGTGTGACCAGCACTTGGGCCCCTTCTCTCCTTTCCACTAAGGCCCATGTTGGCCCATTAGCATTCCGGGGGTTAGGTAACCTCCCTTGCTGGTAAAATTCCCAATTTCACCGGAACACTTCCGATGTCCAAACATAGACTTCCAATATATGAATCTTTATGTCTCGACCATTTCGAGACTCCTCGTCACGTCCGTGATCTCATCCGGGACTCGAACAACCTTCGTACAGAAACATCATAACAACTCATAGTAACCGCCATCGAAGCGTTAAGCGTGCGGACCCTACGGGTTCGAGAACTATGTAGACATGATCGAGACACCTCTACGGTCAATAACCAATAGCGGGACCTGGATGCCCATATTGGCTCCTACATATTCTACGAAGATCTTTATCGGTCGAGACCGCATAACAACATACGTTGTTCCCTTTGTCATCGGTATGTTACTTGCCCGAGATTCGATCGTCGGTATCCAATACCTAGTTCAATCTGCTACCGGCAAGTCTCTTTACTCGTTCCGTAATACATCATCTCACAACTAACTCATTAGTTGCAATGCTTGCAAGGCTTATGTGATGTGCATTACCGAGAGGGCCCAGAGATACCTCTCCGACAATCGGAGTGACAAATCCTATTCTCGAAATATGCCAACCCAACATGTACCTTCGGAGACACCTGTAATGTACCTTTATAATCACCCGATTCGTTGTGACGTTTGGTAGCACCAAAGTGTTCCTTAGGCAAACGGGAGTTGCATAATCTCATAGTCATAGGAACATGTATAAGTCATGAAGAAAAGCACTAGCAACAAACTATACGATCAAAAAGGTGCTATGCTAATGGAATGGGTCATGTCAATCAGATCATTCAACCAATGATGTGATCCCGTTAATCAAATAACAACTCCTTGTTCATGGTTAGGAAACATAACCATCTTTGATTAACGAGCTAGTCAAGTAGAGGCATACTAGTGACACTCAGAGGTTTATGTATTCACACATGTATTATGTTTCCTGTTAATACAATTCTAGCATGAATAATAAACATTTATCATGATATAAGGAAATAAATAATAACTTTATTATTGCCTCTAGGGCATATTTCCTTGAGTCTCCCACTTGCACTAGAGTCAATAATCTAGATTACACAGTAATGATTCTCACACCCATGGAGTCTTGGTGCTTTGATCATGTTTTGCTCGTGGAAGAGGCTTAGTCAACGTGGTCTGCAACATTCAGATCCGTATGTATCTTGCATATCTCTATGTCTCCCACGGACCAAATCCGGATGGAGTTGAAGGCGTCTTTTGATGTGCTTGGTTCTCTTGTGAAATCTGGATTCCTTTGCTAAGGCAATTGCACCAGTATTGTCACAAAAGATTTTCATTGGACCCGATACACTAGGTACAACACCTAGATCGGTTATGAACTCCTTCATCAAGACTCCTTCATTATCTGATTCCCAAGCAGCTATGTACTCAACTTCACATGTAGATCCCGCCACGACGCTTTGTTTGGAACTGCACCAACCGACAGCTCCTCCGTTTAATGTAAATACGTATCCGGTTTGCGATTTAGAATCGTCCGGATCGATGTCAAAGCTTAACGTCGGCGTAACCGTTCTGACGAGTTCTTTGTCACCGCCATAAATGAGAAACATATCCTTAGTCCTTCTCAAGTACTTAAGGATGTTCTTGACCGCTGTCGATGATCCACTCTGGATTACTTTGGTACACCGCCAAACTTATAGCAAGGCACACATCAGGTCTGGTACACAGCATTGCATACATGATAGAGCCTATGGCTGAAGCATAGGAACATCTTTCATTTTCTCTCTATCTTCTGCGGTGGTCGGGCATTGAGTCTTACTCAACTTCACACCTTGTAACACCGGCAAGAACCCTTTCTTTGCACGATCCATTTTGAACTTTTCAAAACTTTATCAAGGTATGTGCTTTGTGAAAGTCCTATTAAGCGTCTTGATCTATCTCTATAGATCTTAATGCCCAATATGTAAGCAGCTTCACCGAGGTCTTTCATCGAAAAACTCTTATTCAAGTATCCCTTTATGCTATCCAGAAATTCTATATCATTTCCGATCGGTAATATGTCATCCACATATAATACCGTAAATGCTCTGAGCTCCCACTCACTTTCTTGTAAATCTGAGGCTTCTCCAAAAGTGCATATAAAACCAAATGCTTTGATCACACTATCAAAACGTTTATTCCAACTCCGAGAGGCTTGCACCAGTCCATAAATGGATCGCTGGAGCTTGCACACTTTGTTAGCTCCCTTTGGATCGACAAAACCTTACGGTTGCATCATATACAACTCTTCTTCCAAATCCATTCAGGAATGCAGTTTTAACATCCATTTGCCAAATTTCATAATCATAAAATGCGGCAATTGCTAACATGATTCGGACGGACTTAAGCATCGCTTCTGGTGAGAAGGTCTCATCGTAGTCAATCCCTTGAACTTGTCGAAAACCCTTTGCAACAAGTCGAGCTTTATAGACGATAACATTACCATCGGCGTCAGTCTTCTTCTTGAAGATCCATTTATTCTCAATTGCTTGCCGATCATCGGGCAAGTCAACCAAAGTCCACACTTTGTTTTCATACATGGATCCCATCTCAGATTTCATGGCCTCAAGCCATTTTGTGGAATCTGGGCTCACCATCGCTTCTTCATAGTTCGTAGGTTCATCATGTTCCATTAACATGACTTCGAATAGGATTACCGTACCACTCTGGTGCAGATCTTGCTCTGGTTGATCTCTGAAGTTCTGAGAAACTTGATCTGAAGTTTCATGATCATCATCATTAGCTTCCTCCCTATTTGGTGTAGGTGTCACGGAAACTGATTTACGTGATGTACTACTTCTCAATAAGGGAGAAGATACGATTATCTCATCAAGTTCTACTTTCCTCCCACTCACTTCTTTCGAGAGAAACTCCTTCTCCAAAAAGTTTCGAATTTAGCAACAAAAATCTTGCCTTCGGATCTGTGATAGAAGGTGTACCCAACAGTCTCCTTTGGGTATCCTATGAAGACACATTTCTCCGATTTGGGTTCGAGCTTATCAGGTTGAAGCTTTTTCACATAAGCATCGCAGCCCCAAACTTTCAGAAACGACAACTTTGGTTTCTTGCCAAACCATAGTTCATAAGGCGTCGTCTCAACGGATTTAGATGGTGCCCTATTTAAAGTGAATGTAGCCGTCTCTAGAGCATAACCCCAAAAGCGATAGCGGTAAATCAAGAAGAGACATCATAGATCGCACCATATCTAATAAAGTACGACACTGACGTTCGGACACACCATTACGTTGTGGTGTTCGGTGGCGTAAGTTGCGAAACTATTCCGCATTGTTTCAAATGTAGGCCAAACTTCGTAACTCAAATATTCTCCTCCACGATCGGATCGTAGAAACTTTATTTTCTTGTTACGATGATTTTCCACTTCACTCTGAAATTCCTTGAACTTTTCAAATGTTTCAGACTTGTGTTTCATTAAGTAGATATACCCATATCTGCTCAAATCATCTGTGAAGGTGAGAAAATAATGATATCCGCCACGAGCCTCAACATTCATTGGACCACATACATCAGTATGTATGATTTCCAATAAATCTGTTGCTCTCTCCATAGTTACGGAGAACGGTGTTTTAGTCATCTTGCCCATAAGGCACGGTTCGCAAGTGCCAAGTGATTCATAATCAAGTGACTCCAACAGTCCATCAGTATGGAGTTTCTTCATGCGCTTTACACCGATATGACCTAAACGGCGAGGCCACAAATAAGTTGCACTATCATTATCAACTCTACATCTTTTGGCTTCAACATTATGAATATGTGTATCACTACTATCGAGATTAAGTAAAAACAAACCATTCTTCAATGGTGCATGACCATAAAAGATATTATTCATATAAATAGAACAACCATTATTCTCTCGATTTAAATGAATAACCGTCCTCGCATCAAACAAGATCCAGATATAATGTTCATGCTCAACGCTGGTACTAAATAACAATTATTTAGGTCTAATACTAATCCGAAGGTAGATGTAGAGGTAGCGTGCCGATTGCGATCACATCGACTTTGGAACCATTTCCCACGCGCATCGTCACCTCGTCCTTAGCCAATCTTCGCTAATCCGTAGCCCTGCTTCGAGTTGCAAATATTAGCAATGTAACCAGTATCAAATACCCAGGTGCTACTGCGAGTATTAGTAAGGTACACATCAATAACATGTATATCATATATACCTTTGTTAACCTTGCCATCCTTCTTATCCGCCAAATACTTGGGGCAGTTCCGCTTCCAGTGACCAGCCTGCTTGCAATAGAAGCACTTTCGGGCCTGAGCTTAGGACCAGACTTGGGTTTCTTCTCTTGATCGACAACTTGCTTGCCGTTCTTTTGAAGTTTCCTTTTCTTTCCTTTGCCCTTTTTCTTGAAACTAGTGGTTTTGTTAACCATCAACACTTGATGCTCCTTTTTGATTTCTACCTCCGCGGCTTTCAAAGATCGCGAAGAGCTCGGGCATTGTTTTGGTCATCCCTTGCATATTATAGTTCATCACGAAGCTCTTGTAGCTTGGTGGCGATGATTGGAGAATTACATCAATGACGCAATCATCCGGAAGATTAACTCCCGGTTGAATCAAGTGATTGTTATATCCGGACATTACGAGTATATGCTCCTTGTAACCGTTCTCCTCCATTTTACAGCTATAGAACTTATTGGAGACTTCATATCTCTCAATCCGGGCATTCGCTTGGAATATTAACTTCAACTCTGGAACATCTCATATGCTCCATGGTGTTCAAAACGACGTTGAAGTCCCGGTTCTAAGCCGTAAAGCATGGCACATTGAACTATAGAGTAGTCATCGACTTTGCTTTGCCAGACGTTCACAACTTCGGCGCAGCCCTTGCACAGGCCCGGCACCTAACGGTGCTTCCAGGACGTAATTCTTCTGTGCAGCAATAAGGATAATCCTCAAGTTACGGACCCAGTCCGTGTAATTGCTGCCATCATCTTTCAATTTTGCTTTCTCAAGGAACGCATTAAAATTCAACGGAACAACAAAGACGAGCCATCTATCTACACATCATAGACAAGCAAGATACTATCGGTACTAAGTTCATGATAAATTTAAGTTCAATTAATCATATTACTTAAGAACTCCCACTTAGAAAAATATCCTCTAATTCTCTAAGTGATTGCGTGATCCATATCAACTACACCATGACCGATCATCACGTGTGATGGAGTAGTTTCAATGGTGAACATCAATATGTTGATCATATCTACTATATGATTCACGCCGACCTTCGGTCTATGTGTTCCGAGGTCATATCTTATATGCATAGCTCGTCAAGTATAACCTGAGTATTCTGCGTGTGCAACTGTTTTGCACCCGTTGTATTTGAACGTAGAGCCTATCACACCCGATCACGTGGTGTCTCAAAGACGAAGAACTTTACATAGCGGTGCATACTCGGGAGAACACTTCTTGATAATTTAGTAAGGGATCATCTTATAATGCTACCGTCAATCAAAGCAAGATAAGATGCATAAAGGATTAACATCACATGCAATCAATATAAGTGATATGATATGGCCATCATCATCTTGTGCTTGTGATCTCCATCTCCGAAGCAATCCATGATCACCATCGTCATCGGCGCGACACCTTGATCTCCATCGTAGCATCGTTGTCGTCTCGCCAATCTTATGCTTCCACGACTATCACTACCGCTTAGTAATAAAGTAAAGCATTACATCGCGATTGCATTGCATACAATAAAGCGACAACCATATGGCTCCTGCCAGTTGCCGATAATTCGGTTACAAAACATGATCATCTCATACAATAAAATATAGCATCACGTCTTGACCATATCACATCACAACATGCCCTGCAAAAACAAGTTAGACGTCCTCTACTTTGTTGTTGCAAGTTTTACGTGGCTGCTACGGGCTGAGCAAGAACCGTTCTTACCTACGCATCAAAACCACAACGATACTTCACAAATAGACTCCGTTTAACCTTCTCAAGGACCGGGCGTAGCTACACTCGGTTCAACTAAAGTTGGAGAGACAGTCTTCCACAAGCCATCTATGTGCAAAGCACGCCGAGGAACCGGTCTCAGCGTAAAATGCACGCGTAAGGTTGGTCTGGATCGTCATCCAACAATACCGCTGAACCAAAGTATGACATGCTTTGGTAGGCGGTATGACTTGTATCGTCCACAACTCACTTGTGTTCTACTCGTGCATATGACATCTACGCATAAAACCAGGCTCGGATGCCACTGTTGGGAAACGTAGTAATTTCAAAAATTTTCCTACGATCACGCAAGACCATGGTGATGGCATAGCAACGAGATGAGAGTGTTGTCTACGTACTCGTGAGACCCACAGCGGAAGCGTTGACGCAACGTAGAGGAAGTAGTCGTACTTCTTCACGATCCAACCGATCCAAGTACCGAACGCACGGCACCTCCGAGTTCAGCACACGTTCAGCTCGATGGCGTCCCTCGAACTCCGATCCAGCCGAGTGTTGAGGAGAGTTTCACAAGACGACGGCGTGGTGACGATGATGATGTTCCACCGGCGCAGGGCTTCGCCTAAGCTCCGCCACGGTTTTCTCGAGGTGTAATATGGTGGAAGGGGCACCGACACGGCTAAGGAAAGATCTCAAGGATCAACTTGTGTGTCATGGGGTGCCCTCTGCCCTGTATATAAAGGAGGGAAGGGGAGGGGCTGGCCGGCCAAGGGAGGTGCGCCAGGTGTCCTACTCCTACTAGGAGTAGGATTCCCCAATCCTAGTCCAACTAGGTTTCCCAAGTGGGAAGGGAGAGAGGGGGCGCCTTCTCCTAGTCCTAATAGGACTAGGGAAGGGGGAAGGTGCTGACCAGCACTTGGGCCCCTTCTCTCTTTCCACTAAGGCCCATGTTGGCCCATTAGCATTCCGGGGGGTTCCGGTAACCTCCCGGTACTTGGTAAAATTCCCAATTTCACCCGGAACACTTCCGATGTCCAAACATAGACTTCCAATATATGAATCTTTATGTCTCGACCATTTCGAGACTCCTCGTCACGTCCGTGATCTCATCCGGACTCAACAACCTTCGGTACAGAAACATCATAACAACTCATAGTAACTGTCATCGAAACGTTAAGCGTGCGGACCCTACGGGTTCGAGAACTATGTAGACATGATCGAGACACCTCTCTGGTCAATAACCAATAGCGGGACCTGGATGCCCATATTGGCTCCTACATATTCTACGAAGATCTTTATCGGTCAGACCGCATAACAACATACGTTGTTCCCTTTGTCATCGGTATGTTACTTGCCCGAGATTCGATCGTCGGTATCCAATACCTAGTTCAATCTGCTACGGCAAGTCTCTTTACTCGTTCCGTAATACATCATCTCACAACTAACTCATTAGTTGCAATGCTTGCAAGGCTTATGTGATGTGCATTACCGAGAGGGCCCAGAGATACCTCTCCGACAATCGGAGTGACAAATCCTATTCTCGAAATATGCCAACCCAACATGTACCTTCGGAGACACCTGTAATGTACCTTTATAATCACCCGATTACGTTAGACGTTTGGTAGCACCCAAAGTGTTCCTTAGGCAAACGGGAGTTGCATAATCTCATAGTCATAGGAACATGTATAAGTCATGAAGAAAAGCACTAGCAACAAACTATACGATCAGGTGCTATGCTAATGGAATGGGTCATGTCAATCGATCATTCAACCAATGATGTGATCCCGTTAATCAAATAACAACTCCTTGTTCATGGTTAGGAAACATAACCATCTTTGATTAACGAGCTAGTCAAGTAGAGGCATACTAGTGACACTCTGTAGGTTTATGTATTCACACATGTATTATGTTTCCTGTTAATACAATTCTAGCATGAATAATAAACATTTATCATGATATAAGGAAATAAATAATAACTTTATTATTGCCTCTAGGGCATATTTCCTTCAGAGATAGCCACCGGATTCCCGGAATATAAGAATGATGGGTCAATTTTTGAAGAACAAGACTTCAACAAATGCGTCAGGGAGATGCGGCCCGTAGCATGCAAGCTTATTGAAGAGCTGAATTTGAACCATTATACGATGGCTTACGATGAAAACAACAAAAAAATTAAGCCGCCCACGCATCCAGTGATGGATCTTGTTCCTCCCAGCCGTAAGCACATTTTCGCCCCTGACCTTGACCCTTCCGTTATTATTCATGATGAAGCCACATTCGAGGCCTTAACCGGCATGGATTGGACATCGGTGACCTCCAGATGGTCGACAAGGAAGAACTAGCACGGGATGACCCGGAGTCGTCAAGACATCAAGAAAAAAGTTGATCATAGCAGTGATGAACCAGGCGTCTCTCAGGCTAGTTTGTAGGAGTGCAACTCCAAAAAAACTTTTGTCTCAATATTTTGGGCTTAATGGAAGCTCTGCAATAGGGTAGTTTAAAACAATGATCTGCCTTGTCATGCCATCATTCATGTTTATCTCAACTCTTGAGCCGACAATTGAACTTAATAGCATGTTGGATAAAATCATATATATATGAGCCGAGCCACGACTCTTGTTTTCATTTGAAGTTTTGCATGTCCTGCAAAAAACTAAACAACATGTGTACTGGCGACTTAAAGTCAAAAGCCAGGGCAGGTGACAACCCAAAAATATGTAGCCTTATACGACTACTAGAAAAGATCATAACCAAGGCTATTCAAGCCAAAACATACTGGAAACTTAAAGTCACAAACTAGGGCGGGTGACAACCTGAAATATAAGTAACATAACCCGGAGCCTCATGACCAGGTAATCATGATTTGCACAAAAGCAAAATTTTAGACGAAAACATCCAAAAAATCCCAAAAGGAGAAAGATACGAAAAAGCTCAAATATTTGTTAGGCCGGTCTTCCAAAACATGACCAAACAAGTTGGCTCACAGTCCTTGTGCTTTCAAGGCCGCACAAGCATTTGAGTTTATCCTAGCTCATTGTAAGTTGACCCTCACGTGACACAAGCCGCTGTTTTAACCTTAACAAGTTCAGGGTCTTAAAAAGATTGACTGTTAAGAGTTTGGCGAGCCACTTGGTGGAGTAGCAAGTTGCAAATAGGCAGGTATAACTCATAATGTGGCGACTCAGGCTGGCCAAGAGGGTATGAAAGCTAAACCCGGTGGGTTGGAAGTGACCTTATGACCAATTAATAAAGACTCAGATACACAGAAATGAACGACAGAGGCCCTGAATTTTTCAGGGATGACGGCTTTATTATATTGATCATAAAAAGATATATACATCTACAGAAGTATGTACAATGGGGAGAGCCGGTGACTCAAGTATAGTAAGGCCGAAGATGAGCAATATTCCATGGCATGTTGGTCTCCTGCTCAGAGGTGTGTGACTTCTTGTGCTCACGTATATCAATAATATTATACGAGCCATTGTTAAGATTCTTACTGGCCACAACATGTCCTTCCCAAGGTGGGATAACTTATGCATATCTATCTAATCTTGAATCAGCCGGAGCACTAAGTCGCCTTCTTGAAACGCCCGAGTCTTGACTCTGCGGCTATGATAGCAACACAGGTCTTGCTGGTATATCGTTGAATGAGTCATCGCAAGGTCACGTTCTTCATCCAAAGCGTCAAGTGCGTTCTGTCGTGCTATCTCATTATCAGTTTCAACATAAGCCGCCACTCGGGGCGAGTCATGACGGATATCACTTGGGAGAACCGCCTCTGCACCATAGACCATGAAGAAAGGCATATAGACTGTGGACCTGTTGGAGGTAGTATTGATACTCCAAAGTACTGAAGGTAACTCTTCAACCCAACAACCCGGCCTACGTTCCAAAGGAACCATAAGCCGGGGCTTGACGCCTCTCAAAATTTCCTGGTTAGCCCTTTCTGACTGACCATTGGACTGTGGGAGAGCCACGTAAGAAACATCAAGACGAATATGCTCTCTTTGACAGAACTCCTTCATAGCACCCTTAGACAAATTAGTGCCATTATCAGTGATGACACTATGAGTATAACCAAAGCGGAAGATCAACTTTTTAATAAACTGAACTGCAGTCGCTGCATCACACTTGCTAACTGGCTCTGCTTCTACCCACTTGGTAAATTTGTCAACCACCACCAAAAGGTGGGTCTTGTTACCATTAGACCTCTTGAAAGGTCCAACCATATCAAGCCCCCAGACTGCAAACCGCTAAGTTATTGGAATCATGCGCAATCCCAGAGCCGGCACATGAGCTCATCAAAAAAATTCTGACATCCATCACACTTACTGACGATATCTTCTGCATCAGCATAAGCCGTCAACCAATAAAACCCATGAAGAAACGCCTTAGCCACCAAAGATTTTAAGCCGGCATGATGACCACAATCACCCTCATGAATTTCTCGTAAGATTTCATGACCCTTTTCATTTGGATTTGACTGTAGTCGGTCTATGTGTGTACTTGGATCATGTATGTTTTACTTAAGTATTGTGTGAAGTGGCGATTGTAAGCCAACCCTCTATTTATCCCTTTCTTGTTCATTACATGGTATTGGGTGAAGATGACCCTTCTTGCGACCAAACCACAATGCGGTTATACCTCTAAGTCGTCCCTCGACACATGGGAGATATAGCCGCATCGTGGGCATTACAAGTTGGTAATCAGAGCCATCCCCGACTTAGGAGCCCCCTGCTTGATCAAATCGCTAACGTTGTTGAGTCTAAAACAAAAAAAATTGAGTCTTAGGATTATATATATCGGAGAGTAGGATTCTTTTTACTCCTCAGTCCCTTCGTCGCTCTGGTGAGGTCTCCTGACGTAGATGTTTTTATTTTCTCTCCTCAAATTTCACGAATTTTTTTTAGGATCACGCGGGTATCTTGGGATCGTTCCGATATTCTTGTGACGAGAACATTGTTCTTGGTGCCTCCTGACATTTAGGGGTTGTGGTAGTGTCCCGGGGAGTTGAGCTCCGAGGTGTTGTCGTCACAATTTTATCGTTCCAGTTCTGGAATACCTGAGTTCGCCGACATCGAAAATTTCTTTTATGCAGCCAGTGGTGAGATAACCTCGACGCCACCCAGTACTGGGGCGGGAGTTCGGGAGTATTGCCATAGCTTGTATAACAGATGCTTTTCGAAGGTTGAGGTACACACATGGTTTTAAATAGCGGATAGCGAGCTGGTAGCGGATTGGGGCCCGCGTAGCGGAATATGGATAGCGGGAGATATTGCGCGCGCTATGCCCGCATAGCGGATTTGTAAAAACACTAGATTACTGTGTATATTTCTATATTATTAAGAAAAAGTAATGGCATTTAATTTGAGCAGTAGCGGACGCTATTGCGCTAGCGCTATTGCGGACGCAATAGCGGATGATATCTCTGCTATTTGAAACTATTGGTACACCATTTCCGGAGTTTTCTTGGTTATGTGTTGACAGATTGTTACAACTGGATGTAGGGATTGTTTAGTTGGGTGAGATATATTGCTTCCCCTGTATCCCCAACACAAGATTGCATAACCAGAAAGTTTTGGGAGTTTATAGGCGGGAATTCAAGTAGCTCTAGTTATTCTTCCCGCAGGTATTTGATATGTGATTGGGCGATCCTTACCATTTATTTGTTCCAGTTGTACCTTGTTATTTCATTCATCAATCTCTTATCAAGTGGCTTCTCACCAAAATGGTTGTGTAATGTTAACTTTGGAATTCATTCGTTCAATCCTTGTTACAATGTTTGTTGTGAAGACTATATGTTGCCATTTCTATCCGTAGATTCAGCTTGTCTATCTGTGTATCATTGTTCTAAAGGATGTCATTGAGGGAGTCCTGGACTAAGGGGTCCTCGGGCGTCCGGCTTGTTATCCATGGGCCGGACTGATGGGATGTGAAGACATGAAAGCCGAAGACTATACCCGTGTCCGGATTGGACTCTCCTTGGCGTGGAAGGCAAGCTTGGCGACCAACGATGAAGATTCCTTGTTATGTAACCGACTCCATGTAACCCTAGATCCCCCCGTGTCTATATAAACCGGAGGGGTTAGTCCGGAAAGGAGATATTCATTACCACAGTCATACAGGCTAGACTTCTAGGGTTTAGCCATTACGATCTCGTAGTAGATCAACTCTTGTAATACTCATATTCATCAAGATCAATCAAGCAGGAAGTAGGGTATTACCTCCATAGAGAGGGCCCGAACCTGGGTAAACATCGTGTCCCCTGTCTCCTGTAACCATCGATCCTAGACACATAGTTCGGGACCCCCTACCCGAGATCCGCCGGTTTTGACACCGACAGTCACCCTCTTCAGGATGGCTCCTCCAACGCGTCAAAATTCGCAACGTACTAAGGGAGAGCGGTCCAACCCTCCACCACCTCCTCCGCCTCCAAAGGCATGGCAAGCTATCATGGCAGCCACCAACGCCAACACCCAGATGCTTTTGCAAATCTTGCAAGAGCGCAACCAAGGCCAAGGCAACCAAGGGAATCAAGGTCAAGGGCAGTTCAACAATCAGCCTCAGTTTGCTACCCTCAACCAGTTCCTTGCAAATCAGCCAAAGTCTTTCAGCAACTGTGTTGAGGCCACAGACGCCGATGATTGGCTCATGGACATCAGCAATCAGTTTGAATGTAGCAATGTCAGGCCTGAGGACTACGTCAAGTTTGCTTCTTTTCAGCTCAAGGACCAAGCAGCTGATTGGTATCAGCAATACAGAGATTCCAGAGGAGGTCGAGTGATTACCTGGGATGACTTCTGCCGAGACTTCAAAGCTCACCACATTCTTACAAGTGTTGTTGAGAGCAAGCGTGAGGAATTCCACAATCTCAAGCAAGGAAGCATGTCCGTGTACCAATACAACATCCAGTTTCAGAAACTTGCTTGCTTCGCAAGGCAGGATGTTCCTGATGAAAAGAGCATGATCTATCACTTCAGGGGTGGCCTCAGAAAAGATGTGCAGTTAGCTCTCGTGCTTCTTGAGCCTACTAAGTTTGATCAATTCTATAACATGGCCCTCAAGCAAGAAGGTGCTCAGCTCAAGTGTGAGGCTTCAAAGAAGAGAATCAGGGATGCAGTTGAGTCTTCTTCTTCCTCACAAGTGGCAGCTAAGCAAATGAAGTTACGCTTCCTCCTCCCCATTTCACACCCTACCAAATAGAAGAACAAAGGTGGCCATGGATCTTCCCACCCACCCAACCCAGGCTATCAGAACAAGTCTCAAACTCAAGCTCCAAGGTCAAGTGCTCCTACTCCTTATCACCGTCCGCTCTCAGAGGTGACTTGCAAAAAGTGTCAGCAGAAAGGACACTATGCGAACAAGTGCTTCGACCAAAGGTGCCTTCCGCCTCCTCCTCCTGTGAGGTATTCAAGCAATGCAGTGATCAAGCATAATCCCAAGTCTGCAAGAGTGAACTTGATGAATTCAGTTCAAGCACAGGATTCTTCAGAAATGATCATGGGTAATCTCCAGCTTAATGATATTCCTGCAAAAATTTTATTTGATAATGGTGCATCACATTGTTTCATCTCAAGACCTTTTGCATCAAAGCATGAGTTGGTTTTTCAAGATTTGCCTAGACCATTATCAGTTGTTTCTCTGGGTAAATTCATGAATGCAAGCTCGATGGTTCGGGATGTTTCTATCAAGATGGGCAACTATAAATTTCTGTCTTCTCCAATTGTTCTTGGCGACTCGGATATTGATCTAATTCTCGGGATGGGCTGGCTTTCTAAGCACAAGGCTCAACTTGATTGTGCTGCCAGGGAGACTCAATTGACACACTCTTCTGAGGATGTGATCATCTATGCCGCTCGTGACGAAACCATTTGACTATTTTCTCTCAATGAGAAGGGCGAGTTAGATGCAATTTCTCAGATTCCAGTCGTTTGTGAGTACCAAGATGTCTTTCCAGAAGAGCTTCCAGGTATGGCTCCTCACCGTCTAGTTGAATTCGTTATCGATCTTGAGCCTGGTACTGAACCCGTTTGCAAGTGTCCATACAAGCTTGGACCAAAGGAGCTGAAGGAATTGAAGAAACAACTCGATGAACAAGAGCGTCTGGGTCTGATCAGACCGAGTTCATCTCCGTGGGGTTGTGGTGTTCTTTTTGTCCAGAAGAAGGATGGCATGGACCGACTTTGCGTCGATTACCGTCCATTGAACAAGAAGACAATCAACAACAATTATCCACTTCCCAACATCAATGAGCTATTCGAGCAACTTAAAGGTGCTAAAGTATTCTCCAAGCTTGACCTCCGTATGGGTTATCATCAGATTCGCATTGGTGAAGAAGATATCCCCAAGATAGCATTCAGAACAAGCTACGGTTCTTATGAATACACTATCATGTCTTTCGGCCTTGTCAATGCTCCTCCAACGTTCTCTCGCATGATGAACTTCACCTTCAACCCCTACACAAATGAATTCATCCTGGTGTATCTCGATGATATCTTGGTCTTCTCCAAGAATAGGAAGGACCATGCCAAACATATGCGATTGGTGCTCGACAAGCTCAGAGAGTATCAATTCTATGCGGAGTTTTCCAAATGTGAGTTTTGGCTTGATGAAGTTATTTATCATGGGCACATCATATCCGCCAAGGGCATTGCTGTTAATCTGGAGAAGGTTTCTGCAATTGTGAAATGGGAGCCTCCTCAGAATGTCAAGGAGCTCCGCAGTTTCCTTGGACTTGCAAGCTATTGTCGAAGATTCGTTGAGAATTTCTCAAAGATTGCAAAGCCTCTTTCTAACCTCCTCTAGAAGCATGTCAATTATGCCGGGAATCTTGAGTGTGACGTTGCTTTCAACACTCTCAAAGAGAAGCTAGTCTCAGCTCATGTCTTAACTCCTCCTGATGAATCCAATCCATTCGAAGTTTTCTGTGATGCCTCATTGAAAGGTCTCGGTGCTGTGTTAATGCAAGAGAAAAAAGTTGTGGCTTATACCTCTCGTTAGCTGAAGCCCAACGAAAGGTACTACCCCACTCACGATCTTGAGTTGGCGGTAGTTGTCCATCCATTAATAACATGGGGACATCTCTTATTGGGAAGGCAAGTGGACATTTTCACTAATCACAAGAGCCTCAAATATATCTTCACTCAACCCAACCTCAACCTCAGGCAAACTCATTGGGTCGAAATGATAAAGAGTACAATCCAAGTATTGAATATACTCCAGGAAAGGCCAATGTGATTGCAGATGCTTTGAGCAAAAAGGCTTATTGCAACAGCTTAATTCTCAAGCCATTCCAACCAGATCTTTGTGAAGCTTTCCGCAAACTCAACCTCCAAGTTGTTCCTCAAGGTTTTCTTGCCAACCTTCAAGTCACTCCTACTTTGGAAGACCAAATTCGTGAGACACAACTCCTTGACACCATGGTGCAGAGGGTGAAACATGGTATTGCCAAGGGCCTACTCAAATACAAGTGGTATCGCATTGATGACAAAGACACTTTATTCTTTGAGGACCGGATTGTGGTTCCTAAAGGTGATTTAAGGAAGGTCATAATGAATGAAGCGCACAATTCTCTTATGTCCATTCATCCTCGCAGTTCGAAGATGTACCATGACCTCAAGCAGTCATATTGGTGGACTCGAATGAAGCGAGAGATCGCTCAATTCAGGAACGAATGTGATGTATGTCGAAGGGTGAAAGAAGAACACCAACGACCAGCTGGTCTCCTCCAACCTCTTGCTATTCCAGAATGGAAGTTCGATCGTATCGAAAAGGACTTCGTTACTGGATTTCCCAAGTCCAAGCGTGGGAATGATGCTATCTTCGTTGTCATTGACAAGCTTACAAAACTGGCTCATTTCCTTCCAATCAAAGAATCTATCACAACAGCTAAGTTGGCAGAGCTATACACCTCCAGAATTGTCTCCTTGCACGGTATTCTGCAATTGATCTCTTCAGACCGCGGAAGCATTTTCACCTCCAAGTTCTAGGACTCCTTCTAGAAGTCCATGGGCACCAACATTCGCTTCATCACGGCTTTCCATCCTCAAACAAGTGGCCAAGTTGAGCGAGTCAATCAAATCCTCGAAGACGTGCTCAAGGCTTGTGTCATCTTGTTCGGTATGAAGTGGGAAGATTGTCTCCCTTATGCCGAGTTCTCCTACAACAACAGTTTCCAAGCAATTGCGGACAAGGACCCATTTGAAATTCTATATGGCAGAAAGTTCCATACTTCTCTCAATTGGTCCGAGACTGGTGAACACCAACTTCTTGGCAATGACTTGATCACCGAGGCTGATGAAATGTGAAAAGTCGTCCGTGAAAATCTCAAAGCCGCGCAATCGCGCCAGAAGAGTTACTATGATAGCAAGCACCGTGACTTGGCTTTCGAGGTCGGAGACCATGTCTACCTCCGCGTATCTCTAATGAAAGGCACTCGATGCTTCGGTATCAAAGGGAAGCTTGCCCCGAGATACGTGTGTCCTTTCAAGATCATTGGCAAAAGAAGCGACCTTGCCTATCAACTCGAGCTTCCACCCAACTTCGCAAATGTGCATGATGTTTTTCACGTGTCACAGCTTCGCAAGTGCTTCAAGACGCCTGACCGCACTATCAACTTTGAAGAGATTGATCTCCAAGAAGATTTCTCTTATCATGAGCATCCCGTTGCTATTCTTGAAGAAACCGAGCGCAAGACTCGCAACAAGTCGATCAAATTCCTGAAAGTTAAATGGTCACACCATTCCGACCGTGAAGCCACCTAGGAACGCGACGATCACCTCCGTTCCGAATATCCGGAGTTCTTTCAGTCCTAGATCTCGGGATGAGATCCTCTTTTAGTGGTGGAGTGTTGTAACACCCCGGATGCAACTTTCCATATTTGTAACTCCAACTCTTGCCATTTCTGGCTATATGATATGATTTTTCCTTTGTGGTTGGGTTTTGTCTTTCGTTTCGCATTTTTTTCATGTCTTGCAGTTCATCTCATGTCATCATGTGCATCTCATTTGCATTCGTGTTTGTGTCATGCATCCGGTCACTTTCCTGTTATTCGTTTCGCAATCCGACACTCCCACATGCACCCGTTGCACCCCTCTATTCTCATTTCGTGAGCGGGAGAAAAACATTCTCAGAATGGGTTGAGATTTGTCGAGTGGCCTTGTTACATCACCGGTAGGCCGCCTGTTAAATTTCGTTCCATTTGGAGATCGTTTGATGCCCCAACGGTTAACCGGATAACCTCGACGCCACCCAGTAATGGGGCGGGAGTTTGGCAGTATTGCCATAGCTCGTATAACGGATGCTTTTCAAAGGTTGAGGTACACGATTTCCGGAGTTTTCTTGGTTATGTGTTGACGGATGGATATAGCTGGATGTAGGGATTGTTTAGTTGGGTGAGATATATTGCTTCCCCTATATCCCCGACACCAGATTGCATAACCAGAAAGTTTCGGGAGTTTATAGGTGGGAATTCAAGTAGCTCTAGTTATTCTTCCCGCAGATATTTGGTATGTGATTGGGCGATCCTTACCATTTATTTGTTCTAGTTGTACCTTGTTATTTCATTCATCAATCTCTTATCAAGTGGCTTCTCACCAAAATGGGCGTGTAATGTTCACTCCTAAACCCTAAACCCTATCACGGCAGCTCAGTTGGTAGAGCTATACACCTCCAGAATTGTCTCCTTGCACAGTATTCCGCAATTGATCTCTTGAGACCGCGGAAGCATTTTCACCTCCAAGTTCTAGGACTTCTTCCAGAAGGCCATGGGCACCAACATTCGCTTCAGCACGACTTTCCATCCTCAAACAAGTGGCCAAGTCGAGCGACTCAATCAAATCCTCGAAGACATGCTCAGGGCTTGTGTCATCTCGTTCGGTATGAAGTGGGAAGATTGTCTCCCTTGTGCCGAGTTCTCCTACAACAACAGTTTCCAAGCAAGTGCGGGCAAGGCCCCATTTGAAATTCTGTATGGCAGAAAGTGCCGTACTCCTCTCAATTGGTCCGAGACTGGTGAACGCCAACTTCTTGGCAATGACTTGATCACAGAGGCTGAAGAAATGTGTAAAGTCGTCCGTCAAAATCTCAAAGCCGCGCAATCGCACCAGAAGAGTTACCATGATAGCAAGCACCGTGACTTGGCTTTCGAGATCGGAGGCCATGTCTACCTCCGCGTCTCTCCAATGAAAGGCACTCGACGCTTCGGTATCAAAGGGAAGCTTTCCCCGAGATACGTGTGTCCTTTCAAGATCATTGGCAAAAGAGGCGACCTCACCTGTCAACTCGAGCTTCCGCCCAACTTCGCAAATGTGCACGATATGTTTCACGTGTCACAGCTTCGCAAGTGCTTCAAGACGCCTGACCGCACTATCAACTTCGAAGAGATTGATCTCCAAGAAGATTTGTCTTATCATGAGCATCCCGTTGCTATTCTTGAAGAAACCGAGCGCAAGACTTGCAACAAGTCGATCAAATTCCTGAAAGTTAAATGGTCACACCATTCCGATCATGAAGCCACCTGGGAACGCGAGGATCACCTCCGTTTCGAATATTCGGAGTTCTTTCAGTCCTAGATCTCGGGACGGGATCCTCTTTTAGTGGTGGAGTGTTGTAACACCTCAGATGTAACTTTTCATATTTGTGACTCCAACTCTTGCCATTTCCGGCTATGTGATATGATTTTTCCTTCGTGGTTGAGTTTTGTCTTTCATTTCACATTTTTTTCATTACTTGCAGTTCATCTCATGTCATCATGTGCATCTCATTTGCATTCGTGTTCGTCTCACGCATCCGGTCACTTTCCCCATTGTCCGTTTCGCAATCTGACACTCCCACATGCACCCGTTGCACCCCTCTATTCTCGTTTCATGAGCAGGAGAAAAACGAATGGGTCGAGATTTGTCAAGTGGCCTTGGTACATCACCGGTAGGCCGCCTGTCAAAGTGTGTTCCATTTGGAGGTTGTTTGATGCCCCAACGGTTAAAGGGGTAACCGCAAAAGCCCCTCTTTTTTTGCAGCCCAACACCCCTCCAAAACAGCACAACAGCCCATCTAAACCCCCTCCACGCTGTCCGTCATTGGATCACGATCGTGTGGGCGAAAACCGCACCTCATTTGGACACTCCTAGCTCCTCCTACCTATAAATATGTCTCTCCCCCGAAATTCTCGTAGTCCAAACCCTAGCCTACCTTCCCTCTCCGTGCCGGATGTGTCCGCGAAGGCCGAACACGCCTGCACCGCCGCCCCGCGCCAATTGCCAGCCGCCACATGGCATCACGCCGCCCACGGCCGCCGCGGCCCGCTCGGCCTGGGTCGGGACCCCTATGGCCCGTCGCCTCCACCGCGCCTAAGCGTCCGCCGCCGCCTACCTCCCATGCCACCGTGCCGCCTTGTCGCCCAGCGCCGCCGCGCCGAAACCCTCCGCCCTCGCCGACCTTCGCCGCCATCCCCGCCGGGCGCCGCCTCCATCATCTACGGCCCCGACCGGATCTGGCAAGGGCGGCCAGATCCGGCCCGGCTGACCTCGCCAGCGACCGCTCCGGCCTCCCCCTCGTCCGGCGACCCTCTCTGGCAAGCCCCGCACTCCCGCGCTGTCTGCTTCCTCTCGGGCGACCATTTCCGGTGAGATCCTCCGCCGCTTTGAAAACCATGCAAACCCTAATCCGAGAGGGGTATATTTTCCAAGTCCCGAATCTGCAATATTTTATGCCCATGTTCATCATGCTATATCTGCATGTTCGGAACTCCGTTTGGTGCATATGATATATCAAAGTGTTCATCTCATGATGCTCTTCATGTTAGTGGCATTTGCATGCATGTTACTGTCCATATTTAACAGAACTTGTTGATTTGTCATTTTCATTGCATTTTGTGTGTGCATCCTATGAGCATGATGTCTACATGTTTTGTTAGCTCCGTCATGCCATCTTTATAGAGGTGCAAGCCTTGTATGTTTGGTAGTTATGTGGTGACTAGTACAAGCATGCAAACTATGCTATGTGATGTTGCTGATTTCAGACACATTATATTTTGCTGTCATTTTCCTATTACATTTTGATGCCATGTAAACTTGTTGCTACCATGAGCTCGATGCACATTCTGATGTAGTTCAGTAAGAGTGTTTTGAAGATGTGATATTGCTCTATCCATTCATGCCTCTGGTTGTAATTATGGAGCACTCTAGCTTGTCATTACCATGCTCTACTTTTGCTAAATATTGTTCCTGGCAGATTGTTAACCTGAGACTCAGTTTTGCCATGTGTTTTGCTAGTGATCTATGCACCCTATGAACTTGATCTTGCCATGCTTAGCTTCATGATTATGTCTTCTTACCGTTGGTTACCTTGTTATGCCATGAAATGCTTTGTGGTAAGTGCCATGAGCTTGCAAAGTTGCTATCATGAATCTGATCCTGCCATGCTCTCTTTTTGTTTCAAGTCAAACTGTTCATATAACTTGCCATGTTTTCTTGGGTGCTACCATATTTTCCATGCATCTTTGGGTAAAGTTCAGTAAGGCAGTTTTGTTCTATGTCTCTAGTACTAGCTTGCCATGCATTTTGTCGTTATATGTTTCCGTAGCATGTTGTTTTCTAGTTCTAAACATTGCTACATGATGCTGTTTTGACATGTTTAGGATTTTCTTCAAGTCTGAGATGTTGTTATCATTTGTATTATTGCCATGCTATTTTGAGGTTGTTCGAGTGAGAACTAGCAGGAGCTCAGTGTTCATGATTTGTAGAGTTTCATGTCTACCTTACTGGCATGTGCTTTGTTGCTATGTTCGAGTGTTGTGGCATTGTTTCTTGTTGTGTTCTAACTGCTATGATGCTGTAATCGTAGATTTGCATCATATTTTTGTTTGCCATTTGCAAACCATGCATCCGTTTCCGGTGATCTTTATATCGATTTCGACCGAAATCACCTCATCTTTCCAGCGGCATACTTTGTTTACCAAGTTGATGCCTTGATCATCCTGTTTCTTCCGGAGTACCCATATGCATTGCACATCATACCTTGCATATTGCCATGTCTTGCATCATGTTGCTTGTGCATTGCACCGTGATTGATTGTTGTTCCATTGCTTGTGTTCTTGCTTTGGGTAGAGCCGGGATATGAGTTCGTGAACGAGGAACCTGTTGAGTACGCTAACGAGGAGCAAGCTTTCGACAACTCTGATAACTTTGCAGGCAAGATGACCATTACCCTCGATATCACTTCTATCTTTGCTTGCTAGTTATTCGTTCTATCACTATGTTGCGCTACATACCACTTGTTTATCATGCCTCCCATATTGCCATGTCAAGCCTCTAACCCACCTTCGTAGCAAACCATTGTTTGGCTATGTCACCGCTTTTGCTCAGCCCCTCTTATAGCGTGTCAGTTGCAGGTGAAATTGAAGATTGCTCCATGTTGGAACATGATGATGTTGGGATATCACAATATCTCTTATTTTAATTAATGCATCTATATAGTTGGTAAAGGGTGGAAGGCTTGGCCTTTTGCTCGGTGTTTTGTTCCACTCTTGCCGCCCTAGTTTCCGTCATACTAGTGTTACGTTCCTTGATTTAGCGTTCCTTACGCGGTTGGGGTTATGGGACCCCCTTGGCAGCTTGCTCTGAATAAAAATCCTCCAACAAGGCCCAACCTTTGTTTTAACATTTGCCTAACAACCCCCTAACCTTTCCCTTGGGAGTTGCAAACCCGAGGGTCATCTTTTTTTACCCCCCCCAGGCCAGTATTCCTCAGAGTGCTGGTCCAACTTGGGCGATGTCCGGCGCCCCCTGGGCAACCAAGGTCTATCCCAGCCCCGACGTCTGGCCCATCCTCTATGCCCTGAGAATGAGATATGTGTAGATCCTATCGGGATTTGTCAGCACATTCGGGCAATCTTACTGGTATTATTTTACCATTGTCGAAATGTCTTGTAACCGGGATTCTGAGTCTGATCGGATTGTTCCGAGAGAAGAATATCCTTCGTTGATCGTGAGAGCTTGTGATGGGCTAAGTTGGGACACCCCTGTAGGGTATAAACTTTCGACAGTCGTGCCCGCGGTTATGTGGCAGATGGGAATTTGTTAATATCCGGTTGTAGAAAACTTGACACATGACTTAATTAAAATGCATCAACAGCGTTTGTAGCCTTGATGGTCTCTTTTCGGCGGAGTCCGGGAAGTGAACATGGTTTGTGTTATGCTTGAATGTAAGTAGTTTTAGGATCACTTCTTGATCACTTCTAGCTTTTCGACCGTTGCGTAGCTTCTCATCTTACTCTTATTTGCGTATGTTAGCCACCATATTTGCTTAGCGCTTGCTGCAACTCCACCTCATAACCTTATCCTACCCATAAGCTTAAATAGTCCTGATCTCGTGGGTTTTGAGATTGCTGAGTCCTCATGACTCACTGATACTACCAAAAGCGATTGCGGTGCCGATGATACCAAAGACGGTGATGCTACCGAACTCAAGTGGGAGTTCAACGAGGACCTTGGTCGTTACTTCGTCTCTTTTCCTGATGATTAGTAGTGGAGCCCAGTTGGGACGATCGGGGATCTAGCATTTGGGGTTATCTTCTTTTCATTTCGATTTGACCGTAGTCGGTCTATGTGTGTACTTGGATGATGTATGTTTTACTTAAGTATTGTGTGAAGTGGCGATTGTAAGCCAACCCTCTATTTATCCCTTTCTTGTTCATTACATGGGATTGTGTGAAGATGACCCTTCTTGCGACCAAACCACAATGAGGTTATGCCTCTAAGTCATGCCTCGACATGTGGGAGATATAGCCGCATCGTGGGCGTTACAAATCCATACACCAATTTCTGCCAATGTGGATACCTTGCTTGGACTCAATCAACACCTCACTAACATAATAAGTTGGCTGCTGAACAGGGTACTCCTTACCCACCTCTTTGCGCTCCACAACTATCGCCACACTGATAGCCCAACTATTAGCTCCCACATATAGGAGCAAGGGTTCTTTCTCAATAGAAGCAGCAAGGATGGGCGGCTCAACTAGCTGTTTCTTGAGCGCCTCAAATGCCTCATTGGCAGCATCACTCCAGACAAAATGATTTATCTTCTTCATCATCTGATATAAGGGGATTGCCTTCTCTCCCGGATGACTTATGAACTGGCTCAACACCGCAACACGACCCACCAAACGTTGGACGTCATTGACACATGCCGGCTTAGGAAGCGAAGTAATGGCTTTGATCTTCTCTGGGTTAGTTTCAATACTCTCTCTGAAACTAGAAAACCCAATAGTTTACCTGCAGGCACACCAAAGACACACTTGGCCGGGTTAATGATGTAGGGCGGAACCCTATGTGGACGATCTTTCACGTTTGGAGAGGACCCCTACGAGGAACACGAAGAACGAGCGGAAGAACACGAGGGAAATCACGGGGAAAACACAAGAGAATCACTCAAACCAACAAGATCAATCACACATGCCCTAGATCGATGAACACAAAGGGAGGTACATGATCCAAAGTCACAACGAACGATACAAGTGGTGGCAGCTCACCTCCGAGAGGAGGTCCTGAATCCACGAGGGATCTTCCCGTAAAGGGATCTTGAATCCATGGTGGATCTTCTCCGAAGAGGCCGCGGTCTCTCACGAGGAGGAGATCCAATATGGATGAGCGAAGCTCTATCTAACAATGAGCTAAATCAACGCTAACCCTAACTAGGAGGAGGTGGAGGAGTATATATAGTCATGGGCCACGAAGGGGTAAGTGGGGGATACATGGACTCGGGCCAATACACTGTGCGCAGACAGGCGTCAGACGTCCGGTGGGTTCCGGTCGTCCGAAGGCTCGGGAAGGTCAGGACGTCCGGTGCTCTTCGGACTTCCATAGATTCGGCTCGGGTGTGGTAGTGTCGGACGTCCGGAGGGGACCGGTCGTCCGGTGCCTGGAGTTCGTCGGACGTCCGGTCCTAGTCGGACGTCCGGCTGCTGTAGCATTTGCTGGCCTGGTCTCCTTGGGTTGTTGTGACCTTCAGGGGCCGGACGTCCGGGCTGGGTCGGTCGTCCGGTGGCTGTAGCTTCGGGCAACTTCTTCTCTTGGTCCTTGTACTTGGTGTCCTCGCTAGCTCGTCCGTTGGGTGTGGTGGCTCCGTGGCTTTCCTCCAAGTACCTGATCATGCATAGGACACACGTTGGAGGTAGAAGCCATGTCTCACATGTAGAAAGTGAAGGTTCGGAGAGGAGCGAGTTCACCTTGTGTCCAATGGCATTTGTTCGAGGTCTCATCATGTGTCCACTTGGGGTTTGGAGAGTAGTCGGAGTGTACATGGGGATGAACGTGGGATGCTCCGCATCATCTCCCCCCCCCCCTTGGGAAAGATCCGACCTCGGTTCGTGATCCTCATCACCATGGCAACGGTTGTCGTAGACGGACTTGTAGTTGGACGAAGTTGAAGACATGGCGCAATCCAAGTAGTCCAAGGTGTCGCCGGAGTGATAGACATGCAAAAAGAGCAAACACAAGCAACACTCGTAAATACAATGGTTAGCGCACACAAAGTGCCCATCATGTAGAATGAGTCCGTGCGGCAAGATTGGTCGTGACAAAGCGCATGAAGCTTATCAAGATGATCTAGAATGAGATGCAAAGCATTCATGGGAGGAAATTCAATCACTGTGCACACAAATGTGTTGTGAATATTATTAATGCAACCACGATGCAAAATGATGTCATAGTGAGACGGTTTATCAATAGCATGAATATGGCAATGGATGCTCAATATGATTATGTTATCATGCAATTGATGGTAGGCAATATGATCATGATGTATGAATATGCCATCAAGAAAGATCACAACAAATTTGCTAAGAAAATGCACAAGCTCATATATCATGGATGACATGGGAATAGGTGCAACAAGACAATCATAATGTGTGTCAATCCATGCATAGGGTGCAAATTTGTCATGGGTGGTGTTGTACCAAAGCTCGATATCGAGGCATGAGTGGAGTTCCGAAGGTGCATCCAATAAGTGCGAGCGCTCCTCAATGTGAAAGTCCATGTAGCCAATATCCAATGTCGTTCCTCCGTTCACGAGATGTATCATGTATACAACAAGAAGGAAACAACAATGAAAGATTGACCCATCCAATATGCGTATTTGAGGATGGCTCAAAGAGAAGGAGTTCACCTCAAGAAAGTTCCCAAGGATGATGGAGTTGCGCATCTTGTATGCCTTCACATAACCAAGTTGTCTCGTGATGTTACCGCCTTGTGAATCCTTCAAAATGAAAGAACATGACAAACACTCGGAAAAAGAAATGAGGTTAGCGGAAGTGCAAAACCTATCATTCGTGTGGTAAGATACCCAACAAGTGTATGCATCATGCTCATCATAAGAAAGTACAAGGGAGCATTTCATAGTATGGAGGCATATGATGCGAGAACAACCAAATACAATAGGCTCAAGTAAACAAGCATGCATCACAAATGAAGTGTCCAAGTCTCCAAGATCATGAAGCATAGAGGAAACTATTGGAGGCAAGCGACAATAAACAAGATATATCATGTGAGAGGCATGATCATATATGTCATCAACCCAAGAAAGCGAGTAAGAATGGAACATGGGTGATGCGACAAAGCAAGCAATCATAGAGATGAAGTCAAGCAAGCTAGTAGTGCGAAGATGCAACATACTAGAAGGAATAATGGCAAGCATGTCATGTGTGTAAATAGTGGGCATGGAAATTGCACGTGACATATTCCAAGCATGAAGGCAAGATATGAGCAAAATAGCATCAATAGCATGAGGCACATGATAAACATGGCAATAGAAACAAGGATCTCCACCGAGCATGCAAATACACATAGGAGTAGCATAATGGTGAATCATGGGTAGATGCAAGCAAGGGTCACAATTGCATGGAAAAGGTATAGAAGCAAGCATAGCATGCAAAGTGAACACGGTAAAATGACTATGAATCGACAAGTGATATATAGCCCATAGCCGTGTGAGAGACAAGTAAAAGAGATGCGCGTAGTCCTTGCGCAAAAGGAATGGTGGGAATGAAAGTCCACGGGATCCCAAGTAACCGTTGCTCTCAAGAGCTCGTTTCGTCAACTATTGGGATTGAGATGTTGATGAGTATACGTGAGTACCTACACAAAACAAAGACAAAGGGAAAATTGTGTGTGGGTGGTAGATGTACGCATCATCCATCATGATGCATACGTGCTTGTGTTGGTTAGCACCAAATATCCAATGCTCAAATAAACGAGATGCGTGATATAGAAACATGTCATCCATCATGATAGGTTTGTTGTTATGTATAGCATAATGGAGACTCAAATTGTGTAATGCATCATGAGAAATATCTAGAGCATTGTTATTCATGGAATGCATATGGTGTACACTATCATGGGAATCATGCAAAGTATGAGATGCATCAAAATCTCCTAATATGTATGAGGAAACTATGGGGGTCTCCTCATGAGCAAGAGTAGAAACATCACGTGGAGAATATTGACAACATCCAAAACAATGCATATTCGGAACAATGTGATCATGGCATGACATAGTAGAAGAATTGCGCAAATCATGTAAAGGAAGCATGGCAATATCATCACATGAAAAACAAAAGCCAATGGCCATCATCTTGTCATCTATGCCATAGGTGCAAATAGGATTTATTTTAATGAGGCATGCATAGTTACTATGTTGAGATTGAAATGAGGCAATATGTGAGATCTCACTCATAGCATATGACAAGTTCAATGGATTGTCAAACATGAAGTGACCAATAGAATTTTCACAAGATATCCTATGAAGCATAGCATCACAACTAGGCAACTCAACATGCTCATCATCATATTCATCATAAATAGGTAAGTCAAGACATGAAGAAGTCGCACTAGCATGAAGCATGGGAATAGGAGGATCAACATCATGCAAGCAATCATTATCAAGAGAGTCCACTAGTGGCACAAGAGAAGCACCATCACCTATGTTACCGTTGGAGCGTCGCTCATGTGTTGCAGGTGAAGTGTTGAAGATCGTCTCGTTGTCATCTTCATCTTGATGGAACCACGTAGGGGGTGCATCATCGTCCACCATGGCCATCGGTTTTCCCTTTGGAGGGATGGACTCGTCGAGGATAGGCATGTCGTCATGTAGGAGACCAAGCACAAAAGAAGAAAACACACTAGGAGTAGAGGTTAAGTAGTTAGAAATCATGGTGGCCTCACATGCCGTGTCAACTACCTCACTCACTAAGTGTTGTGGCTCACTCACTCCCAATATGATGCTCTCACTCGTATGGTTGTAGGAGTCACTCAAATGGCTCTCAACCTCACATAGGATGTGTGGCATGCTCTCAAGTGTGGGACTAGTGGTGGTCACACTCATCCTCTCATAGGAAATGCTCTCAATGTCACGTATGGTGGAGTCACTCATGTCACTTATGTGGTGGTGGCTCTCCTCACATGGCACTTGGGACATCTCGACATATGTGGGTGTCGGAGAGATGTAGGTGCAAATGTCTCCATGCTCAACTCCTATCGCCGCCTTGGTTGAAGGGATAGTCCGATGCTCAACGTTCTTGTCACCGTCTTGTTGTTGGAGGCCCATATGATGTGGCACCTCGTAGCTCGTCTCCATGACCGAAGGGAATGTCCCATGCTCGGCCATCTTCCTTGAGGGGCTTCCGAAGATGGAAGTGTCGCCCTCGCTCGTAGGTGGTCGCCTTGTTGTTGAATATGTCGATGTAAGCGAACTCACGGGAAGTAGGCGAAGATGCCGTACGTCGAAAGGCGAAGATGACGTACGTCGAAAGGCGAAGATGCCTTGATAGCACTTGGCGAAGATGTCGAAGTGGTTGGTGTAGCCGTAGCTCCGTCTTGTTGGTGCTCGTCTCGCGGTCTTCTCTTTTGTTCATGAAGCTTGAACTTGGTGTGAAGTAGGGCTTGTTGGGACTTGTGCACTTGTGCTTAGCGAGCATCTTCATGATGATGGTGTCGTTGTCGAATTGGAGCTCGTAGTAGATGTCGTTCGTCGTCGTCATTCACATGATTCTTGGAGGTGACTTGCCCTTCATGACGATGTGGATCACGAACGTGATGGTGGTCGCCATGGAGATGTGGACGACTTGCGCTTGCATCGCTTGGGCGCTCCGAAGACTTGTGACTTGAACATCGCCGCCTTGAAGATGAGAAGGGGAAGAAGACTTGATCAAGGCTCTAATCTCCTCCATCCTTGCATCTTGCTCCTCTTTATGTGCGGAAAGCTTCTTGTCGATGTAGTCCCTTTTCCTTGCTTCGGAGTGACGAATGTCGATGGAGAGGTTCTCGATGCGCTCTCGCAATTTTGATTGTGCGCCTTGCATTTGTCGTTGTAGATCGAAGATGGACGCTTTGGTGATATAGTTGTTCACGCCGTCGTTGTTGTCGTAGACTGGAGAGGAAATGCCTTGCCTATCCATCACAAGACTCGAGCAAATATGAGTGGGAGAAAGAGAAGAACTTATACCAAATGTACCTTGACCGATGTTGAAAATGGATCAATGATCACTCAATGATGTAACAAGGAAATAGCACAATTGGTACCAATTCTTGTCGGTTTCTCACACCTACACAAGTAAAGCTTATGGTGGAGCTCGGTGAGGATAGTGGCACAAAAATTTAATGCAAAATGTTAGCAAGAGTCAATAATGTTGAAAGAGATTCACAGATTCGCAAGAGAAACAAGTAGACCAATAGCAAAGAATGGCACACGGAAACACACACACGGATAGATAAATGGGGCCGTGCAACCAAGGAATGAGCTCAAAATGTGGAATCTACCAAAACGCTCGTGTTGCACAACTCAAGAGAGACGCTAGCACGATTGCTCAATAGGCGGGTACGACACTTGTGCACAACCTATAAGATGCAAAATGGATAAACTTTCTATCCCAAGTATGCTATGTATGTATGGTTCCCGGTGTTTCTCACAAGATGATCCAAGATGATCAGATGTGACAATTTTATATGCAATGTGGTATGATGCTATGGCACTTGCTTACAAGCTTCTTTGCTCTTTCTCTTTCTTTTCTTTGCACTTGCTTACAATGCACAAACCAAGATAGCTATTGTGTATATGCGGGAACGATATTGTGACACAATGGATGATATGATACCAATATGATATGGTATGTATGATATGGATGGTGTAGGTCAATGATCACTAATGTGCACAAGTAACGTTGCCGGCAATACTCAAATGGCTAGTCTCGATAGGCAAGTAACGCAAAATGGGCTAGAGGTTATCAATGCAATAGCAAGGGAATATACAATGGTGTTGTCGAGGTTACCGTCCTTGGCGATGATGAGTGGAGGTGTTCTTGATGAAGATACCAAGATGATGGAGACTCGTCCCTAAGTAGCCGAAACACCTTAGGAAACGGAAAAACCGCGAACTCAAAATCTCAAATGACAAATGTCAAATGGTGGTAGAGGAATGCGGCGGCGGTTGCGGAAGCTCAATGGGATTGCGGAAATGCAATGATGGGTTATGGTGTACGCAATGCGGAAGTGGAGGGTAAGATGGTGGACTATACATGGTGTCGGAGTTGGAAGCACGGTCTCTAAGTAGCCGAAACACCTTAGGAGACACAACTCACAACACAAACAAAATTGGGTTAAGTTGGGGTGTAAGTGTATGTTGGGTAAGCCTACGCGGAAGTGGTGGTGGTGGTTGATGAAGAAGCAACCGTCCCTAAGTAGCCGAAACACCTTAGGAGACCCGAATCACTACTCAAGCAACCACTAATGGTATGGGGAACAAAATTGGTTAGGTTGCGGAAGTCGGTGGGGGCTATGCGGATGATGTGGTGGAAGCCCTAGGCAAAGATGCCAAAAATCACAAATTTGATGGAGTCAAATGATGTTGGTGGTATTTTTGTGGGATAGGGGATGTCAAGAGCTTTTCAACGAGCTAAAGAATGCAAAAATCAGAGTCCGGATGAATTAGTTATGGACAAAACAAAAATCAGCCGAAGTCTGAAACTACAGGTTACGGACGTCCGGGAAAGGTCGGATGTCCGGTCGTCGGATGTCCGGGAAGGTCGGAAATCCGTAAATTCGGTTCGAGTTAGGGGTTCCGGTCGTCCATAAAAGGTCGGACGTCCGGGGGTCGGGGTCAACACGGGATTTGAGCTCCGGGACGCGATTTTGGGCGGAATTTTGGGATTTTGGGGTCAAAATTGAGGAGATTTTGTGGATGAAAAGTGGGGAAACTTGGGGAAATACTAGATCCACTCGAAACCAAGCAAATCCATGGATCAAAATCAATAAAAATTCATCTCACGAACAAATCACAAAAAAAAATTGGGGCTATTTTTGGTGGGGAATTTTCGTATTTAGGAAGAAAACAACAAAATCAAGCTAGAAAAAGGTTGGTAGGGGCTCCAAAAACGTGATCAACGTGGCTCATGATACCAAGATGATGTAGGGTGGAACCCTATATGGACGATCTTTCACGTTTGGAGAGGATCCCTACGAGGAACACGAAGAACGAGCGGAAGAACACGAGGGAAATCACGGGGAAAACACAAGAGAATCACTCAAACCAACAAGATCAATCACACATGTGCTAGATCGATGAACACAAAGGTAGATACATGATCCAAAGTCAACAACGGACGATACAAGTGGCGGTAGCTCATCTCCGAGAGGAGGTCTTGAATCCACGAGGGATCTTCCCGTAAAAGGGTCTTGAATCCATGGTGGATCTTCTCCGAAGAGGCCGCGGTCTCTCACGAGGAGGAGATCCGATATGGATGAGCGAAGCTCTATCTAACAATGAGCTAAATCAACACTAACCCTAACTAGGAGTAGGTCGAGGAGTATATATAGTCATGGGCCACGAAGGGGTAAGTGGGGGATACATGGACTCGGTCCAATACACTGTGCGCAGACAGGCGTCGGACGTCCGGTGGGTTCCGGTCGTCCGGAGGCTCGGGAAGGTCCGGACGTCCGGTGCTCTTCGGACTTCCGTAGATTCGGCTCGGGTGTGGTAGTGTCGGACGTCCGGAGGGGGCCGGTCGTCCGGTGCCTGGAGTTCGTCGGACGTCCGGTCCTGGTCGGACGTCCGGCCGCTGTAGCATTTGCTGGCCTGGTTTCCTTGGGCTGTTGTGACCTTCAGGGGCCGGACGTCCGGGCTAGGTCAGTCGTCCGGTGGCTGTAGCGTCGGGCAACTTCTTCTCTTGGTCCTTGTACTTGGTGTCCTCGCTAGCTCGTCCGTTGGGTGTGGTGGCTCCGTGGCTTTCCTCCAAGTACCTGATCATGCATAGGACACACGTTGGAGGTAGAAGCCATGTCTCACATGTAGAAAGTGAAGGTTCAGAGAGGAGCGAGTTCACCTTGTGTCCAATGGCATTTGTTCGAGGTATCGTCATGTGTCCACTTGGGGTTTGGAGAGTAGTCGGAGTGTACATGGGGATGAACATGGGATGCTCCGCATCAGTTAAACATCAGTTTATAAACCCGGAGATTGTCAAAAGTCTCCTTCAAATCATCAAGAAGAGTCTCCTTCTTCCGAGACATGACCACAATGTCATCCACATAAGCATGAATGTTGTGTCCAATCTGACTATGCAAGAAACTCTGAACACAACGTTGATAAGTCGCTTGGGCACTCTTTAGCCCAAAAGGCATAGAAACATAGCATAAAGCTCAAAAAGGCATGATGAAAGCCATCTTCTCTTGGTCTTTAACTGCCATCTTGATCTGATGATAACCAAAATAAGCGTCCAGGAAACATAAGCTCTCAAAACTCGCCGTAGCATCAATAATCTGGTCGATACGAGGGAGAGCAAATGGGTCAGCTAGACAAGCCTTGTTAAGATCTGTGTAATCTACACACATACGCTCGGTGCTATTCTTCTTGAGTACAAGCACCGGGTTAGCCAGCCACTCAGGGTGAAAGACTTCAATGATAAACCCAACCGCTAAGAGTCGGGCCACCTCTTCTCCAATAGCTTTACGTCACTCTTCATTGAAATGATGAAGGAACTATTTAACCGGCTTAAACTTAGGATCCACATTAAGAGTGTGCTCATCGAATTCTCTCGGTACACCCATCATGTAAGAAGGTTTCAATGCAAAGATGTCCCGATTCTCACGGATGGACTCGATGAGCACGCTTTCCTATTTAGGACCCATATTAGCCCCTACTGTGAACTGCTAAGACGAATCGCCACAGAAAAAATCAACCTGCTTAGTGTCATCAGCCTGAAAGTTCAATAGAGGGTCCTGCTCAGTAGTGGGCTTCTTCAAAGGAGTCATATCGGTCGGGTCAACATTGTCCTTATAAAACTTGAGCTCTTCTGTGGCGCATGTCGACTCAGCATAAGCAGCATCACCTTCCTCACATTCCAAAGCGATTTTTCAGTCACCATGGACCGTAATTGTGCCCTTACGCCCTGGCATCTTAAGCTGCAAATAAACATAACATGGTCGTGCCATAAACTTGGCATAAGCCGGCCGCCCAAACAAGGCATGATACGGGCTTTTGATTTTAACTACTTCAAACCAAAGTGTCTCTGCTCTGTAATCATAATCATTACCAAAGGCGGCTTCCAGGGAAATCTTTCCAGCACGATACGCTGACTTACCAGGCACCACACTGTGGAAAACCATAGAGGACGGCTTAAGATCCTTATCCATTAAACTCATCCGGCGAAAGGTGTCATAATACAAGATGTTGATACTGCTTCCTCGGTCCTTAAGCACTTTAGTAAATTTATAGCTGATACGTCCATTTTGTATCATGCATTTATATTGAAATTTATTGCATTATGGGGTGTTATTACACATTATGTCACAATACTTATGCCTATTCTCTCTTATTTTACAAGGTTTACATAAGAAGGGAGAATGCCGGCAGCTGGAATTCTGGGCTGGAAAAGGAGCAAATATTAGAGACCTGTTCTACAAAACTCCAAAAGTCATGAAACTCCACAAAAGTTATTTTTGGAAATAAGAAAAAATACTGGAGGAAGAATCTACGTCAGGGGGGCTCCACCTGTCCACAAGGGTGGCGGGTGCGCCCTACCCCCTGGGCACGCCCCCTGCCTCGTGGGCCCCCTGTTGGCCCTCCAGTGGCCATCTTCTGTTATATGAAGTCTTTCGGCCAAAGAAAAATCATAAGCAAGCTTTCGGGACAAGACTCCACCACCACGAGGCGGAACCAATCTAGGGCTCCGGCAGAGCTATTCTGGCGGGGACACTTCCCTCCGGGTGGGGGAAATCATCGCCATCGTCATCACCAACGCTCCTCTCATCGGGAGAGGGCAATCTTCATCAACATCTTCACCAGCACCATCTCCTCTCAAACCCTAGTTCATCTCTTGTATCCAATTCTTGTCTCTAAGTGCAGGATTGGTACACATGAGGTTGCTAGTAGTGTTGATTACTCCTTGTAGTTGATGCTAGTTAGTTTATTTGGTGGAAGATCATATGTTCAGATCCTTTATGCATATTAATACTCCTCTGATTACGAACATGAATATGCTTTGTGAGTAGTTACGTTTGTTCCTGAGGACATGGGAGAAGTCTTGCTATTAGTAGTCATGTGAATTTGGTATTCGTTCGATAATGTATGTTGTCTCTCCTCTAGTGGTGTTATGTGAATGTCGACTACATGACACTTCACCATTATTTGGGCCTAGAGGAAGGCATTGGGAAGAAATAAGTAGACGATGGGTTGCTGGAGTGACAAAAGCTTAAACCCTAGTTTGTGAGTTGCTTCGTAAGGGGCTGATTTGGATCCACTTGTTTCATGCTATGGTTAGGTTTACCTTAATACTTCTTTTGTAGTTGTGGATGCTTGCAATAGGGGTTAATCATAAGTGGGATGCTTGTCCAAGTAAGGACAGCACCCAAGCACCGGTCCACCCACATATCAAATTACCAAAGTACCGAACGCAAATCATATGAACGTGATGAAAACTAGCTTGATGATAATTCCCATGTGTCCTCGGGAGCGCTTTTATCTATATAAGAGTTTGTCTAGGCTTATCCTTTACTACAAAAAGGATAGGGCCACCTTGCTGCACTTTATTTACTTTTGTTACTTGTTGCTCGTTACAAATTATCTTATCACAAAACTATTTGTTACCTATAATTTCAGTGCTTGCAGAGAATATCTTGCTGAAAACCGCTTATCATTTCCTTCTGCTCCTTGTTGGGTTCGACACTCTTACTTATCGAAAGGACTGATAGATCCCCTATACTTGTGGGTCATCAAAAACTCTTTTCTGGCGCCGTTGCCTGGGAGTGAAGCGCCTTTGGTAGGTGGAATTTGGTAAGGAAAAATTTATATAGTGTGCTGAAATTTACTGTCACTTGTTACTATGGAAAGTAATCCTCTGAGGGGCTTGTTAGGGTATCTTCACCCCGACCCGATGAAACAAAGAGTTGCTCCTCAACCTACTGAACCTACTGAAGATGAAAATGTCTACTTTGAGATTCCTTTGGGTATGATAGAAAAACTGCTAGCTAATCTTTTTGCAGGAGACGGACAAAGCATCCTAATGAGCACCTAATATATGTGGATGAAGTTTGTGGATTATTTAAGCTTGCAGCTGTGCTCGGTGTTGTTATTAAGAAGAAGGTCTTCCCTTTATCTTTGAAGGGAGATGCATTGACATGGTATAGGCTATGTGATGATATGGGATCATGGAACTACAAACGATTGAAATTGGAATTTCACCAGAAGTTTTATCCGATGGATCTTGTTCATCGTGATCGCAATTTTATATATAATTTTTGGCCTCGCGAAGGAGAAAGCATCGCTCAAGCTTGGGGAGGCTTAAATCAATGTTATATTCATGCCCCAATCATGAGCTCCCAAGAGAAATAATTATTCAAAGTTTTTATGCCCGGCTTTCTGATAACAATCACACCATGCTCGATATTTCTTGTGCTGGCTCTTTTACTATGAAGACTATTGAATTCAAATGGGATTTATTAGAAAGAATTAAACGCAACTCTGAAGATTGGGACCTCGACGAAGGTAAGGAGTCAGGTATAACACCTAAGTTTTATTGTGTTAAATCTTTTATGGATACCGATGTTTTCCGTAAATTTAGCACTAAATACGGACTTGACTATGAGATAGTAGCCTCTTTCTGTGAATCTTTTGTTGCTCATATTGATCTCCCTAAGGAGAAGTGGTTTAAATATCATCCTCCCATAGAAGTAAAAGTAGCTGCACCTATTAAAGTTGAAGAAAAGACTATTACTTATAATGATCCTATTGTTCCTACTGCTTATGTTGAAAAACCACCTTTCCCTGTTAGGATCAAAGATCATGCTAAAGCTTCAACTGTGGTTCGTAAAAGCAATATTAGAACCTATACACCTCCTGAGCAGGTTAAAGTTGAACCTAATATTGCTATTGTTAAAGATCTCTTGGCTGATAATATTGATGGGCATGTTATTTATTTCTGTGATGAAACTGCTAGAATTGCTAAACCTTGTGCTAAAGATAAACAAATACAGGTGGTAGGCATGCATGTTATTTACATTAAAATAGGAGATCATTGTTATCATGGCTTATGTGATATGGGTGCTAGTGCTAGTGCTATACCTCATGACTTATACAAAGAAATTATGCATGATATTGCACCTGCTGAGATAGAAGATATTGATGTTACAATTAAACTTGCCAATAGAGATACTATATCACCCATTGGAATTGTTAGAGATGTTGAAGTCTTGTGTGGGAAAACTAAAAATCCTGCTGATTTTCTTGTTCTTGGTTCCCCACAAGATAGCTTTTGTCCCACTATTTTTGGTAGACCCTTCTTGAACACAGTTAATGCTAGGATAGATTGCGAAAAGGATGTTCTTACTATTGGTCTAGGTGATATGTCTCATGAGTTTAACTTTTCTAAATTTCGTAGACAACACCGTGAAGAGGATTTATCTTGTAAAGATGAAATTATTGGTCTTGCTTCTATTGTCGTACCTCCTAGTGATCCTTAAAACAATATTTGCTAGACCATGAAAATTATATGTTTATGAATGAAAGAAGGGAAATAGATGAAGTATTCTTTAAACAGAAACCCATCCTGAAACACAATTTGCCTGTTCAAATCCTAGGGGATCCTCCTCCACCCAAGGGTGATCCCGTATTTGAGCTTAAACCGTTACCTGATACTCTTAAATATGTTTATCTTAATGAGAAAAAGATATATCCTGTTATTATTAGTGCTAACCTTTCAGAGCATGAAGAAGAGAGATTATTGGAAACTCTGAAGAAGCACCGTGCTGCTATTGGATATACTCTTGATGATCTTAAGGGCATTAGTCCCACTCTATGTCAACACAAAATAAATTTGGAGAAAGATGCCAAACCAGTTCGTGATCACCAACGACGGCTGAATCCTAAGATGAAAGAAGTGGTAAGAAAGGAAATACTAAAGCTTCTCTAGGCAGGTATTATTTATCCCGTTGCTGATAGTCAGTGGGTAAGTCCTGTCCATTGTGTCCCTAAGAAGGGAGGTATTACCGTCGTTCCTAATGATAAAGATGAATTGGTTCCACAAAGATTTATTACAGGTTATAGGATGGTAATTGATTTCCGCAAATTAAATAAGGCTACTAAAAAGGATCATTACCCCTTACCTTTTATCGATCAAATGCTAGAAAGATTGTCCAAACATACACATTTTTGTTTTCTAGATGGTTATTCTGGTTTCTCTCAAATACCTGTGTCAGCCGATGATCAATCAAAGACCACTTTTACTTGCCATTTTGGTACTTTTGCTTATAGACGTATGCCTTTTGGTTTATGTAATGCACCTGCTACCTTTCAAAGATGCATGATGGCTATATTCTCTGACTTTTGTGAAAAGATTTGTGAGGATTTCATGGACGATTTCTCCGTTTATGGATCCTCTTTTGATGATTGCTTGAGCAACCTTGATCGAGTTTTGCAGAGATGTGAATAAACTAATCTTGTCTTGAATTGGGAAAAGTGCCACATTATGGTTAATGAAGGTATTGCCTTGGGGCATAAAGTTTCTGAAAGAGGTATTGAAGTTGATAAAGCCAAGGTTGAGGCTATTGAAAATATGCCATGTCCCAAGGACATCAAAGGTATAAGAAGTTTCCTTGGTCACGTTGGTTTTTATAGGAGGTTCATTAAGGACTTCTCAAAAATCTCTCGGCCTCTGACTAATTTATTACAAAAAGATATACCATTTGTCTTTGATGATGATTGTGTAGAAGCATTTGAAATACTTAAGAAAGCATTGATCTCTGCACCTTTTGTTCAGCCACCTGATTGGAATTTACCTTTTGAAATTATGTGTGATGCTAGTGATTATGTTGTAGGTGTTGTTCTAGGGCAAAGAGTTTATAAGAAATTAAATGTTATTCAATATGCTAGTAAAACTCTAGATAATGCCCAGAAAAATTATGCTACTACTGAAAAAGAATTCTTAGCAATTGTATTTGCTTGTGATAAGTTCAGACCTTATATTGTTGATTCTAAAGTAACTATTCACATGGATCATGCTGCTATTAAATACCTTATGGAAAAGAAAGATGATAAACCTAGACTTATTAGATGGGTTCTCTTGCTACAAGAATTTGATTTGCATATTGTTGATAGAAAGGGAGCTGAGAACCCGTTCTGGAGACAACTTGTCTAGGTTAGAAAATGTTCTTGATGACCCACTACCTATTGATGATAGCTTTCCTGATGAACAATTAAATGTCATCCATGCTTCTCGTACTGCTCCATGGTATGCTGATTATGCTAATTACATTGTTGCTAAATTTATACCACCTAATTTCACATACCAGCAAAAGAAAAAGTTTTCCTATGACTTGAGACATTACTTTTGGGATGACCCACATCTTTATAAAGAAGGAGTAGATGGTGTTATTAGACGTTGTGTACCTGAGCATGAATAAGAATAGATCCTACACAAGTGTCACTCCGAGGCTTATGGAGGACACCACGCTGGAGATAGAACTGCACATAAGGTATTGCAATCCGGTTTTTATTGGCCTACTCTCTTCAAGGATGCCCGTAAGTTTGTCTTAGCTTGTGATGAATGTCAAAGAATTGGTAATACTAGTAGACGTCAAGAAATGCCTATGAACTATTCACTTGTTATTGAACCATTTGATGTTTGGGGCTTTGATTATATGGGACCTTTTCACGCCTCTAATGAGTATACACATATTTTAGTTCTTTGTTGATTACGTTACTAAGTGGGTAGAAGCTATTCCAACTAGTAGTGCTCATCATAACACCTCTATTAAGATGCTTAAATAAGTTATTTTTCCGAGGTTTGGAGTCCCTAGATATTTAATGACTGATGGTGGTTCACATTTTATTCATGGAGCTTTCCGTAAAATGCTTGCTAAGTATGATGTCAATCATAGAATTGCATCTCCTTATCACCCTCAGTCTAGTGGTCAAGTAGAATTGAGTAATAGAGAGCTCAAATTAATTTTGCAAAAGACTGTTAATAGATCTATAAAGAATTGGTCCAAGAAACTTGAAGATGCATTATGGGCCTATAGAACTGCATATAAAAATCCTATGGGTATGTCTCCGTATAAAATGGTTTATGGAAAAGCATGTCACTTACCTCTAGAACTAGAACATATTGCATATTGGGCCATTAAAGAGCTCAACTATGATTTCAAACTTGTCGGTGAGAAGAGGTTATTTGACATTAGCTCACTTGATGAATGGAGAACCCAAGCCTATGAAAATGCCAAGTTGTTTAAAACAAAAGTTAAAAGATGGCATGACAAAAGAATACAAAAGTGTGAGTTCAATGTAGGTGATTATGTATTGCTATACAACTCTCGTTTAAGATTTTTTGCAGGAAAACTTCTCTCTAAATAGGAATGTCCTTACGTTATCGAGGAGGTCTACCGTTCCAGTGCTATAAAAATCAAACATAAGACAAACATGGTCACAATCCAAACAGCCCCGTATTTTTTTGTGACATGCATGAAAATTTGGTTAGTTAAATTTATAGTCAAAATTTGGCAAGGTGCATCAAATCAACACATGCAAGTATCAAAAGGAAAGTCACGGCATGCATGCATGCGTTGTACTCCCTCCGTTTCCAAATATAAGTCTTTTTAGAGATTGCAACAAGTGACTACATACGAAGCAGAATATGTCTACTCCTACATACGAAGTAGCCCATTTGAAATGTATAAAAAGACTTTTATTGAGTGCAGTGCTTTGATGTGTCGCGTCAACTCGTACAAGACCGAGAAATTTGATTACTACGACGCCCTCTCCCTCGCGGACGAGCTCCGGTGCCTTAACTGCACCTGCCTTTGGCTGCATGACAGGTGGGCCAACCACATTGGGCCCACCTGTCATAGACGCAAAGGCATGAGCAGTAAGTAGAAGCTTTACACGCTATCTCTCCACTTACGAGCTGGAGCCGGACATGCAGTGATGGATTCGATACTGTAGAAGTAGGAGTAACATCACTGTTCGTCTTCTCGAAGAGGGGAAGAGCCAAGCGTAAACCGAACGTGGCAGTTGCGAATGCTCACGTGGTGCGGTTCCTTGGAGTACTAGCCAGGCTCTTGCATGAGACAAAATTGCTATTGTTTAACAATTAAACTCCATTATCCATTGGTTGATACTCATTCTGCATAGGTCCAAGCGCTTAGCACCGTTTCCTCCTGGGGTCACCAATGTTTAGTTGCTAATTAATAGCATTCCATGCAATGAACTAGCCATTGCAAGTCATTAAAAGCATGCACACCTCTCATCTCTTATTGGTTGATATGTATGTCAAGAAACAAGAAACAAGGTAGAAATTAATGCACCGCGCCTAAGTGTTTTGGGACTATTTGGTTTTCGTAAGATGACAGACACACCTAGACGGAGGGAGTAGTATAGACCTGTAAACCGGAAAGGAGTATTTGCCTTTCTAGAGATTTCAACAAGTGACTAGACTACACCGTGTGCAGTACCCCCTCCCTTCCGGTTTATAGGGCTCAAATCTCAAATCTCATGAACCAAGGCATTTTGCGATTGGAGGAATGTACTGTATCTCGTACTTTACAAAACTACCCTAATTAAACTCATGCATTAATTACGTAGTTCTCTCGTTTTCCTCTCCGCCTTGGTCGCGGTGCACAATATTGAGCACTCCTATATGACTAGTCGCTCTATCTACATGCGAGACATTTCAAAGCATCCGGGCCCGCGTGCCATCCACCAAATCACAGCGAGGTGCTACAGTCGAGACTCACCTGTCACCCCGGTGTGGCTGTCATGACCCGTCATATCACAAAACCCACACCTTTACCAGCAGTGGTAAGGTGGCCTCCAAGTTGGACTGGACGAAGCAACCATCATTTCATTGGAACACTCGTTCAAGCCATTTCTTCCCTTTCTTGAAGAAAACCTCACTCCAGGCTACTCACTTCCGCCATTTTTCTTCTCTACCGACGAAGGAAAGGTGGGCGAATCAGTTATGCTGCTATATTTTCATTCCAATAATCTTCTTTTTGCGAAGCACCGACCGATTCTCACATCCTATTCTTTTCCCGTTTTCATTGCGATTGTGGTTTCCTTTCGATTGCTTTTTGTTTGTCAGTTCATTGATGGATCACGGAGCACTAGGCAAAGAGTTGCGGCGGACAACCCACTGGAGACCGAGATCTCCCAGAAGCGAGCACCGACCAACGAGTTGACCATGTTGGCGGGCCAACACATGGAGACGAAGAACTCCAAGAAACAAGCACTGGCCAAAGAGTTAAGGACGTTGGCGGACGAACTCCTCAAAGAAAGTTGGAAGAACAGCAAGGGCCCCACCGTGCCTACCCCAGAACTCACGATTGCCACCTATGTGAGGCTCAAGACCGAGTTTGAGGAGATAGTCGCCGTTGAGAAGCAGTATTCCCCTTGCAAGGTGATGGCCCCCATCGAGGACGAGGAGATGGCCCCCGGAGGGATGAGATCCGCCGGTGAGCTGCACAAGGTAAAAATAATAATGGCTTATTACCATAGTTGTGGTTTTTTATTATTTGCAATGTGCTTGCTTTTTGATTATTTGCAATGTGCTTGCTAATATGTTAGGGTTGTGCAGGTGCCGGTGGTTGTCCTTGATGATTCCGATGTCGTGGCCCGTCTGTTGGCATCGCCGGAGATCGATTCCGATGCCGCTGTCCATCCTGTGGACATCACCCGAAGATCGATTCCGATGTAGCGGTCGATCCTGTGGACATCGCCCGTAAATCGATTCCCATGCCGATGTACGTCTTTGTGGTCATTGCCGAGAGATCGATAACAAGAAATAGTTGGTCGCGCTTAATCCTTCGAGGTAGTTTGCATTGCCCTGTGTTTAATTACCGAGCGATGTGTGTTATCAAACCATCTTAGGGCTAGTGCAATCGCCTTGTGTGGGCGGATCTTGCTACTTTTATTTGATAGTGATTCATGCGATGAATCATGCGAACCCTCTCCGAGTTATGGAAACAGATGTATCCTCACCAGCTTTTGATGTAATATATGGCATGCTTAGATGTAATTTTGAACTGTTTATCATATCGGAGGGCTTGTTTGATGATTCTTGGTGTTAGTACGCTAGCTCTTGTGAGATCTATAGTACTTGCAAAACACTCACCGAAGAGAAACGTTGGGGTGATGAGCTCGTGGTACGCTTATACTTATCCCTCGTCGATCGACCAATAGCCCTAGCTCCTAAAATTGTAGGCTTAGCGATCGATCAGACAATAGTCGACATACATTCAGGCCTCATTTGGTTCATAGGGTAGGAAAATCGTAGCAAAAGTACAGAGAACGTGCAACACAAAATCATAGCAGTGCAGAGATGTACTCTCTCCGTTCCAAAATAGATGACCTAGGCGGGCTAGTTTGGCCTAGTGGGTTTCGATGATATGACGTGGTACAGTGCCGTCCGGTCTTCGGCGTGTGGTAGCGATATTGCGGAGTACAGTAAGTTTTCTTGAAGAAGCGGAATTCAACGAAGTCATGATGGTTCCTTCGTCCGAACAACTTACGAGTGGGAAATGTTGGGCCTGCGATACAACCGGGTAGACCAGGATAATTTTGTGCATGGCGGTGGACGGGATGGTCGACGTCCCACATGTCGGCGAATGAAAGTATTTTTTCCGATATAGAGGACGAGCAACGAGTATTCATTGTTTATTTTTGATGAAAGCTATTGTCTCCACTGTTACTCCTTGACTTTGTCAATGCCTCTCTCCTCCACATAAGCGGGGACTACTTGCTATGCATGCAGCGGGTGGTGAGAGCAGGCTCCGGAAGCGGTCCGGACTCCAGCATGGCCCACCTCACATTATCACCATATATTTCATGGAGTCCGTGCGCGGCGGGCGGGCGATCTCTTCTCCCTACCCGTTTCTCTCTTCTCATCCGACGCCCGCCGAGCGATTAGATTTCGGCTATCGACGGTTTATTCAATTACGGTCCCACATGTCAGTGAAATTGCAAGACAAAGCGTGTCCCCTCTGGTGAGCAGCGTGCGAGCCGGACTGTTGGGGTTGCGACGCATACGAGTCGTAAGTGTGCTGCCTTTTCCTTTAGAACTTGCGAAGCGTAACATTTTCGCGCGATCGATCGATAGAAATCCAGAACAAAATGACGAGGGCGGTGCTTTCCCGCTCATTAGACGGGCTAGTTCGAGTGATATGACGTGCTACGGTGCCATCCACTTGCTCCATTTTTATGTAAGCAAATGTAAGCAAGAGTTTACACTCTTCTGTGGGAAGCGATCTAAACACCGCGGATCTGATTTTGATCGAGGGATAACTGTTCCCTGGCAAATAATGGAGGATTGTTAGCAATTATAGCATGATAGTTAGGGCATCTCCAGTGCCGGCCCACAAATTTACACCGGCATCTGTCCGAGGACAATGATGGATGCCATCCGATGCTGCCCGCATACCTTTCGACAACTGTATGAACTAACCAGATGAAATTCGTGCAAACAAAGCAAATTTCAAATTAACCAGATGAAATTCATTACATTTTGAAAACTTTTCGTACAAACTGGACGAAATTCATTACATATTTCGCACAAACTGTACTAAACCTACTGTAAACCTAATCTAAACGATCGCCGGCGCCCGACCACCATGTTCGGCCATGAACCCGAGAAAGCCGGCCATTGCCTTTGCCTCCTCCTCATCCGCAACGATAACCTCCTCCTTCGGCCGGAGCACAAGTTTCTGAAGATTTCCGCCTCCACGTCGCCGTCAAGCGGCTAACCGGCCGCCGATGTTTACCCCACCAAGCTTGGCGTCGACTGAGTGGATTAGCGGTGGCCTTCCCGGAACCAGAGCGGCGGCGACCTACCGTGTACTACTTTTCCTCGCTGCCGGCTTCGCCCGCGCACACGCGCCGGTGGTCGTGGCGGCCGGGGGGGGGGGGGTGCCGGCGATCTCCTTCGTTTGCTCCTACAACAGCACGTCGAAGAGAGCTTTGGAGCGCGCCCGGAGCGGAGCCGCCGATGTCCCACGTCTGCTCCTGCGACAAGACGTCCAAGAGAGCTTCGAGTGCCGTGGAGGCCATGGTTGAAGTGGTGCGGCGGAAGGAAGAGACCGGAGGAGAATAAGTGTGGGTCTTTGGCTATGGCTGGGAGCTGGGGCTCAAGTTAATATAAGCGGGCGAATGGCAATGAGCCACTGACGAACGGATGGACAACTGGCGCTGGAGTAGGTTCATCGGGTGTGAATGGGGACGCTGCTTCAGTGACTTAACTGCAGATGTGTTTGGGTTACTGACATGTGGGCAGAACGGGCATCTGGCCCGCATGTCAGCGACACACCAATTGCACCTGCAGTTAAATCCGGTGAATGCGGCATTGACATACTGGAGAGACGGTGACCGTTTCAGGCGGGAAGCGCGCGCTAGCGATGGAAGAGGTTTCGGTGTGCAGTGGCACTAAGATCGGTCGCTCACGATAGTACATACTCCGTACCATACTACCATAGTACCCTCTCTAGCTTAGGCTGTTTTATAGATTGTCATTGTGATGGACGATGTACATGAGCAAGGCGGTCCGAGTATGACCGTTGGTGTTGAGCCAGGTGAATACATGCTTGGCGTTCGCGTAGGCCTCCATCAAACGTCTAAACAGTAATGTCAGGCAACGCCGGGGTGCGCAGGTGATGGGCTCGCCGTTTGCGTTGCACCATGAGCAGGACTTTGATTTAGAGGGCGACGTGCATGCATTAGCATGCTTTGACAGCGTGAGCGTGAGTGTCTGACGCGAAGTATTTCATTTTCATTTGGCTGACGAGGGTGCGTTGCAGTGACGAGTCCGTGGTTTGATTCCCCACATACGCATAATTTTGGTTTTTACAGTATTTCTTTCTCCATTCACAGGTAGGCCCGCGTAGATAGATAAAGAACACGAGCTGATGAGGTGCATGCCGACTGTTTGACTGGTCAACCATACAAATACGGAGCTATACGCTGAGCCAGTGACCGTATAATCACCATATCTCGTATACAATGATCGAAGTGATCTATCAAGACAAGTTCGATGACCGCCAATGCATTTTACTCGTTATTAAATGACCAGGATTGAAGGGTTATCCTAATTTGCTTCGTCTTCTGTCCTTGAGCTCTTGACAAACCAATGCACTATACGGTTGTCCGGCCACTCCACCCTAGAGCTCTCACCAAGCGTCGTTCATGCCACCGTGCCGCACACTAACCGGTAGGCAGCGATGGCATCCCGCCGCGCCGAGTTCCTCGCCACCCACGAACGCACACAAAATGGTAGGGAAGCAATGGCACCCCGCCGTGCCGAGTTCATCGCCGCTCGCGACCTCACAACTATGTGGGAGGAATTTGAAGATGCCAATGCCGAATGGGCGGTAGAGCAAGAGGCGGCCAAAGCCGCACAGAGGGAGCGGAAAAGTCAGAAAGCACTCAAGAAAAGAGAGGCCCGCCGCCGCAAGAAGAAAGAAAAGGACGACACGCCTGCCGGAGAGGTCGTGAGAGATCCAAGCACGGTGGGGTGTCGCCGACAAAGCAGGAAGGAAGGCAGCTGACATCTGGCCAGCATGTGAGAAGTAGTAGTACTAGTAGTTAGTGTGTGTGTGCGTGTCTAAGTACGAGCATGTACCAAGTACTACTAGTTACTCTTGTAGTTTTTAGAGCAAATTACCAAAGACATTAGCCTAGACTAAATGGAAACATTCCTATCCTATGCATCAAATGTCATCTCTTTCTCTATAGGAATTGAGATGCATGTCATCTCACTTCCTATGATTTTCATATTCCTATCCTATGAACAAAAGGAGGCCTCTATTGGAGTAAATACTGTAGCTAGCAGTACTGCTGGTACAGTAGTTTTCTTCAAGAAGTGGAATTCAACGAAGTCATGATGGTTCCTTCGTCGGAGCAACTTCAAAGTGGGAAGTGGGCCTGTGATTTGACGGCTCATTAGTCATTGTTATCTTGGTAGCGACGACCTGGGTGACTCTCCCTTGGAGTTCTGCGTGCATGGCAAGTAGACCAGGATGGTCGACGTCCCACATGTTGGTGAATGGAAGTATTCTTTCCGATATCGAGGAGCAAGGAAACCGCGTGGTATAGTATCACTGCTGATTGGTTCGCAAAAAAAATAGTATCACTGTCGATTTATAATTATTTTTTATTTCTGATGAATGCTAGCGTTTCAACTCTTACGACGAAGGGTGCCAAACACGGCACGTGCTGGATGTCCCACACATCAGCGAAAGGATTGGGACATGAACAGCGTGGTAGAGCCCAGCGTAAAAAAACAGCATGGTAGAGCGTCTCCACTTCTTCCACTTCTGGGTCGGAGACCACACGTAGTAGTACTTAGTGGTATGAACGATACAAAGTGCGACACGAGAGAAAGACACGTCTAGTTGGAAGGTCTCGGGGCATACACGTAAATAAATATAAAAGTTAATATGTGCCTCCAACTAATATAGTAGTAGTAGAGTACTTAGGCACGTACTCCATAACATCACCGTGCATTGCACGTACAACATTTAGTGGTAGTACGTAGTAAGAGACAAATGTCGCCCAAGAGTTCCCTTCTCGACCTACTTTTGGGTGTTTGGTAGAGTGTATGGAGGGTGCATGAGTCCACACTAGTTTAGCACAAATACACTAGAAACATGCATGAAGAGAGCATGCATGAAGAGGGGTGTTGAGTTGAGCATGCATGAAGAGGGAACAACTATCTTTGAGACGAGAACGCAACCAAACACACCTGTATGCCACGCATGTTCATACCTTTTGTGGCTTTCTACTTCACTTCTTGCACTACATTACTCAGGTTCGCACGTCCACTCCACAGGTACATGTCCGTCTCGTAGTTCGGTCCCATGTGTTCTTCATATAGATGGAACGATCATTGCATAACACGTGCACCTTGATGCTAGATGTCTCGCGTGTTGGCAAAAGGATGAACAAAGCTCACGTAAAAAATAGAGTGGAAGAACAATAGATTCCGGACGACCGAGAAGGAGCAAGGAACCTCGTGGTGGAGCGTCTGCACTCATAATATTTAATATTATTCAGCGATATAAAATTAACCAATCACCTCCACAGTGGACTGGAAGAGTACGAAACACGATAGCTCAGTGTAGTTAGATCATACTAGTACATGGCTAACCCACGCTATCACCATATTTCTTGGCTTCCGTGCGACACCTATCTCTAGTAATCCAGCAGCCTGTATCGCTTCTCCCTCCTCGTCTCTATCAAAGTGCGGCGGGCTGGCGTTTCTGCCGTCTATTGAGGTCGGTTAACTATCACATGTTAGCGACATGCCAAGAGCATTCTAAAAAAATTCCTTTCACGTTCCCTTTTCAAAAAGAAAAAAAATCCTTTCACATACGAATTTTCCTGTATGCTTTGAGCAACTTGCATGTCCTATACTGCTCCTGTTTGATACTCTAACTTAGCTAGAGGTTAGACTAACTCATGACTAACCCTAAACTAACTGTAGCCAAAGAGGTGTTTGGGTGACAGGGTTAGATTGACAATAAATGCACTTCATGGAGAGAGAAAAGGTGATTTTCCAGTGGTCCGAATGAGAACTATCTCCAGTTAGCACCTCTTGGGTGGGATATTTTTTTTTGATGGGTTCGGTGCAACTTGCTCCAATTTAAACCCTCATGCTTGGATACTTTAGGGCTATTTGAGCCCCAACTAGCTCAAACTAACTCTGACCCATGGATCCAAACAGGCCTATGGCCGATCTCGACGGAGGCGATCGCGTGCACCGAAGCGGCGCTCTCTCGGCCGTCGCACCACTTCAAAGCCGGCGCCCGGTGAGAGGTCGCCTCCGCTCTGTCAGGGATTAATGCGGCATCGACGCCCAGTGGCGACGCCGACCGCTTTCACGCAGGAAGCGCTACCGGCAAGGGAGTATAGGTTTTGAACCGTTTAGGTGTAGTAGTAATGGTAGTTTGCAAAACTACTCAATTATTGCACTTAGTTTCCTAAGAAATTGTGGTAAAAACGTTACTCCACAGCCCGCTTCCCTTCTCCTTCCTGCCGTGATTTACGTGGCCATGTTAACGTGGTTGTGTCAAAAAATGTCACTTCCTTTCGTGATTTGCGTTATATAATTACAAACAAGATTCTCGTGCATTGCACGGAACATCAATATGCATTCTTTTACAAAACACCTGTTGTGATTGACCCATGCAGGAGTAATCCCATGTGTAAAAACTAATGATATCTCGAGAATTTTATCGAAAAACTGGTATCTCGAGAATGTCATCGAAAAAATGAAAGATGAAAGATAAGGCGAGGAGGAGTGGAGCGTGGTGGTGGTGGTGGTCGGAATGGGCGGAGGCATGGGGATGGGGCGCCAGCGGCAGTGGCAGCCACCATGCATGCTAGATTGTTCGAGACTTATTCCTTTTTTAATTGCTGAGCAATGAGGTTGCGGGAGATAATGATGTGGAGAGAGGTGCGGGTATCTTTTGTAAAATTATCATAGTTTGCTTTCTATCCGTTAGATATAGATCATACGGTCTGTATTACAAGATGGCAGGCACACCATCATCGCCAACTCGTTTTTTTATAAGGGTACAGATGATAAGTTTGCTGACTACTAAAGTAAAGTGGAATCTGTCCATGTTATGCAAGTAAATAAAGGTGATTGTTTATCATACGGGTAAGGTTGGATGAAGGGTGGTAGGAACAAATGCTCCGCCTAGAGCATGTGTGTGTGAGATGGAGTCTTAGTGTGTGTGTGGGGTGTGTGTGTGTGTGTGTGTGTGAGAGAGAGAGAGAGAGAGAGAGAGAGATGGAGTCTTAGTTGTGTGTGTGTGTGTGAGAGAGATGGATTCTAAGTGTGTGTGGGGGGAGGGGTGCGTGTGTGTGTGTGTTTGTGTGTGTGTGTGTGAGAGAGAGAGAGAGATGGAGTCTTAGTGTGTGTGTGTGGGGGGGTGCGTGCGTGCGTGCGTGCGTGTGTGTGTATGTGTGTGTGTGTGCGTGAGCGTGTGGGTGTGTGTGTGTGTGTGTCGCGGGGTCCTTTGTGGCGGATGTAATTTAAGTGTGCATGGCTTCATCATAGAGAGGTGATGTGTATGGCAGAGGCCACCAACAATGGGGTGCGAGAGAGAAAATGCCCGTAGAGAGGGAAGAGAAGATGTGTGCGCGTGAGAGGAGTCGACATCGAGAGAACGTGTTTGTTCGAGAGACACCGAGGAAGACTACTATATATCGATGGTGCATGTAGGAGGGAATTAAACAAAGGGATGGTCTTATTGGTTTCGGGGATATAGGGGAAGAGTGAGAGGCGCTGGGGGGGAGCTAGAAGGAGATTCTTAAGTGTGAGTGTGTGTTTTGCCCATCCAGGTGAAGTTATGTGCACAAAAGAGGAGAACGATTCGATGTGGCGTTAGGGTGAGGGTAATTAACTTCATTATGGAGACATAGAGACCTTGAACATGCATGTGTGAGAGGTATACATGTATATGTGGGATGTGTGTGTGTGTGTGCTGTGGCATATGATCAAGATAAAAGAAAGAAGACATAAGTCATAAGATCAACGACATGGGAGAGACGGGTCGGTATGACAATATGCATGCATGTGAGAATGCAGGAAGAAGGCCCGACAATTGAGCATGTGTTTTTGTCTTTAAGAGATAGTGGCGTGAAATTTGGAGCATGCATCTATGGCGGCGAGAGGGTGAGGCATAGCGATTGTGCAAAAGAGATCAACCTATAAATGCATATGTATGGAGAGACATATATAGTGTGGGTGATAGGAAGCAAGACTCCGTGCGAGAAAAAAATGTTGACGGAGAAACTACAGATAGATACTGAGATGGAGATGCTAGCTAGAGGGACATCCGTTAGTTTGGGTGTTGGAGATGACCGTCGGGTGGTTCAAAGGGTGAAGTTATATATGTGTGTGAGAGGGCACTTGACTGCATGTAGAGAGAAACATATGTAGTGTGCTTGTGATAGGAACCAAGAGTGAGGGCGAGAAAGAAGGTTGATGGAGAAGCAGATAAATAGAAAGATAAAGATGCTAGCTAGTGTGCGTTAGAGATAGGATTCGAGTGGATCAGAAGGCTGAGTTATGTGTGTGGGTGTGAGAGAGATAGAGAGAGGGTGCATGTGAGTCACATACAAACAGATATCAGAGAGAAATGAGATCCGGAGAGGCGGAGTTTTGTGTCTGCGAGAGAAAGATATTTCACAATGAGAGTGATAGCTAGAGAGACATATGAGGGAACACAAGATATCTCTAGGGAGAGAGGGTGTGTTTGAGCGACATACAAGAGAACAATGGAGAAATATGAGACCCTGGGAGACAGAGTTTGTGTTTGTGTGTGAGAAAGAGATATTGAAGAGGAAGAGTCGTAGCTTCTCATATCTAAGGAGAGAAAGACATCTTTTTATGAGGGGTGTGCGAGTGGCACACATCAGAATAGTTGAGAGAAATGAGACCCCAGGAGACAAAGGTTTGTGTTTGTGTGAGAGAAAGAGATTCCACATGGAGAATCATAGCTAGAGACACATAGCAGGGAGCGAGATATACTTAGAGAGAGATAGAGTGATGAAGGTCGAGGGAGAGAGTACCGTCCGTGTGTTCCGAAGATAAAAGATCATTTTCGACATACAGTGTAGCACGGATGCACGAGAGACGATGAACAGCGTATAGGTCCAGAGAGATAGTCCTATATAAGCATGAGTGATAGCTATATGAGACGAATATCTGGATTAAAGGGGATTCAAATATTTAAACTAGAGATCACGACATCGATAATATCATAACGCAAATTGGTGTACCAAACATGCACATTCATTTGAATTTTGGCACACATGGAATGTTATATAGTTTATCAATATTGGTGATCCATAGATTCTTCAATTACAAACAATGCATGGTTTATATGCAATTAATGTCTAAACGGGATTAAACTATATGTTGCGTGTGTGAAACACATTATACATGTTTGAGAAGTTAAAAAAACCTGCATGAAACACACATTAATTGGAGACAGTTAGCGAGGAATGCATACATTGGATTTCAACATAAAGTGGTTTCAAATATTTGAAAATCCAAATTGATGGATACAAGCTTATGAATCTGAGATCATGCCATTTGTAAACCATATTTATGTATAAATGGTGTTGTGCTTTTGAAAGTATATATAAAAAAAATGATGTATATAGATGTAATTCCAACTGAAAATGGATCTCGCCCGAAAAAAAATAGTAGAATACAAACGTGATTCGAATTGAGTTGGCACGGTAAACGTGCATTGTGCAAAATTTGAACGAAGCGGGGAAAGTCGCAGAATCGCTCAAACCATAATCTGCGAGATGGAAATCACTACTGCCTATCCCTGCCACGCAAAGCCTATCTGTTGGATTTCTATAGGTTTTGATAGGGGTAGGTTTGTAATTTCACCCAAACGTGACGTAACCGCCTCTCACCCGGATTCATACACGGTGGGCGCCAAAACACATTGTGCCCTCGGCCGAAATCGACTCCCTCCCCGATTCATATTCATACATGGTGGGCGCCAAAAACAAACTCTCGTCGGCAAATATTCTGTGTATGCGAGATTACCGTCCTATCCCCAACCGACTAATGTTGTTGTGATGTAGTAGAAATTTGAAATGGGGGCTAAGTTTGTAAATTTCCTCGCATTTGAGACAAGAGCGCCCTGAATACATGGTTCCCCCCTTCCTCTTTACCTCCCTTTTCCCCATTCATACTCCGTGGGCGCCAAAACACCCTCTCCACCCCACCCTCCTCCGTCCGCCACCCCATCCACCACCGTCCTCCTCCACCATGCCGGAGCTGATACCCAAGCCTTGCGCCGTCCATTACAAGAGATCGACCTCTCTCATGCATCGCCTTGACCGGGATCCTTGCATCCCGATCCTCTCGCTTCATCCCCTGTAAATCCACCTTGCCGGGCGCCGCTCCTCTGACCGTCTCGTCCCACCGCCCCGCCGCCACCGTCTACCCTCCTAGATCTTCTTCCATCTTGCCGACAGTAGTATCCGCATCACCGTCAAATTCTTAGCAGATCGTGCTGCAGCGCACTGCAGGCGGTACTCTTTAAATGTCTGCTCAACTTATTTATCGCAGCAAGAAAATAGATCGCCACTGCTTTACTCTGATTTCTTGTCTTGGTTGAGAAGTGGCCTTTGTTCGGTTTGCACCTTCAGATCCGCCATGGCACGCTCAACACTATACTCCCAATGCTTATGGTTTTCCCCTTTTATATTCCACACTAGTTAAATCACGAGACTAAATTTCAAAATTGGGTCAGTCAATTTTTAGAGCTCGCCGGAGTTCGCGGTGCGATCCAAGGGCTCGGGTGGTTGTGGGGCCTCACCGAGCAGAAGAAAACTCGGCGGGGTGGGGGTGGGGGTGGCGAAGGAACACAGGCGGTGGGGGCGGTGGTCCGGCCGGGCGGCCCGTCTTGATGTTCTGTATGGGAAGAATTAAGAGACGAGGAAGAAGAAGGGTTAGGAGACGAGGGATCTTCATCCAACACTTTGAAATGGTCGAGAGATAGCTGGGAGTTGCATTCTTAATGCGCTCTAGTTCATCTTGTGTGGGCACTGCGCAACCAACATTTTATTATCCAAAATCTGCTTGCTCTTCTTTACCATGTTCCTCTTCCGTTCTTCTTTAATATGTACTCTCTACGTTCCTAAATACAAGTCTTTGTATAGATTCCACCATGGACTACATATGGAGAAAAATGAGTGAATCTACACTATAAAATGTATCTGGATACATCTGTATGTGATCCATAGTGGAAATCTCTACCAAGACTTATATTTTTGGAATGGAGGGAGTATGCTAGTAGTCTGATATGTTCCTTGTACTAAAGATGAGCAGGGACATTTGCAGTGTAGAGGTCTATATGGTCGGTTGTGATGGACACTTTGAGCCTCTTTGATTCGTAGGATCTTGTAAACATAGGAATAGGATTTGTAGTGGCCTGACCACTTCAATCCTATAAGAATAGCAAGGAAATGCGCGGAGCTGTGTCGCCTTTGAGAGTTACACTGATATTAACAGTACCGCACCTTCTCTTGAAGAGAGCTGGTATCCGAAGCCTTTCTAGCCGTACCGGCAATACTAGCATATATATTCCAGCAAGTTCCACTTTGCTGATTTTACTCTAATGCTTAAGGTTTTCCCGTGATATCTACACTATGATCTGTGTAGCTGCTTTGTGTCGCACTAGCAGCAGTCCACTCTTGAAGCTAAACACTGCAATGACTTACAAAATTGGCACCAAGGCATTGAGTGCCATTCTGGATGCAATGAAACTCATACGCTCCCCACCTGTTTACTCTTGTTCAGAATATGATCCTAATGACTATTCTAACCTCGAGGAGTCAAAGGCAGATGGCCTGTCCTGTTCAAGGTGCCTGTTCTAATTTGGCAATGTTTTATTGATTGCGGGTATCTTGCATATGTCGTCTTGCATTTCTTCTACTTTGTTGCACCGCCATCTGCTTAGTTTACTCATCATATATGTCGAGATGCCATGCCCATCCATTATCAATACATATTCCATCTGTCATCATACCATGTTTTTCCACTCAAATGATGTTCGTGTGCATCAGACATCAAAAAGGAAGAGGATGATTGCCAAACCTGAAGGAGCACCAGCAAAGTCCTTGAAAAACGTGGTGGTGCCGGAGAAATCAGACAGCACCCCGCTTATATTGGCTGTACAAAGGTGACACAAAGCGTGGGACCGACTCAGCAGACTGTACCCATACTTCATCGCCACATCACTAGCCCCACCACACGGGACCTGCACTCCATTAAAAGGTATACCGATTTCATTTGCCATAGCACCGGTTGTACCACATAAAAATCCCACTCGACCAAAAAAAAGTTGACAAGTCCACCGTCAAGACCTATCCCAACTGCAGAGACGGCCAATTCTTGCAGATTGGAACCCCGTTCCATTTATTCCAAGTTTAAAAGACAATGCTTTCAATGTTGTTAGGGACTACGTGCATATATTCCCATCATGGGAAGATTATTGTGAAGACAAACACCATTTTCACATCTTCCTGTCCAACTTACGTCTAAGTGCTATTATTCATGGTTATTATTTTCCTGTTTTCTGTTGATTGAACACATCAATGATTTACATTACATTGTTGTAACTAGGCGAAGGTCAATCTGGATAGTCATGACGAGCAAAGCTTGCTTGTGCTTTTCAAGTAAGCATTGCGGCGATGTCGGTGTTACCCGAGGAAATCACACTTTGGTGTCAAGTCTATAATTGTTTTTCCGGTGAAGTCTACTGTGCTAATTTTAGATGACATTGAATGGAAAAACCTTGTTATGCACTTGGTCTCGTTCGAGGATGAGGTCTTGTCTATGAAATCACATGACAATTTGAACTTCGCTTTTACGCATGTGCCTTACGGATCATTTTTGCAGGAAATCTGCTCGAAGAAGAATTCGGTTTGAAAAGAACGACGAGGATATCGCAAATATGCTGCCCGCTGCTTTGCTCTTGTTAGTACATGTTGTCCTGTATCACTGTACTTGCATACATACCTGGTTCATTATGTGACAGCAGTATGCATGATAGCTTGCTTATCAATTGTTCGCTCCAAATTATCTGATCTGTATGAATAGTTACATTAGTGTAGAATATATCCAATGCCAATGTTTTTTTTAGCTCCGCATTGTTCTTGTAAGCACATGCTGTCCTTTATCAGTGTACTTATAATGACAGGTAGTTGTTCATGTACCATCACTCTGCAGCTTATTTTCCTTTGCCCTCCATTTTCTACACATCAGACCTATATTTACTCTTACCATAAGGTTGGTACTGAAGAAGTTTAGCTGTGCATTGCTCTTGGTTGTACCTTTTGCCTGTATCATTGCACTTACATTTATAGCTACTTGGTTATGTAGCATCACTCTTCATCTTATCTTAAATATTCTCCATTTTTTCGTATATTATCACATCTATATTTACTCTTAACAAAATATAGCATAAAGGCAATGCTTTGGAAGAAGATTCTGTAGTAAACTTATTGAATTGCCCCCCCCCCCCCTCAGCATGGACAAGGCCTTTATAGAGCCTATCTTCACCAATAATGTAAGTTTGTCCATCTCAAGCCTTCAAACTTTGTTGTATATATTTGGTTAGGAATGACTGCAACAGTTGTTTATTTTCGGTGTTTGCATCAAATTGCTTATTTAAAGTTTATTATGTAGTTCATAAACAAAAGTTTGTCCTTCCTCAATTTAAGTTTTCAGTTGTACAACCAAGTTCCTTCTTCATACCATGTAAATTAAACTACTCTGAGCAAGTGATCTTCTTTTGCCTTTGCATGTATATACATTCTTCATCCGTAATCCAAAGGTGTGGTGAACCTACCCACTACGCATAAAGTCATATTCTGCAATGTCTTAACTATGAACAATGTCATATCATTCTACTATTATTTAAACCGTCTCTTTATTTGCCAATTTGAAATGGTATAAATTGACAAAGACACTAACCATTGATACTTATGAGTTCTTGATCCGTAATCCGGTGTTGTCGTGAAGCTTCCAACTCCTTCACAATGTCATTTCCTGCCATGTCTTGACTGAACAATACCATATTGTGTTAATGCAATTTTAAACTGTGTCACTTTATTTGTCAAGAAGAAATGTGATGAATTGTCGGCATTGATACTTTTACGTGCAAAACACATCATCATGCGCTTGTTTATCTTTGAGTGAGGAAGATATAAGTGTTGAACAAGCTTGATCTCATCATCTTGCTCATTTGCTATGCGTTGTAGCTCCCAATGAGGGCTAACCTTTCTTGAACTCTATTGAAGTCTGTCGGTTTTGTATATTATTTTGTCGGCGTGTTTATTTGCCTTTGGTGGCGATCTTTGATGCCGATGTATGTAATCTATTTATGCTTGTGCTTTATTATCATAGTGGCGAACTTTGATGCCCAAGTGGATGTAATATGCCGTAATTTCTTTATTGTATAGTCTAGGTTTTTCTTATTCGTGATGCTGCAATTATTTTATCGTATATATATCCTGTCTTCGTGATAAACCGCCAAACCGTAAAATTATGGTACATAATCGGGCCGTCATGCAATCACGATGTAGGTTGGGCACGAACGTGCGAACAGCTCACGGGCGGCGGCAGCCGAAATGAACCTGGCCCATGATTGTGCGAATCAAATCACGGGCTTTTAATAGGCCAAAATTGTCTCGGTCCTTGTTTGGCCCAATCGGATATCGGTCATGAAGTGTCGTATGCAAATCGGGCCGTAGTTAGGCCCAATTGTATGACGGCTTTTAATAGCGAAATTAATATAGGGCTGAAATGTTAAACGGGCCCTTAATGTGCCAAAACTAATATCAGGCGAATTGCTAAGTGGGCCTTTAGCAAGTGGGCCCAAAAGCATAGTGTCGATTCTTGGGGCGAATTTGATATGGGCCATAATTGAGCCCAAAGCCTCTTAAAGGGTCGGACTCGATCCGGGCCTTAATTTGGCCTGCAACATGGTAGGCTTATAACGGGCGAGATCTCATATGGGCCACTTTTAGGCCGGAACGTGGTAGGCCATTAATGGTGGATCGGATATGGTAGGCATTTGGCCCAAAACATGCGAGCCGCTTAATGGGCGGCCTACTAGGGTCCTCAAAATCTTGTGGGCCTATAGCTGGGCCGCCCATTAATGTCGGGCGAAATCTCGTGGGCCTTTAAATTTGGGCCGACCCATTATGATCCGCAAGAATCTTGTGGGCCTTTACCTGGGCCGGCCCATTATAGCACAAAAATCTTGTGGGCCTTTAGCTGGGCCGGCCCATTATGGCCTGCAAAATCTTGTGGGCCTTTACCTGGGCCGGCCCATTATGGCCCACAAAATCTCGTGGGCCTTTAGCTGGGCCGGCCCATTATGGTCCGCAAAACTTGTGGGCCTTTAATTGGGCCGGCCCAATTAAACTTGTTGGGCCGTGCCACGTGTCGACGTATCATAGGCGTATACGTCCAATGAGTGGATGACATCTGTCCCAGCGGTGAGCCGACACGTGTTTCCTCCAGCCAATGATGATTTTACACGTGGAAAATCCGAATTGGTCAGGGCTGTTAACGGGTTATCGGATCCAAAACCCGACCCGATAACTTAACGGCGTTCCGTTACGGTGGATGCCACGTGTCGGTCACCCTTGACGAAAAGCACTTCGCGGACGCCGCGATTTATCGTCATGGAAGTGGACACTTCCGTGATGATAATTTTCATAATGTCATGGAACACTTCTATGACAAAGACATGTATGACTATCTTGATTCTGTCATAAATTTGTCATGGATGTACATGCATGACAAAAAACGCGACCTACTGTGACAAACACGTATCATCACGGAAGTGTATTTTTTTGTAGTGTTGGGAGTTGGCAAACATAGCTTTGGTCATCGTTGCAATTAATAGGAAGTAATAAAGAAAGAGAGGTTTCACATATAAATATACTATCTTGGACATCTTTTATGATTGGGAGCACTCATTAAAATATGACATGCTAAAGAGTTGATGTCGGACAAGGAAGACAACGTAATGGGTTATGTTTTCTTATATCTGAGATAAAGTATATTGTCATGGATCATCCAACATGTTGATCTTGCCTTTCCCCCTCATGCTGGCCAAATTCTTTGCACCAAGTAGAGATACTACTTGTGCTTCCAATTACCCTTAAACCAAGTTCTGCCATGAGAGTCCACCATATCTACCTATGGATTGAGTAAGATCCTTCAAGTAAGTTATCATCGGTGCAAGCAATAAAAATTGCTCTCTAAATATGTATGATTGATTGGTGTGGAGGAAATAAGCTTTATACGATCTTGTGATGTGGAAGAAATAAAAGCGACAGACTGCATAATAAAGGTTCATATCACAAGTGGCAATATAAAGTGACGTTCTTTCGCATTGAGATTTTGTGCATCCAACCATAAAAGCACATGGCAACCTCTGCTTCCCTCTACGAAGGGCCTATATTTTATTATTATCTTCTACCTTATGCGAGAGTCATGGTGATCTTCACCTTTCCTTTTTACATTTTATCCTTTGGCAAGCACAGGATGTTGGAAAGATCCTCATATATATATATATATATATATATATATATATATATATATATATATATATATATATATATATATATATATATATATCTAATTGGATGTAAGTTAGCATGAGCTATTATTGTTGACATTACCCTTGAGGTAAAAGGTTGGGAGGCGAAACTATAAGCCCCTATATTTCTTTGTGTCCGATTAAAACTCCGTAACCACAAGTATTGCGTGAGTGTTAGCAATTATGAAAGACTAAATGATAGTTGAGTATGTGGACTTGCTAGAAAGCTCTGACATAGACTCTTTCTAATGTTATGATAAATTGCGATTGCTTCAAAGGATGAGATTATAGTTTGCTGGTTCTCAATAAAGTTTTTGATTCATACTTTGCATTTGAATGGATTATTACTTGAGCATAAGAAATCATATGACATTATCCTTATGTGTTGCTGTTATGAAAGTGTGTTATATCGACTAGAGGGGGGTGAATAGGCTATTTTTATGAATTCTTCAATGAGGAATTTGCCGGTGAGGAAATTCCTAAGTGAAGAACTACTTGCTGTGAATAAGTACTCGTAAGTAAGCATAAGAGAATGCGGGCATGGTCATCATGATGAAATGAAGACAATCAAAGAGTACGTAAAGCGTAAACACAGGATAGCACAAGATGAAGACAAACAGATCAAGAATTGAACTGAGGAAATTGAGAAAGTCTTTAGTCAAAGTCTTCAAACACAGATATGAACGAACACTCAACACAAAGAATGAGGAAATGAAAGAGTTGAGGAAATAGAACCCGATTAGGTTGGTGAAGACAATGATTTGGTAGACCAGTTCCAATCTTGTCTCGGTTGTACGTCTGGTTAGAGCAAATGAGTATTTAAACTCGAGGACACACGATCCGGACACCCGATCGGCCGAAAGCACGCAGCTCAGGGACACCAAGTCCTCACCAGATTCTCCTTGAACTAAGGTCACACCGACCTCGTCCAATCACTCATGGTAAGTCTTCAGGCGACTTCCAAACCTTCACAGACTTGGTCACTCGGCGATCCACAATTCCTCTTGGATGCTCTAGACCATGACGCCTAACCGTCTGGAACAAGCACAGTCTTCAAAGGTAACAAGCGTTGGATCCACGCAGGATCAATCCCTTCAGTGATGCTCAATCACTTTGGGTTTGTAGGGGTTTGGTTTTTGGGTTTTTCCTCACTCGATGATTTTCGCTCAAAGTCCTCGGAGGATGGGTTGCTCTCAAATGACAAGTGTCAAGTTCTCTCGAGCAGCCAACCAGCTAGTGGTTGTAGGGGCGGCTATTTATAGCCTAGGGAGCAGCCCGACATGATAAGACATAAATGCCCTTCAATGATATGACCGTTAGGTGGATAAGATATTTTGGGACAGCTGGCGCGCAGCACAACAACGGTCGGAAATTTGACTCTCAAATTCCTCAGGGCTATCATGTTCCTCACTGTGTAGGCAATCCGCACTGGCGAATTCCTAACTCCTTAGTCAGAACAAATTCCTCAGCGACCAGAAGAACTTCGTCTCTGTCACTGAAGAAATTGACTGAGCTGTATGAGTTTTCCAAAGGCTTCACTCGAAGGGATTGGTAGGTGTAGGATTTTGAGTTGAGCATCACATGGAAATTTTTCCTTAGTATTTCCTCGACCCCCTTTAACAGTACGGTGCTTCCTATGACTCAAGAAAGAGAAACAGAAAACGAAACTATGAAAACAAAAGTCTTCACGCTTCATGTTCCTCAAATGAATACCAAGTCTTCAAGGTCACACCAATTTCTTCACTTTCAAAGTCTTCCGAAAGTCTTCAGAATATCAAAGTCTTCAGTCGAAGAACTTCATTTTTAGGGTCGACTTTCTCTCAGAATATCAAACTCCTCATAGACTTATAGACCCGTGTACACTCATAAACACATTAGTCCCTTAACCTATAAGTCTTCAATACACCAAAATCACTAAGGGCACTAGATGCACTTACAATCTCCCCTTTGGTGATTGATGACAATATAGGTTAAGTTTTCAACGGGATGAACATATGAAGTGTAAATACTGATATTGAGGAATTTGATTGCAAGATATAGAAGAACTCCCCACGAAGATGTGCATAGTGAGGAATTTGCTTTTGAGGCAATGCACATTTGAAGAGTTGAATCATGGAGATCTCCCCCTATATCTTGTAATTCATACACGCATTTGACATATAATATGAGGAATTTGAAATGCATGATGAAATATGGTGACTGATGTAGTTCAGCATGCGTGCATTAACATATAATGAGGAATAAGCATGCAGAGGAACACATCAAAAGTATCAAAGCACCATCGGGTTTAAGATTACAACTCGATCCAATAAAAGTTTCAGAAGAACGAGAGTTGTAACTTAGCAACAAATGTTGTATATGGGCGTAAAAATAGACCCGCTTGAAGACTAACTCAAATTTCTCCCCCTTTGTCATCGAATGACCAAAAGGATCGAAACTGAGGACTAACGCCCCTGAAGAATTTCAAGTTGATGAAGGAGCGCCACTTTGTCGGGTCGGTTGTCGTAGTAGGGCCCGCCGCAGTTGTCGCCCAAGTCTTCATTTTCATCGATGTCGCACGATGAAGAATAGGAGCTGGCTACCAAGGAAGGAACCTTGACCTTCTTGAATTTCTTCGGTGGAGGCTGCATCACCAAATTCTTCCTTGAGACCCATTGTCTTCGCCTTTCCAGTAGACATTAGAAAGAACAGCCCAAAAGCGGTTGAAGGTTTCATGGATGTAGTATTGGTTTTTCTTCACTGCATTGTGTGTTGAGGTCATGTTGTGAAGAATTGAACCAAACTGACGCTTGACCCATTTATGATTGCGATCAACCTTCTGATGAAGACTGAGGAGTAACTCACGATCAGCCATCACCCTGGGTGTTGTGGCTTGAGGATTTTGCTTGGCTGAGGTATTGGCGGCAGAGTCATGTGTGGCAGAGTCATCATTGGTGGAGTAGGATGCAGCTTTACGAAATTGACCATCCAATGGACAAATGCCTTCATCTATCACAGCAGCTTGCCTTGCCCTTGTCATCACCGAGGAAAATGTCCGCTTGAGGACTTCAATTGGAGGCAAGTAGCTGCAGTGGTTCGTAGAGTATCAGCCTTTGTAATTGAGTGAAGACCTTGTCCCGATGAACCTCATAATCCATGGTGCATAAGGCTTCAGCTCAAAAGGTGACATAGCAATGTTTGCCGAGTCCTCATGAAGAAATCATGGAAGTTGACGGAACGCCATGAATGATATTGAAAAGCATATTCTTCATGATGCCAACGACTTCTTCATCATTTGAGTCGTGGCCTTTGATAGGACTCATTGTCTTTGTCAGAATGTGATAGACAGTCCGAGGCACATACAGTAATTCCTTGACGAGGAATTTGGTTCGTGGGGCTTGCCCTGGCTTCAAAGGCTTCATCAGAACTTGCATGTAGTGATTTGAAATCTCAGATTCGTTGTAGATGCAACGAGCACCATCAAGGGGAGGACTGAGTGGGAGGGCACGAAGCAATTCAGTTGCTGGTGCCTTGTAGTGAGTATTTTCTGTCATCCAGTCCAATACCCATGAGTTCACATCTTCAGAATCTCCGGTGATGTGCAACGTCGCACAGAATTGAAGAATGAGTTCTTCATTCCAATCACAGATGTCGTCAGCAGAAATTCAGCAATCCTGCATCATGAAGAACACTGAGGACTGGCTCGAAGCCTGGCAGAGATTCCATGTCCACATGAGGAATATGTGCATGATCGAAGACTTTGTCTTTGTTGAATAGCATAGAGGAATGGAAGTTGGCTTGAATAGCAGTCCAGAAACGCCTCTTCCTTATGCGAGCAGAGTCATATGGGTTGTAGTCAGTGAAGAATACATGCTCGCCGAAGAAATCTTCAGCCTTGAACTTTTTCTTTGTTGAGAATGGATTCTTTGGCTTTGGCAGTGGAGTGTCAGTGAGTTGCATCATGACCTCAGGAATCGCAATCTCAGGTTCTTCAGGCTGAGGAATTTTTGGTTCCTCTTCATATGCAGTCAGCGTGTTCATAGGATCAAGAAGAAGAGGTTCTTCAAAGACTAGTGGCTGGAATTTCTTCATGCACGGATGAGTTGGGATGAGTTTCTTCGAGCCCATTTGAACTGTTGGAGCAGGGACCGAGGAATCTGTTGGATTGGGGTGAAGAGTGGAGAATTGGGATGCCGACTTTCCCAAAAGTCATCGCTCATCACAGGTGTGTTGTGCTTCCAATATCCACATCTTCGTCTTCAATTTCCTCAACACCAGCCTCTTCAGCTGTGAACTGAGGCATAGGTGAGGATACAACAGGAGTAGAAGGGATCACTTCCACTTCAATTTCTTCATCAATCTGCTCTGACGAAGTAGCAGAATGATTTTCTTCATCAGATCCGCTTGGGATCTCATACTCTTCACCAAAAGGAACAAGGTCCTTTGATGGAATGGAGGAAATTGGAACAGCATCGATTGGATTTTCAAAAGAGCTTGTCATAGGCTTCATTTTCTTCTGGGTGAAGAATTTGAAGCGGCCGATGCTTTCCTTTTCTTCATCGCAGCTCACTCGCAGCCTTTGGTCTTCTTCACATCGATGCAGATGGAAGGATTGGAGTTGGTGTAGGCGCAGGAGGAGCCGAGGAATCTTGTTGAATTTCCTCAGCGCAATCGATGCAGCTTGCTCGACTTCTTCAGTTTCTTCAGGCGCACCACTAGTGGATGCCCTGGCAATTTCTTCAGCGGCTGGAATGGAGACATCAGCCCTGGAACTAGCATTGTCTTCAGCAGGCTGAAAATCATCAGCGGTGCTGGCGTGTTCTTCAGCAGGCTGAGCAGAGGCTTCAGCTTGAGGAACTTCTTGTTGCGATGGGGCTGCAACATTGGTGAACTTCTCCGTCAGTTTCACAAACCTGACTTTGGCTCCTTTCCAGTCAGCATAGTATGAGTCAAAATTTTCCCTGAGGGCTTTGATGTCACCGCATCTTGACAAGTTCTTCAGCTTGTCATCTTGACAACATTTTTCTTCAAAGAGCTTTCTTTTTCTCAGATCTGTGATTTCTTGATCTCTCTGGCCCTATCATATTTCCATTTCTCCTCTTGGATGAAATGAGTCAGCATGTGACTTTGGCCAGGAGTCAAATTGAAGTCAGGCATAGGTGTGTTTGGGTCCTTGTCCCAGAGATCAATGTAGTCTAGGATCGCTCTTGGATCCAACAGAAGCGGCATAGGTGTGCCTTTGGCTCTAGCGGCCCTTTCTTGCCTATCTCTGATGATTTCCGCAAGTTCATCATCATCAGCCTCATCATCTTCGTGGCACTTGGAAGGCGACTGCTTTCTTCTTGGGACTTGGCCGAGGACCTCGTCCAGCTGTTGCCTTAGTCTTCAGCAGAGTTGGGCTAGATGAAGAATTTGGCGCAACTGAGGAACTTGCTGAGACACCAGAGGCAATTGAGATGCCTGCAGTCCTTTGGCACGAGGCAAGATGCAAAGGTGCTGAGGACTTTGTCGGAACTGCTGAGGACTTTGTAGGAACTGCTGAGGACTTTGTAGGAGCTGAGGATTTGGGAGGAGCAGGAGCAGGAGCAGCATGAGGAATTGGCCGTGAGGGCATTGCTGAGGAAATTGGCCGTGAGGGCACAGCTGGTGAAGCACTTGGCTTGTGTGCTGGCTTCTTTGCCATAGATTTTCTTGGCTTGACAGCGCCTCAGTGGCAGCAGCAGAGCAGAGTCCTCATTAAATTTCCTCACCGCCTCCTTGGCTTGTCTCGCTAATTTGGCTTGGCGCTTGGCCCATTCTTCAGAAAGTCCTCACCACGCTTGATGTCGGTGGGGTCACTTTCTTGGCTGTGTGCCAATGGAGCTCTTGGGCATGGAGGATTCAACATAATTTCTTCATGTACTTTGGAGTAACATATTTGTACTCCCTCCATTCCCTTGCCCATCTCCTTTCAATCCTCTAAATGCGCACCTTGCGCTGATTTTTGTTTTCCTTGCCAAACTTGGCTTCATCAGGTGTGCAATAGTCAGCGTATATGTCCTCAGGTATCTCGAAAGCGCCATGTCCTCGTGCCTCTTTCCTCCTTTCGTGGCTTCTTTCCTTCGCCATATTCTTCACCGAGGAATTTGAACAATCGAATTCTCTAAAGAAGTATGCAACTTTTCTTCGAGGAACGCCGCAAATGAGTTAAGTTGATGAGAACCTAGTGATTCAAAGAATGGACATGAGTACCGTGAATGAGTATAGTTGCGAGGAATTTGGAGAGGTCGTATGCGTTCTCAGAAAGTTTTTTCAAAAAGAACTAGTTTGAGGAATTTGACCAGATGAGCCTTGAAGAATTTTACTAAGCGATCTTTGTCTTAGGTTCCAGAGTTGTATAGATCGAGGATCCACACAATTGAGGAATCTTGAAGAAAAATAATTGCTTAGAGAAACGAATCAAGAGCATATTTCGTTTGAGGTGTTCATATGTGTGAAGATTTGAAGAATAAACACCTTTGAAGATTTTCAGAAGGTTTGAGAATCAAAGCGAGTAATAAAAGTAACTTTTAATTACCCGAATCAAGAACACGACGGATCGAGAAGTGTAGATTAGAAGTTCGCTACCAGATCTCCCACGCCCTAACTCGGCGGAGGAAGACAACTACGGCGGCGGGCGGAGTGAAGATTTCCGCGGTCGGGCGCTGAAGTACGACAAATGACGAGGTCGAGGCGGTGAAGCTCTTCCTCACCGACGACGATGGAGTAGCGGTGGCGCTTAGGGTTTGAGAAGCTCGAGCGAGAGAGAGAGAGAGCGGTCGAAAGCAGAGTAAAGGAAGTGAGGAAGGGAGAGGGGGTATATATAGCCACGGTGTAAAATCGTTCGCCCGAAGATTTTGGACGAACGTGCCCCTGGCCCTTCTCATTCGCCTGACATGTGTCACCCACGTACTGAAAAGTGGAGTTTGTGTTAGATCGTGGGTGAATAGATAAGTTTATCATGGGATGCGGAACGATTTGAGCGGCAAAGCCGAAAATTTGGATAATATAAGTTAAAAGTTCCGTTCGCAATTTCTTCAAATTTGACAAGGACACAAAGTGAAGATTTTGAACGAGTTTCAAATAGAACGCACATGAAGAATTTGTGAATAGCTTGGGTTGAGTATAGCATAGAGGGGAAGGGTCCGATCACATTCACTTAGCGTAAAAAGCAACTTGAAGAAATAGCCATAAGTGAATGTCAGAGGACATAAACCCATATATATATATATATATATATATATATATATATATATATATATATATATATATATATATATATATATATATATATATATATATATATATATATAGTCAACGAAGAAAGACAACGGAAACGGTGAAGATTTTGCAAAGTTGAAGAATTTGAAAATCAAGAATTTCAAATCGAGGAAAAACTCAAATTGAAGATTTTCAATTTTGGTGGTGGCGTGACCCACCGCATAAGAATGATGATTTTAGACACCGCTGCATAATTGTCGTAGGGTTCTGAGAATCAAATTCTTCACACTTAGAGTGTTATTCTTCATTGATTGAAGAAAAACGTTTCTTCATTTGTTGCACATCTAAGTCATCAATTCTGCATAAGTGTCAGGATGTGTGTCCTTTTCAAAGAACATTCGAAGATTCTAAGATATTTAGCTCACACCGCAATTTGCTAAATCTCTTCTCATCCAAGGGCTTTGTGAAGATATCGGCTAGCTGTTCTTCAGTCTTCACATGCTCGATGGAGATGTCGCCCTTCAACACATGATCACGAAGAAAATGATGACGAATCTGAATGTGCTTTGTCTTCGAAAGTGCTGAACTGGGTTGTGAGCAATCTTGATTGCACTCTCATTGTCACAAAGAGAGAGGCACATTCTTCACGTTGATGCCGTAGTCCTTGAGAGTTTGCTTCATCCACAAAGAATTGAGCACAACAAGAGCCAAGAAGAATGTACTCAGCTTCCGCAGATGAAGGATACGCAGCTCGCTTTCTTCGAGGACCAACGGACCAAAGATCGTCCAAGAAATGACAAGTACCAGATGTTGACTTGCAGTCCACACGATCACCAAAGCATAGTCGAGTCGAATATCCAATGAGATCAAAAGTAGAGCCCTTGGGGTACCATAATCCTAGTGTTGGTGTGTGAGCTAGATATCGAAGAATATGCCGCATGCCTTTATGGTGTGATTCCTTTGGTGTAGCTTGAAATCGGGCACACATGCAAACACTAAGCATTATATCTGGCCTAGATGCACATAAGTACAATAGAGAACCAATCATGGAGCGATATACCTTGTGATCGAAGTCGATACCATTTTCATCAGTGCATAGATGGCCATTTGTGGGCATAGGAATTTTGACGCCTTTGCAATCTTGCATGCCGAATTTCTTCAGAACATCTTTGAGGTATTTCTCCTGAGATATGAATATGCCATTGTGTTGTTGATTTAATTTGAAGACCTAAGAAGAATTTCAATTCTCCCATCATAGACATTTGATATTCTTCACTCATCATATAGGCAAATTCATCACTATAACGTTGGTCAAGACAGCCAAAGATAATATCATCAACATATATTTGGCACACAAACAGTTCACCATCATATGATTTAGTAAAGAGAGTAGGGTCGAGTGAACTGGTGTGAAGCCATTCTTCACGAAGAATTCCTTCAATGTATCATACCACGCCTGGGGCCTGCTTGAGGCCATAGAGGGCCTTGTTGAGTCCGATGACTTTGTGGGGATTCTTTGGATCTTCAAAACCTGGGGTTGAGCAACATATACTTCTTCCTCAAGCTTACCATTGAGGAATGCACTTTTCACATCCATTTGATATAAAGTGATATTATGATGGTTAGCATAAGCAAGTAATATGCTAATAGCCTCAAGTCTAGCAACAAGTGCAAAAGTTTCATCAAATCAATTCCTTCAACCTCGTGTGTAGCCTTGAGCTACAAGTCGTGGCCTTATTCCTCACCACAAGGCCATTTTCATCTTGCTTGTTGCGGTAGATCCACTTTGTGCCAATGATATTATGCTTGCGAGGATCTCGGATGTTTAACCAGTTCCTGACATTGTTGAGCTCGAATCGATGTAATTCTTCTTGCATGGCCTGAATCCACTCGGGCTCCAGAATGCTTCATCTACCTTAGTGGGCTCTGTGGATAGAGACAAAAGCATAGTGCCCACAAAAGTTAGATAAATGTGAAGCTTTTGAGCGTGTGAGAGGACCGGCGCTTCAGTTGTCATCGATGATCTTGTCAACTTGCACTTCTCGCAACGCGAGGATGAGCTGGTTGTCGCCGAGGAATTTGATCAGCATTTTCTTCAAAGACCATTTTCTTCAAAGATTATCTTCAGTGCATCAGCTCGACGTTCTTCACAGACAGAATGAATTCTTCGGCAGATTCTTCAAGAGGGAATTACATCCTCGGGCCGCTTTGAACTTGATAGATTCCTCAGTGCTGGTTCATCTATCACAGAAGGTAGGTGCTCTCTTTGCGAGCCATTAGTTTCATCGAATCAAGACATCTACAGTTTCAACAATCTTGTGAAGAGCGATGTTGAAGACTCAGAGGTGTGCGAGTCCTTTCCATAACCAAGCATAAAACCTTCATGTGCTTTCGGTGCAAATTTAGCATTGTGATAAGGATCTCTAATCCAGCATTTAGCATCGAAGACTTTGAAATAACTCACATTGGGTTTCTTGTCAGTGAGGAGTTCATAGGCGGTCTTCTTGAAGAATTTGTGAGGATATACTCTGTTGATGATGTGGCACGCGGTATCAATTGCATCAATCCAAAAACGACGAGGCGCTTTGTATTCATCAAGCATAGTGCGAGCCATCTCAACAAGAGTTCTGTTCTTGCGCTCCACGACGCCATTTTGCTGAGGAGTATAGGGAGCAGATAACTCATGAGTAATACCAAGTTCATCAAGATAGTCATCAAGACTGGAATTCTTGAATTCAGTTCCATTGTCACTCCTGATGTGCCTCATCTTCACACCAAAGTTGGTTGAAGCCCTCGAGGAAAATCGTTTGAGGACTTCCTGCACTTCATGTTTGTAAGAAACAATGTGTACCCATGTGTAACGGTAGTAATCATCAACAATAACAAAGCCATATAGAGATGCATCATTAGTGACTGTTGAGTAATGATTAGGACCAAAGAGGTCCATGTGAAGCAATTCGAATGGACGAGTAGTGGTCATGATAGTCTTCGCTGGATGCTTGGCCTTGGTCATTTTTCCAGCTTCACAGGCTCCACACAAGTAATCCTTGAGGAATTTGACATTCTCAATGCCAATGACATGCTTCTTCTTCGCAAGCGTGTGCAAATTCCTCATGCCTACATGACCAAGTCGTCGATGCCATAGCCAGCCGTCTGAAGCTTTTGCAAGTAGACACACGGCTGGTTGTGGTCCTGTAGAGAAATCAACAATATACAAGTCTCCTCTCCTAAAGCCTTCGAAGACTTTGGAATTGTCATCTTCCATGATCACAACACAACGATACTTGCCAAAGACAACAACCATATCAAGATCATAAAGCATTGAGATCGACATGAGGTTGTATCCTAAGGACTCAACAAGCATGACTTTGTCCATGTGTATGTCCTTAGAGATCGCAACCTTACCAAGACCCAATACCGACTTTTGCCTTTGTCAAAGAAAGATGATATGCTTCAGATGTGACGGTGATAAGGGAGCATCCATCAATAGATTCTTGTCACCAATCATGTGATTTGTACATCCACTATCGAGGACCCACTCATTGGCTTTGGGTTGATCATCCTGCAGATGAATTAGTGCAACTTACGATCTCATATACTTCATCGCTGAAGAATATGATATCAATTTCATCAAATGAATTTCATCAGCAAAGATAATGTATAAGCAAGATGAGGACGTGTGAAATGAAAGTTCATTTCTTCATGATTAGCTCAAGGCCCTTTCGTGCATTTTTGTCGTGCCCTCAAAGAAATTCTTCAGACGTTAAAGCACGTCTGGAGGCCTAACCCTGCAGAAGAGATTAGTTCCTTTTCTTCACGACCCACATCTGAAGGGGTGGCAAAGAGTTCATCACTCTATGAGCTCCATATGAGAATGGTGGCATAGAGGCCAATCCATTTCGTTTCACATAAGAGGGGTTAGGGTAAGCATATGAATAATCATAGAAATTCTTCGAGGACTTATGAACATATTGGTTTGAAGAATAATGCACATATTCATAGCCCTTAGCTCTACCCTGCGAAACAGAGTTGTTAGCACGATGACAGTCATATGAGTACTTTGATCCATGTGAGGAATTTGGTCCGTATGAGGACTTGGATCCATATGAGGAATTTCGTCCATATGAAGAGTTTGATCTGGGGTTCCTATTCTTCATAGGTGGTGTCATGAGGACATTCACCTGAAGACTTTCAAGGCACTTCTTGGGAACCCAGATTTTCTTCATAGGAGAACTGTTCCTGTAGTTAGTTCCAACATATCTAGCAAATACTTCACCATTCTGATTTTTGAACAGTTTATAGTTGGAGTCAAATGACTCATCAGAAGAACGAAGAGATTCACATGTAAAGCCAGATAAGTTAGATGGATCAACTGGAGGTCCCTTTGAAAGAACCCATGAGGTTTTGGGGTACTGCTCAAAGCTTCCAATATGTTCCATCAACATTGAGTTTCCTCTCAAAGGCAATACCCTCTTTCCTAGGATTCTGTTGAGGATCTCGCTTTTAAGCACATCACAAAGAGTCCGATGCCCTTTGAGGCTTTTGTACATGCCTGTCATGTACAATTCCTTCAGATGCATCGTCAAGGATACTAGCAATATCCTCAGATGAGGAATTAGTGATAGCAGAGGCAGGTGAAGAATTTGTAACAGCTTGAAGCATTTGAACATTCAGGTGAAGAATTAGCAGATTCACGCTCAATGCACTTTAAGCATGGAGGAACAAATTCTTCACGAGAAGCGTTGATTTGTTGAGCAAGTAATGAATCGCGCTCCTTCAAGATCTTCATGACTCACTCTAAGCTTCTCAAGATCTTGCTTTCTTTGAAGAAATTCATAAGAAAGTTTCTCATGATCGCACAAGAGAGTGTTATGATGACCTTGAAGGTTGTCAAACCTAGGATCAAGTCTCAAGATTTTCACCGTGGCTTTAGTGCGATCCATTTCTTCACCTAACATATCATCACTTTTATCTAGCATGTTTTGAACCTTTTCAAAAGCCCTTTGTTGTTTTACAACAATCTTAGCAAGTTTTGAGTAGTTGGGCTTGAGATCTTCATCAGATTCATTTTCACTAGATTCAGAGGAGGTATATTTGAGTACCTTGGCACCCTTTGCCATGAAGCAATAGGTGGGAGCGTAGTCATCACTATCTTCATCAGCTTTGTTGATGAGGTCATTTTCTTGAGTAGAAGATGGACTTGTCGACAAAAGCAAAGAGCGAGAGCCGCACTCGCCACACCGGACTTGGATTCTTCTCGATGCCTCCTCTTCCTCATGTTCCTCAGATTCAGCTTCAGAGTCCATTTCCTTGCCAATGAATGCCCGAGCCTTCTTGGAGCTGCTCTTCTTGTGAGAAGAAGACTTTGAGGATTTTGATGATGAAGATTTCGACGATTTCTTCTTCTTCTTAGCGCCATCGTAACTGTAATCCTTGTATTTCTTCTTCTTCAATTCCTTTTCCCAATCGAGGACAATCTTGAATGTAGTGACCAGGTTTCTTGCATTTGTGGCATAGTCTTCTCTTATAGTCATCGGATGAGGAATCACTGCTCCTTGAGGATTTTCCAAAGCGACCACGTCTTGAGAACTTCTGGAATTTCTTCATGAGCAGTGCTAGCTCCTGGCTCAATTCTTCAGGATCTCCAAAGCTACTACCAGAGTCTTCATTATCAGATTCAGACACAGCCTTGGCCTTCAGGGCACGTGATTTTCCATAGCTAGAACCATAGAGATCTCTCTTTTCAGCAAGCTGGAACTCATGAGTATTTAGCATCTCGAGCATATCAGCTGGATCAAGTGACTTGTAGTCAGCACACTCTTGTATCATCAGTGCCAGAGTATCAAATGAGAGATCAAGCGATCTCAACAATTTCTTCACCACCTCATGGTCGGTGATGTCAGTGGCACCAAGCGCTTGAAGCTCATTTGAGATGTCAGTGAGGCGATCGAAGGTTTGTTGAACATTTTCATTGTCGAGTCTTTTGAAGCGGTTGAAGAGATTAGAAGAACATCAACTCGAGTCACGCTGAGTTGAGACTCCTTCATTTACTTTGGACAGCCTATCCCGTATAAGCTTAGCAGTTTCAAAGCACTCACTCTTCCATACCGTCCTTTACTCGGATGGCCACATATGATATTCTTCGCTTGAGAATCGAGTTGCTTGAATCTCTTCACATCGGCAAAGGCTCAAGTGAGGGTGAGACAGAGGGAACACCATTTTCCACAACATACCGTAGATCGTTGTCAATTGCCTCAAGATGCATTCGCATCTTGTTTTTCCAAGAGGGGTAGTCCGTCCCATCAAAGGTAGGACACCCAAATGAGACCTTGATCATGCCTCATGGCCCGACATAACTAAAACTCCGTGTGGTTAAACAAAATCACACGTAACAAGGGAGTACCTTGCTCGATACCAATTGAAAGTGCGTTATATCGACTAGAGGGGTGAATAGGCGATTTTTATGAATTCTTCAATGAGGAATTTGCGGTGAGGAAATTCCTAAGTGAAGAACTACTTGCAATGGAATAAGTACTCAAGTAAGCGTAAGAGAATGCGGGCATGGTCATCATGATGAAATGAAGACAATCAAAGAGCATGTAAAGCGTAAACACAGGATAGCACAAGATGAAGACAAACAGATCAAGAATTGAACTAAGGAAATTGAGAAAGTCTTCACCAAAGTCTTCAAACACAAATATGAACGAACACTCAAAGACAAAGAATGAGGAAATGAAAGAGTTGAGGAAATAGAACCAGTTAGGTTGGTGAAGACAATGATTTGGTAGACCAGTTCCAACTGCTGTCTCGGCTTGTACGTCTGGTTAGAGCAAATTGAGTATTTAAACTCGAGGACACAGTCCGGACACCCGATCCGGCCGAAAGCACGCAGCTCAGGACACCAAGTCCTCACCGTATTCTCCTTGAACTAAGGTCACACAGACCTCGTCCAATCACTCGTGGTAAGTCTTCAGCGACTTCCAAACCTTCACAGACTTGGTCACTCGGCGATCCACAATTCCTCTTGTATGCTCTAGACCATGACGCCTAACCGTCTGGAAGAAGCACAGTCTTCAAAGGTAACAAGCGTCGGATCCACGCAGGATCAATACCTTCAGTGATGCTCAATCACTTTGGGTTTGTAGGGGTTTGGTTTTTGAGTTTTTCCTCACTCGATGATTTTCGCTCAAAGTCCTCGGAGGATGGGTTGCTCTCAAATGACAAGTGTCAAGTTCTCTCGAGCAGCCAACCAGCTAGTGGTTGTAGGGGGCGGCTATTTATAGCCAAGGGAGCAGCCCGACATGATAAGACATAAATGCCCTTCAATGATATGACCGTTAGGTGGATAAGATATTTTGGGACAGCTCGCGCGCAGCACAACAACGGTCAGAAATTTGACTCTCAAATTCCTCAGGTCTATCATGTTCCTCACTGTGTAGGCAATCCGCACTGGAGAATTCCTAACTCCTCAGTCAGAACAAATTCCTCGGCGAACAGAAGAACGTCTGCCTCTCACATCAAGAAACTGACTGAGTTGTACGAAGTTTTCCAAAGGCTTCACTCAAGGGATTGGTAGGTGTAGGATTTTGAGTTGAGCATCACATGGAAATTTTTCCTTAGTATTTCCTCGACCCTTAACAAAGACGGTGTTTCCTATGACTCAAGAAAAAGAAAATGAAACTATGAAAACAAAAGTCTTCACGCTTCATGTTCCCCAAATGAATACCAAGTCTTCAAGGTCACACCAATTTCTTCACTTTCAAAGTCTTCAGAAAGTCTTCAGTCAAAGAACTTCATTTTTAGGGGTCGACTTTCTCTGTAAATATCAAACTCCTCATAGACTTATAGACCTGTGTACACTCATAAACACATTAGTCCCTTAACCTATAAGTCTTCAATACACCAAAATCACTAAGGGGCACTAGATGCACTTACAGACTGAGATTATAGTTTGTTGGTTCTCAATAAAGTTTTTGATTCATACTTTGCATTTGAATGGATTATTACTTGAGCATAAGAAATCATATGACATTATCCTTATGTGTTGCTGTTATGAAAATAATCATGATGCCCTCATGTCCGTATTTTATTTTATCGACACCTCTACCTCTAAACATGTGGACATATTTATCGTTATCGGCTTTCGCTTGAGGACAGGCGAGGTCTAAGCTTGGGGAAGTTGATACGTCCATTTTGCATCATGCTTTTATATTGATATTTATTGCATTATGGGATGTTATTACACATTATGTCACAATACTTATGCCTATTCTCTCTTATTTTACAAGGTTTACATAAGAAGGGAGAATGCCTACTGGAATTACGGGCTGGAAAAGGAGCAAATATTAGAGACCTATTATGCACAACTTCAAAAGTCACTGAAACTCCACGAAAGTTATTTTTGGAAATAATAAAAATACTGGAAGAAGAATCTACATCGGGGCCTCCACTGTCCCACGAGGGTGGGGGCGCAAGACTACCCCTCGGCGCGCCGCCCTGCCTCGGTGGGCCTCTGTTCTTCGTGGCCATCTTCTTCTATATGAAGTCTTTCGTCCGAAGAAAAATCATAAGCAAGCTTTCGGGACGAGACTCCGCCGCCACGAGGCAGAACCTTGGCGGAACCAATTTAGGGCTCCGGCAGAGCTGTTCTGCCGGGGACACTTCCCTCCAGGAGGGGGAAATCATCGAAATCATCATCACCAATGCTCCTCTCATCGGGAGAGGGCAATCTCCATCAACATCTTCACCAGCACCATCTCCTCTCAAACCCTAGTTCATCTCTTGTATCCAATTCTTGTCTCTACACGATGCCACCAACGGCCCCGCCGTCGTCACCGCCGGCGACGAGGCTCTCGATTTCTCTGCGGTGGCCATCGGGCCGCGGGCCGCTTCCTCGTGTGGGCTTGCTGGGCCTTGCGGTTTGGCGTTGCCCAGTGGGCCTACTTCTCCTCCCCTTCTCTCGTCGGTGGTCGACTTTCCCCCTCTTGTCTCGTCTGGCCCAGCCGGGCCCAACGGCCGGGTTCCTGCTCCTCAACCTCTTGTGGCCCATTTGGTGAGTCGGGCCCAGGTGGGCACGGCTCGGACGGGATATTTATGGATCCCCCGCGGCTCTTTCTCCCCCCTGCTAGGGTTTCCGGCTTCCTCCTCCGATCTGCGCCGTCACTGTCTCCCCATTCATCGCCTCATTAGATCTTCCCCACCTCCACCCCTCCTCCTTCCTTTTGCTGCGGTGCTTTCCATGGACAAGTCGCGGGGCTCTTCCTGCGAGGCGCTCTCGGGCAGCAAGCGGCGCTGTGAGGACTCCCTGCCTCCGCTGATGGATCTCGAGCTCGAGGCTTCGCTCCGCTCCAAGTTGGAGGCGGAGCAGGCGGTGCGCGAGCAGGTGGCTCGTGACCGCGAGGCCTGGGCTTCGGGTCCGGAGTGGTTGTAGCGCTCGGAGAGGGTGGTGTGCCTGGATCCGGCCCGCAGGGCTCTGGATCTGGCCCTTCTCCCTCTCCGGTGCTGGATCTGTGGGAGGCGGCGGTGGCCTCTGGCGGTGGAGTTTCCTCGTCTTCTGCCTCCCTTCCCGCTCCGGGTGTGGGGCGTGGCTCGTCTGCTCCGTCGCGTCTTTCGCCTCCTCCTCCTCCTCGCCCCTTTGGGGTTGGTGCTGGTTCTCGCCCGCCGCCTCGGTCCTTCGCGGGGCCGGCGTGTCGGCCGCCCGGTCCGGCCTCTGGGGCTCCCCCTTTTCCGGGGATGGGGGATGGGATCCTGCCTCCTCCTCCGCCTTCCGCAATCTCGCCCGTCCTCTGCCTCCAATAGCAACCCCTTGGCGCCACTGCTTCGCTTGCCACAGGCCTGGCCATTTCCAGTCTTGCTGCACCAACCCCCCTTTTTTCCTGATTTGTCGCTCTGATGGTCACCTCACGGTCAACTGCATGGCTAGGCAGAAACCTCCCGCGGTCCTTCAGTACGGCTCGGGCCTCCCTGGTTGCGCCTTTTTCGCCTTCGACGGTGATCTGCCTTTCCGGGAGGTGGCTCCGGCTTTGTCTAATGCTGCGATTGTCTCGGTCAAGGACCAAAAGATTTCGCCCCAAACTCTTCTGGAAGGGCTCCACATTTGGGATGAGGCTGGATGGGACTGGCAAGTTGTGCAGATGTCTGAATATGAGTTCTCTGTGGTGTTTCCCTCCAAAGAATGTTTGCGGATGATTGCCTCATGCACTAGTTTCACCTTGCCCCTCAATCAATTGGTGGTTTCTGTCAAAAGCTTCTTGCAATGGTACGGCAGTTGGTCCTCTATCCCAAGTTTGGGTTCGATTGATGATCCGCCTCACGGTCTCCGCCACCGCTTTTCTCATGTCCTTTGGGGTTTTGATTAGGAAGCCTATTGAGGTGGATGAGGAATCTCTGAACAAGGTTGGCCCTGCTAGGATGAAGGTTTGGTGTGTGGATCCTGAACGGGTTCATGGCTCAATTGATATCTTTCCCTCTCCCAATGGTATTAGGCTTGGTGCGGGTGGAGGGGCGGCTGCCAGCCCCACCTCCCTCCTCGTCCTTCTAACCCTTCGGACAAGCATGATAAGGAGGGGGGGTGGATATTTGGGTGGCCGTAATCAGAGTTTTGGGTCTAACCTCCGCTTCACCCAATCTGAATGGGATGGTCTGGCAGATTCTGAACATGAGCTGTTTCATTCCCAAGCTCCTTCTGGTGTTGCTCCTCGTGATGACTCGGTGATCCCGCCTGCAGCTCCGACTGTTCCTACTGCTGCTGCTGATTTGTCGAAGTTCCCGCCCTCCTCTGCTACCCCCGTTTCTGGTGCTTGCTCCAATCTTCCTGTCCGCCCGCTCTCCCCCACTCGTTCGTGAATTGAAGATCTCCCTGTCTCCCCGGCTCGTGATGTGGTGGAATCCCAGTCCTTAGGAAGAAGAAATCCTCGGTCGCAAATTCTCGGCTAAGAGCCGGAACTCGTCGGGCTCAAGCAATCCATGACGGGGTTTGTCGCTGCCTTGATCAAGATTTGGGATCTATGTCCCGCTCGGGTCCCCATGGTGGCTCTCCGGCTCTTGATGCTTTGCTATTCTATCTCCGGTGTCCACGGCTCGCAAAGGAAGGCGGGTGGCGAATTCTGTGGCTCTATCTCGAGCGGGCTGAGAAGCGGGCTGCGCAAAGGATCTCCCTCCCAGTACTTCTCCCGTCCCCTCTGTTGTTGCTTCTCCGGTTCGGTTGGTTCTACCTTCTCTTTCGGATGATCACCTTTTAAATATCATGTCGGATGTGGGTGTGGTGGTTGATTCTTCTATTGGTTCTCCTAGTTTGCTACTTGCTATTATTCGGGCTAACGAGATGGCGCAGGCAGCCATTGCTAAAGCCAAAAAGGTCGTTGCCTCTTGGGTAGGGGATGCTAGTTGTGGTCCGGGTGTGGACTCGGGCGCTGGTAGTGGCCAGCCCCAATCCAACCTATCTAAGAGGGGCACTAATAAGCGAGCTAAATCCTGCATGGCCCCTTGCAGGTCGAGTCTCCAAATCAAGAATCTTTCTTATAAATGAGGGCGTTATTCTGGAATATTAGGGGGTTCGGTGCTAGGGGGCGCCATGACCAACTTAAAGAGTTGGTTCGTTCTAATTCTATTGACTTTGTGGGGCTGGTTGAAAACTTCAAGGGTTCCTTCTCCCCTAATGATTTCTCTGCTATTGTGGGCATGGACAGATTTAATTGGCAAGTTTTACCTGCTTCGGGTCACTCTGGTGGGATCCTGATTGACTCCAATAAAGATATTTTTGATTTTGTTGCTTTTGATCATGGGATCTTTTGGGCCAGTGTTGTTCTATCTCATAAAGCGATGAATATTCTCTGTGAGTTTATCGTTGTTTATGGGCCTGCGGACCATTCTTTGTCGGCTTTATTCCTTAATGAACTTTCGATGAAGATCGATTCTTGTAACTTACCGATGGTTATCGGGGGAGACTTTAACCTTCTGCGGTGCCGTAATGACAAGAGTAATGATAACTTCTCCTGGCCTCTAGCTAATGCCTTTAACGACTTCATTAGTGCCAATGCTATTCGTGAGCTTCCCCGGGGGGGAGCCCGCTATACATGGTCCAATCATCAGGCTAATCCTATTAGATCAGTGCTTGATAGAGTCTTCCTTTGTCCCAGGTGGGATTCCTTGTTCCCTAGGGCTTCTCTTAATGCCAAATGCATTATCGGTTCTGATCATACCCCCTTAATTCTTGACGACGGTTCCATTAGCCTTAGGCCTCCGACTAGATTTCAATTCAATGCCACATGGATGTCTGTGGATGGCTTTGTTGACATGGTTGCAGCGAAGATTTCCCTTTCTCTCTCCTCCAATGCTCGCTCCTTTGGGCCTCTGGATGATTGGCACTCGTGCTCCTATACCCTGCGTAAATTCCTCAGAGGTTGGTCTCGTAATCGTGCGGCGGAGGATCGTCGTACCAAATCTTTCCTCGAGGACCAGATTTTGTCGCTGGATCGCGCGGCCGATTCCACTGGGCTTTCTGACGATGGTTGGGCGGTTCGTTATAATCTTGAGGCCGCTTTAATGCAGGTGCACCACCAGGCTGAGATTTATTGGCATCAGTGGGGTACTCTAAACTGGACTCTAAAAGGTGACTCCCCTACAGCGTATTTCTTTGCGATCGCGAATGGGAGGCGTAGGCGTTGTAGTATCAATAGCCTATTGATTAATGGTGTGCGATCTTCGGAGCAGTCTGCTATTATGGCTAATGTGGTGGACTTTTTCTCTTCGTTGTTGGGGGCTAAACCTCAATTGGGCTTCTCTATCTCTCCTTCCCTTTGGAACTTAGGTCTTAAAATCTCACCCGAGGAGAATGCCTCCTTGATGATTCCTCTTCTCGATCAGGAAATTTGGGATGTTGTTAACACTGCCAATCCCAATGTCGCTATACGGGCCGACGGCTTCTCCATTCCTTTTTTCGAAATTTTGGCCCCAGTTGAAACAAATTTGGTTTGTAATGTTATTCAGGGTTTTTGTCTTGGTATTGTCGATATCTCCCGCCTGAACTACACAGTGATATCCATGATCCCCAAGGTTAAGGGTGCTGATGTTATTTCCCAATTTTGGCCGATTGCTTTGATTAACAACTTTGCCAAATTCCCGGCTAAAGGCTTTGCGAATCGTTTGTCGCCGGTTGCTCATAGAGTTATTAGTCCTTATCAATCTGCTTTCATCAAAGGGCGTTTCATCCTCGATGGTATCCTATCCCTTCATGAGATTGTTCACGATCTTCACGCTTGGAGAGCTAAAGCGATTATCCTTAAGTTAGATTTTGAGAAAGCTTATGACTCGGTTAGCTGGCCCTTCCTCAAGCAGGTCCTTCTTGCTAAAGGTTTCAACGGTGCTTATGTTCATCGTATCATGCAGCTGGTCTCGGGTGGCCATACTTCCGTTTCGGTGAATGGTTTCGTTAGCAATTTCTTCGTAAATGGTAGGGGCCTTCGCCAAGGGGACCCTGCTTCCCCTGTTCTTTTTAATTTTGTGGCCGATGCCTTCTCGTGCATGCTCTCCGTATGACCCGTTGTGGGCACATTGCTCCTGTGGTCTCCCATTTACTTCAAGGGTGTTTCCCACTTGCAATATGCGGATGATACTATTATCTTGGTGGAGTTGGATGACGCTTTGCATTGCTAACCTGAAATTCATCCTGCTGTGTTTCAAGCTGTTTCGGTCTTAAGATTAATTTTGCTAAAAGTGAGGTCCTGGTGACGGGTGTGGATGGGGCGGAAGCGCTATGCGGGTTGCCGTGCTTCTTAACTGTTCTTTGGGTTCCTTCCTTCAAATATCTAGGCCTCCCTATTTCCCTGGCGTGCTCCATGCTAAAGATTTCGCTCGTGGTCAGCTGAAGTGGGGAACAGGGTGCTCCCTTGGAGGGGCAGATACAATACCAATGCTGGCAAAGTTGCTCTAATTAACTCCTGCCTATCCTCTCTCTCCCCATGTTTCTTATGGGCTTTTATCTTCTTACGGATGGCGTGCATGCTGGTTTCGACAAACATAGGGGAGCTTTCTACTGGAATTCCGCGGATAACAAACGGAAATATAGGCTGGTCAAGTGGCAACATATGTGTAAGCCTAAAAACCATGGGGGTAGGCATTATTAATACTCGGGTGATGAACATTTGTTTGCTTATCAAGTGGTGGTGGAAAATTTTGACTAGTGGGGCTGATTCGCTGTGGTTTTCGATTCTTAAGGCTAAATACTTCCCACACTCCAACCCACTGTTTGCCACCGCCAGGCGCAGGTCTCAATTTTGGAAATCCTTGTCAAAGTCAGACCGATCTTTCCGGAACATGTTAAATTTAATGTTGGTAATGGGATGGCTGTTCGCTTTTGGTTGGACTGGTGGTGCAGGGATGCCCCCTAGCTGCGAAGCTTTTCGGTTCTGTTTTCTTATTGTCCTAATCCGAATATCTCCATCGCGGAGGTGGCAGCTAATAACTGGGATTTGGCTTTTCGTCGGGCCCTGTCTCCTGAAGAGTTGGAAGATTGGCAAAGTCTCTCTGCCCTCTTCCCCGTGCTCTCGGAGTCGGCCGATTCTGTGGTTTGGCCTCATTCAGCCTCAGGTAGATTTTCGGTTAAGTCGCTTTATTCTAGACTTATCGGTGGTACTCCTTCGTCCAGATTCTCTTGCGTTTGGAAGTCCAAAGTCCCTCCTAAGATTAAAATTTTCCTTTGGCAAGCCTTTCGTGGTCGCCTTCAATTGACCAGATCAAAAAGCTTAATGGGCCTGGTTTGGAGTTTTGTCATCTTTGTGGGGCCTTGGAGAACTCGATCACATCTTTTTCAATTGTGTGCTGGCCAAGTTGGTTTGGTGTTGTGTCGATCTTGGCTTCGTGTCTCTTGGAACCCCTCCTCTTTTCCCATATTCGGACCCTAGCCAAAGCTTTGGTTGGGGTCACCAAGAGGGTGTTTTGGGTCGGCTGGGAGCCTTATCTTTGGGCTCTTTGGACCATTAGGAACAAATTTCTTATTGAGCATATCTTCCCATCTAAGACTGCTTACGTTCTTTTCAAATCATGTATATTATTGCAGCAGTGGAGATCATTGACTAAGGAGTTTGATCGGGATGCCTTGGACCTTATCATCGTCAAAATTGGCTTCTAAGATCTCTCATCTCCCAAGGGATCCCGCTGCCTAATCCTGGTGGTGCTGCTTATGGAGTTTAGGTCTCTCTCCTTTCCGGCCTGCGCGCCGTGTATGGCAGTTGCTTGTATCCTTCCTTCTTTGGTTACTCTCAAACTTTTCGCTCCGTGCACTCTGTGCGTTGTCTTGTTAGCTGGTTTCGCTCCTGTCCGGTTTCTTGTGACGCTGCCATGTGGCTTTATTTATAAAGTCGGGCTCTGGCCTTTTCTCTAAAAAATTCTTGTCTCTAAGTCTGGGATTGGTACCTGTAGGTTGCTAGTAGTGTTGATTACTCCTTGTAGTTGATGCTAGTTGGTTTATTTGGTGGAAGATCATATGTTTAGATCCTTTATGCATATTAATACTCCTCTGATTATGAACATGAATTTGCTTTGTGAGTAGTTATGTTTGTTCCTGAGGACATGGGAGAAGTCTTGCTATTAGTAGTCATGTGAATTTGGTATTCGTTCGATATTTTGATGAGATGTATGTTGTCTCTCCTCTAGTGGTGTTATGTGAACTTCGACTACATGACACTTCACCATTATTTGGGCCTAGAGGAAGGCATTGGGAAGTAATAAGTAGATGATGGGTTGCTAGAGTGATGTAAGCTTAAACCCTAGTTTATGCGTTGCTTCGTAAGGGGCTGATTTGGATCCACTTGTTTCATGCTATGGTTAGGTTTACCATAATACTTCTTTTGTAGTTGCGGATGCTTGCAATAGGGGTTAATCATAAGTGGGATGCTTGTCCAAGTAAGGACAGCAGCCAAGCACCGGTCCACCCACATATCAAATTATCAAAGTAGCAAACGTGAATCATATGGACGTGATGAAAACTAGCTTGACGATAATTCCCATGTGTCCTCGGGAGCGGTTTTCTCTATATAAGAGTTTGTCCAGGATTATCCTTTACTACAAAAAGGATTGGGCCACCTTGTTGCACTTTATTTACTTTTGTTACTTGTTGCTCGTTACAAATTATCTTATCACAAAACTATCTGTTACATATAATTTCAGTGCTTGCAGAGAATACCTTGCTGAAAACCGCTTATCATTTCCTTCTGCTCCTCGTTGGGTTCAACACTCTTACTTATCGAAAGGACTACGATGGATCCCCTATACTTGTGGGTCATCAATAGCCTCCGACCTGAGGGGCTACCACCAAAGCCAGATGACCCGGATTTTCAACCCGGGGCAGGTGATCCTCCCAACTCCATGTGATTGGAAATTCTGACCACTTCAAGTACTGAGGTACGGCCGGCTCAACAGTATTGACAGCACACTTATGAACCTTCTGATCTCGTTTGCAAAGACTGGTGGTAAAAACATGGTATTGGCCACCATTGAGCTGCTTCGGATTACTCTGGTATCCAGACTAATTACCCTCTTGTTGGTTGCCCTGACCAGACTGTTGATGATAACCACTGTGATTCCTCTGGCCTTGATAACCAGAATTAGAGCCACTGCCACCAAAGCTGGGGCCCTGTGCACCGGATCCTGACCCGCTGGGTGGCCCATGATTGTTACCATGATTCTGATTTAAACTAGAATTCATGAGAGCATGATGAAACAATCCTTCCAGGCGTGACTCGCAGGCTTGTGAGGCGGACTGTGATTTGCTCAAGGCTCATTGAACATTGCCTCAAGATTAAAATTTTTCCCACCAAAGGACGGCTTACCATTACTGTTGCGGCACTGGCCCTAATACCCAGTGTTGGTGTTACCCACAAGATCTGACCCGCCATTGGGGTGTCTGTGTTTCCCACCATTACTTTGGTTGTTGCCATTGTTCATCACCATGTTCTGCTTCTAACTTTTACCATTGTTACTCTTCTTGCCCTTATTGGACCTCTCATCATCGGATCTAGGGTCCTTGGTGGTATCAGAATCGACATACTTAATTAGAGCCGCCATGAGCTCCCCGATGTCATTACAATGACGCTTAACCCGTCCAAGCTTCTGCTTAAGAGGGGTAAAATGACAATTCTTCTCCAGGACCAGGACCGCTGAACCCGCCGCAATGCTATCTGATGACTGGATAATAGCTGAGACCCGGCGGACCCAATGGTTGGCCGACTCATCCTCCAGTTGCAAACAGTTATCCAGATCGATAATCGTCAAAGGCTACTTACACGTTCCTTTAAAATTATGAATGAACCGTGCTTTCAACTCAGCCCATGAATTGATGGAATTGGCAGGCAATCCTTTTAACCAGGTTCGAGCCGGCCCATCCAACATCATTGTAAAGTACTTGGCATCATTAACATCCAGCATCTCCATGGCCAATTCATATCTCTCAATCCAAGCCTCAGGGAGAAGACCAGCTGTATAATTAGGCACCTTGCGAGGGCCCTTAAAATCCTTGGGCAGACGTTCATTACGCAGGGCCGATACCAAACACGGCACACCAACTGTCCTGGAAGTCGTCCCAGCTTCAATGGAGGCTGAAGGGTTCACTGGAAGCTGCTGATGAGCTCCCAATTGAGCCGCCAATTCTGCCTCACGATGGGCTCTAGCCTGATCTACAACCACCTGAGCATTGTTCAGTAGATTATCATCATGGGGCGGGTTATACCCACGAGGCGGGTCATCATTGTGAAGCAGGTTACGACGCCATTCACTGCTGGAAACTGCAGGCGACTCAATGCACCGGGTGTAGCTTCGACTTGGGCGAGGGGTCGCCGGCTGTTGCTTCCACATGACAGGGCTACTCAAGCTTGACCTGAACGTTGATCAGTTTTGCAGTGTCAGATTATTTATATCCACCTGAACGTACGTAATCGCCCCGTGCTTTACAAAGAGTAATGAATTACCACCACCTTTCAACTCACACAACAGTTAATATGTATAGAGATTTGTAAGCCCATCCTTAAATCTATCTTCTCTTAGAACTTTGATTTATCCATGACGTTAATCATGCTACTAGACAGCACACACTCATCTATACTTTCGACACACTCATATGCAAGCAGCATTGCAGAGGTCTTGCTGACAAAGAAAAAGGGACGATGCATGATACCTGGTTCTATTCGTGACCCATGGCATACAAATGAATCAGCATTACAACTTTAAGTGCCCAAATAGGAGTTGTTAATGGGTAGCAAAAACAGGGTCTGGACACCATTACAAATAAAAACACAATGTGCAACTGCTAATTGCCTCTTGGGCGTTGTCAAGAATACAATAATAATTGTTTGATCTACGAGGAGATTAGTTTCGAGAAATATGCTCACCTAGCAACAAGCCAGCCTCTTAAAGGCCGTGTTCCTTGAGTTTCTTCGGAACTATCTCAGGAAAGATGGTATAGACAATATGCAACAACATGTAGACAAGGAGACATCCAAATAGAAAATCGGTGTATAACTATGTATAACTGTTGTTGCTTCCACATGACAAGGCTACTCAAGGTGGTGACGGACGGCCGGCGTCGAAACGGTGGTGACGAAGAGGGTGAGGCCGACGACGAGGGTGTGCCGCCCCTCGCGGCCACTCCGGGGGCGTGTCGATGTCGAGCCCCCGACCGCTATCGGAGAGACAGTGCGACGCCGCGGTGGTGGAGACGAAGATGGTCCCGCCGGACTGCGAAACCAGCAGCAGCAGGCCCCCGGTGGGCGCCAACTATCATGCTATTCTCACGGGGGGTGCAAGAAGACAGATGCCACAAGGTGGCTTCGTGTGAGGGCAAGACTGCTGCCGGAATATCCAGGGACGGGTATGCGAGTAGCACGCGCTAGTTTACCCAGGTTCGGGGCTCTCTAGAGAGATAATACCCCTACTCCTGTATGTCTGAGTATATATGTGGGGTGTACATCGGGCAGTACAAAGTGCTCTTGAGTCAGATTCGAGATCAAGAGCAATGAGAGCTAGCTAGCTAGTGTGGGACATGTGCCTGGCCATGTGTGGCCATTGGAGTGTGGTCCTCCCTGAGTGCCCTTGTGTGGATGGATGGATGTGGCTCCTTTATATAGGAGTAGTGGGCATGGGTGGTGGTGGCGTTGGTTGTAAGCTACCTTGGGTAGCTTACAAACCAAGCCATGTATGAGGCATGGTGGGGGTGTCATGCTTGTCTCCTGGGTCACTTCATAAATAGTGCCCAAGGACAAGTGACACTATACATGATGACATGAGGTGACACGTGTACAATGTCGGGTACGGCCGTCTCATCGATGTCGGCTGTTGACTTCGGACAGCCGGCTGGTTGACGTAGTCGGTCCGGGCAGTCGGACAAGGGGCCGCCTGGGCGGCCCGAAAGGCTGGATCGAGGGGCTTTGCTAGCCCCGATGTCTTGAAATATCGTCTTGCCATCTTCAGGGTACCCATAGTCAATTACCCCGACAGGGAGACTATCATTTGAAGCACAAGAGCAAGGAGTTCATCATCAACACACCATCTATTACCTTTTGGAGGGTGGTGTCTCCAAGATTGGTTAGGTGTCACTTGGGAGCCTCCATCAAGATTGTGGAGTTGAACCAAGGAGTTTGTAAGGGCAAGGAGATCGCCTACTTCATGAAGATCTACCCAAGTGAGGCAAGTCCTTCGTGGGCGATGGCCATGGTGGGAAAGACAAGGTTGCTTCTTCGTGGACCCTTCATGGGTGGAGCCCTCCGTGGACTCACGCAACCGTTACCCTTCGTGGGTTGAAGTCTCCATCAACGTGGATGTACGATAGCACCTCCTATTGGAACCACGCCAAAAATCTCCGTGTCTACATTGTGTTTGCTCCCTCCAAACTCCTCCCCTTTACCTTCGTATGCAATGATTTACATTCCATTGCTATACTCTTAGAATTGCATGTGTAGGTTGATTGCTTGACTTTGTGTTTAGTTGCTAAAATCTGCCAAGACCTCAAATTGGGAAAAGGCTAGATTTTTATTTGGTCAAGTAGTCTAATCACCCCCCTCTATACATTTTCGATCCTACAACTGGTATCAGGGCTTTGCTCTCCATTTTCCTTGATTCCATAGCCTTGGTGATCATAGCCTTGGTTTCACAACCTAGGAGAGTATGGCGTCTAGAGAGGGAAATTACCACCGTAGAGGTCCTTACTTTGATGGTACTAATTTTGCTAGTTGGAAGCATAAGATGAAAATGCATATTCTTGGACATAACCCCGCCGTTTGGGCTATTGTGTGTATTGGCTTGCAAGGTGAATTCTTCGATGGGAGAGAACTGAATCGTGAAGCTACTATGGAAGAATTTAAGATGCTGCAATACAATGCTCAAGCTTGCGATATCCTCTTCAACGAATTGTGCCCTGAAGAATTCAACAAAATCAGCCATCTTGAGAATGCAAAGGAAATTTGGGATACTTTGATTGATATGCACGAAGGTACCAAGTCCGTCAAGGAATCCAAATTGGATGTGCTCCAAAGTCAACTTGACAAGTTCAAAATGAAGGATGGTGAAGGTGTCGCTGAAATGTACTCTAGGCTTGTTCTCATCACAAATGAGATTGCCGACTTAGGAAGTGAAGAGATGACCGATAGATTCATCATCAAGGAGATCCTAAGATCCTTGGATGGAAAATATGGTACCGTGTGCACATTGATCCAAATGATACCCAATTACAAAGATCTCAAGCCAACGGAAGTCATTGGTAGAATTGTTGCTCATGAGATCTCACTCAAGGATAAAGAAGAGCTTCACAACAAGTCTAGTGGTGCTTACAAAGCCTCATGTGATGCTCCTACATCATCAAGTGAGAAACAAGCTTTCAATGAGGAATTGAACCTAATGGTGAAGAACTTAAACAAGTTCTACAAGAGTAGAAGGAAAGAAAGAAGTTCCAAGTCAAGGTCCTACAATGACAAAAGATCTTCTAGTCATGAATGTAATTGCTACAATTGTGGAAGACCCAGACACTACTCCGATGAGTGTACGGCTCCCTACAAAAGAAGAGAAGACTCACCTAAAAGAAGAAGCAAAAGAGAAGAATCACCTCCAAGGGAGAGAAGGAGTAAGATGATCGTTATGTACGAAGAACCTCTCGCAGAAGCAATGATTCGGAAAGGAAGGACAAGTCATCAAGGAGTTATACAAAACGAAGACATCAAGCTCATGTTGGTGAATGGGTATCCGGTTCCGACTCCGACCACCACTCCGAGAGAACTTATCACTCCGACTTCGAATATACTCAAGATGAAGGTGTTGTCAGTCTAGCACCTATGTCAACCAACTCCTATGACATATTTGACTCACCAAACGAAGGAATTGGAAGATTCTTCATGGCTAAAGGCCCAAAGGTATCACACCCCGAGTATGTTGATTTCAATAGTGATGGAGATGATTTACTTGTTGACAACTCTAATGATGAAAACTATGATGAACTTGCTATTAATCATGCTAATCAAGATAAAACGAATGACGATGATGAGAAGGAGATTGAGCATTTAAATAAATAACTAAACACTCTTAAGTTAGCTCATGAAACTACCTTGGAAGATCATCGAGAGCTTTTAAAGACTCATGAGAAGCTATGCTTTGAAAAGCTCAACCTAGAGCAAGAGCATGGGTTCTTAAAAGCTATCAATGATGATCTTCGTAAGAAAAGTTCTTCTTACATTGCCAAGCGTTTACTCTTGTCTACTTACATGCCACAAGTAAAATCTAGCAACAAGAGTAAGAAAGATTCTTCTTCTAGTAGTAACAACAATCATGCTAAATCCAATATTGTTGCTTCTAGTAGTTCTCTTGATTCCACTAACGATTCTCTTAGCCAAGTTACTCTTGAGCAAGAAAATAGCTTATTGAAGGGAATTATGGAGAAAGGTGTTTACAAGAGCCTTGCCGGAAGTAAGCAATTTGAGGAAATTGTACGCAAGCAAGGAAGGCACCGGAATAAACAAGGTGTTGGTTTTGGACGAAAGTTCAATGCCAATGGAGTTGAGTGGGAAGAAGATCAATACCCCAAGACGAAGTTTGTTCCTCAACAAGAGAAGTATGATCCTACTTCCTTCAAGGGGACACAAGCTCAAGATGATCTTCCACCACAAGACCACAAGCTAAAAGGCAAGGACAAGCTTCAAGAGGAGACTGATGCATTTGAAGAAGCTCCTAAGGACTTGGTCAAGTGGGATCGCAAGACTACATCAAGTTCTACATCATCAAGTACGACTGCAACTCCAAGGATTCCCATCAAGATGATGTGGATCCCGAAGAAGAAGAACTAGAGAGTTCTTGAGGGTGACTTTGCCAACACACTTCACTCATATTAATTTTGGCAAGGACAAGTGCAAACAACTTTCACATCTTGCATTAGTTCAAGGAGTCACAAAGCCTCTTGTTGGTAAGTCAAGGGACAAGGTAACCTAATGCTTTCATGGACATCATCTTGGGTGTACTTCACTCTATGTCTATGGATATCCTTGTTTGTTCCTTGTGGGACTAACCCATGTAGGTATTGTAAGTGCAACTCACTCCAATGGATTGCTCCAAATGATCTACACCAACATTGAGCATCCACATCTTCAACATCTACATGAAGTCATCATCGACAAAACCCAGGTTAGTTCATCCCTCTTTGGGGGGATATCACATCTAGGGGGAGCTTTACTCCAAGAATTGAGCTAAAGCAACTCTAATGGTGTGAACACAACAATGCTTTATGTAAGAGTGGTAACCCCACTTGTGCTTAAACGATGAGTGTGACCTACGATCAAATGTTCTCATTTGACTCCTCAGTCAATATACTCATATATAGATGACCTAGTCATCGCAAATTGCTTGATAGATGCTAGAGTGTTTGTGCATGCTTTGCCACATATTTCATTTGCCATCTTATTGTGTGAGCATGTTGATTGCATGTTTTTCCCATTCGAGGACATCCATTTGTTTCTTTGATTGTTTTGTCTTTTTCTTTTTGCCAAATGGATGGACAAGAATGCCTAAGAACTCCCTCTATTTATGTATGTTTTTCTCGTCTCAAACTCTATTCATGCTATATCACAAAGTTTCATCAAGTCGGATTCGAACCCTCTAGGTGAGGAGCACTCGGAGCCACCGATTTGTCATAGACTTAAACTTCCGAAACCTCTCTATGTATTTCGGTCTAACCGATTCGTTCCCTTCGGTCATACCAAGATCATTGAGTTGATCTAGGTTTCAATCTCGGTGCAACCGATTTGAACAATTCAGTCACACCGAGTTGCAGTAACCGCTTGGGATTCTGCATCTCGGTGCCACCGAGCCGTTCCACTCGGTCACCACCGATAGGACTGGATATATATACTCACGGGTCAAATTTTAGAAATTCCTCCAAAACCATTCACCCGTGCATATCCAGCTCTGCCAACTCGAGTCTCCGGATCATCTCCTCATTGCCAGCGACCTCCTGCCGCTGGTCTCCACCGCCGTCAACGGAAATCTCCACCGATGTTGTCGCCGTAGCGAGTTCACCGCCGAATTAGGGTATGAACTCGACCCCTGTGTGCAATATTAACCTCTGATTCCTGCACTTAGGTCAATGCCATGATTCTTACCACGTATGAGATTACTCTATCCAGCAAAAACTTCCTTCAGATTAGTTTTGATTCAAAAATTTAGGGTTAGGTTTCCGCCGAACTCATCTCGGACCGACCGAGTTGTAGAAATCGGTCTCACCGATTTAGCCTAGGCCATTGCACTTGCGATTTTCAGTCTGACCGAAACTTAAAAATCGGTGCGACCGAGTTCGACTCTCACTGAAACCCTAGCAATCTCGGAGTCACCAAACTGTGTCTCGGTCTGACCGATTCCACTAGTTTAGACTCTAATATTGCTTCGGTGTCACCGAGTTTAACAAGTCAGTAGCTCCGAAATGCTTTCTGTAGAAACTAAAACTAGGTTTTTGACTCAATTGTTTTGCAAAATCCCTGCACTTTGTGATGCTCATCCACTCTATCTCAACTACATCTATTAGCAGGGTCAGCTTTCAGTTTGCAGTGTCAGCTGTGTCATATCAAAGTGACAGTCAGAACAAGTCTGAGGAACAAGTCAACTTGAGTGAGGGCACTAGTCCCTCTGGCAGCTATGATGAGGGTAGCAGAAGCACCCCGAGCAACTTGCCCAAAGCTGTAACCACGACAAGGAGGAAGAGAAACTCAGATTCTGAAGATGAAGATTATGTTGTTGTGGAGGAGGAAGTCACCTCCAAGAAAGTGCTGAAAAAGGAGTATGTTGCTGCTGCAACCAAGCCTGGTTTGCACAAGAAAGCTCCTGCCAAGAGGGTGCCTATGTCAAAGGCCAAAGCCTCTTCTCTTGAAGTCTCCAAGTCAATAGAAGAGGAGGTTGCAGGAGGCAAGAAGAGAAAGGAAAGGGTCAAGAAGATCATGGCCAGATTAATTGGCAGATCATGTATGATGATAGACCCAACTGAGGATGAGGAAGAAGAAGATGATGAATAAGATGCTGCACCAGCACTAAAAACTCAAAAGTTGATGGGGGATGCCATCAAGTTTGGGGCTGCTCCATCAAAGCCCAAGACTGCCCCCAAAGCTACTGCTCAAGCTTCAAAGACTACAACAAAGAGATACACTAGGAATATACTAGCTACCGAGAAAAACAAGGCCCCAGTGCCTGAAGTGGAAGAAGAAGCCCAAGTTCTTAGGAAATTGAAGCCGAAGATTCCTGATCATGATGATAATCATCCAGTGGCAGAAAACATGAAGGAAAGAAAGGATGCAGGTCTCAGATTGTGGATACAATCAGACCCCTATGCTGCAAGGAGAAGAACTGATGTGGACTACATATTTCACACTAAGGAACAGCAGGACTTCTATGAGACAATCCTTTTGGATAAGAAGCCCATTGTGTGTGACATGAAATGGGTGGACTAGAAATATATTGACGACAATGGAGTTGACACCTTAGTGGGTCATAAATTGACCAAGTGGAATGATGAGATGATCATGCAGTTTTACTCTAGTGCTCACTTTTACCCAGATGGAAAGATTGTCTGGATGTCTGAAGGTATAAGGTACCGGTCTACTACTGCTGAGTGGGCCAAGATTATCAATGTTCCAGAAGAAGTTGAGGATGACATTGATGTCTATGCAAAGCGCGAGAAAGATCACAACTCCATGGCAAATATGTACAAGGAGATTCCTGACAAAGCCTTGGAGACACATAAGCTAGGCCCAGTGTACTATCTGTTGTCTGGATTGGCCACCATGAACACCATACTGAGGCACACCTTGTTGCCCAAATCAGGAGATCACAGGATTATCAGAGGCCACTCCATCAACTTGCTTCAAATGTTTGATGTGCCACAGAAATTCAAGGTGATGGGCTTGATAGTTGAAACAATCAAAAGGACTGCAGCAGATCAGAAGAGATAATGTGTGTATGCTCCACACACTCAGATGCTCATCAACTCCAAGATGGGCAAAGGCATGTATCTCCTGGACAAAGAGCACCTTCCCTTGAAGCCTGATCGTCAGGATAACAAAGTTGTCATGGATGCTTCAGATCCTACATCAGTAGAGGCTCAGGAGAAGAGAGAAAAAGCAAAAGCAGAGAAGGCAGCCAAGATGCCAAGTGTTGAAGAGGCATCCCAAGTATTTCTCAAGTCCAAACAAGACCAACTTAGCTATCTCATTCAGGCTACTTTGAGGATTGAGAAAGGTTTGGCCACCCTGACTCAGAATCAAGAGAGTCTTGAAAGGATCATCGAAACAAAGATACATGATCTAGATGTCAAGGTGACATAAATTCAGACTTATGTGGAGAAGATTCAAGAAGAGCTTGAGGATAGGAGTGACAAGAACGCCACTGATGCTTATCAAAGGGTGCCCAGAAGACAGAGATCTGCAGCAGTGCCAGTGACAGACACTAGGGCTACAACTTCAGCTCCTGTAGCCACAACTTCAGTTGCCCCTCCAGTTGCAACTCCACCAGCTCCTCAGTCTTCCTCAGATGCATTTGTTGCAGGAATCCTCTCCATGCCACCTTCGCACTCTGGAGATCCCGGAGATCAAGCTTAGAGAGCTGCATAGCACTATGAATTTTCAAGATTTTTTGTAACTTGTTGCCAAAGCGGGAGAAAGTGTATAGATCATAGGCTTCAAGAGAGAGACTACTTTGCTTCTTTTGTCTCTCTTGCTACTTATTTGTTTTCTTGTTTGGTTGATACTCTCTATTTATGTGTGTGTGTGAGATACTTGTATGGCCGTGTGCTTGATCATATTACACTTTAATGTTTGTGCTTAGATTATGATATTCTCTATCTCTCATGTATGATCATTCACACTTTGTTTGGGTGATGAGTGCATATTCCTTATTCTATCATTTTGAGCGCTCCAACAAGATGTATGTGACATGGAAGAGTAACCCATGATCCTAATCGATTGTACATTTGCATTTAAAAGCAAATTTTAAATAATGCACAAATTTAGGGGGAGCTCTTGCTTATCACATACTTCTCAAAGCCACAATGTATTTCATTCTTATTATCATTTGTCGAAGCTTTGATCTATATGTTGTCATCAATTACCAAAAAGGGGGAGACTGAAAGTGCAACTAATCCCTAGGGGTTTTGGTAATTCTTAAAAACATATAGCTCATTGGACTAATATTCTTTCAAGATAATCGTTTCAGAAAGTTCAATGATTGGCACGGCATGGACTAGAGATGTGGACCCCTCAAAATGCTAAGGACACAAATTGGAAAAAGCTCAAGACTCTACATTTTCATTTGAGTGATCCAAGATCGCATTGAGTCCATAGGAAAAAACAGTACTATTAAAAGGGGGTGAGGTGTTGCTTAATGGCTTGCTTGCTCAAAATGCTTAGTGATATGCTCCAAAAGCCGTCAACCACTTTGTCATTTCCACATATGTACTAAACCTAAAGTAAAACTCGGCCCCACCGATTTGATCCATCCGGCGCCACCGAGTTCATTAGACATAGCCATAGCCAGAAACCCTAATCAGTCCGATCTCACCGATAGGGATCTCGGTCTCACCAAGATGGGATTGCAAACTCTCTATTTCCCTTCTAACGTTTCGGTCCAACCAAGATGAGCGATCGGTCCCACCGAGTCTGCAATGCAAACTCTCTGTTTCCTTTTCGTAACGTTTTGGTCTCACCGAAATGAGCGATCCGTCCCACGAAGTTTGCCTGACCAACTCTCTGTTTGCCTATTACTGAAATCGGTCTAGCCGAGTTTCGGTCTCACCGAGATCAAGTTATTCCCTAACCCTAACGCATCGGTCCCACCGAGTTGATCATGTCGGTCCAATCGAAAACTCTAACGTTCACAATTTGAACCATATTGGTCTGACCGAGTTTCACTATTCGGTCCCACCGAGTTTGGTAAATTGTGTGTAACGGTTAGATTTTGTGTGGAGGATAATATACCCCTCCACCCATCCTCCATTCATGGAGAGAGCCATCAGAACATGCTTACACTTCCAGCATTCATATTCTGAGAGAGAACCACCTACTCAAGTGTTGAGACCAAGACATTCCAATTCAACCGCAAGAATCTTGATCTCTAGCCTTCCCCAAGTTGCTTTCCACTCAAATCATCTTTCCACCATATCCAAATCTGTGAGAGAGAGTTGAGTGTTGGGGAGACTATCATTTGAAGCACAAGAGCAAGGAGTTCATCATCAACATGCCATCTATTACCTTTTGGAGAGTGGTGTCTCCTAGATTGGTTAGGTGTCACTTGGGAGCCTCCGTCAAGATTGTGGAGTTGAACGAAGGAGTTTATAAGGGCAAGGAGATCGCCTACTTCGTGAAGATATACCCAAGTGAGGCAAGTCCTCCGTGGGCGATGGCCATGGTGGCATAGACAAGTTTGCTTCTTCGTGGACCCTTCGTGGGGGGAGCCCTCCGTGGACTCGTGCAACCGTTACCCTTCGTGGGTTGAAGTCTCCATCAATGTGGATGTATGATAGCACCACCTATCGGAACCACGCCAAATATATCCGTGTCTACATTGCGTTTGCTCCCTACAAAATCCTCCCCTTCACCTTCATATGCAATGATTTATGTTCCGCTGTTGTACTCTTAGAATTGCATGTGTAGGTTGATTGCTTGACTTGTGTTAAGTTGCTAAAATCTGCCAAGACTTAAAATCAGGAAAAGGCTAGATTTTTATTTGGTCAAGTAGTCTAATCACCCCCCCCCTCTAGACATACTTTCGATCTTACGTAACGTGCCCAAGAGTTCAGATAAAACTTGAGCCAGTGGCCGAGCTGAGCCACTCGCCCCAGCAGTCGCAGCGGCAGTTGAACCGGATGTCATAGCAGCTGTTGTTGACAAGTTTAGAACCGGTTGCATACCAGCTGTAAAATAGCGGCCCTGCTCGGCGGCTCATAAGGGTCCGGAATACTGTCACCATGATAATAGCCCCCAAGCCTGTCGTCTTGAAGCTGATAGATTGACTCGGTTTCTCTGGTCGAGGACTCATCACCTGAGTAGACGATAGTCTCTCCTCCAGACACAGAATTCTCCGCAAGGTCCATGCCATGCGCACACCCGGTGAAAACACGCTTCCGGCCGGGTTGAAACCTGGTGGGTTGCGCATGCCGAGCCGGATCGACGATGTCGATGCAGATGTCTGGCTCAGGCTCAGATTCACCGATCTTGCCGATGAAGACATGTATTCCACCGAAGGGGACCCGGTACCATACTCGATTAAGTCGGCCTCGGAGCCCTAGCCAGCATCATCGACGTAGAGCTTGCCACGGCGACTCTTGGTCATCCTACCAACGGCGTACCTCTCGATCCCTTGAAAGGAGCCCTTCAAGAACTCGAAACCACCATGCGCAGGCCCCACGATGGGCGCCAACTGTCGTGGTTTTGTCACGGCAGATGCCCTTGTGAAAGGACTTAGGTATGGAGCCATCGCTATGTAGGTTAGCTTGAAGGGGTTGAACGGGAAAAAGGTCACATGGTTTACCCAAGTTCGGCCCCTCACAACGAGGTAAAAGCCTACTCCTGATTTTCTTGACTATTGCTTGAATATCGATTACAAGGGAGTGGAATTGCTTAACCTAGCTCTCGATCAATTGTATTTCTTTATTAACCCGCCGCATGGTCTCGCCTTTATATACACAGGTCGAGGCCCTAGGCTTACAAGAGTCCAAGTAGGATCACACAACGTGACCAACTCAGTTTCTAAGTCGCCTTGCCTTGCTAGGCAAGCCACCTCTAGCCCTCATGTCTTTCTCATGCCCATCTAAGGATTTCATCCTTGAGTCACCAACAGTGTAACCCGGCCCCTCCTGGGCGGGTCACACCGTGATAATCCCCAAGTGCAGGGTATCATCGTAGCAATTCCCAATGGTGGAAGTGATAAGTATGGAGTTTCGAACCCACAAGGAGCTAAAGGTAAGATCAATATTCTCTCAAGTCCCATTCGCCATCGATACAACTCTACGCATAATCGAACTTTTGCTTCCAACTAGAAACGAGAAATAAAACTACATTGTGGGTATGAAGAGGATAACTTTGCATGATATCAAAGAGCTAAAACATAAAATTAGGTGTTGTTATCATAAAGTTAGAATATATTACTAAATATTATAAATAGCGAGTGTGGAATAATGATGGGTCAGTGTGCGGAATTATCCTGGGCAATTGTTAACAAAACCGGTAGTCGTCATTGCAATTTCATATGAGGGAGAGGCATAAGCTAACATACTTTCTCTTCTTGGATCATATGCACTTATGATTGGAACTCTAGCAAGCATCCACAAGTACTAAAGATCATTAAGGTAAAATCCAACCATAGCATTAAAGCATCAAGTCCCCTTTATCCCATACGCAACAACCCCCTTACTCGAGTTTATGCTTCACACTCAAGCAACCCACTATAAGTTTAATCATGAACGTATTGCAACACCCTACAGCTGAATCCCTCACGCCAGTACCGACATGGAGCGCACAATAGGACAGCACCAAAATAAAACATACAACTCATACCAATCTAGATCATCAATCAACCCAAAGACAAAGGATATCTACTCAAAACATCATAGGATGGCAACACATCATTGGATCATAATATGTGGCATAAAGCACCATTGATGTAGGGCGGAACCCTATGTGGACGATCTTTCACGTTTGGAGAGAATCCCTACGAGGAACACGAAGAACGAGCGGAAGAACACGAGGAAATCACGGGGAGGAACGAGGGAAAACACTCAACCAACAAGGAATTCGGTCACACAAATGCTAGATCAAAGAACACAAAGAGAGATACATGATTCAAGGTCAACAAAGGACGATACAAACGGTAGTCGTTCTTCTCCGTGAGGAGGTCTTGATGGGGTCCACCCTAGGAGGGGGTCTTGAATCCGCTTGGGGATCTTCTCCGAAGAGGTCCTGAGCTCCGAGGAGAAGTAACCAAGTGGATGAGCAAAGCTCTCACACAAATATGAGCTAATCCTTTGCTAACCCTAACTAGGAGACGGAAGGGTCCTATTTATAGTCTTAGTGCAAATGGAAGTCAAAACGAAGGGGGTACACGGGCTTCAGCCCAAGATCGTGCCTGGACGTCCGGAAGGTGTCTGGACGTCCGGAGGCTTCGGAGGGTCCGGCCGTCCGGACTGCGTTCGGACGTCTGTCTATTCTTGTCTGCCAGACGTGTGTCGGTCGTCCGTAGCGGGCAGGTCGTCCGGGCTTCAGGAGGGTCCGGACGTCCGGAGGCCGCCGGTCGTCCGTAGTTCCGGCTCGGGTGATGGTCGCCGGATGTCCGGCCAGCCCGGCCGTCCGTAGGTTTGGCTCGGGTGATGAAGTCCCGGACGTCCGGCCAGCTCCGGCCGTCTGTAGGTTTGATTCGGGTGATGAAGTTCCAGACGTCCGGAGGGTGCTCGGACGTCCGTGTCTCTGGGATCGCTTGACGTCCGGAGGTGGTCGGACGTCCGGGTCCTGCAGCCTTCACTGCATCCCTTCTTCTTCTTCGACATACTTGGAGTTCTCGCCGCCTTGGCTCTTGCAAGTAGTAGATCCTTGGTTCGCCTCCATGTACCTGATTACACATAGAGTTTCGAATGAGGTAGTAGCCATGTCTCATGGGTAGAAATAAGAAGTTCGGAGAGGAGCGAGTTCACCTTATCTTCAATAGCCTTAGCTCTGGCTCTTGTCATGGGTCCCGGTGGTGTTGAGGGGGATGTGGGCACGTCTGCGGGGGATGAGTGAGGGCTGCTCGCATCATCTCCCCCTTGGGAGAGATCCGACCTCGGATCAAAAACTTCATCTCCATGGACAGGTGCAAGGTCCTTGACGTTGAAGATGTCGCCACGTTGTACTTGTCGCGAGGTATGTCGATTTTGTAAGCGTTGTCGTTAGTAGCGTCAAGAGCACTTTGAAAGGGCCATCGGCTCGAGGGAGAAGTTTGGACTTTCGCTCTTTGGGGAAGCGGTCTCATGCGAAGGTGTAGCCACACTTGATCGCCAATGTTGAAGACGATGTGTTGCTTGTTGGCGTTGAGCTTGTTTGCTTGGCGTTGTACTTGGCGCTCAATTGCGTGCCTTTGTATCTTCGTGCATCTTCTTGATGTAGCTTGCTCGCTCACTTGCATCCATGTTGGTGCGCTCTTGGAGAGGGAGTGGTAGAATGTCCAATGGGGACAACGGGTTGAAACCGTAGACGACCTCGAAGGGGACTTGCCGGTAGTTGAATGTCTTGCACGATTGTAGGCGCATTTCGGCGATGGGTAGACATGCTTCCCACTCCTTGATGTTCTTCTTGATCAAGACACGAAGTAGAGTGGATAGTGTGCGGTTCGTCACCTCCGCTTTGGCCGTCGGTTTGAGGATGGTATGCCGAGGAGAACAATAGCTTGATTCCTAGCTTGGCGCATAGGGTCTTCCAAAAGTAACTCAAGAACTTGACGTCACGATCGGAGACGATTGTCTTTGGTACTCCATGGAGTCGCAAGATTTCCTACAAAAGAGATTTGCAACATGTGAGGCATCGTCTATCTTGTTGCAAGGAATGAAATGTGCCATCTTAGAAAATCTATCCACAACAACAAACACGGAATCCTTGCCATTTTGTGTCCTAGGCAAACCAAGTACAAAATCCATACTAATGTCTTCCCATGGTTGGTATGGAATAGGAAGAGGCATGTAAAGACCATGAGATTGAGCTTTAGACTTAGCTTTGCGACATGTATAGCATCGGTTGGTGAAGCGTTGAACGTCATGGAACATCTTGGGCCAAAAGTAGTTGTTGGAGAGCGTGGCGAATGTCTTGTCGCGTCCAAAGTGTCCCATGAGTCCGCCTCCATGAGCCTCTTGCAAAAGGAGCAAACGAAGAGAAGACTCGGAATGCAAAGTTTGTTAGCTCTCATAAGATAACCATCCTTGATGTAATATTTGTCCCAAGACGACAAGGCCAAGCACTTAGCATAAGGAGAAGCAAAAGATGGATCATGCTCATACAAGTCTTTTATATGTTCAAAACCAATGACATTCAACTCAAGTTGAGTGACAAGCATGCATATGCGTGAAAGCGCGTCGGCAACTACATTTTCTTTACCCTTAATGTACTTGATCACATAAGGAAAAGATTCAATGAATTCACTCCATTTTGCGTGACGCTTGTTCAATTTAGTTTGACCTTTGAGGTACTTAAGCGTTTCATGATCGGTATGGATGACAAACTCGTGAGGTCTAAGGTAATGTTCCCAAACATGGAGCACACGCACTAAAGCATACAATTCTTTATCATAGATGGGATAATTAAGTTGAGCACCGGAGAGTTTTTCACTAAAATAAGCAATGGCTCGCTTTTTCTTGCATCAAAACTCCGCCAATTCCAAAGACCACTTGCATCACAATGAACCTCAAAAGTTTTGTCAAAATTGGGCAAAGCAAGAATCGAGCATGAGTAAGCAAATTCTTGAGCTTATCAAAAGCGGCTGATTGCAACGCTCCCCAAACAAAGGGAGTACTCTTCTTGCTCAAAGCATGCAAAGGAGCGGCAATTGTGCTGAAATCTTTCACAAAGCTTACGATAGAAACCCGCAAGACCAAGAAAACTTCGCACTTGTTGCAAATTGGTGGGTTGGGGCCAAGTTTGAATTGCTTGAATTTTAGATTCATCAACATGGACACCCTTTGAGGAAACAACAAAACCCAAGAAAACCACTTTGTCAACTCCAAATGTGCATTTTTCAAGTTTGCATAAAGGCTTTCTTTGCGAAGAGTTTGCAACACAGATTTTACATGATTGATGTGTTCTTTCATGGTTTTGCTAAACACAAGAATATCGTCAAAGTAGACCACAACAAAGACTCCAATGTAAGGGCGAAGCACATGATGCATAAGACGACGAAAGTACCGGAGCTTCCGAAAGACCCATAGGCATCACTAACCACTCATATAAACCAAATTTGGTTTTGAAAGCGCTTTTCCATTCATCACCCTCTTGTATGCGGATTTGATAATAGCCACTTTTAAGATCAATTTTGAGAAAAAGATGGCTCCACTAAGTTCATCAAGCATGTCATCTAAGCGAGGAATGGGATGCCTATATCGAACGGTAATAGCATTGATAGGTCTACAATCGGAACACAAGCGGAAACTTCCATCGGGCTTAGGCACAAGAATAACCGAACGGCACAAGGGCTTAGGCTTTCACGTACATGACCGTTGTCGATGAGTTGTTGTACTTGCCGCTGAATCTCCTTGGTTTCTTCCGGATTAACTCGGTATGGAGCTTTGTTTGGTAGAGGCGCCCGGATGAGGTCGATTCGATGCTCAATGCCTCGAAGAGGAGGTAGACCCGAGGTAGCTCATCGGGAAAAACATCTTGGAATTCCTGCAAAAGAGATTGAAACACCAAAGGTAGCTCGTGAATGGTGTTATTTTTTGGTTCTCCATCATTGCACAAAACGACTAAGAGCATCACGGTAGATGGGTTCTCACACACTTCTCTCATCTCACTTTTGGTGGCAAATAGAATGAGGTTATTCTCTCTAGGCGAAGAGTCGCTCAAATTTGGCTTGTGGCTCTCACTCACTTTTTGGTGGGTCACTTTCTCACTCTTTTCTCTATGATGGGTGGCTTGCTTGTCAGCTATCACTTGACTAGGAGACATAGGTCGAGGGACATACTCCTTCCCTTTCATCTTGAAGCTATAGTGATTGGTTCGCCCATTGTGGATGACACCACGGTCGAATTGCCACGGCCGACCAAGAAGGAGGTGGCAAACGGTCATTGGGACCACATCACACTCCAAAGTGTCTTCATAAGCACCAATTTTGAAGGAGACTTGGACCGTATGCTCGACTCAGATAGTGCCGAGTCACTTAGCCATTGAACCTTGTAGGGGTGTGGGTGCTTCTTCTTGATTAGTTGGAGCTTGGAGCATAGTTCTTCACTTGCCAAATTGTGGCAACTACCTCCATCGATGATGACCTTGATGGACCGTCCATTGATGCCAGCTTTTGTGTGGAAGATGTGGCATCGTTGGTCTTCTTCTTGTTGATGTTGAAGTGTCAAGACTCTGGAGACAACGAGAGCGGGGCTCGAATCCTCATCACAAAAGACTTGATCATCTTCATCTTCATTCACTTGCCGGTGCATGGCCACTTGCTCAAGGGCTTCCATCTCCTCTTCATTCATGGAGTCGTATGTGCCATCGTCGTTGAGGATCATGGTGCGCTTGTTAGTGCATTCATATGACTTGTGGCCTCGGCCGCCGCAAGTGAAACACTTGAAGGAGCTTGTCTTGATGGTCTCATCGGTCGGAGTAGAGGATGAAGCACGCGGCTTGAGGTTGTTTGTAGTAGGAGGAGGACGACTTGAATTTGTCGAAGTCTTCTTGTAACTTGACTTGTCGTCGCTTTCTTGAAGAAAGCTTGGTCAAGTAGATGTTGGAGTAGTTGTTGAAGCTTGGTTGTTGGAGAAGTCAGATGTCTTGGATGAGTACTTGGCATTTGAAGTCATCTTGCACTTCATGCCTCCGCCTTTGTAGCTTGATGCACGAGCTCAATGAGGGATGAGTATGGTTGGAAGTCGGCGATCTTCTTGATGGGATGATTGAGTCCATTCAAGAAACGTGCCATAGTTTGCTCATCATCTTCCTTGACATTGGCGCGAATCATGGCTATCTCCATCTCCTTGTAGTATTCTTCAACGCTCTTTGTTCCTTGCTTGAGTAGTTGGAGTTTCTTGAAGAGATCGCGGTTGTAGTATGTTGGCATTAAAACGTGCTCGCATGACATCCTTCATTTGAGCCCAAGTGGTGATTGGAGGTTCACCTCTTGCTTGTCGTCGCTCAATGATTTGTTCCCACCATATGAGCACGTAATCTTGGAACTCAAGTGATGCCATAGCGATTTTCTTTGCTTCATCGTAGTTGTGCAAACGGAAGATTTTGTCAACCTTCAATGCCCATGAGAGGTAGTCTTCGGGTCATTGCTTCCATTGAACTTGGGCATGGTGAATTTTAGCTTGTCAGAAGCGTTGCTCGTCATTGTGTTGTTGGCGTTGTTGATGATGACGCCCTTGACGAGGGATGTACTCGCCTTCATGTTGCTCTTGGCGCGGAGGAAGACCATGATCAACTTGCTCGTGTGGAATTTGAGGTTGAGGTGGAGTTTGACGAGCTTGTGGAGGAGCTTGAGGAACTTGACGTTGTACATTAGGTTGGTAGTTCCTCTCTTGTATTTCTTCTCGAAGGGCTTCCTCTTGATTGTGCCGCTCGCGATTGCGGTTGGCGACGGCTCTACTTGATTCTTGAAGGGCACGCTATGCCTCAAGAGCTTGCGCTTCACGTTGTTGTTGTTGACGACGTTGAGCATTGGCGCCTTGTTCGCCTTTGGTGACGACGTGCTCTTTCTTCCTCTTGTTGGCATTTAAGACGTTGCCTTTCTTGAGCTTGAGCAAAGGCCTCTTGGTTTGAATGAGGACGAGGAACTTGATCATCAACTTGCTCTTGTGAGTGCTTGTCATGTAGCGGGTTGCGAGATGCATGACGATCTTGGCGCGCGGCTCGTCGAAGAGTGTTCGATGACGGTGTACTTGAGTCGTAGAAGGTGTCGTCGGAGTGTCGACTCGAGTGGCTCCGTCTTGATGATGAAGACGGAATGATGCCGGTTTCTCATCAACTTGCGGATCTCGGCCCATTCTTGCATCATTCTCTTGCTTGTGCGCCTCGAACTTGTTGTCGAAGTAGTCTCTTGTACGTTGCTTCGGAGAGTCGCAAGTCGGTGGCGAGGTTGTCGATGCGGTCGCTCATTGCTTGTTGTTCTTGGTGCAACGTCGTTGTGCAATCAAGAGGTGGCCTTTGGTGACGTATGAGGACATGTCGTCGCCTTGCTCGATGAAGAGTGGGTTGGTAGAAGAACTTGGCCTATCCATCATTCCAAGCGAGATGTGAGTGGTAGAACAGAAAAGAACTTATACCAATGTACCTTTGACCGATATTGAAAATGAATCAAGTTCACTTAAATGCGGACAAGGAAATAGCACTCTTGGTACCGATTCTTGTCGGTTCTCACACCTACACAAATAAAAGCTTATGGTGGAGCTCGGTTAGAATGGTGGCACAAAATTTGATGCAATTGTAAGTGAGACTCAATAAAGTTGGAAATGATTCACAAATTTGCAAATGCAACAAGTAGACCAATAGCAAGATATGGTACACGGAAACACACGCCAAGAAATAGATAATCTGGGGTTATGCAACCAAGGATGAGCCAAAATGTGGAATACACCAAGATGCTCTTGTTGCACAACACTAGAAAGACGCTAGCACGATTGCACAATAGGCGGATACGAACTTGTGCACAACCTACTAAGCAAAAATGCAACGACTTCTATCCCACGTATGCTATATGTATGGTGTGTCGATGTGTTGATCCAAGATGATCGAGTATGACAATCTTAATGTTTGATGATGCTATGGTTCTTGCTCATAAGCTCTTTGCTTATCTTTCTTTCTTTGCTTAAAAGCTTGATTGGCTCTTTCTTTTATGAGCTCTTTTCTCATGCAAAACTTCACGAACCAAGATAGCAATTGTGTATGCGATGACAACTTTGTGACACACAAGTTGATGCTAAGATATGCACCACTATGGTATGGTATGTATGCTATGGAGTATGATCACTAAATGTGCACAAGTCACGTTGCGGCAATACTCAAAGGCTAGTCTCGATGGGTAAGCTACGCAAAATGAGGCAATGTTGGTTATCAATGCAATAGCAAGGTAAGACAAAGATGTCGCCGGGTTACCGTCCTTGCGATTATGATCGGTCGATGTAGATGAGCAGTGGTGATGATGACTTTGCACCGCACTCTAGATAGCCGAAACACAAAAGGATACGGAAGCCACAACTCAAATTCTCAAAGACCAAAATGTGTCAAAATCACATCGGAGGAATCGTGGAAGAATTTGGTGTATATGGGTTTGGGAGATGTGGAGAAATATGGGTGGTTAGGTGTCCGAATCAAGAAATTCAGTTTGGTCAGGGTTTTACGGACGTCCGTGACCCACGGTCGTCTCGATCAAGGCTTGGACGTCCGCCTTGTCCGGATGTCCTGAGCCCGGGCGAAAATCGGCTCGGGAGAGGAACTGCAAAATTTCCGGGAAGAAGATGCTTGTGAGGTCGAAATCGAGGGGTTTGGTGGATGGAAAAGGAGGGAGGGTGGGGAAAGCTAGATCCACACGTAGCAACACGAATCCATGGACCAAATCCAACAAAATCTCAACTCACAAACAAATCACAAAAATTTTGGGGGCTATTTTTGTGGGGAATTTTCGGAATTAGGACAAAAACAACAAAATCAAGCTAGAAAAAGAGGGGTAGGGGCTCCAATAACGTGATCAACATGGCTCGTGATACCATGATGATATAGGGTGAGACTCACGGAGCGATCTTTCACGCTTGGAGAGAATCCTCACGAGGAACACGAAGAACGAGCGGAAGAACACGAGGAAATCACGGGAGGAACGAGGGAAAACACTCAACCAACAAGGAATTCGGTCACACAAATGCTAGATCAAAGAACACAAAGAGAGATACATGATTCAAGGTCAACAAAGGACGATACAAACGGTAGTCGTTCTTCTCCGTGAGGAGGTCTTGATGGGGTCCACCCTAGGAGGGGGTCTTGAATCCGCTTGGGGGATCTTCTCCGAAGAGGTCCTGAGCTCCGAGGAGAAGTAACCAAGTGGATGAGCAAAGCTCTCACACAAATATGAGCTAATCCTTTGCTAACCCTAACTAGGAGACGGAAGGGTCCTATTTATAGTCTTAGTGCAAATGGAAGTCAAACGAGGGGGTACACGGGCTTCAGCCCGCATCAGTGCCTGGACGTCCGGAAGGTGTCTGGACGTCCGGAGGTTTCGGAGGGTCCGGCCGTCCGGATTGCTCGGACGTCTGCCTATTCTTGTCTGCCAGACGTGTGTCGGTCGTCCAAGCGGGCAGGTCGTCCGGGCTTCAGGAGGGTCCGGACGTCCCGAGGCCGCTTGGTCGTCTGTAGTTCCTGCTCGGGTGATGGTCGCCGGATGTCCGGCCAGCCCGGCCGTCCGTAGGTTTGGCTCGGGTGATGAAGTCCTGACGTCCGGTCAGCTCCGGCCGTCTGTAGGTTTGATTCGGTGATGAAGTTCCTGACGTCCCGAGGGTGTCTGACGTCCGTGTCCTGGGATCGCTTGACGTCCGGAGGTGGTCGGACGTCGGGTCTCGCAGCTTCACTGCATCCCTTCTTCTTCTTCGACATACTTGGAGTTCTCGCCGTATTGGCTCTTGCAAGTAGTAGATCCTTGGTTCGCCTCCATGTACCTGATTACACATAGAGTTTACGAATGAGGTAGTAGCCATGTCTCATGGGTAGAAATAAGAAGTTCGGAGAGGAGCGAGTTCACCTTATCTTCAATAGCCTTAGCTCGGGCTCTTGTCATGGGTCCCGGTGGTGTTGAGGGGGATGTGGGCACGTCCGTGGGGATGAGTGAGGGCTGCTCCGCATCAACCATGTTCAAATAGGGATTACAGCGGGGTACGGGAGAGTGGACCACGTAAAATAGATGAGGATGGTGATGATGATGGTGATGTTGATGAAGACGATCACCGCGGCGATGATTCCCCTCGCGATGGCACTCCAACGCCACCGAGAGAGAGGAGGAGAGGTTCTCCCTCTAATGCTTCCTCCTCCATGGCCTCCCCCCTAGATGGGGAGAGGTTCTCCCTCTGGTCCTTGGCCTTCATGGCGATGATGGCCCCTCCGGGATCCTCCTCCATGGCCTCCGGTGATGATGGCCCCCTCCCAGGTGCCGAGAGGGCCTAGATTGATTTCTCATGGCTACAGAGGCTCATGGAGGCGGAACTTCCGATCTAGGTTAATTCTCAAGGTTTCTAGATTTATAGGAGAAGTTGGCATTGATTTCACGTCAGGAGGGGCCCTCGGGGAGTCCACGAGGCAGGGGAGCGCGCCCCCACCCTCATGGGGCCCACGGGACTCCCCTCCGGTAGATTTTTGCTCTAGTATTTTTCATATTTTCCAGAAAAATTCTCCGTTGATTTTCATCGCATTCCGAGAACTTTTATTTCTGCACAAAAACAACACCACGGTAGTTATGCTGAAAATAGCGTCAGTCCGGGTTAGTTCTAATCAAATCATACCAAAATCATATAAAACTATTGTAAACATGGCATGAATACTTCATAAATTAAAGATATGTTGGAGACGTATCACACCGCGGGGTTATATCCCCAACAGTATGTGTGGGATTCGACACCTAGTTGTTTATTCTTGGTAGCCTTCCTTATGGGGAAATGTCTCATGGCGCTTCCATTGAGCTATGGTAGTTCGGTATTGCTCCGGAACACATGGGCTGACAGACATATGTCCTTCTTTGCTCCTGTGTCTGTCCCTACGGGGAAATGTCACACGGTGTTTACCGGAGTCCTGATAGCTTGCTACAGTCCGATCACACTCGCTGCTAATCGACACGTGCATTGTTGGGTCATGTATGCCTGTCCCTGTAAGTTTGTGCCACCTTGGGTTTACGACTAGTCATGTCGGCCCGGGTTCTCTGTCATATGGATGCTAGCGATACAATCATATACGTGAGCTAAAAGGCACAAACGGTCCCGGGCAAGGTAAGGCTGCAGTCGTGGGAATACCGTGCGTGAGACCGCAAAGTGATATGATGTGTTACATGCTAGATCGGTGTGACTTAGGATTCGGGTCCTGACAAGAATGGTAAGGTTTTGCATTGATTTATACTAACTTATCTCACGAGTTCTTGTTGAGTTTTATGTGGATGAAGTTTTTGAGATTTAGGGAAACCGTGGTATTAGAGGAATTAAGGACACACAAGAGATCAAGCTTGGGGATGCCCAAGGCATCCCAAGATACTATTCCAGAAAGTCTCAAGCATCTAAGCTTGGGGATGCCCCGGTAGGCATCCCACCTTTCTACATGAATAATTATTGGTTAGTATCGATTGAGCCTAAGTTTTTGGTTCTTTGCATGATATGTGCTATTCTTGGAATGTATTTTATATTTGTTTGCTCTTTGAGTAAAATATTTAAGATCTGAAATTTTTAAATGAGAGAGAGAGTCCTCACATAGCTACTTAATTGTTTGACTACTCATTGATCTTCACTTATATAGTTTTGAAGTAGTTTGTCATTTATTCTCACTCTTCACTTATATCCTAAGAGTAAATTGTTGAATGAATTGAATATCACAAAGTTGAAATTATATGTGCTTCATATGCTTGTATCATGCCTAGTAGTAGTTTCACATTGGGTTTAGAAAGTAAAATCTATTGAAGCTTGACAATCACAATATTGGTCATACAAGTAATTCTTGAATGATTAGTATATGGAAGAGAACTTTCATATATAAATATATTATCTTGGACATCTTTTAAGATTGTGAATGCCCTTTAAGTATTTTCAAACTTGAGCCAATTAGTTGAAGTTGGACAAGGAAGAGAACGTGATGAGTTATGTTTGGGTATATTTGCATAGAAGTTATATTGTTATCGGTCCTCCAACATGTTGTGCTTTCTTAGGATCTTTTGCTAGCCAAAAATTCGTACTAAGTAGAGATACTACTTGTGCATCCAAAAACCTTTAAACCCAGTTTCTTGCCATGAGGGTCCACCAGATTCACCTATGGATTGAATGAGATCCTTCAAGTAAGTTGTCATCGGTGCAAAAGCAATAAAAATTGCTCCTAAAATATGTATGATCTTCATTGCAAGGGAAAATAAGTGTTTTACGAACTTGTGATGGTAAAGAAATAAAAGCGATAGACTGCATAATAAAGGTTGCTATCACAAGGGTCTCTTCTAGTCCAGAAAAAATCATCGTACATTTTCATCGTGTTTGGACTTTGTTTGGTATGTTTTTTCTGTGAAACAAATAAATAGGCAAAAAAACAGGAACTGGCAATAGGCGTTAAGTTAATAAGTTAGTGCACAAAAATAATATAAAATGGCATATAAAGCATGCAAGATTGATAATATAATGGCATGAAACAATCTATCAGGGCCCGACAATGGCGATCGGCTCAAGGTCCAGATCAGGAAAGTGCATCTGCATCATCGCACAGGCGTGTCGAGCTCCTGCTCGATAGGCTAACACTTGCCATGCCCGGATCCAAGCTCACCCCACTTAAAGGCACTGCGAAAGCTCGAAGTATGAGGTAGGAAGGGCCTATTCATGTCGTAAGGCCTTGAAGATCTACTCCATCGGTAGCTGCACTAGGTTGTGCGGCTCTTTGAGCTACTTCAGCTTCTCTCTAAGGACGACACTATGCATCTAATACTAGAATTGGCGCCAGAATAGCTACGCCTTCTCATGCGCCTCGTCATGGCTGCCACTTTAGAAGTGGAAAACATGCGTGACACTTAGAGCCGGGTCAAGGAAAGAAGCTTGTGAATGCCACACTTGCATCAGCTCAGTGAAAGCTTGACTCCCGAAGATACACTACAAAATATATGTCTTACTGGATACAATTTCCGAGGATTGCTTTAGCTCGTCCTTTGCGGATGTCGCCTGGAACTGTTGGGAATATGCCATAGAGGCAATAATATTGCATTATTAAATTTCCATGTTCATAATTAAGAGTTTATATGTCATGTTATAACTACTATGATGCTAAAATGTGTGATTCAACGGAAAACTCACATGCACGTGTGGAATGGTAAACGATAAATAATAGGTTCCTAGTGTCGCCTCTAAGACTGGCTCAAGTGTTGTTGGTGATCATGTTTTCTGGATCTTAGGATATCGTTAAGTGTAACGATAGTTCTAAAACAACATTGGGACTATGGCGTTAGAAGAATGATCATATTGAATCGACCTAAACTTGTTTCTTATACTTTGAGATAATATCGTCTAAAATCAATTGTTATAAGACGGAGTGTTAACATGTGTTTCTAGTTTCTCAGACCATGAGAGTATCATAGTCACTCCCTACCATACGATGAACTTTGGGGTTGCTCAAACGTCATCTTTAACACGGTGATCATAACGACAACTTACAAGTTCATCGGGAGGTTTGACAAGGGACTAGATAGCTCGAGAGTGGGACTAGCTCCTCCGACAATAGAGAGATATTATTAGGGTCCTCTTGGTGTGACAGCATCCATCATCGTCCAGCCAGACACATGTGACTATGTCACGGGGATGCCAGAACACTTCAATGAGAAAGGAGAACAAAACCGTAATGAGGATGACGATATAGTGAGCATGTGCATGACTCAAGAGGATACCGACACATCTCGGGTTTTGTAAAGTATCCGAAGAAAAGGGAACATCGCATGATAACCAAAGGTTCACTCGAATGCCATTCGTGTAATCATAGGGACCGATATGGACGTCCACAGTTCCTCTATCAGTCATTGAACGAAGGGGTTTCGCTCATGTCTATGATTTACCGAACCTATAGGGTCATAAGCTTAAGTTAATCATGATCTGCTGAGTGTTAGTAGGACAAGAGTACCGACGATTTAATTGTGGAATTGTTTCATTAATATTCATAATATTTTCGAGAGGAACCGGAAGCATTTTGGGGTCACCATAAGGGTTCTAGAGTTTATTGGAAAATACTGGGTATTCCGATGAATAATATATAGGTAGAAAAAATTTCCGACGGTGTTAAATTAATAATAGAAGGTTCTAGTTATTTTTAGATGAATTTTATATTTAATTTAATATCAACATGTCTTAAAAGGCCTAGTGGTGGAAGGAGTATTTGGCCACCATGGCCTAATAGGAAGTAGCACCCTCCTTTCCTTTTATGGGGGGGTGACTAGGGGTTCCAAGAAGGGTGTTTCTCTCCTTGGTGGTAGCCCCTCCCTCCTCCTCTAACCTATATACGGTATTGGACCTTTTGATAACACAAGTTGTGGAGCCTCCTCTATTTCTAGTCCTAGTTCATCAATTAGAGCTTACCTAGATCCTCTAATCCTCATAATTAGAAGCCAAGTGTGGTTCTAATCTTCTCCCTCTAATTCTCTGCCGAATATTAGCTCTGGATGGCGAAATGCTGACGGACCATGAAGATCGTACACTTGCCACCAAGTAGAGAGGTCGTGCTTTCGGTTTTCCGTTCGAGCGATCGTTCGTGGGAGATTCACGGGATCGTTTATCTATGATATGAGGGACTCCAAGTATGATCTGCACAGACTCGTTTACTTTCATTGCACTCAGGAGTCGGTAATGATCGTTGATCCAAACCTTATATGAATCTTCATATTGTTCCTAGGTTATCATAGGGCAAAATTTTCTGTTTTTCTACTACATTTCCCAACAGAAACTTGGCCTCTTGAAGGTCCCGGGTGAGCCGCTTTGCCTCGGCATCAGCAGCGTCCTTCTTGGCCTTCAACGAATCATGATCTTTGATGCAATTTGTGAGGTCCTCCTCGACCATGCCCACCTTTGACTAGGCAGCGTTGAGCATTTTCTGCTCATGGCAGAGCAGGTCGGCATCCTCCTTCGCCTTCTCCTTAAGGGCATGCACCTCGGCACGAGCCTGATCAAGCTCGTCCTTCATGGCAGCCATAGTTTGCTCTACATCTGCAAGGCCACTAGAAAAACAAATGGCGTAAAAATATGTGAGAATTGGCTTGGTCGAAGCCGGGATCACCACAACGACCTGACCGGTGTCGGATAACTCAGGAGCTTCCGTGCCATCGGGTGTCAGTTCGGGCTCCGGTTCTAACTCCAACTTTGTTGAAGTCTTGTGCTGCATCTTGTGGAAAATTTCAGCATGTACTAGTTCCCGTAACTCGACCATCTTGGCTAAGGGGTCGCCCGCCACATTGCCGGCACATTTCATGTAGTGCAGATCGAGGTCATCAAAGTGATCCATGAGCAGGTGAACCACCTCTCGGCATTCTATCATCTGCGAATTTGTTGCTTAAAAAGTCGTCACCTGAGAGACAATGAAGTTGGAATCACCAACACCTCCTGTTGTGAATGCCATGGGGATAGCCAAATGGAAACCGTGAAAGAGGTCTTGTATTTGGCACGTTGCTGCAGTCGGTGAAGAGGATTTGAAGTGCATAGCGTATTTGGTCCCCTGTAGGAGACACCATGACAATGTCGGCTCCCAGGTTAGGAAGCATTTTGGATCCATCGAAGTACATTGTCTAGTGTTGGTAGTCGATCTATTCAAAGAGCCTTCTTGGCCTTCATTCACTCATCGAGGAAGTCAGCAAGCGCTTGTGACTTGATGGACCGGCTGGTTTGGTACTTGATCTCGAAAGGAAGGAGCTATATCACCACTTTCCCACCCGACCAATTGCATCCATGTTATTAACGATTTTGTGCAGGGGCATGTGGCTCACCCTCATTATCAGACTCCCCTTAAAGTAGTGGCGCAGCTTCAAGGCGGACATGAAAACTACAAAAATGATCTTCTGGTAGTGGGAAAAGTGACACTTTAAGGGCAACACTACCTTTCTCACGTAATAAACGAGGCGATGTACCATGTAGGCATGGTCTGCCTCTTCGCGCTCCACTATGATGACTGCACTCACAACTCGATTAGGAGCAGATATACAAAGGAGTTTAGGCTTGTTGTCCGCTGGTGCAGCAAGGATGGGGTTGGTGTCGAGCAGACGCTTGATGTGGACAAGAGTCGACTTAGCTTCATTGGTCTAGTCAGACTTCTCGCTTTCTTAAGTAGCACGTATAAGGGAGGGCATTCTCGCCCAGTCGGGAAATAAACTGGCTGAGGGATGCCATGCACCCGACTAGCTTATGTATGTTCTGGAGCTTCTTTGGAACCTCAAGCTTGTCAAGCACCTTGATTTTTTCTGAGTTTAACTCGATCTCTCTTGGAGACGATGAAGCCGGAGCAGTTTTAGATATGGTACCCCAACACACATTTTTTGAGTTCAACTTCATTTGGAGCATGTGCAGATTGTCGAAGGTCTACACCAGTCGGCAAGGAGGGTATGGTCGTTTTGGTTTGGTAACCCAACAAAAATTTTGTTGGGTTCAACTTCATTTGGAACATGTGTAGATTGTCGAAGGTCTACGCCAGGTCGGCAAGGAGGGTATGGTCGTTTTGGTTTGGTACCCCAACACACATTTTGTTGGGTTCAACTTCATTTGGAACATGTGCAGATTGTCGAAGGTCTATGCCAGGTCGGCAAGGAGGGTATGGTCGTTTTGGTTTTGATAACGGTGCCATCCACGTAGGCATCCACGTTGACGTCGATCTGGTCATGCAGGTACTTCAGCATAGTCCATTGGTGTGTGGCACCGATAGTCGAACTCTATCATATGAATCTGGTGGTACCCAAAGTACACGTCCATAAAAGACCTGAGCTCGTAACCCATCATAGAATCGATGACCTAATCAATGCGGGGAGCGAACATAGGATCCTTTGGCATCCTTTCCTGAGATCTATATAATCAACACACATGCTCAAGGTTTTATCCTTCTTAGGGGCCATAACTGGATTAGCCAACCAGTATGAATGTTTGACTTCCCGCCCATTGTGTGTCGCTTAGGCTCGGCAAAACGGCTAAGAGTTTGCTTAACCGGTCAGAATCCAGGTCGGATGTTAAAGGTGTGCTCAGCGACTTCACTTCGACTCCAGGCATGTCAGATGGTTGCCACACACAAAAAATCCAGTTCTCACAGAGGAAGTCACTGAGTGTGCTTTTCTATTTCCGATCCATGTTAGACCCGATATCCAACGTCTTGGGAGGCATCGACGTTTTTTTGAAACAAGGCAAAAGATTTTCCATTTCATTGATTAAGAAGGAAGTTTCAAAAAAATGCCTCAAAGCGGCTAAAAGAAAAAACAATAAGGGGTCTACTCTCGCGGCATTACAACACTCATGTGCTTCGTGCCAGCCATCGCCCAAAGGGACACCTCCGCTTTGATCTTACTGATAAGAACCATGGAAGGGATGGTCGTGTTTCTGAAGACCCTGGCGTTACGCTCCGTCCATATCTCCCATGAGATAATCATCATCAGGGAGGCGAGCACCTTAGGGGATCCAAGGCTAAAAGAAAAAACAATAAGGGGTCTACTCTCGCGGCATTACAACACTCATGTGCTTCCCGCCAGCCATCTCCCAAAGGGACACCTCCGCTTTGATCTTACTGATAAGAACCATGGAAGGGATGGCCGTATTTCTGAAGACCCTGGCATTACGCTCCGTCCATATCTCCCATGAGATAAGCATCATCAGGGAGGCGAGCGCCTTAGGGGATCCAAGGCGAATCTGAAGGTTGTTGTTCCACCATGCTCTCACCGAAGTCACTGTTTGCCAAGCCAGAGAGATGTGATGCATTCCAAGCCACGGAAGACTTTGATTCCAAATGCAGGTGGTGTAGCGGCATTGGAAAAGGAGATGGGCGGCCGACTCTTGGCATTGCTTACAAAGAGGACAGACACCACAATTGGGCTAGCCACGACGTATCAGTCGATCCTATGTCCAAATCCTATTTTGAAGGACAAGACACGCAAAGAACTTGCACCATGGGGGGGGCAAACCTTCCACACCGAGTGGACAAGATCTGACAAAGTGAGTCCCTCGAACTGAGCCCTCTAGGCTGAGGAAGTAGAGTACACCCCAACCTTGATGAACTTCCAAATGATGGAATCTTCTACGTCATCAGTCAAAGAGGTCATGGAAATCTTCTCCTAGAGGTTAGCAAACTGTTGAACATGAGCGAGCGACAAGCCATTGGAGGTGTCGATGAGATAAATCCAGTTGTTGTTGGCAAGGGCTTGCTGGACGGAGGAATTCTTGTTGCGTGAAATGGCAAAGATGATCGGTGCTAAGTCACGGGGGCACAAACCATTTAACCATGGTGAGTTCCAGAATCTTGTTGTGTGCCCGTTTCCAATAGTAACCGTTGTAGCAGCAGCAAAAAAGATACGGTCGTCTCCGGTGCATGGAGATCCCATGCCTATCCAAGGCTTGCTTTTGTCCACAAACTCAAACCAAAGCCATCGATGACGGAGGGCCTCGGCAAACTTGTCCAGATTGAGCACGCCTAGGCCACCAAACTATTTAGGCTTGCAGACGAGATCCCAATTAATCTTGCTTTTTCCACCTGAAACTTTGTCTATACCCTCCCAAAGGTATGCACGCCGAAGGCTGCCAATAGCGTTCAGCACCTCCACGGGGACGTCGAGAGGCGTGAGGTGATAAATCGCGATGGTCGTGAGGATCGCTTTGACGAGAACCATACGCCCAGCACTGGCCACGTGTCTTCCCTGCCAAGGGGGGAGCTTGCCAGCGACCTTGTCAATGAGGTGTTGGAAGTGAATATTTTTGAGACGCTTGACCGATAGCGGAAGACCAAGGTATCGCATTGGGAAAGCGGAGCGCACCGCCGGGAAGGCTTGTAGAATGTCGTCCAAATTTATGTTGTCACACCGGATGGGAGCCACCATACTTTTAGCACAATTAGTAACCAGACCGGTCACTTCTTCGAAAGCAGCCAAGGAGGAAGCAAGAAAATGGACATCCTCCCTCGTGGGTCTAACAAAGATGGCAGCATCGTCTGCTTATAAACACGTCCTGATTAATGAGGACATGACTACCTTGGATACGACCAAAAATATTGCATGCATGCATATTTGTCAGGTGATCTCTAGTGCAAACTATTCAATAATCTATTTATGTTATCCAGAACAAAAATACTTCACACACTTTTGTATTTTGTCTAATTGTAGGTGTATGGGACATTTGTACAATCCACACATGAAGATAAGGCAAAAGGAGAAGTTTAGGTTATGTTCAAAAAGTCCTCTCACGTCACTTTTGGGCCAAGAGAAGATAGAGTCCAAGTCTCTCACATTCTGGATTCAGATTCGGACTGCAGAGACATACCTGACTCAAAACGCCAACAACTTTTTCATACGGACTCCAAATTGGGTGATTCTTTTTTGTTGGAAATTAGATTTCGTCCTCTTTCCAGCCCAATTGGATTCACCTTTAAATTCATCCGGAGCGTTGAGATATGGACGAAACAATCTGACGCTGCAGCAGAATCCGAGTCAAACAACAAGTCCAAAGGTGTTGCATCAACTCCACTTGGGCCCATGAGCCTTGTACGACCTAGGGTTGGTTTTAGGCTGCCTTGGGACGCCCTCCCACCTCCTTGGCCGCCACCCCTTGCTCCTACATTAGTAGATCCATCTAGTAGCTTTTTCTTGGGATTTGTTTAGTTAAAGTTAGCCATTGCAACTTCGTGGTACTTCGCTTTGTGTCCAGTGACTGCACCAAGACCGCCACGGATCCCCATCATTATCAATACTTCATATATATTCGCAATATTCAGATTGCTTTATCATATTCTTGCTTGTTCTTCGATTGCTTGCAGGAATAGACCTTCGTGGTCAGGCTGACCGTGCTTCCAGCATCGTAAGTAACCTCAGGAGATTGGTTTAGCGATTGCTAAGGCGCAACATCATGCATGTTTGTAGTCGGACCGTCAAAGTCGACTCCACCAAATCGTTAGCCGCCATCTCATCGAAAGATCGGGACACCCTTGCCTATATCAAGTGGTATCAGATTTCCAGGTTGCTCGGTGAGAATTTCCAGTTATCCCTAGATTAGATTTATTTTTTTACCTATTGTCCAAGAAAAAGCCACAAAAAAAGCTAGATCTATTCATCCTTTTGTCCAAGCCAGTCTGAGCCTTTGCAATTTTCTTTTCATTGTTTGCATTATTGAATTATTGGTTGCATCGTCGTGTCGAGTTGCTGGTCTTAGTGTCTAGTTCGTTTAGAGTTTCGAGTTCTGTTCACATGTGTCACGTTGCTGCTGCATCGTTATCCCTTCCGCTGTCCACCACAACATCCATCAATTTCCACCACGTGCTACCTATAGTTCATTGTCACAATCATATTTGAGGTCGTTCACATCTGCGCTTGATCCAATCTGCATCTTATCTAGTTTGTCTTGGAAAGAGGGAGAGAAAAAAGACAGAGAAAAAAGAAAGAAAAAAGTCGAGAAAAAAGAGAGAAAGAAAAGAAAAAAAGTGTGAGGAAAAAAGAGAAAAAAAACAAAATTCGGATCTAACTAGATTCAATCTCGTAGTTGAATTCGGATTGGAATCTGTTTTGTGCACTCTTCAGTAAAACTGGCATAACTTCCTCATACGAAGTCCGTTTTGGCTCCGCGAGTACTCAAACGAAATATAGAGACGAGCCGCATCTAAATAGTTGCAAAAGCTAGTTCAATATTTGGCACCTCAAAATCAGCTTCTAAATAGATCTTTTTGCTCTCTGAAGTTCGCGAACGCAGCTTGTTTCAGTTTTTCAAGCCAGTTTCAGAATTTTTTTACTCCTCATATCAACTCGGAATTGAGTATTCTTTTTGCATTGGACATTCTTTAAAAAAAGTTATCAAAAAATTGGCTCAAACTTTTCAAGAGGAAAGTTGGAGAGAGAGTTGTTGTATATCCTGCTTGGCAGTTGTTTTTCATCATTATCTTCACTGCCAGTGATCTTCACTTATATCTTGCTGTCGAGCTACTTAGTATCCTTCATTGATGCTAGTTGTGCTACGCCGTGACCTCATTAGTGTTCTAGGCTCGCTGCCTCTAGTCCGGTCTAGCCTAGGACCAGCACAGTACCGTCGTTGAGCGTTTATTCAACATTGCATCTTTGAATTGATTATTGCTAATCTTTGCTACCATATATAGCCAACCCAGCTCCACATATTTCTACATCGTGTATATGTACGTTCCCCTGGCAATCGCTTTACACAATCTTCGGAGTTATTTAACACCGCTGGTTGCCTGTCACCACCTGCCGCATGGTAAGAACTTGTAAGATATTGATATTTGCTTTACTGTGAGCACTTTACAACCACATCCTAGTAGTTCATAGGAACATTATTCTCGAATTTTGTTTCTTGTTTCTATTAATCATGAAAGGTTCCTAAGATATAAGTTCTTGGACGACGGACACATCATCACCATCACGAGAGTTGGGACAACACACACAAGCACATGGTCAGGTTATCTCTTTACCGTCATTTGAGGGTAGATTTAATCCTGCTATTTATCTAGCTTGGGAGCTTGAAGTAGAACAGGTTTTTAGTCACCATGACTTTTCTGAACTTGAGCGAGTACGAGCTGCCACTAGAGCATTTACTGGTTTTTCTTCTGTTTGGTGGAGTGTGCATTATAAGAAAAACATTGATAACCAACCCACAACTTGGAAAGATTTGAAAGACGTAATGATACAACAATTTTTCCCTCCTTACTATCGTCGTGAATTGCTTCACAAATTTGAACAATTTAAACAAGGCAACAACACTGTTGATGCTTACTACCAAGAGTTCAAATCTTATATGCATCATTGTGACATAGAAGAATCTGAGGATGATACAATGAATAAATTTTTTGGTGGTTTGAACCATGGTATTTAGGCACGATTTCAATATATTCCTCGTTGCATTACTGGTACGTATGTTCGCGCTTGTACCTTTGAGAGACAGTTACAGGAGGATGCATTGGGTGACTACAACAACTACTATTCTAGTTCATGCTCACCACCACCGCTTGGTTCCTCCACCGTTGCACCTACTAGAGCAGCCACACCTCAGATTGTGAGTGCGACATCATCTCAAGAGTATGGTACATTGCCATCATCCGTACCTACATCAGCTACATCTTTGCGACAAGGTAACTGTAAAGGTATTGATGATATAACTTCACATGAGAATGATGCATGCCTAGTTAACTTGAATACATCATGTGTTGAGTTACCTGTTGATTTGAGCGCATCAGCTATTTTAGAGAGTCATGTTACTGTCATGAATGCATCATGTGATCAAACAACTGAAATACCATAAATTTTGAGTGCATCCAATGAATTAACTGTTGATGCAAAAGAACCAATGTTTAATCATTTTGATATGACCTCTAATCTTGGTGATGATACTGTGTCAAATGACTTATTGCATGTTTGCTTATTTAAGCATGTTGTAGCATGTAAATTTGATACAAGTAAGGTTTATTCACCAATGTTGGGATGGTTTAATGATGAATATTGTCAATCTTTTCATATGAATAAGAGCTTCACTTATATGTGCAAACTGAGTTGCAATATTTTCATGCCTTCTACTTCTTGTGATAATATTTTGGCTTTATATTTTATTAACTAGGAAAGTTACTCATGTATACATGTGTCATATGTGCAAAATCCACGGGAAGTAAAAATGGATGACATATACATATAAAACATGTACACTTTGTCTCTTTTGTTAGCCACATTTCAGATTAAGCAACGCCGAGGACGGCTTTGTTTTCAGGAAGGGGAGGATGATGAGGACATGACTACCTTGGATACGACCAAAAATATTGCATGCATGCATATTTGTCAGGTGATCTCTAGTACAAACTATTTAATAATCTATTTATGTTATCCAGAACAAAAATACTTCACACACTTTTGTGTTCTGTCTAATTGCAGGTGTATGGGACATTTGTATAATCCATATATGAAGATAAGGCAAAAGCAGAAGTTTAGGTTCTGTTCAAAAAGTCCTCTCGCGTCACTTTTGGGCCAAGAGAAGATAGAGTCCAAGTCTCTACGTTCTGGATTCAGATTCGGACTGCACAGACATACATGACTCAAAACGCCAACAACTTTTTCATCCGGACTCCGAATTGGGTGATTCTTTTTTTGTTGGAAAGTAGATTTCGTCCTCTTTCCAGCCCAATTGGATTCACCTTTAAATTCGACCGGAGTGTTGAGATATGGACGAAACAATCTGATGCTGCAGCAGAATCCGAGTCAAACAACAAGTCCAAAGGTGTTGCATCAACTCCACTTGGGCCCATGAGCCTTCTACGTCCTAGGGTTGGTGTTAGGCTGCCTTGGGACGTCCTCCCACCTCCTTGGGTGCCACCCCTTGCTCCTATATTAGTAGATCCATCTAGTATCTTTTTCCTTGGGATTTGTTTAGTTAAAAATTAGCCATTGCAACTTTGTGTACTTGCTCGTTCTTCGATTGCTTGTAGGAATAGACCTTCGTGGTCAGGCTGACCGTGCTTCCGGCATCATCAGTAACCTCAGGAGATTGGTTTAGCGATTGCTAAGGCGCAACGTCGTGCATGTTTGTAGTCGGATCGTCAAAGTCGACTCCACCAAATCGTTAGCCACCATCTCATCGAAAGATCGGGACACCCTCGCCTATATCACTGATGGTCGGCGCTCTTCCACCTATAGGGTGGAGATGCCCATGTGCAGTGGCCTTGTTGAGAAGGTGGTGCAGGGGGTCGATAGCCTGGACAAAGAGGAGCAGGGATAGCAGATCTCCCTGCCAGAGACCACAACCGTGCTTCCTCGAGTCATCCACCACCCCATTGATCAAAACCCTCGAGGTGGCTATGGAGAGTAGTGCTGAAATCCAATCTCGAAATCTGGCCGGGAACCCGAGGTGTCTCAACAGGTCCATAAGGAAGTCCCATCTCACTGAGTTGAAAGCCTTCTTGATGTCAAGTTTGAACAGCAAGGTCGGTGTATGGTTTCTGTGGAGCTTCCTTGCCAAGTTTCTGACATACATGAAGTTGTCGTGGATACTTCTTTTCTTTATGAATGCGCTTTGGGCAGGGGATACAAGATTGTTCATATGAGGAGCTAGGCGCGTAGCCAACACCTTGGTGATGATCTTCGCAATGGCGTGGATGAGGCTAATTGGACGAAAGTCCGGGATACTCTCTACCCCCTTTTTCTTAGGTATGAGAGCAATGTTGGCTGAGTTGAGCCAATGAAGATTGGACGTGTGCAAGTTTCAAAAGTGGCTCACAGCAGTCATGATGTCATCCTTGATGATCTCCCAACATTCCTTGAAGAAGGCACCAGAGAAGCCATCGGGGCCCGGGGCTTTATCACGGGGTAGATAAAAATTGCCTTCCTGGCCTCCTCCTCCGTGAAGGCCAGCCCAAGCGCAGAAAGGTCGCCAGCACGCACCGGGATGTTATTCCAGTTGATGTCCTTGCAGCGTGGCAGGCCACGCTTCGTGACCTCGGCAAAGTGGTTTTGGATGATGGACTTTTTGTGATCATGATCAACTACCCAGCCGTTGTTGTGCTTCACACGGTGGATGAAGTTCTTCCATCTTCTGTGGTTGACGCGCAAGTGAAAGAAGCGGGTGTTTGCATCACCTTCTTTGAGGTTGGTGATTCTCGAATTTTGCCTCTTTCGAGCACGTTCCATTGTGGCCAGGGCGACAACCTTCCACTTGAGCATCGTATGAATATCACATTCCTCTACACTGAGAGGCATGAGCTCTTGCGCCACATCCAGGCGAAGGATGACCTCCAGAGCCATGTGTAGCTGCACCTTGGAGTGCGCAAAAATTGTCTTGGTCCATTTTCTGAGGGCTTGGCTGGTCTTCTTCAACTTGTGAAATAAGATATGGTACGGGTCGACATGGTTCACATTTTCGTTCCAACCACCTTGCACGATCTCCTTGAAGCCGGGCATTTTGATCCAAAAATTCTCAAAATAGAAACACTTTGTCTTTGGCGGCCCTTGGTCATTAGCAAGTAGGAGAGGGCAGTGGTCAGAGAGGGACGAGGAGAGGGCATGCAGCAGATGATTGCCAAAGTCGATGTCCCACTCTACATTGCAGAAAAAAGAGTCCAGTTTGCTCAGCATTATAGTGCTTTGCTCATTACTTGATGCGGAGCATCCTATGGTCATCCCCATGGACCTACCATCGTCTCACCAAGTGCCAAGAGGACCTATCACACGAGCACGAGCTAGAGCTCTCGAGACCGAGGTGACTTCCTTCCTTAGTGATATCACATATGATCCACTCGAGACATGGCTACTACCTAAGTCCGAAGTGTTGTGCATGATTAGGTACCAAGAGGACCCTCCCAAAGATGCACGTGAAGACGGACAAGTCCCCAAGTTCACGGAAGAAGAGAACCAACGGAAGGAGTCAAGAACAGCTCCCAGATCCCAAACATCCAGCCATGACCCTGGACATCCGGCCCCTGGAGGTGTCGCATGCAGCAACGGACCAGCGGCCAAGTCTACAGGGCCCGGACATCCGGCCCCCGCCCGAAAATCCGGCGCCCATCACCGAACGCACCCGAAGCTGAACCACGTCTACCCGGACATCCGGCCAGAGGCCCGAACATCCGCCTCTTCCCGAGCCGCCGGACATCTGGCCCCCCAGCCCGGACATCCGGACCCCACCTATCCAGAGAGCGTCAAGGCCAGCCCTGACCGCCCGGACATCCTGCGCCAGGCCGGACATCTGGCACCTCGTGAAGGCCCGGACATCCGACCCGACGCCCGGACATCCGGCCTCCCCTGTCTGTGCACAGTGTAAGGGCCCGAGGCCCATGTACCCCTTCGCCCACCTAGACTATATATACTCCTCCTCCCTCTTTCTAGAGTTAGTGTTGTGATAGCTCATATGTGAGATAGAGCCTCGCTCATCCATCCGGATCTACTCCATCGCGAGGGACCGACACCTCTTCGGAGAAGATCCACTTGGATTCAAGACCCCTAACGGGAAGACCTCAAGGCCTCCTCACGAAGAAGAACCGGTTACCCTATGTATCGTCTCTTGTTGGATTTGGACCGTGTGATCTCTATGTGTACTCGGATCTAGCATATTTGTGACCTAATCTTGTTGGTTTGAGTGATTCTCTTGTGTTTCCCCTCGCGATTTCTCCTCGTGTTCTTTGCAGGATCCGCTCCTTTCCTGAAAGATCGGCCATCTAGGGTTCCACCCTACATCATCTTGGTATCATGAGCCATGTTGATCACAATTTCTGAGCCCCCCTTCTTTTTTTTCTAGCCTTGTTTTATTGATTTTGTCCCTAATTCGAAAATTCCCCACAAAAATAGCCCTCCAAATTTTTTTGTGATTTGTTGGTGTGATGAAGTTTTATTGGATTTGATCAGCGGATTTCGTGTGTTGCAGGTAGATCTAGCTTTCCCCCATCTTTTCCCCAATTTCCATCCACAAAATCCCCCAAATTTTGCCCCGAATTTTCCTCTTCCACGCGGAGTTCTTCGAGTTCGTCCACGGATCCAGCACCCGGACATCCGGCCCGACCCCCGGACATCCGGCCATCAAGCCCGGACATCCGGCCCCTGACAGTATCTCTTCCTTCCACCACCCCGTTTCCAGCCTAACTCTCGCCAAATTTTGCTCCAGTTCCCACGTACACTTCTGCACACCATCATCACTTCCGCATAGCACCACCGCTTTCCGCAAACACCACCATCGCTTACCCACTACCAATTCCGACAATTTTGACATGTTTTGCTTTGAGAATTTGAGTTTCGGTTCCCGTGTCCTATTGTGTTTCGGCTATTTAGGTACGGTTCGACATCAACATCACCGCCGCTCATCTTCTCCACGGACTCGTCATCAACAATGACCACTCTACCATTTTGACACCATACCGTAAGCAACAACGGTAACCTCATCTTGGCATCGTGATATCCCATCATTGTACATTCTTGCCATTGCATTGATAACCACCATAGCCCAATTTTGCATAGCTTACCCATCGAGACTAGCCTTTGAGTATTGCCGGCAACGTCACTTGTGCACATTAGTGGTCATACTTCCCATAACATACTTACCATATCATCTTGGTACATATCTTGGTATCATCTCTTGTATCACAAGTTTGTCATCGCATATACACAATTGCTATCTTGGTTCGTGAAGTTTTGCATGAGAAAAGAGCTCAAAAGAGAAAGAGCCAAACAAAGCTTTTAAGCAAAAGGGAAAGATAAGCAAAGAGCTTATAAGCAAGAACCATAGCATCATACTACATTAAGATTGTCATACTCGATCATCTTGGATCATATCATCGGAATACCATACATATAGCATACTTGGGATAGAAGTCGTTGCATTTTTTCTTAGTAGGTTGTGCACAAGTTTCGTATCCGCCTATTGTGCAATCGTGCTAGCGTCTCTCTAGTGTTGTGCGACAAGAGCATTATCGTGGATTCCACATTTTGGCTCATTCCTTGGTTGCACGACCCCGCTTATCTATTTGCGTGTGTGTTTCCGTGTACCATATCTTGCTATTGGTCTACTTGTTGCATTTGCAAATTTGTGAATCTTTTCCAACATTATTGAGGCTCACCAACAATTGCATCAAATTTTGTGCCACCATCCTAACCAAGCTCCACTATAAGCTTTTACTTGTGTAGGTGTGAGAAACCAACAGGAATTGGTACCAATTGTGCTATTTCCTTGTTCCACATTTGAGTGATCATTGATCCATCTTCAACATCGGTCCACGTACATTTGGTATAAGTTCTTCTCTTTCTCCCACTCACATATTTGCTTGGAATGATGGATAGGCCAAGTACTTCTACCAACCCACTCTTCATCGAGCAAGACGACGACATGTCCTCCTATGTCACAAAGAGCCACCTCTTTGGTGCACAATGAGCTTTGTATCAAGAGCAACAAGCAATGAGTTCCCACATCGACCATCTGCCACCGACTTGCGAGTCTCCGAGCAACGTACAAGAGACTACTTCGACAACAAGCTCGACGAATACAAACAAGAGAATGACGCAATAATGGACGAGATTCGTGCCTTGTTGGTCAACCGCTCTTCTAACACTTCGTCCTACTCAAGACGGAGCCGCTCGAGTCGACACTCCGACGATACTTTCTCTGGCTCAAGTACTCCGATATCGAACACTCTTTGTCGTGCCGCGCGTCAAGATCGTCAAGCAAACCGCAATCCTCTACATGGCAACGACTCTCAATAGCAAGCTCGTGTGCAAGAACATTGACACCGTCAAAACCAAGCTACCTTCGCACAAGCACAAGCACGGCAACGTCAATGCCAACAACAAGAGAAAGAGCGTGTGCGACAACACCAAGATGCACAAGATGCCGAGGCACAACGCCAAGAACAACAACTATGCGAAGCTCAAGCACTCGAGGCGGAACGTGCCCTCATAGATTCAAGTCAAACCGTAGCCACGTGCAACCGACAAGCTCGTGAGCAACAAGAAGCCCTTCACGATGAAGTTCAAGAATGAATATATCAAGCTCGCGTGAATTGTCAAGCTCGACAAGCTCCTCCACAAGCTCGACAAGAACATCAAGTTCAACAAGAGCAAGAAGATAATGGAAATCCTCCAAGACGAGAACAAGTTGACGAAGACAATCCTCCTCGTCAAGGACGTCATCATCCCCGACCCCAACACAATGAAGAGCAACGTTACAACAAGCTAACGTTCACCATGTCCAAGTTTTCCGGAAGCAATGATCCCGAAGAGTACCTTTAATGGGCATTGAAGGTTGACAAAATCTTCCGCTTGCACAACTATGAGGAAGAGAAGAAGATCGCGATGGCATGCCTTAAGTTTCAAGACTACGTCCTCATTTGGTGGGAACAAGTCATTGAGAACCGAGAAGCAAGAGGTGAACCACACATCACATCTTGGGCGCAAATGAAGGATGTCATGAGAGCACGTTTCGTACCTACCTACTACAACCGCGACCTCTTCAAGAAACTCCAACTCCTCAAGCAAGGAACCAAGAGCTTTGAAGAATACTACAAGGAAATGGAGATTGCCATGATACGAGCCAATGTCGCGGAAGATGATGAGCAAACTATGGCACGTTTCTTGAATGGACTCAATCATCCTATCAAGAAGATAGCCGACTTCCAACCATACTCGAACCTCATCGAGCTATTGCATCAAGCTACCAAAGCAGAATGTCAAGTGCAAGATGACCTCAAGTAAGCCAAGTTCTCATCCAAGTCCTATGGTTTCTCCAACAATCAAGCTTCAACGACTCCAACACCTTCTACCTCAACCAAGCCATCTGCAAGCAACGGCGACAAGTCTAGTTACAAGAAAACTTCGACAACCTCAAGTCCTCCTCCTACTACAAGCAACTTCAAGCCGAGAACTTCATCATCATCTACCCCAACCGATGAGACCATCAAGACAAGTTCCTTCAAATGCTTCACATGCGGCGGCCGAGACCACAAGTCCTTCGAGTGTACCAATAAACGCACCATGATCTTCAACGACGATTGTACATATGACTCCATGAGTGAAGGAGAAATGGAAGCACTTGCGCAAGTGGCCATGCACCGGCAAGTGAACGAGGATGACGATGATCAAGTCTTTTGTGACGAAGATTCGAGCCCCGCTCTCGTTGTCTCCAAGGTCTTGACTCTTGAACATAAACAAGACGAAGACCAAAGATGCCATATCTTCCACACCAAGGTCGGCATCAATGGAAGGTCCGTCGAGGTCATCATCGATGGAGGGAGTTTTCATAACTTGGCAAGTGAAGAACTATGCTCCAAGATCCAATTGGTAAAGATGAAGCACCCGCACCCATACAAAGTTCAATGGCTAAGCGACTCCGGCACTATCCAAGTTGAGCATAGGGTACAAGTTTCCTTCAAGATCGGAGCTTACGAAGAAACTTTGGAGTGTGATGTCGTTCCGATGTCCGTTTGCCACCTCCTTCTTGGACGGCCATGGCAATTTGACCGAGGCGTCATCCACAACGGGCGTACAAATCACTATATCTTCAAGATGAAAGGAAAGGAGTATGTACTACAACCTATGTCTCGAAGCCAAGTGATCGTCGACAAGCAAGCCACCCATCATGGAGAGAATAGTGAGAGAGCGAGCCAGCAAAAAGAGAGTGAGCGCCACAAACCCAAATTGAGTGCCTCCACGATGAGCGACAAGAAGAACTTAGTCCTATTTGCCACCAAACGTGAGATGAGAGAAGTGTGTGAGAACCCATCAAGTGTCATGCACTATGTCCTTTTGTGCAAGGACGAGGCACCAAAAGCTAACACCTCTCACAATCTACCTTTAGTGTTATCTTCTCTATTGCAGGAATTCCAAGATGTATTCCCCGACGAGCTACCTCCAGGTCTACCACCACTACGAGGAATCGAGCATCGAATCGACCTCATCCCCGGAGCACCCCTTCCTAACAAGGCTCCCTACCGCGTCAACCCCGAGGAAACTAAGGAGATCCAACGGCAAGTACAACATCTCATCAACAACGGCCATGTACGAGAAAGTTTGAGCCCTTGTGCCATCCCGGTAATCCTTGTTCCCAAGAAATATGGTACATTTCGCATGTGTTCCAATTTTTGTCCTATCAATGCTATTACCGTGCGTTATCGTTACCCTATTCCACGCCTAGATGATATGCTAGATGAGCTTAGCGGAGCCACAATTTTCTCTAAAATTGATCCTAAAAGTGGCTACTATCAATACGCATCCAAGAAGGTGATGAATGGAAAACGGCATTTAAGACCAAATTTGGCTTATATGAATGGCTTGTTATGCCAATGGGTTTATCCGAAGCACCCAATACCTTCAAGCGACTCATGCATTTTGTTCTTCGACCCTATATTGGTGTATTTGTTGTGGTCTACTTTGACGATATCCTTATTTTTAGCAAATCCCTCAAAGATCATGTCACCCATCTTCGGATCGTATTGCAAACCATCAAGAAAGAGCGCCTTTATGCTAATATGGAAAAATGCCTTTTTGCTGTTGATAAGCTTGTTTTCTTGGGTTTTTTTGTATCTTTTGAGGGTGTTCATGTAGATGAATCTAAGATCAATGCTATTAAAACTTGGCCCCAACCAACCAACTTGCAACAAGTGCGTAGCTTCCTTGGTTTAGCCGGTTTCTACCGTAGATTTGTGAAGGACTTTAGCACTATTAAGGCCTCCTTTACATGCTTTGAGTAAGAAGAATGCACCCTTTGTTTGGGGACCATCTCAAGATAGCGCATTCAATGAGCTTAAGAATTTGCTTACACATGCTCCCATGCTTGCATTACCCAACTTTGAGAAACCTTTTGAAATTCATTGCGATGCTAGTGGTAATGGCATAGGAGGTGTGTTAATGCAAGAGAAGCGCCCCATAGCATACTTTAGTGAGAAACTCTCCAGAGCGCAACTCAATTACCCATCTATGACAAAGAGCTATATGCTTTAGTGCGAGTTTTGCATGAATGGGAACATTATCTTCGCCCTCATGAATTTGTCATCCATACCGACCATGAAACGCTTACATACCTTAAGGGTCAAACTAAGTTGAACAAGCGTCATGCTAAATGGAGTGAGTTCACTGAGTCATTTCCTTATGTCATCAAGTATATTAAAGGTAAGGAAAATGTTGTGGCGGACGCTCTTTCCCGCATATGCATGTTTGTCACCAAACTTGAATTGAATGTCATTGGTTTTGCACTACTAGGAAAAGGGCTATAGATGATATGGCCACTAATGGCGCACCAGACATGTGGCGCGCCACTACTATATAGCAGTGGCGCACCATGTGCTCGTGCGCCATGAGTGCTAGACACTAATGGCACACCAGCACATGGTGCGCCACTAGTAACAATTTTTTTTCCAAAAATACTAATGGCGCACCAGCCACACAGTGCGCCACTACTTTTTTTTGCAAAACTACTAATGGCGCACCAGGGCACAGTGCACCATTACTAGTTTTAACTAGTACTGGCGCACCAGCCACAAAGTGCGCCACTACTATTTTTTATTTTTTTGCAAAACTACTAATGGCACACCACCAGCTGGTGCGCCATTAGTAACCAGGGTTACTAATGGCGCATTTCTATGTGGTGCGCCATTAGTAACCTGGGACCAGCTAGATATTTTGGACAGCCACACCTACACACTCACTTTCCCCACGTCATTCTCTCCACCTCCTCCTCCAAGCTTGTCTGGGCTGCCTCCTCCTCCTCACCTCATTTGAACCATAGATTCCTCCAAATTAAGTGGTTAAATTATCTTTATGTTGTAGATCTACTTTTTCTCTCCCTCCAACAACGTGCACATGCACTTTTTATGGCCTAGCTAGATCTATGTATGTTTGTGGTGTTGCATATGTTTGTGGTGTTCCATATATGTTTGTGTTTGCAGGTACCGGCATTTGAAATGCGATAGTTGCCAATATTTTGCCGGAATGTTGATTCATTTCCGTTTCGGCGAGAATTTTGGCACTATGCATTATTTTTTGTCCTATTTTTAGGCAATGTCATGCCAAATTTTTTCTTGGTTCTAAAATATCTTTTTGCTCTACCCCGCAGGCGACCATGGTCCGCACGATGACCGAAGGCAACGTGAATAGGTTTTTGAGCTCCGCGAAGGCCGAGATTCTTCAAAAGAAAGAGATGGAGATAAGATGTCCGTGTCGAAGATGCAAGCTGAGGAGCCTTGTGGACCCGGATTCCGTACAAGTGCGGGACCACCTGCTCTTGCGTGGTTTCATGGATGGCTATCGGTGGCAAGGTGATGAAGATGATTATGAAGTCGTCCATGGGGGCCGGGCAAGAAATGAGGAAGGGCAGCAAGACAACCGCCCGTAGGGCGGGGCGAGAAGACGAAGAATCTCCGTGACATGATCACGAAGTAGATGCGATTACAGTCATCATGTAGAAGATGTCGGACAAGATGATGAGGAAGATGCCGGAGCAAACGAAGGGCATGATCATGAAGATGAAGATGCCGGAGCGGCATTTGACGATGGACCATCGATGGGCTGGGTGTAGGACCCTCATATTCAAGAGCTGCTTCTCAAGCAGACGGATAACGCAAGAGCTGCCGCCCGAGAGAAAGCCAAGCTGGATCAACTGGAGATAGGAGCGATTGCTCCATTGTATGAAGGATGCAGGCCCGAGGATTCCCGCCTGAAAGTAACACTCATGGCTCTGGAGATGAAGGTAAACACAAAATGACCGATGCATGCTTCGACGAGAACATGTCATTCTGGCACGAACGTCTTCCCAAGGGGAACAAGTGCCCGACCAGTTTCGAGGAGGCAAAGAAAATCGTGTGTCCTCTGAATTTACCGCACGTGAAATACCATGTGTGCATGAACAATTGCATCATTTATCAGGACGAGCACGCGGAGTCTACCATATGTCCGGTGTGCGGCGTCACTCGATACAAGAAGAGGAAGAAAGCTCCTCGAAAAGCGGTGTGGTACTTTCCGATCACTCCTCGTCTGCAGCGTATTTCACGGAACCTAAGCTAGCAAAGCTCCTGCGTTGGCACGCGGATAGGGAGGAGAAGAAGCGAGAAGATGACAGAAATGATCCGGAGATAAATAAAAAAGACAAGATGCTGAGTCACACTAAGGATGCGAGGCAGTGGCAAGCGTTGAACTTCGAACACCCAGAATTTGGGGACGATCCAAGGAACATCGTGCTGGGCGCGAGCAACGATGGAGTCAATCCGTTTGGCAGCCAGAGAAGCACACATAGCACCTGGCCTGTGTTTGTGTGGATGTACAACCTTCGCCCTGGATGTGCATGAAGAGGAAGTACATTCACATGAGTATGCTAACTGAAGGGCCGAAACAAACAGGGAACGACATCAATTTGTATCTGGGGCTGCTTGAAAGAGGAGCTAGACACGCTGTGGAAAACGCCACCAATACGTGGGACGCCGCAGAGAAAGAATATTTCCCTATGAGAGCCGTGACCGCTCACGACGGTGCACGACTATCTCGGTTACGGATATCTCGCGGGGCAGGTGGTCCACGGATTTTCTGGATGCGTCAGGTGCATGGATGACACAACGTATCACCAGCTAGATAGAGATCTCGGGTCTTCGAAAACCGTGTTCATGGGACATCGAAGGTGGCTACGCGACGATGACCCATGGAGAAAACGCAAGGATCTGTTCGATGGTGAAACCGAACCCCGAAGACGCCCGCGTACGAGGAGTGGCGAGGAAATAGACAAGCTGTTGAAAAATTGGAAAGATTGCCCACTGCCGGGAAAGAAGCAAAAGGCGCCAGAGCCGGAAAAGAAGCGAAAGGCGCCAGAGTCAGCTGAAGGTATGGAAAACGAGGTCTATTTTCCGGGACTAGTCGTCTTGGAAGATCCACCGTGTGCCTCACAGCCTTGATGTCATGCATATCACGAAGAACGTGTGCGAGAGTCTGCTTGGTACCCTGCTCAACATGCCAGAGAGGACCAGAGATGGGCCAAAAGCAAGGGCAGACTTGAAATCAATGGGCATCAGGGAGGAGCTTCACGCTAATGATGATGATGATGATGATGATGATGATGATGATCATGATGATGAGGCGAAGCGAGACACGGAAAGTCGTCGCAAAGGCAAAAAGGCCAAAAAGACCGGAAATGACTACCCTCCCGCGTGCTTCACTCTAAGTCGAGGAGATCGAGCAGTTTTTCACACCTCGTAGGAGTAAAACTTCCTTACGGTTACGCTGGGAAGATAAGCAGATACCTAGACCCAATGAAGCGAAGTTTAGCGGGATGAAGTCTCACGATCACACGTGATGATGACGCAGACATACTTCCGATTGCAACTCCGGGATTATAGACGCGCCCGTCCGTGAAACGCTATTTGGCCTATGCAACTTTTTCGACGTCATCTCTTGGAAGTCGGTTGGCGTGAGGCAACTCAGAAGGCTACAGGAAGAGATCGTGGTGATACTATGCGAGCTTGATATGTACTTCCCGCCCGCATTCTTCGACGTTATGGTGCATCTGTTGGTCCATATCATGGAGGATATCATCCAACTCGGGCCGACGTTCCTGCACAACATGATGCCGTTCGAAAGGATGAATGGTGTCATCAAAAGATACGTTTGCAACATGTCACGCCCAGAGGGAAGCATAGCCAGGGCTTTACGATCAAGAGTGCATCTCCTATTGCACGAATTATCTAGGCATCGAGAACCCGTTGGTCTCGCGTCAACAGCACCTCGGCAGGCTCGCTGGATGGGGTCACCGCGAGGGTCGCCGCGAAATGCATGTCGACTTCGAGGGTCGACTCGCCGACTTTGAAAGAGCAAACCTAGTCACGCTACAACACATAGACGTGGTCGATCCTTGGGTGTTAGAGCACAAAACCTTTATTGAGAAGATGTACATTGACCGAGGCCAACAGAGGACGGACGGAGATATAATCAAAGAGCACAACTCATGTTTCACGCGTTGGTTCAAGCAGAAGCTTCTGTCGTACCCTTTACATGAGGATTCTTCCGCGGAAGAACAACTCATATTCGCCTTGTCACAGGGCGCCGAGCACAACCTGATGACCTATGAGGTGTACGATATCAACGGCTACACATTCTACACCGAGGACAAGGACATGAAGAGCGATGGTTATCAAAACTCCGGGGTAACAATGGAATCCTACACCGATAACGACAAGGACAGATACTACGGAAGGATCGAGGAGATCTGGGAGCTGAGCTACGCTGGAGAGAAGGTCTCAATGTTCCGTGTCAGATGGGCCAAGAGCATCCTAAAAGAAGACCGGTATTTCACCACCATGGTTATACCCGAAGCCAAATCCAAGACCGCGGGCGCAAACGTCACCGCGAAAAATGAGCCATGGGTACTTGCTTCCCAAGTGGACCAATGCTTCTTCATTACCGACCTGTCAAAGCCCAGTCGTGTTGTCGTGAGGAGAGGCAAAAGGAAGATCATCGGAATGGATGGAGTCGCCAATGAGCAAGACTTCGACAAGTACGGCGACCCGAAGATGGAACATGACGACGACGATGAAGTGCCATACACCACAAGAAGAAGCAGGACCACCCTACCTAAAGGACGTCCATTCCACAGAAGAACTCCATTTGTGAAAAAGAAGGGCAAGATTGTGAACAGATATCTAGCTAAGATCGATTGTATTTAAATTGTAGCCTTCATTTCCCGATTGTAATCATAGTCTGAATTTGTTAATGTTTTTTGAACTCATGAATATTTTTAAATTTCATGGGCACTTTTTGAATTCATGAATATTTTTTGAATTTTTGATGATATTTTTTCATATTCATAAATGTTTTACCAATTCACAAATGAATGCAACTAAAAATCCAAAAAAAATATTAATGATATTTTTAAATAACAAATTTGATGATATTTTCAAATAACAAATTTGATGATATCTTCAATTAAAAATAAAAAACAAATTTGATGATATTTTCAAATAAAACAAATTTGATGATATCTTTTGTTCTAGTCCTCGTGAAAATAATAATTTTGATTAAAAAACAAATTATTAGATGCAACAAAAAATATTGAAAAAAAAGTTACTAATGGCGCACCAGAGGAGGGTGCACCATTGCTATCAGAAAAAAAGTTAATAATGGCGCACCCCTAGATGGTGCGCCATTACTAACCTCCCCCCTTGTGTGTGTTGTCCATCTCGCGTTCGTCCTTCTCTCCCAATCTCACATCTCTCCGACCCATCGTGATGACCCATCAAGGCGCCCCTCTTGCGCCGCCTTGGTCCTCCTCCGCCTCAGAAGCCCCTCCTCCTCCGCCCATCCTCCTCCGCCTCAGAAGCCCCCTCCCCGACCGACTCCCGGCCTTGGCGTAGTTCACCGTCCCGGATCTCCGATCAGACGCCTCCCAGCGGCGGCAACATCCACCGGCGTCGGCGTCTGGTCTGACGACGCCTCAAGCGTCCACCGGGAGAGGAGGCCCAAGCACCTCGCGACCTCCCGCCGTCTATCCCGCCTCCCCCAAGCTCGCTGCCTCCGCCTCCGTCTGCCTCCGCCCGCCACCACCTCATCGTGGTCGGTAATCTTCATTGCCCTCCTCCCTCTGCCTCTCTTCTCCTCTCTTCCTCCTCTCCTCCCTCCCGGCCATGCCCTCTTCTTCTCTCTTTTGCTAGGTTTAGGTCAAATCCCTCTCGAATTTAGGTTAAATTAGGTTCAAATCCCTCTGAAATTAGTATGTAAAGATCACTGTTCTGAAGTTCTGATCAGTTCAGTACCTTAGTAAGCAATAACACAAGCTTCCATACAAGCCAACAAGCCAAGAAGATACCTGCTACTACTATAGTGTTGATTCTGAATTTGTGGAGAGGGGAGTGCATTCAAAGAAGAGAAGAGAATACAAATGAATTGACTTGTTTATGTCAAATACAAATGAATTGCTATTTGTGGATTTTAGGCTCCTTTGAATCAAGGCAGCACTGTCAAATGAGCTCCTCTTCTTTCTACTCCTTACCTAGACATAAACTTGGCAAGTTTTAGCAACAAGAATACAAACGATAGTCACTGCAGCTGCACATGATCTTTGCTAGTTATAGAAATTCATTGCTTGTCCTATGTTTTCTGTCAGGGTATTGTTCAGGAAGCTTGCTTGAGTTTGTAAATCTGCAGTTCTAGCCAGTGTTTGTAGTTCTAGCCACTCCTTGATGCTAGTTCCTCAAGGAGTTATGCACAAAATTAGCTCAACAAGTTGCATCTGGCTTTTACAAAGTTGTTTTGGCTTAAGAGGATAAGTTGTTGTATATACTGTCATAAAGTTCAAGAAGAACAGGGCATCAACAGTGCTACTCTAGTATCTAGTTGGGGAGGGACAAATGGATGTGGCATCACTGTAGCTGTCTTGCACAACAAACTAATAGTCTTAGGATTAACACTCCTCATATGAGATGAGAGGATTTTTTAAATGGCTTCTTGCAGTTTTGAAAATTCAGTTTATTCTCATATCGAAAATTCAGTTAATTGCTTAGGCACACAAATTTCAGAACTTTTGTGTGCCCTAGTACTTGGTGTTTGTAGAAAACCAGGAGTGTCATTGTGACTAGAATTCACTTGTTCTTATATGGGTGAAACTTCACTTGTTTTTAGGCTAGTGCAGGTGTTGCTTTATTCTGTCATCATTTGTAACTATGTCACAAATAAATTGTTCCTTCTTACGTATTTGACAAGTAATGATTGTTGATAACGTGAGGCATGGATTAAGCTTGCTTTCTTTGTAACATACCGTATATCACTCCACAATGAAATACAAGACATATTGATGTGCTTTGTAAAACTTGTTCATGTAATTGAACTACTAATGCCTTGTGATGCTCTCAATTACTTGTGATGCCTCTGAATTACTTGTGATCACATTGAGAAAGACTTGTAAAGATGATGATCATCTTTTACGTAAAACAATTTACGTAAACACGCCAAGAATTTTGCTAGTTTGCTGGGTTTTGTCTCCGACCATCGTGTCATGATGATTTTGCAGGTACCCCGAGAGGCCCTTGAGTTTGCTGGAATGTCGATTAACTTCCGCTCCTAAGAATTGGTACTCCATATGTACTATTTTCAGCAAAGGTCATGCTGAAATTTTCCGTGAATTTTAGCATGACTTTGCTAAAAATAGGACATATGGGGTACTTGTGACTAATGCATGGGCCCGGGTCTTAGTACTTAATTAAGTAGGATCAATCGCCCATTTATTCTTGCTGCATTAAACCATAGGTGGCAATAGAGCCAAGTGATTAGGCCCAACTTAGAATTCTCCTTCCCAGCTTAGCTTTTAGGATGCCTCGGTGTCGACAAACCATAAATTATAGAACCTTGGCTTTTAGGGTGCCTCGGTGTCGATAAAAACCTAAATGATGAAAGCTTAGGCTTTTAGGGTGCCTCGGCGTCGACAAACCCTAAATGATAAAAGCTTAGCTTTTAGGATGCCTCGGTGTCAACAAACCCTAAATAATGAGACCATGATCTTGTTCCTTGACAATAACCAACTTTTGACCAAACTTTTTCCTATTTAGAGCGTAAACATGGCCCACAACGATGAGGCCGGGCGGTTCAAGCGGCAAGGCGATTCTCGAGCTGTCCCGGAGATGGAGGAACAACCTCGGCGCTATCAGACGCCGCGGAAGACACCGATCCGACTACACAACCCCTAGTGGCGTCGGGGATGACACCACCGATGGTGCCTCCGAGGATGCCACCATCGATGATGGCGGCGCATTTACGGATGGCAGCCAACCAAAGAGGCAACGGAAGGACCGGCGCCCGAACGTGCTCGGCACCGTCAAGGAGGAATTTACTGAAGTGAACTCCGACGGGCATCCAACGGTGCCCAAAGAAATAGTCAAGGGGTACTCGGTTCAGCTCGGGTGCATTCTCCGAAGCACCGTCTCGATCAACACCGAGAACCTAAGGCATAAGGACCGAGGGAATTTGCGCAACCTCCTCTTCACGAAGCTGCACGAACGATACAAGTTCCCCGCTGACTTTGCAAACACACGCCTCTCAGGGAATAAAGTGAACAGTGCCGCCCTCACGAGGATGAGCACGGCCCTGTCTACTTGGAGAAGCGCGGTGAAGAGAATGATTGACAAAGGTGATAGTTATGAGAAGATCAAGGCGAAAAATCCTTCGATCGGGAAGATGACTACAAGGAGTTCAAGATCAAGTGCGAGAGCAGCAACCTCCTAATCAAGTCGGTGGGGAAAGAAATGCGGAGTTGAACTTAGGGGTCCAAAGAACTCGGTCCCGGGCAGTTCTGAGTGGCGGAGCCTATATGGTACAAGGAGGACGCGGAGCGTGCCGAGCAAGGCCTACCGTCCCGCTTCAAGAAATACCGTGACAAGAAGACCAGGAACTATGTCAGGGCCCGGTACAAGGAGGACCCGGTAACAAAGGAGCTTACCACGGATCCGAAGACGAGGGCGCTTGAGCTTGTTTTGGTAAGGAATACACCCCCGCGTAATTAGCTCCATATGGTTGCATTCTAATTAATGAAGCCAAATTTCTAAATGGTTCACATTCCTTCCGCAGGAGACTGAAAGCAGTAGCGCGGGGTCGGCTCAGAGCTCCCCTTGGGACAACATCTAAATAGGGCGTTGAACATAATGAAAAACAAGGATAAGCTCAGTAAGCCGTCGTCACCGGTCGTGGTGGCGGCAAAGGCTTGTCCACAAAATGGTCGTCATACTATATACCGGTGGGCGGCAGGAGAAAAAGACCAGCTCGGAAAGGCGTCATGAGGTTAAGAACTCAAGGCACAAGTGGCGCGGATTCGAGATTGTCCAAGAGCAAGTGCAACAACAACTGGGATCGACGCTCACCGCCATTGTACCTACCTTGATTCATGGGCTGATGACGTGGATTGCGGGAGGCCAACAGGGGCCGCCCCCGATTCCCAGCTTCACGGCCAGCAACTCGCATAACGCACAGGCGGCGCCATTGGTGCCACTGGCGGACGCGGTATTGGTGTCTCCGACGCCGGCACGGGCATTGGAGCTTAATGCACCTGGGTGTACGCCGGCCGGCACCTCGGCAGCAAGCGGCCCCTCCATCAATTGCACGCCCGCCATTGGTGGTGCCTCGACATTAGCCGAGCTCGACGCCATCACGGTAAATAATTAAGCCTCTCGGCCGAGGACTTCATCTCCTTGCCTTTGACTGGGCATCCCTGACGCCCTACATGTTTTCGCAGGGCGCCTCCGACGTTCCGTGCACTCTCCTGCACTTCATGAACGACGAGTTGGTCGATGTCGACAAGGGCAGAATCGTTCAACCGGGCAACCCCGTGTTCCACGGTAATCCGATGCCACCCGCCGTGTATAGGGTTCAACTGGTTCGTGTGCTGCCAGGCTGCGACGAGTTGTTACCTCTGATTCGACCCGCCGAGGCCGACGAAGATGATGTGATGACCCTCAGCGCCTGCGTAAGCTGGCCCCTGCTTTGGCCGAAGAGCCAGATTCGTTTGAGGGCGGGGGACACCACCCCAAAGACAACACCGCCCGGTCCGTGCGGTGCCAAGCCATGGCAAGACCGCCATAACGCTACCGGACATGCCGGACATCCCTATGGCATGGATCCGAACATGCATATGGCATGTGATCCGGTCGACGCATTTACAACGACGACGGTACATTTACCAACGCCGATAAGTACTTTGACGAACATGGGTACGGCGACGAATTCTTGGAGCCTCCTTCTCAAGAACCCAACCCTACAAAAGACGATCGCGATCTAGCCGGGTACCGCTGGAGAAACCCAATTGCAACAGCGCCCTTTGGCTTCAGTTCTCGGGGAGACGCCTCCCGCCGCCTTCACCGAGCCTCCGATAGCCGAGGTGCGAAATATTATCAGCCCCAACACACTCAAGAAGGCGGTCTGTCAGCAGAACTCGATCCCAATACAGCAGAAGAAGAAGGGACGGAAAAGAAAGAGTAACAAGGGTGCGAGCCAGCCGGCACCGAGTACGATTCATGCTCAAGACGGGCCACCTTCACCTAAGGATATCTCGAGGAGGGTGCATGTGGCGGGTAGGCCGATGCTACCGACAAATCTGCTCAATGCTGCAACCGGTGCTATGCGGAGTCTGCATGACAGTGTTCTTTCTTTGGAGAAGCGGCGTCTCTCCCAGAATGATGTGGCATACCCGGTTTCCGTGGCCAAGGTGCCAGAGGGCAAGGGCTTTGTGGATAGCGCCATCGGGGGTACGATCGTCGTGCGGTTTGATGACATCTTCGCTATGTTTAACCTTCATCCACTGCACTACACCTTCGTTCGGCTATTTTCGCTGAGCATGGAGATGCGGATCATTAGAGACAAGACCCCAGACATCGTGATAGTCGACCCTTCTACATGTGTGCCAAGATCTTGGGCAGTGCTGGGGACCGGCAAGTCGCGAGTTCACACCTCGAAGGCGTCATTCTGGCAAACCCAGATAAGGATAACTGGATAACTTCCTCGTGCCTTACTTTCCCGAGTAAGTCATCTCCTCACCGCCCCGTAACATATGATTTCTTAGATTTCGATCGTTCTTTTTTTTCTAACATTCCGTGTTTTCTGGACACAAATCGCACACTCATCCTCTTAAGCCCGAAATATTCCATGGCCACGTATTTCGACCCGGACCGTGAGTCAAAGATAGACTACACAAATATCAAGAAAGTTCTTGATGATGTTCTCCCAGGATACGCCCAATCTGGAGGCACCTTCAGCAGGACAATTCGTAAGTACGGCAAGAACATATTCACCCACAATACGACATTCCCCTGCGTCAAGCAGCCACCTGGCAGTCAGAAGGATGCCTACTATGCCCTCCATCACATGCGGGCGATCGTACGGGACAATAATCACCTTCTGCTACCAAATAATCTCAAAGATTGGGCCGCACGCTTGTCGACAATCCAGGACGCGGACATCAGACAAGAATTCTTTCGCATCCAAATAAGTTTGCGTAAATTATCCATCAAGATGTCCTTCGTACCTGGGCAGTTCTACCTCGATATCAACCGTCCCAATGTTGATATAGACACAACGCTACAAATGCGGTGACAACGCTCATGACTTCATGACCATCACGAGGGACGGCGGCTTCATCCACGCCCAAATTCCCCGAGTCGAGTCGAAAGTAGTGATGCTATGTGTAGTTCTGAAACATCGATTATCTCATGTTGTAATTAAACTTTAATGAACTTGTATGTCTCTTTGGTTTGGACAGTCGTTCAACTTAGATGTAATCGATGCTATTTATTAGTAGGACCATGAATCGTGCTATTAATGTCTTGCTTTTTTCTTTTGATCCTTTTGTTGCATACTTATATATTGCTTATGTATTGTCTGTGAATTGCTACTAACGCTTTGTTTGGCTAGTGCATAGAGATGTCGTCATATGTCGTGTACAAGGGTAAGGTTCCCGGAGTCTGCGACGACTTGGAGGAGTGTCGGAGACAGGTTCACCGTTTCAGCGATAACAGTTACAAAGGGTACACCACTAGGGCGGAGGCGGAATCTAGATACGTGCGCTATCTAGCGAGAGAGAGGAGGGAGCGTTGGAGGAACTGGATGAAGACCAGTTTCATCGCGATGATGCTCATCGTGATGACCGCAGCTCTCTTCTATGTGATGGTAGTTTAGATGATCGATATCGACTTGTAATGTGAAGACAAACTCGCTACTCGCGGTCTCGAGACTTGTAATGTTCTATCTTTGTTCGGTCTTTTGAATTCGGAGACTAATATGATGAATTGTATTCAAAGACTAATCTTCTATTGTATTCGATGAATCTGCTATTGTTGTGTGGTGCTGTCTATATTCTGTCCAATAATATATTTTGTAACCTCGTGAAAATATCATAAAATAAAAAATCCCTAATATTCATACTAGTGGCACACCACTCAGCACACTAATGGCGCACTGCAAAAAGGACACTAATGGCGCATCACCCACTAGTGCGCCATTGGTATGCCAAAGCACATGGGTAAATATGGCCCCCTGGGAGGCATACTAATAGCGCCACTGTGGGCTATACTAATGGCGCACTGTGTGGTGCTCCATTAGTATACCAGATACTAATGGTGCACCAGAGGTGCGCCATTAGTATTTAATTCTAATGGCGTGGTGCTAGTGGCGCACCAGTAGTGCGCCATTAGTAGGCAAAACTGATGCGCCACTAGCAGGCATTTTCCTAGTAGTGTTGAGCACATAAAAGACTTGTATGCGCATGATCCTACTTTTGCTATTCCATATGCCAAATGTTTGACGCATACATCTTGGGCACGCTATTACATCAAAGATGGTTATCTTATGAGAGCTAACAAACTATGCATCCCCGAGACTTCTCTTCGTTTGTTGCTTTTGTCAAGAATCTCATGGAGGACTAATGGGACACTTTGGACATGACAAGACATTCGCTACACTCTCCAAGAACTACTTTTGGCCCAAGATGTTCCGCGACGTCTTCCATTTCACCAACCAATGCTCTACATGTCGCAAAGCTAAGTCTAAAGCTCAATCCCATGGACTTTACATGCCCCTTCCAATTGCATATCAACCATGGGAAGATATTAGCATGGATTTTGTCATTGGTTTGCCTAGAACTAGAAATGGAAAGGATTCCGTCATTGTTGTTGTGGACCGATTCTCTAAAATGGCACATTTCATACCATGCAACAAGATAGACGATGCTTCACATATTGCAAATCTTTTTTGTAGGGAAATATTGCGCTTACATGGAGTGCCAAAGACGATTGTCTCGGACCGCGACATCAAGTTCTTGAGTTACTTTTGGAAGACCTTATGTGCAAAGCTCGGAATCAAGCTACTATTCTCCACGGCATACCATCCACAACCTACGGCCAAACGGAGGTGACGAACCGCACGCTCTCCACTCTTCTCCGCGTGTTAATCAAGAAGAACATCAAGGAGTGGGAGGAGTGCCTACCCATCGCCGAGTACGCCTACAACCGTGCAAGACATTCGACTACCGGCAAGTCCCCCTTCGAGGTCGTCTACGGTTTCAACCTGTTGTCCCCATTGGACATTCATCCTCTACCACTACAAGAGCGCACAAACATGGACGCAAGTGCCCGAGTGAACTACCTCAAGAAGATGCATGAAGATACAAGGTACACCATCAAGCGCCAAGTACAACGACTCGCGACCATGCTCAACATCAACAAGCAACCCATGATATTCAACATAGGAGATCTTGTGTGGCTACACCTTCGCAAGGACCGCTTCCCCAACGAACGCAAGTCCAAACTTCTACCACGAGCCGATGGACCCTTCAAGGTGCTTGCACGCTACAACAACAACGCCTACAGGATCGACATCCCACGCCTACAGGAGCGACATCTTCAACGTCAAAGATCTCTCTCCCTACCATGGTGATGAAGATTTCGATCCGAGGTCAGATCTTTCCCAAGGGAGGGGAGATGATGCGGAGCATCCTATGGTCATCCCCATGGACCTACCATTGTCTAACCAAGTGCCAAGAGGACCTATGACACGAGCACGAGCTAGAGCTCTCCAGACTGAGGTGACTTCCTTCCTTAGTGATATCACATATGATCCACTCGAGACATGGCTACTACCTAAGTCCGAGGTGTTGTGCATGATTAGGTACCAAAAGGACCCTCCCGAAGATGCACGTGAAGACGAAAAAGTCCCCAAGTTCACGGAAGAAGAGAACCAATGGAAGGAGTCAAGAACAGCTCCCAGGTCCCAGACATCCGGCCATGACACCAGACATCCGGCCGCTGGAGGTGTCGCCTGCAGCAACGGACCAGCGGCCAAGTCTACAGGGCCCAGACATCCGCCCTTACCCCGGACATCCGGCCCGATAGCTCGGACATCCAGGCCCCCGCCCGGAAATCCGGCGCCCGTCACCGAACGCACCCGAAGCTAAACCACGTTAGCCCGGACATCCGGCTCTTCCCAATCCACCGGACATCCGGACCCCGCCTATCCAAAGAGCGTCAAGGCCAGCCCCGACCGCCCGAACATCCGGCGCCAGCCCGGACATCCGGCACCTCTTGAAGGCCCATACATCCGGCCTCCCCTGTCTGCGCACAGTGTAAGGGCCCGAGGCCCATGTACCCCTTCGCCCACCTAAACTATATATACTCCTCCTCCTCCCTCTTTCTAGGGTTAGCGTTGTGATAGCTCATATGTGAGATAGAGCCTTGCTCATCCATCCGGATCTACTCCATCGCGAGGGACCGACACCTCTTCGGAGAAGATCCACTTGGATTCAAGACCCCTAACGGGAAGACCTCAAGACCTCCTCACGGAGAAGAACACACACCCTATGTATCGTCTCTTGTCGGATTTGGACCGTGTGATCTCTATGTGTACTCGGATCTAGCATATGTGTGACCTAATCTTGTTGGTTTGAGTGATCCTCTTGTGTTTCCCCTCGTGATTTCTCCTCGTGTTCTTCGTGGGATCCGCTCCACGTGAATTTCCTGTTCTTTGAGGTTGCTTCGGGTTGGCCCGTAGACGGTTGTGAACTTGAAAGAAGTGTTGCTACATGCAATGGTGACTGTGGCAGACAGGAAAAAAGATCCAGTGCTAATGTCCTTAACCTCGACAAGGTCTTCATCCCACAGCAACAGAATGCCACCACGAGTACCAATGGCAGGTCGTTGAGCAAAGTTTTTGAGCCTCTGACCATCGAGAGAGGAAGCCATGAAGGGATCGATCTGCTCAAGCTTGGTCTCCTGCAAACAGATAAATGGCAAGGCGTGGTGGCGATGGTCTCTCGGATGGTTGAGCGACGGTTGGGACAATTCAATCCACGAGCATTCCAGTTCAGAATACTCAGGTTTTGATCATGCATATTGAAACTGGGAATACATCAATTTAGCATCAACAAGCTGGGACATAGTAAGTAGAGACTGCCTGGGGTTGATATGGCACACCCCATAGAACATCATGAGGTAGCATAATCTGTAGCGGTTGTAGTACATCAGCAGATAACAACAGTAGTCGCATCAGCTATAAAGCACACACACCTTCGCCTTGCCAGGGCTACAAGGATCAGCTATCTTCATCGATAGCAGGAAACTGGCACACACCCACACAAACAGAAAGTAATAGTTGGCCTTCGCTAACATGGAGAATTAAGCTACATCATCAGGACCAGGGCAGCCCAGTCACGCCGCCTCGCCGGCGACCTCTCCATTGGTGGTCAGTGGTTCTGTTCCAGCCGCGCCTCCATGCTCCACCAGTGCATCCTCCACGGCCTTCGCAAGGTCACAGTCAAGATTGAAGAGGGCCCGGAGGGCCGAAACTGTGATGTCAGGAAGTTGTCCCTGGAACATGGCAACAAATTTGTTGATGGCTTCTTCAGTAGCATGTTGTCCTTCACTGATGATGCCCGTGCGCTGACAGAGGAGCTTCTCAGCCATCTACGCCATTGGCATGGTCCTCTTCTTTGCTTGAAGACGCGGGCTGTAGCGGTTGAGGTTGAAGCCCGACACACCAGCGAGCGTCTTCCTCCTTGTCTTGGGTGGCCTAGGTGGCGTAGAGCTCGGCGCTCACAGCAGGGGCGAAGCATGAGGAACAAACAGCGGGGACTGCGTGGGAGGATCGGTAGAGTTGGTTGCAACAGGGCTGACTGGCGGGGTGGACATCGGGATGAAAATCGGAGTGGTCGGCTCCGCCTTCGCAGCAGCAGGCGAGTCGTGGGATGAAGAAGCAGCTGGCATCAGTGGTGGTGTAGTCACGCCATAGGGACGCCCTGGAGCTGGCGTGGGATGCAGCTCGATGGTGTCTAGCATTGTTGAACGAGGGGAGGCGTCCTGATGCAGCGTTGCCGGACACACCACTGTTGGCCTCACCTGAGCACCAAAGCAGGGGGCGACCCAGCTAAACCAGGAAGCATCGCCGGGTGAGGAAGAGACTTGCACGACATCACAGGAGGTGGTCCTAAGTGAGGCCGGAGGAGAATGACCATGGCTGTCCTTGCAGACAGGGCTGGCCACACCGCCCGAGCACGTGCCTCGATCTTCAGGGCGACGGCGGCCACGCCTACCTGAGGCCGGAATGACAGCACCGTCTGGAAGACGCTGGACCTGCTTCCAGTCGATCTTGCGTGCATAAGGGGCACCAGCAGCCCTGCAGCGTCCGTCACGGTTGTCGCGACGGCCTCCCCAGCCATCACGGCTGCCGTCCCGGGAGCCACGACGGTCTTCGTCCTCGCGGCGTGCTGGAGTGCGCGACCGGCTGCAGAAGAATCGCTCATGCCAGGAGGAGGAGCGATCCTCACGGCCCCGGCATCCGCGGTCGTCACCGTCATCGCGGCGGTCGCGGTCTTGGTCGTCATCCCTTCTCCGCCCAGCCACCTCCGAGCGGTCTCGCATCCTCGACTCGTCGTCGATCACACCGTAGTGAAAGGTGAACGGATGTGTGGAGCGAGGGCGGCATGGGATAACTCCATTGGCATCGGGAGTGAAGTCTTCCTCTGTTTCAAGGTGCACCAGGATGAGCCGCTTGAGGCCAAGCCCACCACTCGGTCTTTCGCCGCCGGCCAGAGTCTGGCCGCTTGGTCGAAGGCCGAAGAACCTTGGGGATGGCCGATGGATTGGCAGACCATGCCCATAGGTTGGAGGAGGATGAATCTTCTAGCTTGACGGCGGACTTGGTCGGTCTGAATCTTCTTTGTTTCTTGGCCAGGCTAGAAGGTGGATGCCGAATTTTGCTTCTTGGCCATTGTGATGTCGAAAAGATCCACTGACTTGCGGATCTCTTCGAACACGACGACAACAAGTGCTTGCTCAGCCACGACCACATCTGCGTGCTCGGCCTCGTGCAACCGCTGGTAGTAGCTGATAACCGTAGTGACCCCCTTGGAGCTCAACATCGTTAGCTTGAGATAAGCGTAATTCAGCACTGCCATAAACTTGGCAAAAGAAGGTCGGCCAAGGAGTGTGTGGTAGCCGCTGTTGAAAGGGACCACCTCAAAACATAAGTTTTCTAGACAGTAATTCACCGGCGTGCCAAAAACCACGTCGAGGATGATCTGGCCAAGGGCACAGACTCCTTACCGGGAGCAAGGTCATGGATCCTAGTCTGGATCGGCCTGAGGCGAGATGCCCTTTTTATCCATTGTGTCTAATTACAGGAGATTCAGGCTACTGTCGCCGTCCATGAGCACCTTGTTCAGGTAAACAACCTTCAATGATGGGACCAAGCACCAAGGCCGCTTCCCTTGGATGGGGAACATGATCCAGGTGATCGCCTCGTCCAAAGGAGATAGCCGGCTCGAACCAGTCTAGGTATTGCAATACAGCGGGCAACAAGCAACTAGAACATCGTATATTCAATCATCCAAGTTAAGCTTCCTCAAGACCTAACCCATTGTCATTATGGAGCCTCATGATTCCGACTGTGTTGATATCTTTGTATTTATTTTATCACAAAAGTGCTCTTGTGAGGTGGAGCTCACGTGCTACAGTAAAATCCGAACAAAAATACTAAACAAGTTCAAACAAAACTAAAAAAAGTTAGCAACAAACATTGAAGTGTTTCTCAGATGTGTGCAAATTTTTGTGATGAAATAACATCAATGGATGTCTTGCAAAAAAATGAATGCTCCAAATGCTTCCAAAGTCTTTTTGGAGCATCAATTTTATTTGTTTGCTCGGACCTCCACGAATGTCATTTCACCGTGAAAATTTGCACGCATGTGAAACACACATCAATGTCTATTGCCAAAAAAATATATCAGATTTTTGATTTTTTTAGCTTTTTTTCAGATTTACTGTCGCAAAAGGGTGCATGTGAGCTCAAGCTATATGCTCCATGTCCCTTTTTTCATTCTATCTATCTTTAAGTAGTACTCCCTCCGTCCCATAATGTAAGAGCGTTTTTGACAAAACACTCGTATATTATGGGATAGAGGGAGTATATAGTTACCGATTCTAGAGATGCACTCATTTCTTTCTTGTCTAGCCGAAAGATATAATTCTCATATTCACACAAAGAAACAACTAAAGAAAACTTATGAGAGCTCGAATACTAGAGGTAAACTGAAATAAAGCCAAAGTGGAAACTGTATATTTGCCTTCCATGGAAAAAATGGCTTTTCCATTTCTCTGTTGCGTCAAATCAACATAAGCCATTTCTTATCAACCACATATAAGTCACCTACACCAGCAATAGGAACCCAAAAACAAAGGATGCAAACTAAACAAAATGGCAAGAGTTCAACCAAATGAACAATTAAAACAAGTTTGTTCCTACTTGCCCTAAATACAAAAATGATACTGCAGAAAAGATATGAAGGGACTGAAACAACATAAGCACACACAGAAATTTGTGACAATTGCAGCAATAAGCAAGTTAACAGCAGTACTAGAGTCGAGCAATTTAAATAACAGCAATTTAGTTCAGTATCACCAACACTAATCCTATAAGTCTAATTACTCTTAATAACTAAGTTCATTGTCAATTCCAGCTTCTACCAAGTGAACCATCATTTCTATCAGCAACTCAGCACACATATCAGCTGTCTGCAACATACATCACTGAAGCAAAAGCAAAATCACCATCCTCCCATTGCCTGAACTCTCATCATCCATGATGGGCTTCTTTGCCTCTTTCTGCCCCACCATTGATAAAGCTAGGATGAAGAAATCAGACCCTGAGAATCTGCAGTTTATTGGCAAATACAATGGCAACCCAGTCAGGCTGGGTAGCTGACCACTGCAGCTGCTCCACCTCCGCCCCTGCAGTGTAAGCCAATATAGGGTCAAGACCACCCTCTGCTGCTGCAGCTGCAGCAGCATTGCCATTTCCATTTCCATTGCCTCCGCTATTGTTCCCCGTGCCCATGGAGGAGAGGTCCCATATCAGTGCTTGCGAGTCATCCCCAGCTGTGCAAATGTGGCAAGAAGAGTGAGGCGCCCATGCGATTGCATTCACAGGAGCATGATGGCGGTGGAGTTCAACGACAGGCAGCGTTGGGTAGCGAATGTCAAGCACGACCACCTTGGGGCTATCCATGATGATTGTTGCCATATACCTTGGGTCCTGCTTGTTCCACCCCAGCCTAACCAATGGTGTCGGCAACACAGCCCCACCATCCGTAGCAGCAGAATTGGAGCCGCCGCCAGAACTACTCTCATAGATGATTGTGGAATGCTCCTTATCCCGAAGATCAAACACGCGGACCGAGCCATCCGCAGAAACAGATGCAAAGACACCAGCGCCACCCCAGGCTATGTCATAGACCTCTTTGTCGTGGGCTATGAGCTGGGTGTCGACTACCTCACGTTCAACGTCCCAGATGGTGCAAGTGGTATCGATGGATGATGTTCCGATGCGGCGTGGGTCGGCGTCGTTCCAGTCAAAGGAGGTGAGCGGGCCGCAGAAGTCGCTGTTGCGGTTGCCGTTGAGCTCGCAGCACAGCTTGACGCCCGGCTGCTGACCAGCGGGGCCCCCCACGCCGTTGCAGCGGACGGAGCCATTGTTGGAGTCGGCAGCGCCCGGGGCAGCGGCGTCGTCGTCCGTGATGCGCCATATGCGAAGGAGGTCTGCAGAGGTGGCAAGCAGATCGGGGCGGAGGCCTTGGGGGTCCGGGACGAACATGGACTTGGTGGGAGGGAAAGGGTGGTCGAAGGAGAGCACGGGGCGATGTCACCTGTGGACTCGTCGAGCTGGACCACCTCCACGCGATTGACGAGCTGCTCGAGAAGACTTGCGATGGCGAGTCGGTACTTCTTGTCCCGCCGCACGCTCCAGTTCATACCGTAGATGTGCCACCCGGCCTCGTAGGTATAGATCTCCGACCGCTTCGCCTCACCCCCGCCGCGGCTCCCGCCGTTGCCCTGGTCCTGATCCGCCCACCCATCTCCATCTCCGGCTGCGCCGCCACCGCCCATGTCGCCGCTGCAGCTCTCAAGGGAACGGATGAGATGGGGAGTCGTTGTGTTTGTGTGTGTGTGGGTGGGGGGTCTGATTTGGGGAACGGATGATGATTCGGGTACAGGGGAAAGGGAAGAGTGGTATGCGGTGAGGATGTTCTGTGTAGCAAACGCGGCCAGATGGGCTAGCACGCCCGTCCTGGGCTAAACGGACCGGCACCCGCCTCCCATGACACGCTTGCTACACAGGCCGTGCCATGCGGGCCCACATGCCACACACCTGATTCAAAAAAAAACGTGCCACGCATCCTGGCCCAGGCCTAAACATCTTAGGCACATTTGTTTTTCTTCATGTTGCTAAAAAAACTTGTTTTTCTTCATGGTAATACGTGTTTTATCTATATCTAATCTAATATCTATATCTACGAATAAAGTACAGATTGCTTCTACCCTTTCATCGTTAATATTTTGCACAAAGCCCCCTAAAGTTTTCGGCAATTAACTCGACTCGTTTATTCCTAGGTCTCCAGAAGAAAAACGAGCACATTGGGCCTGATGTTATTGTTGGGCCGTGTTCTTCTCTCGCGTGGATCGCAATGCAGACTCCTCTATTCATCTCACCGTGCTTCTCGCATGCTTGTCAACGCCAATGAAGAGACCAATCTCGTCGCGCCTCAACCTCTCCTCCCAACCTTGTCGTCCACCCGGCCAACCACTAGACTCCCCCATACATGTGGGAAGTGGTGATCTCCTGCATCTTACCGCCATCGAGATATAACCACGACGGGCTCCCGTCGCCTTATCTAGTAATCTCGGGCCTCACTACTCTAGAACTAGAGGCGGAGGAAGATGTATGGCATGCTGACACGTAAGAACCAATGAAGGGATGGATGGGTGGCGGTGGCTCGAGGCGGCGGTAGCGTCAATGACTGGATGGATGGGTGTCGGCGACTCAAGTGGCAGGCTCGTCTCTGGTGCGCATAGCCAGCCAGAGTGCTGGGCAAAATCGAGAGAGGAAGGCATTGGGAGTTGAGAGAGGAACGACAAGGTACTTCAGTGAGAGAGGAGTCGTGTGTCCTCTGCCGCTCCAACGCCGCACACATCCTTTGCTAGGTTGACTCCACGCCCTCATCGTCATTGCCGAGATCTGCTCAAATTTGAGCACCCCAATCTTTACTTCCACGATCCGATGGGATTTCCACGAGTGTCATGCGACAAATCGGAAGCGGCGGGCCATGTCCGGATGGTGCTCAGTGATAAATTTTGTTGAACTAGCTAAAGCTTTAGATGTTAGACATGCTCTGAACTTTCTTGCACAAGCACTAATAGAACCACACAGGCCCATGCTCGAACTTTCTTGCACAAGCACTTGATATCAAGGTTATATTAGTGATCGTGGGACATGCACTCAAATGCGTGGTTTTCGAAAAATTGAATTGAATTTTTACCTCATTTACGAGTCACCGGAGACCACGCAAGCACTAATAGAATCACACAGGCGTTTCCTAGCATTATGTCGCATCGCATGGTCTTCTTGTGTAGATGACATACGCGGTTTGTTCTTGCTTAATATATAGAATTGATGTCCTATTGTTTCTGCACGACGACTTGTTGTCCTATTGTTTTAGCAAAGAAACCACCAAACTAGGAGAAAACTTAAGCAGGGAGATATGTATGAGCACTACTATAGGATGTCGCTAACGTGAAACTACGATCAGAGACCCTTCGACGAAACTATGTGTGATGCAATAATCGCAAACGGTGATGTAAAAAACCGTCAAAAGGTGCAAAACGTTTGCAATGACGGATGCATCAAAAACGGTTCAGAATTTAGCTGCGTGTGCGATGCAGGGCATACGGTTCAGTTCAATTAACTGTTTGTGATGAGGAGGAACAAAATAAACAGGCAGCCAAATGAAGGTGCGTGCGATATACAGCATACAGTTCATTTGGATGAACTGTTTGTGATGAGGAGGAACAATAGAAATGGGAAGCTAGATACAGGAGTGTGCGATTGAGGGCATACGCTTCAGAAGGATTAACTGTTTGCGATTAGGCAACAGAAGAGAAACGGCCAGCCAGATCAAAGTGTCTGCGATTGATGGCATACACTTCACACGGATGAACTGTTTGCGATTAGCCACAACAAACAGAAATAGTTAGACAGATCAACATGAATGCGCTAGACGGGCACACATTCTAATTAAAAGAAGTGTGCGCGATGGTAATAACGAGCGCGCACGGTTGTTGGAACAAGACGTGTGCTCACATTGCCTATTGCGGTGCACCCTATGGTGCAAACGCCACGTACGCGGCCGAGAAAGCATGCCCACGTTACGCCTTCCGAGAATAGTGCCACACTTAGAACCGTCAACAAATTTTGAGCCTACGTCCCATCACATTCCAAATTACTACCATGCTATATTTAATTGCAAACTTGTTCACACCAATCGAAACCTAAACGGTTTCCCACTTAGTGCTGAGGACATCAATACCATTGTTACACCCACATCCCCGACTACTACATATACTGGACCAATTATTAGAGCTCGCGCACGCCAATTAAATTTTATCAGGTACTTTCATTTCTTGGTAATGATTCTAATGTTCATGAGAATATGATGCTGCCCAAATTTGATACATTTGTTTTGCTTACAAATAAAGGGCCTGGCATGGATAAGAGGGATGAACACTGGAGCAAGACCAAGCATGGAGATGATGGCATGCGCAAGGGGAACAAGAACGAAGTTACAAGTGATGATTTCAGGACTTTGAAGCCACCTTAAGGAGTGCATGAAGCCTTGGACGAAATATACAAGATGCCACTTCATAAATTTCGTCCAAAGGCTATTCTAGGTGCCGTGTCACCTTATTATTGGGCCAGGTCCATGTAATTTCGAAATACTTAAGTATAGGCTATTTTTAGAGTCTGTATGTGTGGGGAAACAAGAGTTAGGGTTGGTTTCGGACCCCTCCTCCAAGGGCCACAAAATTCCCCCCTCTTCCTTCATATATACAGCCCTTAGGGTGTTGTTTAGACTTTGGGTTTTGTTTAGATTAAAAGTTTGCCATAGATGCAACTTCGCGCACTTCGTTTGTGTTCAACGACCAGACCAATACGTAACAGAACCCCACTTTCATTAATAAAGCTTTCCTCTTATATTCGCAATATCCAGATTGCAATTTCAGTTTCTTGCTTGTTCTTTGTTTGCTTGCAGGAAATATACCTTCGTGGTCAGGTTGATCGTGCTTCGGCATGGTCAATAACCCCTCGGAGTTGGTTTAGCGATTGCTAAGGCGCGACGTCCTCGCATGTTCGTAGTCGGATCGTCAGAGTCTACTCCACCAAAAACGATAGCCACCATCTCATCGAAAGATCGAGCCCCTCGCCTCTATCAAGTGGTATCAGATTTCCAGGTTGCTCGCTGAGATTTTACAGTTTTTCGTAATTTAGATCAAGTCTGTTCTTCATACCTACAGTCCACGAAAAGCCACAAAAAATTTAGGGTTAGTTCATTATATCCGAACCAGTCTGAGCCTTTGCTTAGTCTTTTTAGTATTTTGCTTTGTTGAATTTGCGGTTGCATCGTCGTGTCTAGTTTCTAGTCTTAGAGTCTAGTCTTTTAGAGTTTCGAGTTCTGGACATAAGTTGTCACATTGCCGCCGCACCATCATCGTCGCCCCTGCCATCTACCACCACCGCTTATCCTCCACCGATCCGTATCCATATACCATCACCAATCCGTCTACATATACCACCACCGCTACCATATACACCACCGCTGCCATATACCACCACCGCTGCCATATCTTACCATCATATATCCACCACCAATCCGAGTTCTTTTGATAGTAGGTTTGTTTTCGAGATCCATCTATTTTTCCAATTTCGTGTTTCCTTGCATGAGTAGGTTTGAAAAAAAATAAGTCTGGAGACCCCCGGGCAGTTTTTAGGCCAAAATTTCGGCAGTCGAAAATATTTTTTCCCTATCCTGTTTTTAGGATTTTCTGAGTCTTTTGAGACACTCACCATCATAGTGATTTTTTTCGCACTTTTTCGTTGTCGCTGCCCTGATTTCCGGAAAAAAATTGTCAAAACAAATTCGTGCCTGTCCTCTTAGGTTGACTTGGGAAGAGTTTTGAGACACTCGCCATTATAGTGATTTTTTGCAAAAAAAAAGAGGAGCACAAAAAAGAGCGAAAAAAATTCAGAGTGTGCTTTTCCCTTGTTTACGTGCCGCGCCGTGATTTTGTTCGTGTTCTAGGCTCGCGTCTCTAGTACGGTCTAGCCTAGGACCAGCACAGTATCGTCATTGAGCGTTTATTCAACTTTGCATCTCTGAATTGATTATTGCTGACCCTTTTGCTACCATATTATAAACCTTCCTAGCTCCACATACATCTACGTCGTGCGTTTGACTCTCCCTGGTAATCGCTCTATCCAAGCTTTGAGAGTTTTGACTACAACAATTGCCGATCACCGCCTGCTGTTGGGTAAGAACTGGTAAGAATTGGAGATTTGCTTGACGGTTTATGACACCCACCACCACCACTTGTTAGTAGTCTGTAGGATCATATTCTTGTGTGCTTCTATTCCTGATAACCATGGCAGGATCACAAGCCGACGAGATCGACTGGGAGAACTTGACGAACAAGGAGCTTCATGATAAGTTTCAGCAAATGATGAGTGGACAGGTGGACGATGTGCTCAAAAGATTTGAAGAGGCCATGGAGAAAATAGATGGCATTGAGAAGGCATTTGAAACAAAGCTCGATAACAAGTTTAATGAATTGCTCGTGCGTCTTCCACAACCACCGCCCGCTGCACCTGTTGCACCTCTACAACAACTACAACAACAACATCGTCTTCCAAATCAAGTGGGACGAGCACTGCACGTTCCCCTTGAGCTTGGTCAAACTTCTGGTGCCGTTGTACCTACTGTTGATGCTTCTGTAGCTTCTGCTGCTATTGCAGAGGTGGAGGACCATTACGAGGATGAGGTTGATCAAAATCAGAACTACGTGCAACCACCAGCACCACCACCACCAGGTCATCCTCATGCGTATCATCGCAATGGTAGGGCTGCACAACCACCGAGTGCGAGATCATGACCATCTTCCTAAACTAAAATTGAATATTCCATCATTTGAGGGTAGATATGTTCACGATATATATCTTACTTGGGAGTTAGAAAGCGAACAACGTTTTACATGTTTACAATATCACGAGGAGACGTGTTCCTGCTTTGTTGTTTGTGCTTTCACTAGTTTTGCATGTGTTTGGTGGTGCGAACATTGTAGATTATATCCTATTCCAGCTACTTGGGCTGCTTTGAAAAATGCTATGCGTACTCGCTGGGTTCCACCATATTATCAACGTGAATTGCTTCAAAAATTGCAGCGTTTGAGACAAGGAAATTTTTTTGTAGAAGAATATTATCAGGAATTACAAAATGGTATGATTAGATGTGGTATTGTTGAGGGCAATGAAGCTATGGTTGCATGTTTTATGGGTGGATTAAATAAAGAGATTCAGACCATTCTGGAGTATAAGGAATATAATAATATCACTCGTTTATTCCATCTTGCTTGCAAAGCTGAACGTGAAGTGCAGGATCGACAGGCATTGGCGCGAACTAACTTTTCTGCAGGTCGACCTTCATCATGGACATTGTGTGCATCCTCTACTTCCACACGTTCTGCTGCACCGGCACCTCCGTCAGCTGCCACCTCCAACTGTGATACAAGAAAGCAGACACAACCACTACTATCTGCAAAGAGCACACCTTCTAAGCCTGCACAGAGCTCTTCTTCATCCATGGCATCGACATGGCAAACACATGATATTATTTGTCGTTGTTGCAAGGGTGGAGGTCATTATGCAAGAGAATGCCCATCTAAGTGTGTGATGATTGTTACTGAGGATGGTGGGTATGAGTCCGCTAGTGATTATGATGAGGAGACTTTGGCTCTTATTACAAGTAAAGAACACGGTGGAGATGATTCTGATCATGAGACGCAATACATGGTTGCTGAAGATGCTGACATGTATGAATGTTTAGTTGCTCAACGTGTTTTGAGTGTGCAGGTTACACAAGCCGAGCAAAATCAGAGGCATAATTTGTTCCATACAAAGGGAGTTGTGAAGGAACGATTACATTAGCGTCATCATAGATGGAGGGAGTTGTAACAACTTGGCTAGCATGGAGATGGTGGAGAAGCTATCTCTCACCACAAGACCACATCCACAGCCTTACTACATCCAATGGTTCAACAACAGCGGCAAGGTTAAGGTAACACGTACTGTTCGTGTGCATTTTAGTATCTCTACATATGCTAATTATGTTGATTGTGATGTGGTACCCATGCAAGCTTGTTCCTCATTACTTGGTAGACCATGGCAATTTCATAGGAAAAATTGTATACCATGGTATAAACAATCAGTATACTCTTGTTCATAAGGATACACATATTACTTTGCTTCCTATGTCTCCTAATTCCATTTTGAAAGATGATATTAATAGAGCTAATAAAGCAAAACAGGAGAACATTAAGAGTGAAAATCAGATTGTGGCAAAAGAATTTGAGCAACAAATGAAGCCTAATAATAAACCATCTAGTGCTGCTTTTGAAATTAAATTGAAAAGTGCATGTTTACTTGCCACCAAATCTGATACTTATGGGCTAAATTTAGCAAATCTGTTTGCTATGTTTTTGTGTGCAAAGATGTAGCGACCAGACCTCAAGCGATCGATCTTCGTGCTCGTGTGTCATCCCCGGATCGATAATCTTGACACCACACAGTACATGAAGGGTTTATAACAGAGTAGCAATCACACACTTATTACATCGAATGTCTCAAAAGAGAACTTAGCAAAATAAATATGGCTTAAGGCCATCTAATAACGATAACAGCAGAAGACTTGGAAGATAAGCGAGTCCATCAACTCCAACGGCATCACTGAGTATAGAATCACGACCTAAAAGCACCTTACTGTAAATGCGAAAATGCGCAACATGAAAAGTTGCAGCCCGAAACGGGTCAAGACATGGAATATCTTTGGCAATGTAACACATAGATAGTAATGAAAGAGTAATCCTATACTACATGCATATATGGCTGGTGGAAAGCTCTATGGTTACAGTTTTGTGAAAAGCCAATTTTTCCCTACTGCAAAGGAATAAATTTATTTAACTATCATGGTGGTTGTTAAACATTGAGAATGGTTGACAGCATCCTCAATCCCAATTAAAATAATCATCATTAAAACCCAACAAAATTAATTTAAGTAACATGATGAGATTCACATGATATCCAAGTACTAGATACTCAAAACGTCCATAACCGGGGACACGGCTAACCATGATTAGTTTATACACTCTGCAGAGGTTTGCACTTTTCCCCACAAGACTCGATCACCTCCGTTGGATTTCTCACTACATGATGTTTGAGAAGCGGATGACCGAGACACAGATCTTCGAAGCGCTAGCACCTTACGAAGGGTAGACCGGTACACCTACTTTCCCTACATCTCGCTAGTCTACCCGTAAGAGTTCGCACAACTTAATCAACTATGCGAGCCCATAATGGCTAGTGGCTGCACACGGAAGTTTCTAGTTTGAATAATCTCATGATCCCTTTGGGCTGGGTGGCGGTCCAAAAAAGCAGGCAAGTCCTGGAATAACCAGGTGCCTCAATCCACCCAGATGTGTATTAAAGTTGCCACCTTAAATAAACCAGTAATTAACAATCTCACATATGTCATGGAAAATCACTCACCCAAACCACGTCTATGTGCATAGCATGGCAAAATAAGCAAACATAGAAGTAACTCCCAAGGGTTTGATAATAAAACAGGTAATAGGTACTACCTCATCTATTTCCCAAAACCCACAATTTAATTTGATCCTAATCATGCAATGTTTGAGGATTGATCTAATGCAATAAAAACTGGGTATTGGAAAAGGTATGATCAAAGTGTTACTTGCCTTGCTGATGATCCGCGATACCTAAACACTCGAAATAACAAGCGGCGCACTCCGGGTACTCTATCGCAAACAAACAACAAGCATACAATAAGTACTCATCTAATGCACAGGTAAATCTCAAATAAAAGACCTAACCAGAGAGTTCAACTTAAGAACTCCGGTTTGCAAAAAGAATCAAATCAAACGAAGCAACGAAAGTCAAACGGCGAAAGAAAACAGCTTCGTTTTACTAATCTGGATCTAAGTCAAATTTTACAGAAACAAAAACTTGTTTAAGTTAGTTATTCGGAAAGAGGGTTTCGAGACGAAACTCCAGGCGCTTGAATCGCATGATTCCGATAAACGAGCGAAAAGTTATACTAAAACGAAAATCGGATCAGAAATCGCGATCAGAAAAATCGCGGATTAAATCCGAGAAAAAGAAAAACGACGAACAGGTTAACGAACGAACGTTCGTTAACTAGATCTAAACGACGAACACGTTCGTTAAAACGAACGAACGAGCGAACGCTCGCTATTTAACCGAACCGAAAAAAAACCGATCTAATAAAAAAACAGAAACTAAAAAAAACGGCGAAAAACCGACGGAAAATCGAACGGTTTTTCGAGAAAACCGTGGCGGAAAGCGAGGCAACCTCGGCGGGTCGGCTGACTCCGGCGGCGGCGTGACTCCGTAGTCGGCGGCTAGGGTTTGGCGGCGGCGTGAAATTTGGTCAAGGGCGGGGCTCGGGCGGCGCTATTTAAAGGCTGCCCTCGGGCGGTGTCCCGCTCGGATACGGCCCGAAGTCGGTTCGTTTTTTTAGAAAAATAATTCCGCGCAGAAAAACGAACAAAAGAAATACTAAACGGACTCCAAAAATCCCGAAATAAATTTTCCCCGGCTTCTAAAATCAAGTCGGACTAGATGAACATTTATTTTGGGGCCTAAATGCAATTTTGAAATACGCATATTTTTCCTAAATTCAAATAAAATGGCGAAAAACTCCAATATAAAATCTTATTTGATTTTTTTATTAAATCCTCAATATTTCTTTATTTTGGGAAAGTCATTTTATTCCCTCTCTCATATTTTTGTAATAGAAATAATTGATGATAAAATAATTAAAATCAAATGATCCTATTCTCAAAATTTGAGAAAAACTCAAATATGAAAATAACGAAATCCCCAACTCTCTCCGTGGGTCCTTGAGTTGCGTAGAATTTCTAGGATCAAAATTCAAAGCAAATAAAATATGATATGCATTGATGATCTAATGTATAACATTCCAAATTGAAAATTTGGGATGTTACAAACCTACCCCCCTTAAGATGAATCTCGCCCTCGAGATTCGGGTTAACTAGAAAATAGGTGAGGGTGGTCCTTTAGCAAATCTTCCTCTCGCTCCCGTGTGGCTTCATCTTGATTGTGGTGGTTCCTTTGAACTTTGCAAAACTTAATAACCTTCTTTGCGGGTAACTCATTTGGCAACCTCGAGAATCTTAACTGGTTTCTCCTCATAGGTCAAATCATTATTCAACTGAATCGCTTCTAATGGCACTGTATCCCTTAGTGGTATTTCAGCCATCTCCGCATGGCACTTCTTTAACTGGGAAACGTGGAATACATCATGAACTCCTGACAATCCTTCGGGCAATTTCAACTTGTAGGCCACTTCTCCCATACGTTCCAAAACATGGTATGGTCCTACAAAACGTGGTGCTAACTTCCCCTTAACTCCAAAACGCTTAATTCCTCGTAGTGGAGATACTCGAAGATAAACTCGGTCTCCGACTTCGTAAACTGTCTCCTTGCGTTTTGAATCCGCATAACTCTTCTGCCTGGACTGGGCTACCTTGAGCCTATCACGAATCAACTTCACTTTCCGTTCAGACTCCTTAATCAAATCCGGTCCAAACAACTGGCGGTCTCCAACTTCATCCCACAACAATGGGGTCCTGCACCTCCTTCCGTACAAGGCTTCGAAAGGGGCCATTTTCAAACTGGATTGATAATTGTTGTTGTAAGAGAATTCCGCATATGGCAGATTGTCGTCCCAACTAGATCCATAATCTAGTGCACAAGCTCTCAGCATATCCTCCAAAATCTGATTGACTCTCTCGGCCTGTCCATCTGTCTGCGGATGGAAAGCTGTGCTAAACTCCAGCCTGGTACCCAAAGTTTCATGCAACTGATTCCAGAACTTTGAGATGAATTGGGTTCCTCTATCAGATACGATACTCCACGGAACTCCATGTAAACATACAACCCTGGTCATGTATATCTTCGCCAACTTAGCACTGGTGTAAGTGGTCTTCACTGGGATGAAATGAGCTACCTTCGTCAACCGATCCACTACAACCCAAATTGAGTCATAGCCGGAACGAGTCCTGGGTAATCCCGTGATAAAATCCATGCCTAGTTTATCCCACTTCCATTCGGGTATCGGCAATGGCTGTAACAATCCCGCTGGCTTCTGATGCTCTGCCTTTACTCTCTGACATACATCACAAACTGCTACATATTCCGCAATATATTTCTTCATTCCGGTCCACCAGAAAGTATTCTTCAAATCCAAATACATCTTGGTATTTCCTGGGTGAATCGAATACGGTGAATCATGTGCCTCTTGCAAAATCAACTTCCTGATCTCCGGGTCTTTGGGCACATAAACACGGTCTTCAAACCATAGGGTGTAATGCTCATCCTCACGAAATCGCTTAGCTTTTCCTTCGCTCATTTTCTCCTTTATAGAGGCAATCTCTTTGTCAGTCTTCTGAGCTTCTCTGATTCTATCCATTAGGGTTGATGAATCTCCAATGCTTTGCTACATAGCCTCTGAACTATTTCCAACCATAGTTCACGAAGATCCTCGGCTAACTCCTTTGGTATTTCTCCCGTCATTAGTGTATTGACATGGCTCTTACGGCTCAATGCGTCAGCTACTACATTAGCCTTTCCGGGATGATAATGCAATCTCATATCATAATCCTTGATGAGCTCCAACCATCTCCTTTGTCTGAGGTTTAACTCCTTCTGCGTGAAAATGTACTTCAAACTCTTGTGATCCGTATACACCTCACAATGATTTCCAATGAGGAAATGCCTCCATGTTTTCAATGCATGCACTACGGCTGCTAACTCCAAATCATGCGTGGCATAATTTTATTTGTGAGGTTTCAGTTGTCGTGAAGCATACGAAACAACTCTTCCCTCCTTCATGAGCACTGCTCCAAGTCCTCGACGTGAAGCGTCGCAATACACCTCATAATCTTTAGTGCAGTGCAGCAAAATCAACCTTTGGTGAGGTAACCAAACGTTTCTTCAACTCCTGGAAACTAGCCTCACACTCTTCAGTCCATATGAACTTGGTATCTTTCTTCAGCAACTCCGTCATAGGCTTTGCAATCTTTGAGAAGTTCTCGATAAATCTCCGGTAGTATCCTGCCAGTCCAAGGAAACTCCGGATCTCTCCAAGTGTTGTTGGTGCTTCCCAATTTGTCACAGTGATAACCTTTGTGGGGTCAACCGCTATTCCTTCTCCAGATATAACGTGTCCGAGGAACCCTACTTCCTTCAACCAAAACTCACATTTGCTGAACTTGGCATATAACTGATGTTCTCTGAGCTTCTCCAGTACCAATCGCAAATGTTCCTTATGTTCCTCTTCATTCTTCGAGTAAACCAATATATCATCAATGAACACTACGACGAACTTATCCAAAAACTCCATAAACACTTTGTTCATCATGTTCATAAAATAAGCAGGTGCGTTAGTCAGACCAAATGACATAATGGTATACTCATACAGTCCATATCTTGTGGTGAATGCTGTCTTGTGTATATCCTGCTCTCGAATCTTCAACTGATGGTATCCTGATCGCAAATCGATCTTGGAAAACACTTTAGCTCCTTGCAACCGATCAAACAGATCATTGATCATTGGTAGTGGGTACTTGTTCTTGATCGTTACTTCATTCAATCCACGATAATCAACAACCATCCTTAACGATCCATCCTTCTTTTCCACTAGAAGTACAGGTGATCCCCAAGGCGAAGAACTTGGGCGAATGTAACCTTTATCCAATAATTCCTTAATCTGCTTCTTAATCTCCACCAAATCCTTTGCGGGCATCCTGTATGGTCTCTTCGATATTGGCCCTGTGCCTGGCAAAAGCTCAATCAAAAACTCAATATCCCGATCCGGTGGCATGCTTGGCAACTCTTCTGGAAATACGCCGTGGAAATCCTTTACCACCGGTACTTCCTCCCGCACAACTCCCCGATAAGGAATTTACTTGCATCCTATATGGCACATGCCGGGATACATACTTGATCCTTCTTCCTTACGGTGTCGTAAGCAAAATTGTCTTCTTGGCGCAATCGATGTTTCCTCCATACATCGATGACCAATCCATACCAAGAATTACATCCAATCCTTGGGATTCCAGAATAATTAAATCCGTTGGGAATATATGCCTTCCTATACTTAATGGCACTTGAAAACATCCTTGACTGGCCATATACTCCGCTCCTGGTGAACTTACTAGCATAGGTGTTTTAAGAATCCTAGTGGGCAGGCTATACTTATCCACAAATCCCCTTGATATGTATGAATGCGATGCACCAAGATCAAAAGAATGAGTGCGATAAATGACTTAACCAAAACTTACCTATTCTTGCATCGGTGAGCTTCAACCTCCTCTACACTAACGTGGTTCACATCCCCTGTTGAAAGGGTTTGGCTTCTTTCGAGCTTCCATTTCCATTCGACCTTCGTAACATTCATTTGCATAATGCCCAGTCTTATTGCACTTAAAGCAAGTGATTTGGCTCAGTCTTTCTTGGCTGGGGTTGATGGGTTGAATGCAGTTACGCCGTTGCTTCCTCCATTCCCATTACCATTTTTGGGGCCATTATGGTTGTGTGAACTACCTCCTCCATGGGTATGCTTGAAAATGAGCTCCGGTTTAGGGGTAAAATGGGGCTTCACGAGTTCCGTAATTGTACTTCCCTGTCCATACTTCCTTTTGCAGTTTTCAATCTGCTGCTTTGCTTCCCTTCAATCATAAGAGCACGATCTACCAACTCCTGGTAGTTATTGAAGCTTGCTACCATCAATCGCATACTCGGCTAAATCGTTCAGTCCTTCCAGAAACTTCTCCTGTTTAGCTGCATCCGTAGCAACGTCATCTGGGGCATAACGTGCTAACTTACTAAAGTCATCCACATACTGGCCAACTGTCCGTCCTCCTTGGTGCAAGTTGCGAAACTCATGCTTCTTCATGGCCATAGCTCCTGCTGAAACATGGGCGTCTGGAAAGCTTCTTTGGCCGATCCCATGTGGCGGTGTCTACATGGTAAGTGGTTGTAAAATTCTCCCACCATCTTTGTTGCGGGTCCTTCAAGGTGATGTGCGGCAAATTTCACCTTTTCCCTTACGTACTCCTGCAGTGGTCAACTCCTCCCTATCTTACGGAGCCAATCATACGCCACTATTGGCTCGGTGCTCTGGAAAACACCGTGATTCAGCCTAAGAAACCGGGTTAAATGATCAGCAGTGGTGGTGGTGGTGGGTTGTTGTTGTTGTTGTTGTTGTTGTTGTTGTTGTTGTTGTTGTTGTTGTTGTTGTTGTTGTTGTTGTTGTTGTTACGATTACGGACTAGCAATCGCATCAACGCATTCTATTCTTTGGATCAACTGAGTGAGCTCCGGTGGGAAAGCAAATCCATTGTCACGTCTCGGAGGCGTCTGAGGGTTTGCAGAAAAGACGAGAGTTAAGGATAGAATGGGGTCTAAAGAGAAAACACTACCCAATGCATATGAGACAAAACACACAATATCACTTCATTCAATCAAGCAAAAGCATACAAACGGTCTAGAACTATCGCAAAAGTGCGTGGACTATGCTATGTACTTGGTGGAACACTACTACTGTTATGGTGGTCAATCTAGAAAAACTGCTCTGATGAAGATTCCATGATATCCGCTCCAGTTTCATCAACATAGTCATCATCACTATCGTCGGGGTCCGAGTCGGTGTCGTCGATGATGATATAATTATCTGGGCAAGTGGAATCGTCATCTTCTCTTTTGGGTGCTGAACCTCCCATGAATACTCCAATCTTCTCCTTAAGGTCGCCGGTCTGTCTCACTAGAGCGACGATCTCCTCCATGTAGTCTTCACGTGTAGCCTTGAGTTCTTCTTCTAGCTCCTTGATCTTGGTCATGGCCTTACGTAGATCCTCCATACCTGCTTTGTCCCCGGTTCTCCTGGCGTCTGATGTGCTGGTTTAATTCCTGAATGTAAGCTGCGATTGATCTGTCCCTCCTGGTGCTGATCATCTGCCATTGCTCATCTCGGCGCCCACAGATCTGGTAGATAGTATTCTTGAGATCATTGTGGTAAACTTTTCCAATTCGCCCCATGGCAATGTGGGCTGCCATGCTCTTTCCTAGACTCCAAGTTGGTGCATCAAAGGTAAACTCTATGGGCTCCGTGACTGGTGCAAATGTCCTTCCTGGAATTTGAACTTGAATCATCCAGCGCTCCTCTTCAGGTAAAGTGGCGTTGAAAGTCCCGGTGAAGCTTGGTATTCCTATGTTCACGTATCTAGTGACTTCCTTCAAGTGATATCCAAAGGGTGTATCTTCATCCGGTTGTGTGAACTTGTTCCTTGCATCCGCCATCCTAAAAAAATAGAAAAGATGAGGAGTTAGAGATGAGAAGAAAGAGTAGTGATCTAGGGCTTTAGCTTAGTGGCCGTGTCCTACAGTCAGCGTGTGCTCTGATACCATCTTTGTAGCGACCAGACCTCAAACAGTCTGATCTCTGTGCTCAGGTGTCATCCCTGGATCAGTAATGCTGACACCACACAATACTTGAAGGGTTTATAACAGAGTAGCAATCATACACTTATTACATCGAATGTCTCAAAAGAGAACTTAGCAAAATAAATATGGCTTAAGGCCATCTAATAACGATAACAGCGGAAGACTTGTAAGATAAGCGAGTCCATCAACTCCAACAGCATCACTGAGTATAGAATCACGACCTAAAAGCACCTTACTCGTCGTCTGAGAAGTCTGCAACATGAAAAGTTGCAGCACGAAAACGGGTCAGCACATGGAATATGCTGGCAATGTAACACATAGAGAGTAATGAAAGAGTAATCCTATACTACATGCATATATGGCTGGTGGAAAGCTCTATGGTTACAGTTTTTGCGAAAAGCCAATTTTTCCCTACTGCAAAGGAATAAATTTATTTAACTATCATGGTGGTTGTTAAACATTGAGAATGGTTGACATCATCCTCAATCCCAATTAAAATAATCATCATTAAAACCCAACAAAATTAATTTAAGTAACATGATGAGATTCACATGATATCCAAGTACTAGATACTCAAAACGTCCATAACCGGGGACACGGCTAACCATGATTAGTTTATACACTCTGCAGAGGTTTGCGCACTTTTCCCCACAAGACTCGATCGCCTCCGTTGGATTTCTCGCACTACATGATGTTTGAGAAGCGGATGACCGAGACACAGGTCTTTTCGGAAGAGCTAGCACCTTACGAAGGGTAGACCGGTACACCTACTTTCCCCTACATCTGCTAGTCTACCCGTAAGAGTTCGCACAACTTAATCAACTATGCCAGAGCCATAATGGCTTGTGGCTGCACATGGAAGTTTCTAGTTTGAATAATCTCATGATCCCTTTGGGCCTGGGTGGCGGTCCAAAAAAAACAGGCAAGTCCTGGAATAACCAGGTGCCTCAATCCACCCAGATGTGTATTAAAGTTGCCACCTTAAATAAACCAGTAATTAACAATCTCACATCTGTCATGGAAAATCACTCACCCAAACCACGTCTACGTGCATAGCATGGCAAAATAAGCAAACGTAGAAGTAACTCCCAAGGGTTTGATAATAAAACAGGTAATAGGTACTACCTCATCTACTTCCCAAAACCCACAATTTAATTTGATCCTAATCATGCAATGTTTGAGGATTGATCTAATTCAATAAAAACAGGGAATTGGAAAAGGTATGATCAAAGTGTTACTTGCCTTGCTGATGATCCGCGAGACCTAGAGACTCGAAATAACAAGCGGCGCACTCCGGGTACTCTATCGCAAACAAACAACAAGCATACAATAAATACTCATCTAATGCATAGGTAAATCTCAAATAAAAGATCTAACCAGAGAGTTCAACTTAAGAACTCCGGTTTGCAAAAAGAATCAAATCAAACGAAGCAACGAAAGTCAAACGGCGAAAGAAAACAACTTCGTTTTACTAATCTGGATCTAAGTCAAATTTTACAGAAAGAAAAACTTGTTTAAGTTGGTTATTCGGAAAGAGGGTTTCGAGACGAAATTCAGCGCTTGAATCGCGATTCGATAAACGAAATAAAAGTTATACTAAAACGAAAATCGGATCAGAAATCGCGATCAGAAAAATCGCGGATTAAATCCGAGAAAAAGAAAAACGATGAACAGGTTAACAAACGAACGTTCGTTAACTAGATCTAAACGACAAACACGTTCGTTAAAAGCGAGCGAGCAATAACGCCGCTATTTAACTGAACCGAAAAAACCGATCTAATAAAAAAATGGAAACTAAAAAAACCGACGAAAAACCGACGGAAAACCGAACGGTTTTTCAAGAAAACCGGCGGTGCGGAAAACGAGGCAACCTCAGGCGGCGGCGGCGGCGGGCGGCGCTGGCCGCTGGCGGCTGAGGCTCGAGGCGGCGACGGCTAGGGTTTAGCGGCGGCAATGACGGTGGTCAAGGCGGGTGGGTCAAGGGCTCGGCGGCGCTATTTAAAGGCTGCCCCCGGGCGGTGTCCCGCTCGGATATGGCCCGTAGTCGGTTCGTTTTTGTTAGAAAAATAATTCCGGGCAGAAAAACGAACAAAAGAAATACTAAACGGACTTCAAAAATCCCGAAATAAATTTTCCCCGACTTCTAAAATCAAGCCGGACTAGATGAACATTTATTTGGGGCCTAAATGCAATTTTGAAAAACGCATATTTTTCCTAAATTCAAATAGAATGGCGAAAAACCCCAAAATAAAATCTTATTTGATTTTATTATTAAATCCTCAATATTTCTTTATTTTGGGAAAGTCGTTTTATTCCCTCTCTCATATTTTTGTAATAGAAATAATTGATGATAAAATAATTAAAATCAAATGATCCTATTCTCAAAATTTGAGAAAAACTCAAATATGGAAATAACGAAATCCCCAACTCTCTCCGTGGGTCCTTGAGTTGCGTAGAATTTCTAGGATCAAAACTCAAAGCAAATAAAATATGATATGCATTGATGATCTAATGTATAACATTCCAAATTGAAAATTTGGGATGTTACAAAAGAGGCATTATTTTCATTTGAGGACGTGCCTTCCTCTTTGCCTCCTGCTGTTACTAACATTTTGCAGGAGTTCATTGACGTCTTTCCAATGACGTTCCACCGGGATTACCACCTATTCGAGGGTTGAGCATCAGATTGACTTAATTCCCGGTGCATCGCTACCCAACCGTGCACCATACTGTACCAATCCAGAGGAGACATAGGAGATTATGCGTCAAGTCCAAGAGCTGCTCGAGAAAGGTTATATACGCGAATCCCTTAGTCCTTGTGTTGTTCCTATTATTCTAGTGCCGAAAAAGGATGGTACATCGCGTATGTGTGTTTATTGTAGAGGCATTAATAATATTACTATTCGTTATCATCATCCTATTCCTAGGCTAGATGATATGCTTGATGAATTGAGTGGCTCTACAATATTCTCCAAAGTTGATGTGCGTAGTGGATACCATCAAATTCATATGAAATTGGGGGATGAATGTAAAACAACATTTAAAACTAAGTTTGGATTATATGAGTGGTTAGTCATGCCTTTTGGGTTAACTAATGCACCTAGTACTTTCATGAGATTAATGAACGAAGTTTTACGTGCTTTCATTGGATGATTTTGAAGTAGTCTATTTTGATGATATACTGATTTATAGCAGATTTTTGGAGGAACATTTGGAACATTTACATGCTGTTTTTATTGCTTTACGTGATGCAAGTTTGTTTCATAACCTTGGGAAGTGCACCTTTTGCACCGACCGAGTATCTTTTCTTGGCTATGTTGTTACTCCGCAGGGAGTTGAAGTTGATAAAGCCAAGATTTAAGCTATTGAGAGTTGGCCGCAGCCCAAAACGGTCACACAAGAGAGGAGTTTTCTTGGACTCATTTGGTTTCTATAGGCGTTTTATGAGAGATTTCAGCACCATTGCTGCACCTCTCAATGAGCTTACAAAGAAGGATGTGCCTTTTGTTTGGTGTACCGCACAGGAAGAAGCCTTCACGGTATTGAAAGATAAGTTGACACATGCTCCTTTACTCCAACTTCCTAATTTTAGTAAGACTTTTGAGCTTGAATGTGATGCTAGTGGAATTGGATTCGGAGGTGTGTTATTACAAGATGGCAAACCTGTTGCATACTTTTTCTGAAAAAATTGAGTGGGCCTAGTTTGAATTATTCTACTTATGATAAATAATTATATGCTCTTATTTGGACCTTAGAAACATGGCAACATTATTTATGGCCCAAAGAATTTGTTGTACATTCTGATCATGAATCTTTGAAACACATCGAAAGTCAAGCAAAACTGAACCGTAGACATGCTAAATGGGTTGAATTCAATGAGACTTTCCTTAATGTCATTAAACACAAGAAGGGTAAAGAAAATGTTATTGCTTATGCATTGTCTCGTCGTTATGCTATGCTTTCACAACTTGACTTCATAATATTTGGTTTGGAGACCATCAAAGATCAATATGTGCATGATACTGAGTTTAAAGATGTATTGCAGAATTGTAAGGAAGGGAGAACATGGAACAAGTTCGTCGTTAACAATGGATATGTGTTTCGTGCTAACAAGCTATGCATTCCAGCTAGCTCCATTCGTCTTTTGTTGTTGTAGGAGGCGCATGGAGGAGGATTAATGGGACACTTTGGCGTGAAGAAGACGGAGGATATACTTGCTACACATTTCTTTTGGCCAAAGATGAGACTGGATGTTGAGCATTTTGTTGCTTGCTGCACTACATGTCAAAAAGCTAAGTCACGACTCAATCCTCATGGTTTATATATGCCTCTGCCTATACCTAGTGTTCCTTGGGAGGATATATCTATGGACTTTGTTTTAGGTTTACCTCGAACAAAGAAGGGGAGGGATAGCATATTTGTTGTTGTGGATAGGTTCTCGAAAATGGCACACTTTATACCATGTCATAAAAGCGATGATGCTCCTAATGTTGCTAATTTGTTCTTTTGTGAAATTATTCGCTTGCATGGTGTGCCAAATACAATTGTTTCAGATCGTGATACTAAATTTCTTAGCCACTTTTGGAGATGTTTATGGGCTAAGTTGGGGACTAAACTGCTTTTTAGTACTACATGTCACCCCCAAACTGATGGACAAACTGAAGTAGTCAATTGAACAATGTCTACTATGCTTAGGGCTATTTTGAAGAATAACAAGAAAATGTGGGAATAATGCTTGCCTCATATTGAATTTGCTTATAATCGTTCATTGCATTCTACTACTAAGATGTGCCCTTTTGAAATTGTGTATGGTTTCCTTCCTCGTGCACCTATTGATTTGTTGCCTCTTCCATCTTCGGAGAAGGTTAATTTTGATGTTGAACAACATGCTGAATTGATCTTAAAAATGCATGAGCTAACTAAGGAGAACATTGAGAGTATGAATGCTAAATATAAACTTCTTTGGAGATAAGGGTAGAAAACGTGTTCTCTTTGCACCTGGAGATCTTGTTTGGTTACATTTGCGTAAGGATAGATTTCCTGATTTGTGCAAATCAAAGCTAATGCCACGTGCTGATGGTCCATTTAAGGTGTTAGAGAAAATAAATGATAATGCGTATAAACTTGAGCTGCCTGCAGATTTTCGGGTTATCCCACTTTTAACATTGCAGTTTTGAAGCCTTATTTGGGTGAGGAAGATGGGCTTCCATCGAGGACGACTTCATTTCAAGAAGGGGAAAGTGACGAGGACATCAATACCATTGTTACACCCACAGCCCATACTTCTACATATACTGGACCAATTACTAGAGCTTTCACACGCCAATTAAATTATTATGTACTTTCATTTCTTGGTAATGATTCTAATGTTCATGAGAATATGATGCTGCCTAAATTGGATACATTTATTTTGTTTACAAATGAAGGGCCTCCCATGGATAAGAGGGATGAACACTGGAGCAAGACCAAGCATGGAGATGATGGCATGCGCAAGGGGAACAAGAACGGAGTTACAAGTGATGATTTCAGGACTTTGAAGCCACCATAAGGAGTGCATGAAGCCTTGGACGAAATTTACAAGATGCCACTTCATAATTTCATCCAGATGTTATTCTAGGTGTTGTGTCACCTTATTATTGTGCCAGGCCCATGTAATTTCGACATACTTAAGTATAGGCTGTTTTTAGAGTCCATATGTGTGGGGAAACAAGAGTTAGGGTTGGTTTCAGACCCCTCCTCCAAGGGCCACGAAATTACCCCCTCTTCCTCCATATATACAACCCTTAGGGCGTCGTTTAGACTTTGGGTTTTGTTTAGATTAAAAGTTTGCCATAGCTGCAACTTCGCGTACTTCGTTTGTGTTCAACGACCAAACCAAGACGTCACAGAACCCCACTTTCATTAATAAAGCTTTCCTCTTATATTTGCATTATCCAGATTGCAATTTCAGTTTCTTGCTTGTTCTTCATTTTCTTGCAGGAAATAGACCTTCGTGGTCAGGTTGATCATGCTCTGGTGTGGCCAATAACCCCTCGGAGTTGGTTTAGCGATTGCTAAGGCGCGACGTCCTCGCACCTTCATAGTCGGATCGTCAAAGTCTACTCCACCAAAAACGATAGCCACCATCTCATCGAAAGATCGGGCCCCTCGCCTCTATCACTTAGGAGCGTATTAGTACTCGGTTATAAATACTACTACTCTAAGATGACTGCACATTCCTCCTCAACTCCTCATCCACAAAAACAAACAAGTCATTTCTCATCGTTCCCTTGCGTCTGCCATGGCGAGCGTCAGTTCTCGGTCGAGAGATTGCCACCAGGGAGAGGCGAGCATGGAAGCGGAAGCACGAGAGATGTACCGCCTCGCCACGAAAGTAGCCAACATGTCCGCTTGTGGCCATGCGTAACCTGAGAGGTCCCACCGCGCTGCCGAAGTAGCACATAGGTCCCGCCGCGTCATTGATGCAGCAGACTAGTCCGGCCGCGCCGCGGAAGCAGAAGAGATGTCATGCAGCGCCGCAAATGCAGCAAAGATGTCCTCCCATGCCACGGCGGCCTGGGAAAATATCTTTCGGGCAAGCGAGGACTCTTACAGGCGCATGCATGCGATCGAGCATAGCCAGATGGATCAGATCTGTGGCTGGGCGAGGGTGCAGGACGACATGAAAGCCTCGTTTGAATAGGCTACCGGCGTCATCCGACAACTAAATGAGATCAATGTGAAGCTCTGGTCCGAGCGCGACCCGCTAAGGGCGAAGATCATCGGAAGTGCGGAGTAGCAGGAGGAGACCACTACCTTGTTGAAGAGGACCAGCGTCATCGTTGAGAAACTTATGGACGAGAATGCCATGCCGCGCATCAAGCGCAGAAGGCTGGTGGAGGAATCCATGGATGCTCTCAAGCAACATCTTGAGGACAAGAAAGAGCTCATCGCCGCTCACCGCGGAGACTAGTTCCCGCGGCTTGCAGCAACGCATCTAGAAAGTAGAGATCAGCGAGCCAGATCATTGTCTTCCTTCTTCTTTTGCCCTTGTGTATTTGAGGCGTTCTTTGCATGTGGCTTTTCTAATTATGTTCCTAAATATGTAAGACAATTATTATGCACTGTCATCATCCTTATATTCATCAGTCTTGCTATAATTCACATTCGATGCTATATAGGTCCGCCAGATCTTACATCAAGATCCGTTCAAAACTTTCTTTTTAGATTTATTTTTTCTCTCCTAAATCTCAGTCTAGTGAGACATAGCCACGCCGTGAAACAAGGGCTCAGGCGCCATTAATGGAGACGTTGGCAGGGAGGTGTGCGACGGATAGAGGTCAAAGGGCTCTCCTCCAGATGAGCATGCGTAGGGGTCTGACTGCACACCTCTCGTACTCAAATAGCTACCCCGCACGACACCTCCTAGCCAATAAAAAAGGGGACGCGTGGCGGCACGTAATTGGTAAGTAGAACACCCACGGTTTCAATAATACTTGTGTTTTCGATTTGTAACTTGACAGCACTTGTTCCAAAATGACTTTGTTGATTGTTAATGTGTGCGCCGCCGTCGGACAAAAAATTACCACAACATGTTGGTGCCATGTCATGACACCATGCCAAGTTTCATGATTTTCAGGCGTGTTTTAGATTTACAGGAATTAAAAAACCAAGTTTCTCAATACTTCCAGCCGAGCCACGACAGATATTTGAATTTCATTCCCATTTCTTGCATGGGACCTAGGAATTCACCCAAGCACACACATGTGATTTTTCAACCAAGTTTGGTGCACTGGAGCATGTGCTAGTAATTCAAATTTGAATTATGCACATTAAATGCCCAAAAATTCAATTAATGTATAAAAAAGTCCAAATGAACTCGGGATAATTCCAAAATTTAGCATGATACTTATATTTGGTCTAATCTACCTGTGAAAAAAATTAAGGTGGAAGAAGGTAGTGTATGTCGTTTTGCACAGGGAGGTGACACGTTCCCTCTCGGAACCATGAGCCTTTTTGAGAGAAGCTCCGGTTTGCAAGAAGCTTATACCAAAGCTTGTCCCAATTCGGCCAAAATTTTACCACAGCATGTTGGTGCCATGCCATGACACCATGCCAAATTTCATGATTTTCAGGCGTGTTTTGGATTTACAGGAATTAAAAAACCAAGTTTCTCAATCTTTCCGGCCGAGCAACGACGCCCAGATGTTTGAATTTCATTCACATTTCGTGCATGGGACCTAGAATTCGCCCACGGACACACATGTGATTTTTCAACCAACTTTGGTGCACTGGAGCATGTGCTGGTAGTTCAAATTTGAATTATGCACATTAAGTGCCCAGAAATTCAATTAATGTATAAAAAAGCCAAATGAACCCGAAATAATTCTAAAATTTAGCACGATACTTCTATTTGGTCTAATCTACCTGTGTAAAAAAATTAAGGCGAGAGAAGGCAGTGTATGTCATTTCACACACGGAGGTGACACGTTCCCTCTCGGAACCACGAGCCTTCTTGAGAGAAGCTCCGGTTTGCAAGAAACTAATACCAAAGCTTGTCCCAATTTGGCCAAAAAATTTACCACAGCATGTTGGTTCCATGTCATGACACCATGCCAAGTTTGATGATTTTCAGGCTTGTTTTGTATTTATAGGAATTAAAAAACCAAGTTTCTCAATCTTTCCGGCCGAGCAACGACGCCCAGATGTTTGAATTTCATTCCCATTTCTTGCATGGGACCTAGAGATTCACCCAAGGACACATGTGATTTTCAACCAAGTTTGGTGCACCGGAGCATGTGCTTGTAGTTCAAATTTGAATTATGCACATTAAATTCCCAGAAATTCAATTAATGTATAAAAAAGGCCAAACGAACCCGAAATAATTCCAAAATTTAGCACAATAGTTTTATTTGGTCTAATCTGCGTGTGTAAAAAAATTAAGGCGGGAGAAGGCAGTGTACGTATGTCGTTTCACACACGGAGGTGACACGTTCCCTCTTGGAACCACAATCCTTCTTGAGAGAAGCTCCAGTTTGCAAGAAGCTTGTACCAAATCTTATTCCAATTCGGCCAAAAAATTTACCACAACATGTTGGTACCATGTCATGACACCTTGCCAAGTTTCATGATTTTCAGCCGTGTTTTGGATTTACATGAATTAAAAAACCAAGTTTCTTAATCTTTCTGGCGGAGCCACGATGCCCAAATGGTTGAATTTCATTCCCATTTCTTGCATGGGACCTAGAAATTCACCCAAGGAAACACATGTGATTTTTCAACCAACTTTGGTGCACTGGAGCATGTGCTTGTAGTTCAAATTTGAATTATGCACAGTAAATGACCACAAATTCAATTAATGTATAAGAAAGTCCAAACGAACCCGGAGTAATTCCAAAATATAGCATGATACTCATATAGTTCTATGTTGCCTTTGTAAAAAAGTCAAGTGGGGGAGGCAGCGTATACCGTTTCGCACACAAAGGTGACATGTCCCCCCCGAGAACCACGAGTCTTCTCGAGAGAAAGCTCCGGTTTGCGAGAAGGTTATACCCAAAAACTTCTCCAAACATGGCCAATTTTTTACCACAGCATGTTGGTGCCATGAAATGACACCATGCCAAGTTTCATGATTTTCAGGCTAGTTTTGAATTTCCAGGAATTTAAAAACCAAGTTTGTCAATGTTCCCGGCCGAGCCATGACGCCCAGATGTTTGAATGTCATTCCCATTTCTTGCATGGGATCTATAAATTCACCAAAAGACACACATGTGATTTTTCAACAAACTTTGGTGCACTGGAGCATGTGCTTGTAGTTCAAATTTGAATTATGCACATTAAATGCCTAGAAACTCAATTAATGCACACAAATGCCAAACGAACCCGGAATGATGTTGGGGAACGTAGTAATTTCAAAAAAATTCCTACGCACACATAGGATCATGGTGATGCATAGCAACGAGAGGGGAGAGTGTGGTCACGTACCCTCATAGACCGAAAGTGGAAGCGTTAGCACAACGCGGTTGATGTAGTCGTACGTCTTCATGATCCGACCGATCCAAGTACCGAACGTACGACACCTCCGAGTTCAGCACACATTCAGCTCGATGACGTCCCGCGAACTCCGATCCAGCAGAGCTTCACGGGAGAGTTCCGTCAGCACGACGGCGTGATGATGGTGATGATGTTGCTACCGACGCAGGGCTTCTCCTAAGCACCGCTACGATATGATCGAGGTGGATTATGGTGGAGGGGGGCACCGCACACGGCTAAAAAATCAATGATCAATTGTTGTGTCTCCAAGGGGTGCCCCCTCCCCGTATATAAAGGAGTGGAGGAGGGGGAGGGGGGCGGCCTCCCTAGGCGCGCCCCATGAGGAGTCCTACTCCCACCGGGAGTAGGACTCCCCCCTTCCAAGTGGGAGTAGGAGAGGAGAGGGAAGGAGAGAGAGGGGGAAAGGAAAGGGGGGCACCACCCCCCTCCTTGTCCAATTCCGACTGGGGGGGGGAGGAGGGGGCGCGCGGCTGCCCTTGGCCGCCCCTCCTCTTCTCCACTAGGGCCCAATAGGCCCATTAGTCGACCCTGGGGGTTCCGGTAACCCCCTGGTACTCCGGTATATGTCCGAAACTCCCCGAAACCATTCCGGTGTCCGAACATAGTCGTCCAGTATATCGATCTTTACGTCTCAACCATTTCGAGACTCCTCGTCATGTCCGTGATCACATCCGGGACTCCGAACTACCTTTGGTACATCAAAACACAAAAACTCATAATATAATCGTTACTGAAACATTAAGCGTGCGGACCCTACGGGTTCGAGAACTATGTAAACATGACCGAGACATGTTTCGGGTCAATACCCAATAGCGGAACCTGGATGCTCATATTGGCTCCTACATATTCTACGAAGATCGTTATCGGTCAAACCGCATAACAACATACATTGTTCCCTCTGTCATCAGTATGTCACTTGCCCGAGATTCGATCGTCGGTATCTCAATACCTAGTTCAATCTCGTTACCGGCAAGTCTCTTTACTCGTTCCGTAATACATCATCCCGCAACTAACTCATTAGTTATAATGCTTGCAAGGCTTATAGTGATGTGCATTACCGAGTGGGCCCAGAGATACTTCTCCGACAATTCGGAGTGACAAATCCTAATCTCGAAATACGCCAACCCAACAAGTACCTTTGGTGACACCTGTAGAGCACCTTTATAATCACCCAGTTACGTTGTGATGTTTGGTAGCACACAAAGTGTTCCTCTGGTAAATGGGAGTTGCATAATCTCATAGTCATAGGAACATGTATAAGTCATGAAGAAAGCAATAGCAGAATAGTAAACGATCAAGTGCTAAGCTAACGGAATGGGTCAAGTCAATCACATCATTCTCCTAATGATGTGATCCCTTTAATCAAATGACAACTCATGTCTATGGCTAGGAAACATAACCATCTTTGATCAACGAGCTAGTCAAGTAGAGGCATACTAGTGACACTCTGTTTGTCTATGTATTAACACAAGTATTATGTTTCCGGTTAATACAATTCTAGCATGAATAATAAACATTTATCATGATATAAGGAAATAAATAATAACTTTATTATTGCCTCTAGGGCATATTTCCTTGATCCTCCCACTTGCACTAGAGTCAATAATCTAGATTACACAGTAATGATTCTAACACCCATGGAGCCTTGGTGCCGATCATGTTTTGCCCGTGGAAGAGGCTTAGTCAACGGGTCTGCAACATTCAGATCCGTATGTATCTTGCAAATTTTTATGTCTCCCACCTGGACTTGATCCCGGATGGAGTTCAAGCGTCTCTTGATGTGCTTAGTTCTCTTGTGAAATCTGGATTCCTTTGCCAAGGCAATTGCACCAGTATTGTCACAAAAGATTTTCATTGGACCCGATGCACTAGGTATGACACCTAGATTGGATATGAACTCCTTCATCCAGACTCTTTCATTTGCTGCTTCCGAAGCAGCTATGTACTCCGCTTCACACGTAGATCCCGCCACAACGCTTTCTTTGGAACTGCACCAACTGACAGCTCTACCGTTCAATGTAAACACGTATCCGATTTGCGATTTAGAATTGTCCGGATCAGTGTCGAAGCTTGCATCGCCGTAACCATATACGATAGCTCTTTGTCACCTCCATAAACGAGAAACATATCCTTAGTCCTTTTCAGGTATTTTAGGATGTTCTTGACCACTGTCCAGTGACCCACTCCTGGATTACTTTAGTACCTCCCTGCTAAACTTATAGCAAGGCACACATCAGGTCTTGTACACAACATTGCATACATGATAGAGCCTATGGTTGAAGCACAAGGAACATCTTTCATCTTCTCTCTATCTTCTGCAGTGGTCGGGCATTGAGTCTTACTCAACTTCACACCTTGTAACACAGGAAAGAACCCTTTCTTTGCTTGATCCATTTTGAACTTCTTCAAAACTTTGTCAAGGTAAGTACTTTGTGAAAGTCCAATTAAGCATCTTGATCTATCTCTATAGATCTTCATGCCCAATATATAAGCAGCTTCACCGAGGTCCTTCATTGAAAAACTCTTGTTCAAATATCCCTTTATGCTATCAAGAAGTTCTATATCATTTGCAATCAACAATATGTCATCTACATATAATATCAGAAATGCTACAGAGCTCCCACTCACTTTCTTGTAAATACAGGCTTCTCCAAAAGTCTGTATAAATCCATATGCTATGATCACACTATCGAAACGTTTATTCCAACTCTGAGAGACTTGCACCAGTCCATAAATGGATCGCTGCAGCTTGCACACTTTGTTAGCTCCCTTTGGATCGACGAAACCTTCTGGTTGCATCATATACAACTCTTCTTCCAGAAATCCATTCAGGAATGCAGTTTTGACATCCATTTGCCAAATTTCATAATCATAAAATTCAGCAATTGCTAACATGATTCAGACGGACTTAAGCATCGCTACGGGTGAGAAAGTCTCATCGTAGTCAATCCCTTGAACTTGTCGAAAACCTTTTGCAACAAGTCGAGCTTTATAGACAGTAACATTACCGTCAGCATCAGTCTTCTTCTTGAAGATCCATTTATTCTCAATGGCTTGCCGATCAAGCCATTTTACGGAATCTGGACTCACCATCGCTTCTTCATAGTTCATAGGTTCGTCATGGTCTAGTAACATAACCTCCAGAACAGGATTACCATACCACTCTGGTGCGGATCTTACTCTAGTTGACCTACGAGGTTCAGTAGTAACTTGATCTGAAGTTTCATGATCAATATCATTAGCTTCCTCACTAATAGGTGTAGGTATCACAGGAAACGTTTACTGTGATGAACTACTTTCCAATAAGGGAGCAGGTACAGTTACCTCATCAAGTTCTACTTTCCTCCCACTCACTTCTTTCGAGAGAAACTCCTTCTCTAGAAAGGATCCAAATTTAGCAACAAAAGTCTTGCCTTTAGACCTGTGATAGAAGGTGTACCCAACAGTTTCCTTTGGGTATCCTATGAAGACACATTTCTCCGATTTGGGTTCGAGCTTATCAGGTTGAAGCTTTTTCACATAAGCATCGCAGCCCCAAACTTTAAGAAACGACAACTTTGGTTTCTTGCCAAACCACAGTTCATAAGGCGTCATCTCAATGGATTTCGGTGGTGCCTTATTTAATGTGAATACAACCGTCTCTAAAGCATAACCCCAAAAGAATAGCGGTAAATCAGTAAGAGACATCATAGATCGCACCATATCTAGTAAAGTATGATTACGACGTTCGGACACACCATTACGTTGTGGTGTTCCGGGTGGCGTGAGTTGCGAAACTATTCCGCATTGTTTCAAATGTAGGCCAAACTCGTAACTCAAATATTCTCCTCCACGATCAGATCATAGAAACTTTATTTTCTTGTTACGATGATTTTCCACTTCACTCTGAAATTCTTTGAACTTTTCAAATGTTTCAGACTTATGTTTCATTAAGTAGATATACCCATATCTGCTTAAACCATCTGTGAAGGTGAGAAAATAATGATACTCGCCGCGAGCCTCAACATTCATTGGACCACATACATCAGTATGTATGATCTCTAACAAATCAGTTGCTCGCTCCATAGTTCCGGAGAACGGAGTTTTAGTCATCTTGCCCATGAGGCATGGTTCGCAAGTACCAAGTGATTCATAATCAAGTGGCTCCAAAAGTCAATCAGTATGGAGTTTGTTCATGTGCTTTACACCAATATGACCCAAACGGCAGTGCCGCAAATAAGTTGCACTATCATTATCAACTCTGCATCTTTTGGCTTCAACATTATGAATATGTGTATCACTACTATCGAGATTCAACAAAAATAGACCACTCTTCAAGGGTGCATGGCCATAAAAGATATTACGCATATAAATAGAACAACCATTATTCTATGATTTAAATGAATAACTGTCTCGCATCAAACAAGATCCAGATATAATGTTCATGCTCAACGCTGGCACCAAATAACAATTATTCAGGTCTAAAACTAACCCCGAAGGTAGATGTAGAGGTAGCATGCCGACCGCGATCACATCGACTTTGGAACCATTTCCCACGTGCATCGTCACCTCGTCCTTAGACAATCTTCGCTTAATCCGTAGTTCCTGTTTCGAGTTGCAAATATTAGCAACAGAACCAGTATCAAATACCCAGCTACTACTGCGAGCATTAGTAAGGTACGCATCAATAACATGTATATCACATATACCTTTGTTCACCTTGCCATCCTTCTTATTCGCCAAATACTTGGGGCAGTTCCGCTTCCAATGACCAGTCTGCTTGTAGTAGAAGCACTCAGTTTCAGGCTTAGGTCCAGACTTGGGTTTCTTCTCTCGAGCAGCACCTTGTTTGTTGTTCTTCTTGAAGTTCCCCTTCTTCTTCCCTTTGCCCTTTTTCTTGAAACTGGTGGTCTTATTGACCATCAACACTTGATGCTCTTTCTTGATTTCTACCTCCGCAGCCTTTAGCATTGCGAAGAGCTCGGGAATTGTCTTATCCATTCCTTGCATATTATAGTTCATCACGAAGCTCTTGTAGCTTGGTGGCAGTGATTGAAGAATTCTGTCAATTACACTATCATCCGGAAGATTAACTCTCAGTTGAATCAAGTGATTGTTATACCCAGACATTCTGAGTATATGTTCACTTGTGAACTATTCTCCTCCATATTGCATTTGTAAAACTTCTTTGGAGACTTCATATCTCTCAATTCGGGCATTTGCTTGAAATATTAACTTCAACTACTGGAACATCTCATATGCTCCATGACGTTCAAAACATCGTTGAAGTCCCGGTTCTAAGCCATAAAGCATGGCACACTGAACTATCGAGTAGTCATCAGCTTTGCTCTGTCAGACGTTCATAACATCTGGTGTTGCTCTGCAAGAAGTGCGGCACCTAGCGGTGCTTCCAAGGCGTAATTCTTACGTGCAGCAATGAGGATAATCCTCAAATTCTGGACCCGGTCCGTGTAATTGCTACCATCATCTTTCAACTTTGCTTTCTCAAGGAACGCATTAAAATTCAACGGAACAACAAAGACGGGCCATCTATCTACAATCAACATAGACAAGAAAAATACTATCAGGTACTAAGTTCATGATAAATTTAAGTTCAATTAATCATATTACTTAAGAATTCCCACTTAGATGGACATCCCTCTAATCATCTAAGTGATCACGTGATCCAAATCAACTAAACCATGTCCGATCATCACATGAGATGGAGTAGTTTTCAATGGTGAACATGATTATGTTGATCATATCTACTATATGATTCACGCTCAACCTTTCGGTCTCTGTGTTCCGAGGCCATATCTGCATATGCTAGGCTCGTCAAGTTTAGCCTGAGTATTCTGCGTGTGCAACTGTTTTGCACCCGTTGTATTTGAACATAGAGCCTATCACACCCGATCATCACGTGGTGTCTCAGCACGAAGAAATTTCGCAACGGTGCATACTCAGGGAGAACACTTTTATCTTGAAATTTTAGTGAGAGATCATCTTATAATGCTACCGTTAATAAAGCAAGATAAGATGCATAAAAGATAAACATCACATGCAATCAATATAAGTGATATGATATGGCCATCGTCATCTTGTGCTTGTGATCTCCATCTCCGAAGCACCGTCATGATCACCATCGTCACCGGAGCGACACCTTGATCTCCATTGTAGCATCGTTGCCGTCTCGCCAACTTATGCTTCTACGACTATCGCTACCGCTTAGTGATAAAGTAAAGCATTATAGGGCGATTGCATTGCATACAATAAAGCGACAACATATGGCTCCTGCCAGTTGCCGATAACTCGGTTACAAAACATGATCATCTCATACAATATAGCATCATGTCTTGACCATATAACATCACAACATGCCCTGCAAAAATAAGTTAGACGTCCTCTACTTTGTTGTTTGCAAGTTTTACGTGGCTGCTACGGGCTGAGCAAGAACCGTTCTTACCTACGCATCAAAACCACAATGATAGTTCATCAAGTTAGTGTTGTTTTAACCTTCTCAAGGACCAGGCGTAGCCACACTCGGTTCAACTAAAGTTGGAGAAACTGACACCCGCTTGACCACGTGTGCAAAGCACGCCAAGAGAACCGATCTCGCGTAAGCGTCTGGCGTAATGTCGGTCCGGGCCGCTTCATCCAACAATACCGCCGAACCAAAGTGTGACATGCTGGTAATCAGTATGACTTGTATCGCCCACAACTCACTTGTGTTCTACTCGTGCATATAACATCTACGCATAAAACCTGGCTCGGATGCCACTATTGGGGAACGTAGTAATTTCAAAAAAATTCCTACGCACACACAGGATCATGGTGATGCATAGCAACGAGAGGGGAGAGTGTGTCCACGTACCCTCGTAGACCAAAAGCGGAAGCGTTAACTGTAGCGGTTGATGTAGTCGCACGTCTTCACTATCCGACCGATCCAAGTACCGAACGCACGACACCTCCGAAGTTCAAGACACGTTCAACTCGACGACGTCCCGCGAACTACGATCCAGTGAGCTTCACAGAGAGTTCACAAGACGACGGCGTGATGATGGTGATGATGTTGCTACCGACGCAAGGCTTCGCCTAAGCACCGCTACGATATGATCGAGGTGGATTATGGTGGAGGGGGGCACCGCACACGGCTAAAAGATCAATGATCAATTGTTGTGTCTCCAAGGGGTGCCCCCTCACCGTATATAAAGGAGTGGAGGAGGGGGAGGGGGCCGGCCTCCCTAGGCGCGCCCCATGAGGAGTCCTACTCCCACCGGGAGTAGGACTCCCCCCTTCCAAGTGGGAGTAGGAGAGGAGAGGGAAGGAGAGAGAGAGGAGGAAAGGAAAGGGGGGCGCCGCCCCCCTCCTTGTCCAATTCGTACTGGGGGGAAGGGGGCGCGTGGCTGCCCTTGGCCGCCCCTCCTCTTCTCCACTAGGGCCCAATAGCCCATTAGTCTCCCCGGGGGGTTCCGGTAACCCCCCGATACTCCGGTATATGTCCGAAACTCCCCGAAACCATTCTGTTGTCCGAACATAGTCGTCCAATATATCGATCTTTACGTCTCGACCATTTCGAGACTCCTCGTCATGTCCGTGATCACATCCGGGACTCCGAACTACCTTTGGTACATCAAAACACAAAAACTCATAATACAATCATCACAGAAACTTTAAGCGTGCGGACCCTACGGGTTCGAGAACTATGTAGACATGACCGAGACATGTTTCTGGTCAATAACCAATAGCGGAACCTGGATGCTCATATTGTCTCCTACATATTCTACGAAGATCGTTATCGGTCAAACCGCATAACAACATACGTTGTTCCCTTTGTCATCGATATGTTACTTGCCCGAGATTCGATCGTCGGTATCTCAATACCTAGTTCAATCTTGTTACCAGCAAGTCCCTTTACTCGTTCCGTAATACATTATCCCGCAACTAACTCATTAGTTACAATTCTTGCAAGGCTTATAGTGATGTGCATTGCCGAGTTGGACCAGAGACACCTCTCCGTCAACTCGGAGTGACATCCTAATCTCGAAATACGCCAATCCAACAAGTACCTTCGGAGACACCTGTAGAGCACCTTTATAACCACCCAGTTACGTTGTGACGTTTGATAGCACACAAAGTGTTCCTCCGGTAAACGGGAGTTGCATAATCTCATAGTCACAGGAACATGTATAAGTCATGAAGAAAGCAATAGCGAGAATCTTTGAGCGATCAAGTGCTAAGCTAACGAAATGGGTCAAGTCAATCACATCATTCTCCTAATGATGTGATCCCGTTAATCAAATGACAACTCATGTCTATGGCTAGGAAACATAACCATCATTGATCAACGAGCTAGTCAAGTAGAGGCATACTAGTGACACTTTGTTTGTCTATGTATTCACACAAGTATTATGTTTCCGGTTAATACAATTCTAGCATGAATAATAAACATTTATCATGATATAAGGAAACAAATAAGAACTTTATTATTGCCTCTAGGGCATATTTCCTTCAAACAATTCCAAATTTAAACACGACTCTCATGTAGTTCCATGTTCGCTGTACATAAATGTTCTAGCATACACTCACCATCCTTTCGCTCCGTAACACCATTTTGTCTTTCAAAACATAATGAAAAAATCAGGTATACCACAAACAGTTTACTAGAAAGAATCGTGTGGAATGCGATATAAAATATCTTGGCGCACCATCTTATCTGGCTTATGCAGGAAGCTTCGTTCTCTACAGTCCAGCACCCCCGCTTGAACCACACCTGCGCTCCAGTTTCTTGCGGTACCGAGCAAAATTTTTCTGCCATCGCGGAAATATCTATCTCCCCGCCCCCTCCCTCCCACCAAAAGCCACATTTCCACTATTCCTCCTTGATTTCCAAGTTCAAACCTTCACTGCTGCTTACTGGCAGCTCAACCTCCTTGCTGGCGACCCTTCTTCTTGTAGTGCCGCTTCCTCGCCGGCGACCCTTCTTTGTGCAGTGCCGCCTCCTCCCCGGCGACCCTTCTTCTTGTAGCGCCGCCTCCTCGCCACCGACCCTTCTTCTTGATGCACGGCATCCTCGCTGCCGACCCTTCTTCTAGTTGCGCGGCCTCGTCGATATTGTCCGGTAATCCACACCCCACCCACACCATCCTCCTCCTTCCCCGTCCCACATGCCATAACCAACGACGCGACACCTTCCGCCGAAATCACTTTGCCCCTCCTCCAAGTAAGCGCCACCCACAACCATTTTGCACGAAGTATAACATGGAGCTCAGTAGCATCTGGCAGCGGAGAAGCAAATCATGGCCGCACGCACGCACACACGAGGTCGCTATGGCTGCCATGCGTGCTGACACCGCCATGCAGTTGTCTACTTTAAAATAGAGTTCATGCTGCTTTCTCGAGGCCACCACCAGTGCCTTCTAGTGATTTGTCCTCTGTAATGTTAATATGCAATCTGATGTTTAGTTAACAGTTTGGTCCTCTGAAATGTAATGTTCAGTTAACAGTTTGGTCTCTGAAATGTAATGTTCAGTTAACAGTTTGGTCCAACAATTGCTACATTTCATAGTACTGTTCTCAATCATTCTTTGCTTTGTTAACTGTCTTATCTTCTAGTACATGTTTCTATTCTGCAATGTCGTGCTCAGTTAACTATTTTGGTTCATTTGGTCTGCTGTCCATTTAACTGTTTGGTTCAATTCTGCAATTTGATCTTCATTTGTTGTGGGTACAATTTTGTGTTGTTATGCATGTGAAATAAATCAAATTTGGCTGTACTCAATACTTATTCTACTGATAGTATGACAACTCTCAGTTAACCTGATCAAGATCTTCCTTATGTGTGTTGCAGGGAAACAATGGGAGACACTGCGGTTTACCATCGAGGTATGCTCATGCATTGTCCTTTCGCTAATAACACATTATTGTGCAGTTGCAGGAATCATTCTAATATTTAGGTTTCTTCAATTTGGTCTTGGACATGTAGGTCATGCTGTCAGAGGCTTAGACCCACTATTCGACCCATTTTGCATATGGGGAAATGAGATGTCCATGAATATCAGTCAAGTCAAGATAACTCAGAAAGATTGTTAGGATGAAGAAACTTGCGAGGAATAACAACAAGATCTTTGTTTGTACAATGAAGAAGACATTAGTCTACTATAGGATGGTACTAACTCCTTTACCTTGTTTTTACCCCTTGCGCCATTTCAAAATTTATAACAGCGATTTATGCATATCTTTGTTTTCAGTACTTTTGAAGCAGTTCACCGATGATTACCTCTCAAACCACCTGCATGGTCAAGAGGCGTGGAAGGTATTCATTCAACACCCACGGTACAATATTGAAGTCTTCCTGAAGAGGACGAAGGTTGGGCGGGCAATTATCCAAGCCATTGGCCTAAAGTTGCAACGACATTCAACATCACTGAAGGCTCAATATTTTCCTTCCGCTTCTGCAGTTTCCCAGATGAGATTCATCTGTCTATTTACCATGTATGATGCTAATTTCCAAAGGTTTTCGATGTTGCATGTGAAACTTGGTGCTGTTGTATAATGGCGTAACTGAGTGTCAAAGCTATCTGATGTAATTTGATTGTGAAATCTTGGTTGCCGTATACGAATATGAAATATCTGGTGCATTTTATAAGAAATATCAATTTGATTACTACATGGATTATCAATAATAGGCTAATTACCATGCTTATTGGGGTTTTCTATTGCAGACGGTTACTCAGACAACACCGTGGGCGATGAACTCAAACAACCCACACAGTTTCTAGAAAGTAGGCGTGTTCGATCAATTAACAATCACACATGGCTTCCGGCAGAGAACTGTTCGCGTTAGGCCACCTTGCACAAACGTTTCCACACCAAAAACTATGTGTGATATACATACGAACGGAAATGTTTTTCTGGGATCCGCCGTGTGGGATGTACATACGAATGGAAATGATTGAGTTTCGATGCCTCACCGGATCGCTACGAGCTCATTTTGTGTGCCAGAGGGCCTATCTCGACGATTTATGGGTCGTGTGGGAAGGACCCCTATCGCCCATACTCACATGGCGACGGTTCCAAGCACAGTCGCGGAAAGGGGTTAAAAACCGTTTGTATAGCAGGTCTCTGCACCAGTGGAGGATCTCGGTGTCTCATCAAACATGTATTGTGTACAAACTTTATGGAATAATGAAGTAGAAAACCATCAAATACAAAGGTTGTGTCCTAGCAAAGTAACTAGATTTTTGAGTGATAATAGTAGTTAGATTTGATTTAGTTGAGTGACAAACAACATAGGAGAGGCCCTATACGAGAATGTATATATTTATCCAAGAATGACCCCTGGTACTTTTAATTATTCACTACTGCAAGATGCTGCTAACGCGACACTACGATCAGAGACCCTTTGATGAAACTGTGTGTGATGCATTAATCACAAACAGTGATGTAAAAAAACCATCAAAAAAGATGCAAAACATTTGCGATGGCGAATACATCAAACACGGTTCATATTTTAGTTGCGTGTGCAATGTGGGGCATACGGTTCAGTTCAATGAACTATTTGCAATGAGGCAGAAGAACAGAAATGGGTAGCCAAATGCAGGCGTGTTCGATATACGCCATACAATTTAGTCGATTAACTATTTGTGATGAGGCGGAACAACAAAAACGGGCATCCATATGAAGGTGTGTGCGATATACAACATACAGTTCACTTGGATGAACTGTTTGTGATTAGGCAACACAACAGAAACGGTCAGTCAGATCAAGGTGTGTGCGATATATGGCAAACATGTTCCTAATCAGAAATGTGTGCGAAGACCCATAATAACATAGACAATTTCCGCTAATAAGCCGTGTGTGTTGTGGGCAAATGCTTGCTGGTATATGGTTGTCAGCGATTGATGAATTCATCACCAACGGGTTTCCTAGTATGGTCCATGTGCGTTGTCATTGCATACAGAACAACAATATATGTACTTATAATGACTTGATTCCATAGCCAAATTGAACATCCAATCACATGGTTGGCTAGTAGACACATGACCTTTGCACACACCAAAGTATGTTTAAAAATGCCTAGAAAACTCAAATAATGTATAAAAAGGCAAAATGAACGCTGAATAATTTCATATTTTTTAGGACGACACTCTATAGTTGCATGTTGCCTCTGGAAATAAATCAAGGCAGGGAAGAGACAACGTATGCCGTTTCACACACATATAGGTGACAAGTTCCCTCTCGGAACCATGAGGCTTCGTGAGAGAAGCTCCGGTTTATAAGAAGTTTATACCAAAACTTGTCCCAAATTGGACTATTTTTTTACCACATCATGTTGGTGCCATGTCATAACACCATGCCATGTTTCATGATTTTGAGGCGAGTTTTGGATTTACGGTAATTTTAAAACCATGTTTCTCAACGTTTACTGTCGAGTCAGCACAGCCCTGGATAGGCTTTTTCCTCGTTGGTCCCAAATGTCATAATCCAAATCTGTCACTACCATGCAGCTTTTAGTATTAAGAATTACATCCCATTTGGTGTGCTAGCTGAAAATAAGTTTGGTGGGTGTTGGCGGGCGCTAAGAACTTGCGGGTTCTGTAACGAACAAAGATCAAAGCCCAGTATGAAAGAAAATATGGGTCAAACCCTAGTTGGGAAGGGCAACAATGTCTAACTCCAGCTTACAAAAGGTACAAAAGCATGAGGATTAATTGTTCATCAGGTTCACACATAACTTGGATTGAACAGGGCAATAACATCTAACTCAACCAAACTTTTGGGCAGTCACAATCAAATGGATCGGTCCGATCCATAAAATCAAGATCCCGGTACAAAAGATCTACTGGTCCATGATGACAACAAGTTGTTGTAAATATAAGCCGAGCACGATCAGAAGCCCTTAGGTCCACCTAAAACTTCTTTTTATGTTGTTCAACATACAGATCTATGAGAAAATTCTTGTTGAAAAACTTAATCCTCACGGACAACAGTGCCCTCGCATTCCTCATGAATAATGTGACAAAGCTAGTGTTTACATGGTTGGATGCATATCCTTCCACCGTTATTGTCTAATGTCATGAGATCTGAGGAAATGCTTGTGCTTCCTCTGCCATCGATTGGTTAGACCTTTTTCTCGAAGTCCTAGTACCTAAATAGACATGAAGATTGAAAACAGTTAATGTCTATAATAGAGTATGTCGAAGGAGCGGCAACTGAACGGTTAATTCTAGTACATTATATATGGGCTTTCAATGTGTGTGAAATCATCACCTTTATATACCAATTCTCTAGACATGGAAAGCATCGCGGCAAGCCAATAGTGGTGTTCAGATCAAGACACCCTATATAAATATATAAGGTCTTGACAGAATGCAGCACCCGTGATACGCCATCCATGGACAAGCTCTTGATTCAGCATAGAACATGACATTAGCACCGAAAGTGTACTCCAAGATGATATTTAACTTATGCACACAAATGAAAAATGCAGATTACTAAAGTGTACATGGATAACATACGGTACCTGAATAAGTGTGGAGCCAACCACCAACTTGTAACCTTCAAACGGATGAGGAAATACACCCAAGGTCTTCAGTTTAGGCGCAGATACCACATTTATTTGTGAAGGTTTATAACAACAATCAAGGAGCAACCTTTGAAGTGAAGGGGCATCTTCGATGATGAGCTCCTGTCCATCAAAATGAATTCCAATGCTTACAAGGTGAGGCGACTTTATTTTGAGGCAAGGGATATGAATTCCTATTCCAAAAACAAGCACCAAACGCTCCAGTGCAGGGCAGCTGGAGTGGATGATGCTATGCAGTGAGGCCACCAATAGATCAACCAACACAAGCGCAAGTTTTTTCAGCAGTGGGAGTTGAAGCATTTGTACCAGATTGTCTGCTAGATGGCACCGGGTCAAGGTGGCGGTGTGGAGAGAGGAGAAAAACCATGAGATGGGCTTCGGTGGTGAGGGCACAGATACAACTCTTGGTGGTAACCTATCGCTATAGTAATGGTAGAACTCATGCTGCTGGAGTTTCTTGAATTGATGGGATGTCAACCAGGCGGCCACCGTGCAGGGTATGTCCAGTAGGTAGCATGCCGGGATGCAGATGCGTTGAGTGGAGCCCTGGTGGGAGGAGATGATGGCTCTGGGGAGTTCCAATTCATCATCGACAGATAGCTGACGACAGTCGAGATTAAGAGGCCGGTGCGCCACTGAGTGCACCACCGAGATGCAAGGACTCGTGTGCGGCAGCCATCCTTGGTGGGGAGAAGGTAGATGATCTCCCCAAGGACGGCATCCGGGAGATCGCTGATGCGGTCCGCCGGAGATTCTACTGGTTCCTCGGGTCCAGGGGCGTGCCCGCTTCTGGCCCGTAGCCAGGTCCAAGATCTACATCCAATGGCAGCGCTGGCCGGAGCATCATCTGTGTACATACCAATCTGAAAGAAAAAATGGTAGAAACATGCATGTAGGACATTCAAAATCGATTCACCAGATCCGAAAGAAAACAAAGGCACAAACATATATTTAGGACATTCAAAATCAATTCTCAAGATCTGACCACGAATTATTAGCACGCACGCTAACCCTAGTCAGATTATAAGCAAAAATCATTTGTATAGAACAAACAATTAATCACTAACCCTATATGGATACCATTCAAACAATCAATACACTACATGCCGATCAATGCACTACATGCATCTAACGGATCTTAATTACTCTGATTTCATGGACTGAGAGAACATAACCATAGGATTTGTATTCCAAAAAAAATTAGAGATGGGGGAGTAACCAGAGAAAAAACATGATATGTTTGCCGCACAAATGGGTATATAAATGACTAATCGGTTTTCCGTCGGAGTCGCAGTCGTTGCCGGAGTTGCTGTTGACCTCCGGCTCCGGTTGGGGGGCACGACGGCACCGAAGAAGTCAAGGTCGTGCCGCTGCCTGCATGAGACCTCGTCGACGACGAAGGCAACCTCTGTGCCCAACTTCACGTGTTGCGCGGGTGCTTCACCAGCCCCGACATCGCCACTCCTCCGACGGTGCGCTTCGGTGGCATCCTCATGTACTCCAGAGTCCAAACGTTGGTGACCACTATGGACCGGGCGTGCGGCCGCCTATTATGGCTGGCGGCTCGGGCACGCCAATAATAGGGACTAGTGGAAGCGAGGCGGGCGGTGGTCAAAGGCTGCCTCGCCTCCCGGTGAGCCTGCGCGGCGGACTTCTGGCATTCCTACCATCATTTTACACAGCTACTCGCACGCCTCCCGGTAACACTGTGCAGCGAAAATACCTCCCATCAATTCAGACACCGGCACGCACGCCTCCCGATCTGCCTGCGTGGTGGACTGCTCGCATGCGTCCCATCAACTCACCCCTGCTCACACGGCAAACGAGGTGCGTGGCAGCACGTCTATTTTTTTTGTTTTTTGATGATTCATTCTGCCCTTTACTGCTTAACCGAAGCATGACACGGTCTAACGCACACGGTCCAAATAAATAATCCATATGAGATATTAGTTGCAAGTTATTAACAATCTCCTGTTTGTAAGAAGATTATATCAAAACGTGTCTCAAATTTGGCGAAAAAAATACAACATCACAGTCTACTAGTGTCCATATATGACACCACGATAAGTTTCATAAATTTCAGCTAAGTTTTGGATTTACTGAATTTTAAAAATCTATATTCTCAATGTTTTGAAATCTCTTACACGGGGAAACATGCACCCATGGACACACATATGATTTTGCAATCCATTTTGGTGCACATGTAGTTGAAATATGATTTTTGCACATTAAATCCCTAGGAAACCAATCAATGTATAAAAACGGGCGAATGATCTCAGTTTTTTATTTTAACACGACACTCCTATTGTCATATGTTCACTGCAGAAAAAGTTTGACATGTCTTAGAGTGGCTGTGGTGGTGCGGTATGTGTGTGTGTGGGGGGGGGGGGGTGGGGGTCCGACAGTACACTACGAGTCGTGAGCCTCTGTGTGGGATTACTGATCATTTTGTGAGTCATATATGCCGCATCAAAGTGGTCAATTGGTTATTTAAAGCATTACACAACCCTTTTCATACATAGATGTTCGGGCCACATGCATGCATTGGTGGTCCTCTCGGACACTCCCTCGTGCGGTTATCAGCGATATGCCCATTTGTTAGCCCATAAAGGTTTTCAGTTTCCACCGACAATGAGAGACATTTGACCAAAGGTGGACTCATCTTGGCATGTGTGTGGTGTGGATCATGGTGAGATTCCATATCAAAGTTCGGGCACGTGCATACACATGAGTCCCTCCCACCGGCTTGAAGTGAGGGGGCTACGCATCGTGGTGTAGTGTGTTTCCGGTTTGCGAAGCATGTGGCACGTTAAAGTTGTGCATTGGGTATTCAAACATCACATAGCACACGGGCACATGCACGCGGTGGTTTTGTCCTATGGCACTCACTCGCGTGTGACTCTCTCTGTGGGCCCGCGAGGTCGTCGTCGATCAATTGAACGTACAACGAGAGAGAGGTTAATTTTACCAACAAGGATGGTTCTTTTTTTGTTTGTGTTACTATATGCACAGTAGAAGTATGTAGTACATGTCAAAGAGGGGGCGACATGAATACTATATGTGTGTGTGTGTGTGTGTGTGTATATATATATATATATATATATATATATATATATATATATATATATATATATATATATATATGCATATGTCATAACCTCGCTCCATGTGGGGACTTTCCGATTCCCGAGGGAGGTGCCACATCAAAGTTATGCATTGGTATTCAAACATCACGCAATACCATGCAAGTAGTGGTTGCCCTATAGGAACTCACTGCGCGTGGTGCTTTCATCTGTGGGCCTGCGAGGTTGTCCTCCATCACTTTGACCCAACGGAGAGAGGTTAATTTGACCATCAAGGAATGATTCTTTTTTGGTCCGTGCTATACAGTAGAAATACATACATACCATGTGTCAAATGGGGGCATACATATAGCACATACCACGCATCATGAACCTTGATCTTTTATTAGTAAAAATATCTTTCATATACTTAGCATAAGGATTCATTTTAAGCATATCAGTCAAACGCATACGCAAGAAGATAAGTCTAATATTTAATGCAAAGCGCTCAAAATCCTCATCATCCTTTTTCTTGGATGGTTTGGGAGGAAAAGGCATGGGTTTCTGAACCCATGGTTCTCTTTCTTTACCGTGCTTCCTAGCAACAAAGTCTCTCTTATCATAACGTTGATTCTTTGATTGTGGGTTATCAAGATCAACAGCATGTTCAATTTCTACATCATTGTCATTGCTAGGTTGAGCATCAACATGAACATCATCATTAACATTATCACTAGGTTCATGTTCATTTCCAGATTGTGTTTCAGCATCAGAGATAGAAATATCATTGGGATTCTTAGGTGTGTCTACTACAGGTTCACTAGAAGCATGCAAAGTCCTATCATTTTTCTTATTCTTCTTTTTAGAAGGACTGGTGCACCTACATTAGTTCTCTGAGAATCCCGCTCAATTCTCTTAGGGTGACCTTCAGGATACAAAGGTTCCTGAGTCACTTTACCCCCTCTAGTTGTAACTCTAACAACAAAGTGATTATTCTTACTATTCAATTCATTGAGCAAATCATTCTGAGCTTTAAGTATTTGTTCTACTTGAGTGGTAACCATAGAAGCATGTTTACTAATGAGTTTAAGTTCACCTTTAACTCTAGACATATAATCGCTCAAGTGTTCAATCATATAAGCATTGCATTTTAATTCTCTGCCAAAATAAGCATTGAAGTTTTCTTGCTTAACCATAAAGTTATCAAAATCATCCAAACATTGGCTAACAAACTTAGTAGGAGGGATTTCAGCTTTATCGTATCTATAGAGAGAATTTACCTGTACTACCTGTGTTGGGTTATCAAGACTGTGTGTTTCTTCAACAGGAGGTAAATTAAGACCATGTATTTCTTCAACAGGAGGTAAATTCTTAACATCTTCAGCTTTAATACCTTTTTCCTTCATAGATTTCTTTGCCTCTTGCATATCTTCAGGACTGAGAAATAGAATACCCCTTTTCTTCGAAGTTGGCTTTGGAGTTGGTTCAGGAAGTGTCCAATTATTTTCATTGGTCAACATATTATTCAATATAATTTCAGCTTCATCAGCTGTTCTTTCCCTGAAAACACGACCAACACAACTATCTAGGTGGTCTCTGGAAACATCGGTTAGTCCATTGTAAAAGATATCAAGTATTTCATTTTTCTTGAGAGGATGATCAGGCAAAGCATTAAGTAATTGGAGAAGCCTCCCCCAAGCTTGTGGGAGACTCTCTTCTTCAATTTGCACAAAATTATATATTTCCCTCAAAGAAGCTTGTTTCTTATGAGCGGGGAAATATTTAGCAGAGAAGTAATAAATCATATCATGGGGACTACGCACACAACAGGATCAAGAGAATTAAACCATATCTTAGCATCACCCTTTAATGAGAACGGAAATAATTGAAGGATATAATAGTAGCGAGTTTTCTCATCATTAGTGAACAGGGTGGCTATATCATTTAATTTAGTAAGATGTGCCACAACAGTTTGATTCATAGCCATAAAAAGGATCAGATTCAACCAAAGTAATTATCTCAGTATCAACAGAGAAATCATAATCCTTATCAGTAACAAAGATAGGTGAAGTAGCATAAGCAGGATCATATTTCATTCTAGCATTCAGAGTTTTTTTTGTTTCAGCTTAGCTAATAATTTCTTAAGATCACTTCTATCATTGCAAGCAAGAAAGTCTCTAGCAGTTTCTTCATCCATAACATAACCCTCAGGCACAATCGGCAATTCATATCTAGGGGGAGAATCTTCATCATCACTTTCATCAATATTATCAGTTTCAATAATTTCATTCTCTCTAGCCCTAGCAAGTTGTTCATCAAGAAATTCACCAAGTGGCACAGTAGTATCAAGCATAAAATTAGTTTCATCATAAGTATCATGCATAGCAGAAGTGGCATCATCAATAAGATGCAACATATCAGAATTAATATCAGAAGCAGGTTTAGGTGTCGCAAGCTTACTCAAAACAGAAGGTGAATCAAGTGCAGAGCTAGATGGCAGTTCCTTACCTCCCCTCCTAGTTGAGGGATAAATTTTTGTTTTTTCGTCTTTCAAGTTCTTCATAGTGACCAGGAGATATAAATCCCAAGTGACTCAAAGAATAGAGCTATGCTCCCCGGCAACGCCGCCAGAAAATAGTCTTGATAACCCACAAGTATAGGGGATCGCAACAGTTTTCTAGGGTAGAGTATTCAACCCAAATTTATTGATTCGACACAAGGGGAGCCAAAGAATATTCTCAAGTATCAGCAGTTGAGTTATCAATTCAACCACACCTGGTGTACTTAGTATATGCAGCAAAATATTTAGTAGCAAAGTAATATGGAAATGCTTGATAGCAATTGGCAAAAGTAACAGTGATAGTTTTGTAGTGATTGTAACAGTGGCAACGGAAAAGTAAATAAGCGAAGAACAATATGTGAAAAGCTCGTAGGCATTGGATCGGTGATGGAGAATTATGCCGGATGCGATTATTCATGCAACAGTTATAACATAGGGTGACACAGAACTAGCTCCAATTCATCAATGTAATGTAGGCATGTGTTCCGAATATAGTCATACGTGCTTATGGAAAAGAACTTGCATGACATCTTTTGTCCTACCCTCCCGTGGCAGCGGGGTCCTATTGGAAACTAAGGGATATTAAGGCCTCCTTTTAATGGAGTACCAGACCAAAGCATTAGCACATAGTGAATACATGAACTCCTCAAACTACGGTCATCACCGGGAGTGGTCCGGTTATTGTCACCGGGGTTGCGGATCATAACACATAGTAGGTAACTATAGACTTGCAAGATAGGATCAAGAACTCACATATATTCATGAAAGCGTAATAGGTTCAGATCTGAAATCATGGCACTTTCGGGCCCTAGTGACAAGCATTAAGCATAGCAAAGTCATAGCAACATCAATCTCAGAACATAGTGGATACTAGGGATCAAACCCTAACAAAACTAACTCGATTACATGATAAATCTCATCCAACCCATCACTGTCCAGCAAGCCTACGATGGAATTACTCACGCACGGCGGTGAGCATCATGAAATTGGTGATGGAGGATGGTTGATGATGACGATGGCGACGGATTCCCCTCTCCGGAGCTCCGAACGGACTCCAGATCAGCCCTCCCGAGAGAGATTAGGGCTTGGTGGCGGCTCCATATCGTAAAACGCGATGAATCCTTCTCTCTAATTTTTTTCTCCCCGAACACGAATATATAGAGTTGGAGTTGAGGTCGGTGGAGCTCCAGGGGGCCCAGGAGGCAGGGAGCGCGCCCCCACCCTCGTGGGCAGGGTGTGGGCCCCTGGCCTTGGTTCTTTCGCCAGTATTTTTATTAATTCCAAAGTAATTCTCCGTTGATTTTCAGGTCATTCCGAGAACTTCTATTTCTGCACAAAAATAGCACCATGGCAATTCTGCCAAAAATAGCGTCAGTCTGGGTTAGTTCCATTCAAATCATGCAAGTTAGATTCCAAAACAAGGGCAAAAGTGTTTGGAAAAGTAGATATGATGGAGACGTATCAATTCACTACGTAAAATTTGGTATAAGAAAACAAAAATGTAGATCATAAGACCAGAAAAATTGCATTTTATGTATATTTTACACTATATTTTTATGTCTATAATTTTACGTAACATAATATATTTTTTACTGTGATTACATATTTTGTTACGCTTTCTTATTACGTATGAAATAAGATAAAAATTTATGAAACGTAAAATAACGGTGCATTGATGTTAAAATAGAGGGATGAAGAATAATTATTCCTCACCCAGGGTGACGAATAATCAATCCCTATACACCTCTTTGGGCCACATGCAGACGGTCGTACGTAGTCCTATATAGGATGCTCACTCGTGTGTGACGTACGATTCGCTTTCTGTGGGCCCGCGAGTTCGTCGTCCATCACTTTGACCCAACGAGAGAGAGGTACGTTTGACAAACAAGGGGGATTAATTTTTTTAGTGCTGTGTTACTAGGTGTATAGTACATGTCGAGGGGGGGGGGGTGACCATCATATATATACTAGGTATCATATGAACCTCACTCTGTGTGGGGACTTTGCAGTTTTTGAGGCAAATGCCACATCAAAGTTGTGCATTAGGTATTCAAAACATCACAACCACACACCTCTCCATATAATATGTTCTGGCGCACATGCAAGTGATGGTTATTGTCCTCTGGCACTCACTCACGCGGTTATCGGTGATGCTTCCATATGTCGGCTCGCTTGGTCCATCACTCTCACCGACAACGAGAGAGGTTAATTAATTTGACTTAGGAGAGGATTATTTTTTGTTTGTCTCACGATATAGATCATGATGCGAGATTACATCTATATAATAGCGCATGTGTACACATGAATCCATCCCGCTGGATCGAAGGGGAGGGGGGCGAGCACACGACATGTCATGAACCTCTTGCTCTGTGTGGGGACCTCTGCGATTTTCCACGCATGCACCACATAATGTTGTACATTGGGCCGGGTATTCAACACATACACATGCATCACACACCTCCATAAATATGTTTGGGACACACGCATGCAATGGTTGTCTTTGGACACACTCTCACTCGCTTGGTTATGGGTGGCAAGCCTATATATATTCATGGGCCCGCGTGGACGTCCATCATTTCGACCAACGACAAGAAAGGTTACTAGGGTGGATTCTTCTTCTTTGCTTTGAGTTACTGTATAGTAGGTCGTTCATTCCAAGCCTAATTAAGTTTGAGCACATGCTACGCGTCGTGAACCCTCGCTCAGTGTGGGGATTTTACGGTTCCAAAGCATGGTGCCACATCAATTTTGCGCATTGGGTATTCAAACACCACACACACCACTTCCATATACATACTTGGCCACATGCACAGAGTGGGTTTGTGTTCATATAGTACTCCCTCGCGAGGTTATCGGTGACAAGCTAGCCCATTTTGCGGGGCCGTGTGGACGTCCATCACTTTAACCAACAACAAGCGGGAGAGGTTGTACAACCAAGTTAGATTCTTCTTGGTCCATGTTATAGTACGTCTTGGTGAGTGCCCTCCCCCCGGCATGTGTGTGTGTGTGTGGGGGGGGGGGGGCTACTTCGCACTTCCTGCAACCTCTGTGGGGTCGGGGAAGTCCGGTTAATTTGCAAGGCACACGTGCCACATCAAAGTTGTAAATGGTAGTTAAATATCACACCACACCCTTTTCATACATATAGTAGGGCCACCCGCAGGTGGTTTGTATGTGGTCTCACCCATCTCGCGCCACAAGCACACATTTGTGGGTCGGCACACGGTCCAGCTTTGTCGGGAAGCGAAAGGGGAAGTTTGACCATATATATGATGGACTCCTATAGGTTTTGTGTTACGGTAGGGTGAGGTTTCAGACCTAGCTATTTGGGGGCATGCATTCGTAGCTAGGATTCCCTTATCACGCCGACCTAACCGGGGTTCGTAGGGGTGGCTGACTAGCAATACTATGCTTTTGTGTGACAGGTGCCACATCAAAGTTGTGCTTGTGCATTGGGTATTCAAACATCAAACCACCCTTTTCATACATATATTTGGTCCACATGCAAGTGTGTTTGTGTTCTAACCCATTCCGACATTATTCTTTTTGCCAAATTTATAAACAACACATGAGTTGGATGTAGAAACCGTCTGCGATTGGGAATGCAACAGACACGGTTCGTCCAGACTACCCATGTGCCACGCCCGTGCCCCCTGCAGTCACTCACATCAGCATAGTAGATTGGTCATCATGAGTCTTGCCTCCCGCTCTCGAAAATATCTACTGCCTCGCAATCTCAAAAATATCTAACGCCTGGAAGGTTTTTATGTTTGATAGCACACGATTAGTATGTGTGGACCTTGTGTGATGTCTGTTACTCCCATTCTGCTTCAGCCCCTTGATTCAAATTTTCAGTAGCCCCATATTGTTCCTCCCGCCTCTGCATCCCTCGCAATCTAAAAAATATCTGCCCGCCCTTGATCCAAATTTCAATAGCTCTGGCATTTTACTCCTGCCTCTGCATGCCTCTCAATCTCAAAAATATCCGCCCGCCTTTCGTGGATTTGTCACGGCAGATGTCCTAGTGTGAGGACTTGGTCATGAGGCCAATGCATCTACGTAGTAGCTTGAGAGGGGTTGAGTGGGACGAGAGACGCGAGGCTTTTTACCCAGGTTCGGCCCCTCACGATGGAGGTAAAAGCCTACATCCTGCTTCATTGATATTGATCATGGTGATGCTCATGATTACAAGGGTGTTCTTTGGCTACCTCTCCCTCGAGAGCTATTGACTTGTCTGTCTTAACTTTGTCCCCCTTGGGGTGCCTTGCCCCTCCTTATATAAGTTGAAGGGGCGTGTTACATGACTAGTCCTAGTAAGATTAGGATTACTCTATTACAGGTGGAGTCCTAGTCTTGCTTCCTTTGTAAGGGAATATTCCTTATGCTTTCCTCTTAAGCCAGCCTACCATAACATGAGCCGGCCTACTGGGCCTTGGGCCTTGTCATCCATCGACCCCGGCCGGTCAACCGTGAGTCGCCAGTGCTCATGTGTCATCGATGTGGCGGGAGATCAGGGTGGGTCACTAGTGAGTCGGCGCGTCCGACCGGGTTCATACTTCTGGCCGGGTTACACCGCGGGTATATCCCCGACATTAGCGCCCAGTTTAATTTGGATTTGTACATGTTAAACTGATCCTGTAAAATAAACACAAGAACAAATTTGACAGGTTATGCTCCGGGTTAAAAATTCTTTTGAACCGACACCTGATCGTCCTTAAATCCTTGTCATTTCCTTCTTGATACGTGTCCATGACCTTATAGCAAATCTCCTTTAGCAGATATGTTCAAACTTTGCCAATGCAAAAAATCGAGGTACTCCTTCTGAAAAGTCCGGGTCTATAGGCGAGCTTCACAACCAATTTGCTGACATTGGTTTCTTGCAGAAAAATATTATGAAAAATAATCCATTTGATTCGGCTTCCAATTCTCTAGTTTGACAAAAATATTGGTCTTGAAATACTCATCTGATTTTCAGTCGGCTTGAAGATGTAGACCTTGCCGGTTTATAATTGCAAAAATTGCCGGGTTATAAAACAGATGATGCCGGGTCATGATTGTTGCTGATGCCGGGTCAAACTTATGGCGACTTGGTGCCTGCTTTTGTAAATGTAGCTTTCCAATCATTGAGTCGGCTCTCTAAACCATTCTATGAATAGCTTAGAGGAAATAAACTTTGCAAATTTCTCCAGTAATAATATAATACAGGTTTGCTCGTAATCGAGAATTTGAAGATGTTCCTCCCTTATATGCATATCACCTATAGCTCCCAAGTCTTAAGAGGAAAACATAGTGATATCTTAAGACTTGCTTTAATATAAATGCTGCAACTTTAGAGAAATTCGGGTTGCTCATGTAAATCGCCAATCATAAACTGTTCATCTTGAACTTCCCATGTATAGCCCCCAAGTGCCAGGTCATTATGTAATAATGGCAGGGACTTTGTAGATCTGATTATGTTGGCTTTGAGTAGCAATGTGTAGCCCCCAAGGGCCGGCTCATCACTATGTGATGGGTCGGGTCTTCAATGAGGCAAGTTAAAATGACTATGCATTAGCCCCCAAGTGCCATGGTGCATGCTTGAAGTGGCATGGGACTTGCATACTTGATATAATCTTGATTTGAATAATGTCGCCCCCAAGTGCCGGGTCGTATGCCTGCAGCAACTTGGGACTAAATAAAACCATACCCATTGTCCGGATGATGTTGCCGAAGGCCTTTTGCATATCAGTATTGGATGAACAAATAATAGCCATTGCTCTGAAGCAGCTTGTGAAAACCTCAATCATAATACTGGTTATGGATAACCATAATAAAAATCAAGCCATGTTGGCTATTAATGATTTGAATAATATAATCCAGTATGAAAACCTCGATCATTCAATATCATAATGAAAATCCAGCCATGTTTGGCTATTAAAGATTTGAATACTTTATGTGTTGACAATTAAACCCGGAGTTAAATACCCGGCGGCTCTTGACCGATGGCGACTTAATGCGCATCCATTGTACTCCAGGATGCAACTCGGTGGCTTATAGACATTGTAAAAAATCAAGAATTGATAACCCTTTTAAAACACCAACATCAATCTTTTTAGGCTTGAACTTAATCATTTATGTAAGTCATAGCTCTACATATCCTGCACAAAGTTTAAACAACATATGCCCTGGCGACTTAACGTCAAAATCCAGGGCGGGTAACAACCCAAACATAATATAGTCTTATGTAAGTACATAAAGACCAATATTGTGGTCTATCAAGCTAAAATATACTGGCGACTTAAATTCCATAGCCAGGGTGGGTTATCAAACCTCGCATATTTATATAACCAGGAAAACATACCTGTAGAACTGACTCATACTGCTGGCTTACATCACCATATCCAGTGAGGGTGACAACCCAAAGATTTTGTAAATGCATGATTCGATTATGCAATCCAAAGTATCTTTGGCGACTTAAGGTCCATAGCCGTAGGCGGGTTAGAAAAAGACCAAATGTTTATTGCAATATGAAGTCTTACATGTAGACCAATATCATAATGATCTTTGTAAGGATGTAAATCTATAAACCATAAGTTGTACAGGTCCAGAAGAGTCTAGCTCTATTATGTTTTTGTTTTGAAAAAAATTCAGTTTTTATCCCGTAGGCTGGCTCTCACGTGACATAAATCCGTCGTTTTAACCTGAACTAGTTCAGGGTCTTATTGAAAAGATTGACTGGTAAGAGTATGAACGGGCCACATAGCGGAGAGACTACGACAACAGGTGAGTTTATCCTAGCTTTCTGTACGCCGGCTCTCACATGACAAAGGCCGTCGTTTTAACCTTGACAAGTTCAGGGTCTTGAAAACCGGATCAAGACTAACTGTCAAGAGTTCGACGGATCACCTAGTGGAGTAGCATCTTGCGATCAGGCAGGTTTAACTCAAATTCGGCTTGAAACCCGGATCAAGAGGGTATGAACAACTATGCTCGGTGACCAGGAAGCCCCCAAGTGACCTTATGAGTTGCCTTGAAAACCAGATCAAGATGGTATGCACAACTATGCTCATTGAGTAGGAAGCCCCCAAGTGACCAATGAGTCCGCTTGAAAACCGGATCAAGAGGGTGCACTAAAAAAATACACTTCCGTGATGATACGTGTTTGTCACAGTAGGTCACGTTTTCTGTCATGCATGTACATCCATGACAAATTTATGACAGAATCAAGATAGTCATAACTGTGTTGTCGTAGAAGTGTTCCATGACATTACCAAAATTATCATCACGGAAGTGTCCACTTCCATGACGATAAATCACGCATCACAGAAGTGCTTTTGTCAAGGGTGACCGACACATGGCATCCACCGTAACGAACGCCCGTTAAGCTATCGAGTCCGGTTTTGGATCCGATAACCCGTTAACGGCCGGACCAATGGGGATTTTCCACGTGTAAAATCATCATTGGCGGAGGAAACACGTGTTGCCTCACCGTTGGGACAGATGTCATCCACTCATTGGATAGGAGGCGCCTATGATAGGTCGACCGTGGCACGCCCAACGATGGCCCATTCCGGTGAAAAAGGCCGCCCAAGAAAAATAGCAGGCCGACCCATATAAGGCCTACTTGTGTCAGGTCCATTTAAGCCCACGGCCCATACGAGATGTGCCAATTCGGCCCGTCAACGGTCCGTTAAAGATTTGACACCATTGCAGCCCATCGTCAGTTAACAACCCGCTATATATTTGGGCTCAATATCGGCCCAATGAGATTTCGGCCTGTTAACGGCCCATTCAGTGGATGGGCCAATTTTTCACGATGTACATCTTTCGGCCTTTTAGTGACCCATTTAAATATTGGGCTAATTTCCGGCCCGGTGTGTCTTTCACTCTGTTGGAAAAGGCATTGCCTAGGAGGCGCTTAGGCACGCCTAGGCGCTAGGCAATGGCCAAACGCCTCGCCTTGGGTATAAATGGAGCTCTAGGCAGGGCAAGCAAGGAATTGCCTACCCAAGCAAGAAATCATGCCACATACTACACGTATATGCCAAATGGGTTATATTCCAATGGTAGTATAAGGTAATAAACTTATTTATATGCCCTAAACTAATATCAACACCCATATAATAATCACAAATACACTACGAGTAAAAACTATATTGCCGCCTAGGCCGTGCCTAGGGTGCTTAGGCACCGCCTAGGCACTAGGCGAAGGCCCACCGCCTCGCTTACGCCTACCGCTTTTTCCAACCTTGGTCTTTCAGCCTGTTGACGGCCCATAAATCAGTTGGGCCATTTGTAGTCGGACCTGAGTTTCAGCCTTTTAGCGACCCATTTAAGTGTTGGGTCAATTTCGGGCCCGGTGTGTCTTTCAGCCTGGTGACGACCCATATATCTGTTGGGCCATTTGTAGTCGGACCTGAGTTTTGGCCCTTTAGCTACCCATTTAAGTGTTGGGCCAATTCCCCTACTGTGTGCCTTCGACTGTTAACGGACCATAAATGAGTTGGGCCATTTGTAGTCGGACTGAGTTTTGGCCTTTTAATGGCCCATGCCCTTCATGGTCCAATACCAGCCCGGTTTCTCTTCGGCTGCTAAAGGCCCACAACCTGATTGGGCCATTTACAATACGACGACTGACTTTTGGCCTCTTAGCGGCCCATGCTCTTCATGGTCCAAAGTACAAGCCCATTGTCTCTTCGGCCTGCTAAAGGCCCACGTATAGTTGGGCCATATGTAGCCCGAACTTAGTAACGGCCCGTGAAATCAATTGGGCCCACACATTGCCCGCTTTGATGCCACTGTTAACGACCACAGGAGTTAAGAGGGCCGACCATTACCTTCGTTCGGTAACGACCCATTAATTTAATGGGCCCACTAAAGTTCGTACATGTCTTTAGGCCAAATTAGATAATTTGAGCCCATTACGACGAGCAATTATGCACAGGACCAAAACCGATCAAGCAAAGGTACGACATACAGGGAAAAACGTTGCACATCCAGCATATATTACAGGAAATTACATCCACTCGACAATCAAAGATTGATGCCAGTGCAAATAAATGAACAGAACCTAACAATCTACAATGTCACAATCTGTAACCTCAGCACAGATGACGCCCATAAGCATGTGGGCAAATTCTTGCTGCTTTACTACACTGTCTCTGAAAACATTGATCAGTTGTTGTGTCGCACGACTCTGCACCTGTGATTCCTCCACCATTTCCATCATTCCTTCAGCCATTAATTGGTTCACAAACATACATTTTTACATTGCATTGAGACAGAGGATCTTGAATGATTCAGATGGCAATTTTGTGATCTTGTATTATTGATAGTGGAGAGTGTCTCGACCCTTTGCATCATAACATAAATTAGGAGGGGAACCAAACATATTAATCATGAGTTATTGGCATATTACCTGGCCTATATTTATTGGAAAGAAACAATGGGGTTGCCTTGCTGTTTTCAGAGTTTGTGTTCTTATCTTCAGTAGCCTGCACCAAGTTAAGACACTAGCATTGCTATCATTGGCCAAGTCAGATAATAGGAAAGCAACATTGGCACAATGAACGTTTGGGCAACTAGCCAACACCAAATTAACACAATATGGCACATCTATCATCAACCAGGTAAGGTAATATGAAAGCAATATTGACACAATGAATGAATGGGCAACTAGAGCAGCACTAAAATTCAGTAATGTGCATGATATGAGATAGTACACTCATGCAGCTCAGTATGCAAAACTACCAGGCAGTTTTCTTTACAAAAATCAACATTGGCGCCTTTAACATTTTGCTACAACTAATTTTAGATCAGATAAAGGTTGGATTCACGCCGATTAACAAAATACATGTTGATGTAAAAATATAGTGATATACAATGTACTTACATCAAAGACCTTTGGAGCCTGAGAGAATTCCGCATAAGATATTTTCCTTGAATACAATGCCAATGAAGGAAATCTTCTATCATTTAACCTTATTTTCTAAAAGAGAGACGAGTAAGAAACATGTAAAAAATATGATCAGAATGCTATACAATTTCATGATGCGAGGATACGCACACGCTTCTTAGAATGGAGTTGACATTCTTTTGCTGGACTGGAGCGGACTAGTTATTTGGCCACTGGAATCTGCTTATTATCAGTGGGAGTTGGGTTTCTCTGTGCCAGAGCAGTATCTATGAAAAATGGATTTGGTTTATTATCTCCTGGCGTTTGGATCTTTTGTGAAGACCTGGTTTGTAACCCTTCAGATTCTAACATAGCCGTCTTCCCCTTGCATGCCTTACATAGAAGAATGGTGCTTAAATTATAAAACATGCCACGACAGAGATGGAATAGGTACTGAAGAATAGAAAGTCATGCCATATTGACATGTATTCCCTCCATCCGGAAATAAATGGATGGATCTAGGCGTATTTCGGTTCTAGATACATCCAGTTTTTTCCATTTCTGCAACATGTAATCCGGACGGAGGGAGTATGATGTAAGAGCTAGGGATACGACATGACAACACATCAAAAAAACACTGAAAACCCACTGCAGAACCAAAGTAATCAAACCCACTGATATGAGAAAGTACACTCATGCAGCTCAGGATGCAAAACTACTGTGCGCTTTTCCTTACAAAAATCAACATTATGGCCTTTAATCATACATTTTGCTACAACTAAATTTAGATTAGATAAAGGTTGGATTCACGCCGATTAACAAAATACATGCTGATGTAAAAATATAGTGATATACAACATGTACTTACATCTGCATTGGAGTCTGAGAGAATTCTGCAAGAATCTTTCCTCACAGACGATACCGGTCTGAAATTCTTCTATTTGTTAAGCTTATTTTCTAAAAGAGAGATGGGTAAGAAACATGTAGAAAATATGACCAGCATGCTATAAAATTTCATGATGCAAGGATACGCACACGCTTCTTAGAATGGAGTTGACATATTTTGTTGGACTGGAGCGGACTAGTTCTTTGGCCACTGGAATCTGCTTATTATCAGTAGGAGTTGGGTTTCTCTATGCTCGAGCAGTATCTATAAAACCCGGAGTTGGTTTATTATCTCCTGGCGTTTGGATCTTTTGCAAAGACCTGGTTTGTAACCCTTCAGATTCTAACATAGTCGTCTTCCCCTTGCATGCCTTGTATAGAAGAATGGAGTTTCAATTATAAAACATGCTACAGCAGAGAGATGTAATAGGTACTGAAGAATAGAAAGGCATGACATGTTGACATGTATTTTCCCCATCCGGAAAAAATGGATGGGTCTAGGCGTATTTCAGTTCTAGATACATCCTTTTTTATCCAGTTCGGCAACATGTAATCCGGATGGAGGGAGTATGGTGTAAGAGCTAGGGATATGACAGGACAACACAGTAAAAAAACACTAGTTGAATGTAAAACTGTATGCTAGCGGAATATGTACAGAAAAAACTAAGGCAACATACACGTGTATGATTGGGAAACTAAGATGGCATTGCAGCGAGCACTAGAACAACACTTCAATGTAAAAAAACATGGTATGGTAGACAGATGAAGTACATACTGATGAATAAAAATGCATAAGATATTCAGAAGCATGATGTCCAAATTAAGCAGATGGCATTGCGATAAAGCAAGGACCTTGTGGGGTGAAGAGGATTCAACATTTTTCTGCAAGTCTTCTGAAGAACTGCCTTTACATGTTCCATCATATTGGGTATCATTGACATCAAGTTTATTGGGTCCGTGAGGTTCTAGTGGATATACCAGTGTGTGCAATTATATCTGACATGCATGGAAGACAACTAATAGTTAGATTTATGTAATGAGTGCCTGTAGGAGACGATATAAATAGTATGACTGGGGTTAACTAGCAGCAACCGGTCTCAAAAACTAAAGGGAGAACACAGATGAAAGCTACTGAAAATGTATCGTTTGTACTCGAGATTAACTAGATGGCACACAAAAGTATTAAAGAACAACATAGGTAATACTAGAAGTGGTATAATACTATAATCACCAGCTTGTGGGATAGCATTGGCTGATGGATGATAACTATGGAACAGCGTTACCTAAAGAACAAGTATCTTAGCTGAACTATGGAACAACGTTAACTCCTGAACAAGACCCGTAAGAGATCAGCATGAATATACAGTGAAATGTGATAATCTATTTTTCATGCTTAGATGAATAACAAAGCCATAAATGTTGCACACAAGTAAGGTGAGGGTACAACCTATCTGGCCGCTATCCATAGGAGTGAGCATCATGTGTTGACTTGTCGATGGCCCTGCAGTTGTTGTGGTTGTCCATGTCGGGCATGCGCATTCGATGCAGGGAACTGTTGAGTGGGGACTATAGCTCCCTTCTGGTGTATGCTTCCCTTGTTGGAGCAGCTGCGTTGAGTCGTAGATGGTGTGGTTGAAGATGTAGATAACGCATAATGTTAAGAACGACACATCTCTTTGATCTGAAGAAATACACTAAGAGATCAACAACAAGGTACGAGAGTGGTCACATGTCTATTGACTGAGACTAAATTGGGGTCACATGATTTTATTTTATTTTGGCACTGTCCGATCTAAGCCGGACGGCTTGATGGCCATCTTGTGCCTCCCGGCTAACACTGTTAGGAATCTTCCCCGAAGAGCCAGCGACCAACGGCAGAGTAGCTTGCCTCCGCCGTCCGTGGCCCCGGCCAAAACCCCGCTCCCCGCCCCACCGCATTGCCGTGGTTGCGCCGCCCCCGGGCCAATCCACAAAGACTCCCCATCATCCAGATTCCGCGGCGGCAGTACCTTGAACCCACGCAACTCTAAGATAGCCATCTAAGCGCTGCTTCCGCGGCGAACATGTGGCCCCACACCCTTACATTAGACACCAACCAACTGGTAGCCTAGGAGATCTGCCGCCTCGAGGGGTGCTGCTTCCCATTGGGAATCGATTGGCCCAGAATAAAAATTCAGACAGCTGACGCCTAAATAAAGTGATTTGAGATGAGGGTGCAACCTATCTGGCAGCATGGTGAAGTAGGCAGGTACAACTGCTGAGTCGGTGAGGCCGGCGAGGTTGCGGTGGCCACCGGTGACAGGGAAACAGCAATGCCGCGACGGTCAACGACTAGAGGGAAGCAACGTCGGGACTCTGGACGGATCCGAAGTTGGAGCCGCTCCGGCGCCGTGAACAACGGCGGGGGTGAATTGGCTCCGGTACGGTTCACACGGCCGTTGTCGAGGCAGCTCCAGCAGCACAGAGTAAGAGGCACACGGCCCAGTGCACGACGGCAAATGGACAACGTCTCCGGCATTAGGTAGGAGGGCGACTGTGAAATTGGTGCGGTGGGGGGCGCCATGGAGGAGGGGCTGAGGTTTCGCGGTTCGGGAGAAGGGAGCTTCGGGGGAGAAGGTGATTTGGTGCCCACGAGGTATGAATGGGGGGGGGGGGAATTGGGAGGGGAGTGGAACCATGTTTTACTTGGACGCATTTGTCTGAAATGTGAGGGGGAGTTACAGTTCTACCCATGCCTTTAGGCTTCTCGGCTTAGGTCTGTGTACTGAGGGTCGGGGATAGTAGAGTAACTTTACTTCTCCCCAAATAGTGGGCGGGAGCGATTTCAGGCGAGGAGGGCGTGTTTGGAAATATAGTGGGCGTGAGCGATTTTGGGTGAGGAGAGCGTGTTTTGAAAAAGTGGGCGTGAGCTATTTCGGGCGAGGAGAGCATGTTTTGCCGACCATGGTTTATGAATTACTCGGCACATGTCATTTCGGCTGAGGAGAAGGCGCGCTTGGATGAAGTTACGAACCGTCTCCCACATAGGACGGTAATTTCGCGTCTCCCATTTATTTGCTCGGGCGAATTCCACCGAGCAGAGGATGTTTAACGGTTTGTTCAAAATTTGGGAGAATGAGCATCCACATCTACCTTACCAAGTCGATTCGAATCAAATTTAGAAATATTAGCTTGCCACTTCTTTTTTAGATGGAGAGATGATGCTTGGGAGTAATGTGTTTTTACATGCTCGTTGCTAGCAATTTACTATATGACATATAGTTGACCCACTCAAAAACGGGAATCAAACCCAAAATGAAATATCTCGATTCAATGAAATAACTTCGTTCACTGTGTCAAAATAGTGAACTAAATCGAAAATTGAACACCTCAATCGAATAGTATGTTGTACAGTATTATAGTACTCCATGAACATGTCGAAAGTCAAATTAATGAACTTGTTTGATATACACATATATCCGTTCATGTGTGGATTGCAGTCAACATGTTCTCCAATTTAAATATTTGAATGCAAGTTTATATCGAAACATGGTTTATATTAGTCTTTGATGCATAAAACGCGACCTCCTCCTCTCCCGGACTCCTCCTCTCTCTCTCTTTGTCTTGCCGTCAATCTTCAACTCTGTCACACGCATCCAACACACAAACCTTGTTGGTCCTCTCTCTTTCTCTCCATCTCTCTCTCTTTGTGTGTGTGCGTGGGGGGGGAGTCTTTCTAGTTTGCATGCATATATACTCCATCTATAGGTCTCTCTCGGACACTATGTATGATTCTCTAGTCCAAGCTAGATATCTTGGGTGCACTCATCGTACGAACACAAATTCCTTGGCTCGTTGCCCGTAACTCTCTCACGCACCACTCTGTCATCTCGGAGCTCTTCCCCCTCTCTCTCAAACTCTCCATCTACACTGGTCACACATACACATGCATATCTCACTCGCACTCGATAGGCCCATCTAAAACTCTATCTCTCTCCCTCGTTCTCTCTCCATCTCACACGCGCACACACACAATCTCATGCCTAGCTAGCCAAGTATGATGGTCTCTCACTAATTGTAGGCACACGCAGACCCCCTATATGTATATGACTAGCTAATCTTAGTCTCCATCACAAACATGTGCATGGTCTATCTCGATTTCTCTCGGGGCATCTTTCTATCGCGCACGCACCTCCCTCGATCTCCCACCCATATAGTCCCCTCACAATCTCGAGGGGGTCTCTCTATCACAAACACACCCTCTCGCCCTCCCCATGCGTCCATGTTCTCCATGTGTCCCTCTCGACCTTTGTTCCTTGTTGGCCAGACCTCTATTGGACATGTGCTATAGGGGTGTCTCTCTCCGTTGCAAACAATCACACACTAGCTATCTTCGTGTATCTCCTCGCCTTGCTTTTCTATCTCGGAGATGCATGCATGATATGTTTGCCTAAGAAACGAAAAAACACACACTCTCTCTCTAATTTATCGTTTGTTGTCACTTTCTCTTTCACACACATACTCTTTTTGCACACTTACTCATTCTCCTTCACACGCACTTGATCCATCTCGACTTAGGCACTCTCCTTGGTCCATAGCATATTGATTTATTGAAAAGTCAAACATCACAAAGTTTGACCATGTACGTGGAGAAAAAGAATTACATCTGGAACAGCAAACCTATACCATTAGATTCACCATGAGATGTAGTTTCGTATGATGTATCTTTGGTATTGAAGATATAAATAACATTCGTGTAAACCTGATCAAAGTTTCCAAAGTTTGACTTCTAAAAAAATTACATACCTTTGCATTATCGAGCGGATGGAATATCTCTTTCCCCCTCTCAGCTATCTGACGCACCACTCAGCCTTATGGGGGCTCCTCAATCTCTCTCAAACTTTATATCTCCCTGGTTCACACATACACATGTCTCGCTCGCACTATACATATAGACTCATCCAACACTCTCCGCCCTTGTTCTCTCTCTATGTGACATGCACCCCCCTAATAAGTACCATAATCCCTCACTCCATCATAGGTGCAAGCACTTCCCCCCCTAAGTATGATTATCTCTCACTAGCCATCAGGAACACACGTATTGTCTCCTTCCATCCATATGTCTATCTCGATATCTCTCGGGGTATCTTCTATCGCGCACACACCTTGTCACTCAATCTCCCACCCATGTAGTCCCATCACGATCTCCAAGGGATCTCTCTATGACAAACATACACTCTCTCCTCCCCATGTCTGCATTTTCTCCGTACGTCTCTCTCGACCTCTCTCCCTTGTTCGTCGGACCCCTCTTGGCCACGTGCTAGGGGTCTTGCTCTCTCGGTTGCAAACAACCACACACTATCTCCTCACCTTGCTTCCGTTGTCGAAGATGCATGTGTGATATGTTTGCATAAGACACACACGTTTTTTCTCTACTTTTATCGAGTGTTGTCCATGTCTCTTTCACACATGCACACACACTTTTTTCACTCACTCTTTCTATTTCACTCTCTCTCTCTCTCTCTAGTTAGGGACTCTCTCACGTCCATAAGCATATGGATGTTTTGAAAAGTCAAACCTCAGAAAAGTTTGACCAGGTATATGTGGAGAAAAACATTTACATCTGGAAAGATCATTAGATTCATCACAACATGTACTTACTTCATACTACCATTTATCTTTGGTGTTGTAGTTATAAGTAATTTCTTTTTAAACTTGGTCAAAGTTTCAAAAGTTTGACTTTAAAAAAATGTTGGAACTACATTATCGAACGAAGGGAGTAGCTCTTTCTCTCTCTCTCTCTGCTATCTCTCACGGGCCTCCCCTCTCACACGAACACTCTATACCGACGGATTATCGCCACCGTGTCAGCGTATAGCTCCGTATATTGTTTAGTTGATCGGTCAACCAGTCCACATGCTGCCTTGTCACCGTGTTCATATCTTCGTGTGCTGTCCCATGTGGCAGTGGGTGAAAATAAGTAAGCTAGAGGCCCATCTAACAGGCGGTGAAGTAAACAAAGTTGAAACCACTCAGCGTAGCACCCTGCACGCTAGTAAATTGAGGGTGCATTGAGGACACACTTCTTCCACGTGGAGGACGCACTCGCGCACAATTCACCACTGCGCGGCGGCATGCATGAAGGACGACTTGCACACCCAAAGACACAACACACACCAGCACATATGTACACCGGCGTCGCCACGGTTGAGATGGACGGCGAGGCATAACAAGCGGAGGCGGCTCGAGCCAAAACCGCATCCGGGAGCACAGACTTCATCAGCAGCCTCCTCGATGACATGCTGCTCGTCATCATCGGCCTCCTCCCCACCAAATCTGCCGTGCGGACCGCCCTGCTCTCCCGGCGGTGGCGCCCCCTCTGGCGCCGCGTCCCCCTCAACCTCACCGTCGATAGCTGCCTCTGCGACAGGGATTGCAAACGCATGGCCGCAGTCTCCAAGATCCTTTCATCACACCCTGGGCCAGCCAGACGCCTTGACATCCGCATGTTCAGTACCAACTGCAAGGTCCAACCCAAGTTCGACGAGTGGTTATTATCCCCCGCCCTAGATCAGCTCGAGGAGCTCAGCTTTGAAGCTGGACGATGTCGCTCTCTGCCGCCGTCCGCACTCCGCCTCGCGCCAACGCTGCACCTGCGCTCGAGTACCTTCGTCTTGAGTAGATCCACGGGTTCATTAGCCTCCACATCGCCTCAACGAATCTTTGATGGATTTATGTGTCTTGCTGGCCCCGCAACAAGACATCAATTGGGAAGAGATCACTCCAGCTGTTCCACGTTATGGTCATTGAGAATGCGCCTTTCCTTGAGAGATTGCTTGTATCGGATCTAGAAGGTCCAACAAAAATCAGGGTCATTGACGCGCGGAAATTGACAGTGTTGGTGCACTCGTCTGCCAAATTCTCCGAACTCTTTATTGGATCCGTAATCGTTCAGGTACATCACTCATCTTCTTCTCCGTATTCTTGAAATTCGCATTTTTAAATTTCTTCTTGATGTATTTACGACTGTCTTCCAGAAAATGATTCCCACAAGCTTGATCGAGTCTATGCGCATAGTGAAGATCTTGGCAATAAAATCTATCGGCGCCAATCTGGATCAAGTTGTTGGTTCCTTAAATGCTTTCCATGCATGGAGAAGATACTCATCGAGGTGAAACTTCTTTCCTATTAGTAAACGGTAATCACAACGTAGCTCAAATTTTTCAGAATTTTCCCAAATTATGATGACAAGTGTAGTGTTCAAAACTGCATCTACACACTGCACCGAAAGAAATGTTTTTAGTATTTTTTCTCACGTGATCACCTGCATCGTTTTTTTGTTGTACTACTATAGTAGCCTAGGCTAGTCATAGTGGAAAGTAACTTAGACTACTCTAGTAACTCTATGGTTACCCTAAGAGCAAGTACTACCTCCGTTCTGGTTTACTCTTCCTATTTTGCAAGATCAAAATTTGACCATAGATTTAATCGACAAAATGTTAATGCATGTCACTAAGAACTATATCGTTGGATTCGTATTTGAACATAATTTCATATGGTGTAATTTTTAGTGACATGCATTGGCATTTTCTTACATAAATATATGGTCAAAATTTTATACTAAATAAGAGGTAGTACAAAAGTGGGCTATAACGACCCTCCACTATGTAGGCCAAAACACGTGCCAAATTCACTTGTGATGCATTTGGCATCGATGCCCTCCATTGCTCACTGGTGCCCCAATCTGGATCACCTACTTTGCTCGGTGCCAAATTAACTCACGCAATGAAAAAACACTTGCGTGGGAGAGAGAGAGAGGACTGAGGCAATAAAAAAACACTTGTTTGGGAGAGTGAGAGGCTGATGTAGTTGGTTTGATTGATTTGTTTATACATGTGGGTCTGTGTGCACAGCGGTGCCAATTCTCTCACATCGCGAGAGCGGTGCCAAAATCTTTTGATTTTACATCGATGCATATTATGGCATCGGCCACATAGTGGAAGGCAACAAATGCCCAAGCTCTTCACGTACTCCTAGGTAAATGAGAGGAAAGAGAAAGAGAGAGAGAGAGAGTGAAAAAATATCACTAGCCAGCCAACCCTATCGTATGAGCGAATGATATTGGTACCTCTTGATGACACGACAATCTTATACAGCCAGCTGCTCTAATATGTTCTCTTCTTTTGCAGATAAAAAAAGACCCGAAAGTGAAAAATGTGCTGCACAATCTCATCGAATGCCTTGATCTCCATCTTACAGAAATTGATTTGATTGACTACCGAGGCAGCACATCTGAGATTAAATTGGCCAGGTTCTTTGTTTTGGAGGCAAGTGTGCTCAAGGTAATGAGGTTTGGCGTTCCCTGGCGCAATAATGAATGGCGTCTTGATCACCGCATAGCGTCTAAGCCTAAATGACAAAGTCTCCGAGAAGCTGAATTCGTTTTGAAACATCAAGTGGCCAGAGACTCAAAAACTTATTTGCCCATTAGTGACTTGTCAGGGTGGTGGATTTTAGTTTGTACGATAATGCTGCATCCACCTAAAGTAACGAAAGTTCTTACGTAAACTTCCTAGTAATTCCCTCTTCGTAGGTGCAACATTACTCCTAACATTTGTAATATCAGTTTGAAACTTGTAATATTGCCGTGTCCTATTCCTGCGTTTTCAAAATCCTGCGAATCAAACAAGTCCTAAGTTGGTGATGATGTTGTGCCTGCCATCTTTCACCAATAGCCGCCGGATCTAGATCTGACGCATACAAACCAAACTTCTCTAGTTTTGCAAAAAGATGCCCGCACTTGTTCCCTATTTACAAACAACTCCTTGTCTCTCACAATCAGCCTTATCTCCTCCCCACCACATCTAGAAGGCCATGGAAAAATCTAGCGCGATGGCCGCTGCCGGCGCCGTCCACCCCCCAATCTTGGTGTTCCGTGCAATGCACGGGCATCTACGCACGAGAAATTATGTCGAACACGGCTAGTTGTAAGCAGGCTAGGTCTACAACCATGACGATAGTGACTGCAGACGGTGAGGCTGACTATGGTATGCCGAACACGGCGCCTATACTCAGGTGTCATCTCCGGCGTAGGGTCTTGTCACTTCACTGTGAGGAGTAGCACGCAATAATTTGACCAACGGGTAGTACAGTGCTACTACATTGGTAGTACTACTACTACTAGTACTAGCACCACCGTCTGGATTTAGTAGTACTACCACGTCCATCTGGATTTAGTATTTGACTAGCAATATCTAGTAATGCATGTCACAAAAAATGTACTACTCCCTCTGTAAATAAATACATGGTGTATTGTTTTATTCCTATGGGCGAGATAACTTAACGTCTTTTTGCTACTTAATAGGATTACATGCAATGAACTAACCACTGCATGTGATGTTTGGTAGTCTCAAGTCATTGAAAGCATGCACGGGCACGGAGGGGGACGCAACTTCATTGACTTCAGACCTGCCTTTGGGTGTATGACACGTGGGCCCAACGGTTGGCTGGCCAACCTGTCATACAGCCAAAGGCAGGTGCAGTAGAGGGGCGAGGAGTAGATGGCCAACACGCACGTGAATTCAACGCAGTCTGCACTTCTCATATAAAGGCTCCCACCAGTCCAATCTATGAAATCCTATGCACCTACGCACCCAAGGGCAAGAGTGATCACTCCAATCACAAGATTAGTTGACTAGAAGCTAGACCCATGGAGGCGATGAGCGCGAGCATCAGCCGGCTGTGCCAGATGGTCCACGACACCGGCCTGCAGCCCGGCACCGAGGAACATCTCCAGGTAGTGCTTGAGGCCGCCAGGGCGAGGGGCCGCTTGGACGATAGATTCATCTCCTTGTTCGACAAGGTCCTCGCCGGCTTCCTCGACAAGTTCACCGTCGTCAAGAAGATCACGGACGACCTTGACGTACGCCTCCAGCCCACGCGCCCAGGCTCCGCGATGCCTGCCACCCTCAACGGCCTCTATGGTAACAACCTCTTCGACGCACTGGTGGCCCTGCGACTGCCCGCCGTCGCGCCGGAGAATGTCCACCTTGAGGTTGCGCTCACCGCGCAGCGCCTGGCGCAGCCAAGACACCATCGACATAATCACCAACGTCTACATGCAAATCGTCCACAAGGACTACTACATGCGAGAGGATGACGATAGGACGCTGACCTTTTTGGACCGGAGGGCAACCTTGGACGGCATTGTTCAAAAGCACGTTGAGCTTGGCGCCAACGCCGCTGCTCCTCACACGTTGGTTGGTGACCCGGTGCACTAGGGCGTGAGGATGTCATTGATGGATCTGTATGTATCTTTATCTTGCCGTCAAATCCATGTAGTAGTATATGGTACTACTAGTAATTATCTGACCTTTCGCATCAACTTCATAATTTACCTACGTACTCCATGCATGAACCGCACCAGAACCAAACTTCTCATTACTCTAGGGAAAATCATTATTTTTATCTATCGGTCGCGCCATGGAGCAGAACCAAATTTTACAAGTTACAAGTTCAAAAGGAAAAGCCTGCTGTGTTCGCGTCGCACCCCCACACGGTTGGTCCGGCATGCCGCTCAAGGGGGAATGCGTGCTGTGTTGCATTTTCACTTACAAGTGGGACCGCAGTTGAGCAAACCGACTATCAGCAAACCCCCACCCTGCCCACCGCGCGATGGCTGAGAAAACAGGAGGCAGAAGAGATGGTTGTAGCACGGACTCCAAGAAAATTGGTGTCGGATGGGACTCGTGTGGGTGGCGCAGCCGCATCTTGCTAGACATGAATGCTAGTTATGGCCCATGCCACCCCACTGTATCGAGGTGCTGGTTACGTAGAACAAAGTTCCTGGAGTCCGTGCTCAACCCTCCTCTATCTCTCTTCTCATCCAGCCAGCAAACGCGCGGAGCCCATCGTCTGTTTGCTCATATGCGATCCCACATGTCAGTGAAAACGCAAGAGGACCCACTGAACCTGCACATCTTTCACCTCGACGTCTTTGGTGATGAAAAACAAATCCAATAAGGATCTTCGGTGGCCGCTTTTGGAGTTACTCAAGAGTAGTAAGATTCTATTTACAGTTTAACCCAATATGCACATCATGTGGCTTCAACTACCACTCTATTTTCTTGCATGACACGACCTGGATGCTGGATGTCCCACATGTCGGCAAAAGGAGGAAGAACTCGACCAAATCTTCGGTTGTGCTCTCGGATTAGACTAGTTGTGCTAACTTAAAATTTTATTGTGTAGAATGGATGCAAGTTTTGGTATTCGGAAGAAGAGTACAACGATATATTGATAGAGCGCAATTTAGTAGATGTTCTAGCACTTTTAGCTAGCATAGAGGCTAGAGATGAGACTAGTGCACTTGTTGATAGAATAGAGGCTAGACATGTCTACTTCTTTACACTCGAAGAAGAAAGAAGCACGCAGGATCGAGCCTCCGTAGATCAACAATGAATGTATCGAGAAGGCACTAATCCAACTTAAGGTGAGCAGTTATGGAAGTTGGATATCTTCTAAAATGTATTCTTGTGGTTCTTGTTTTTCTAGTCAAAATTTTGGTGATGTATTTCCATGTACCAAAAAATCAATGATGAAAAAAAGATATGTGTTTGCAAAGAAAAATGTACGCGGCCGGGATGCGTCTGCGCGTTCGGCGCACGGCCACCGCATTCGAGAAATGGCCCGGACACGACCCCATTGCCCTACCCAAACGGACAGACTTCGGCAAAGCGGAGGTCCGCTTTGAGTCGCATTTTGAGTTGGCCTTACAAGTGGGACCGCATTTGAGGAAACCAACTATCGGCAAACCCCCACCTCGCCTCGGCCGCGATGGCTGAGTTAGAGAAACGACGAGGTTGAAGAGATTGTTGTAGCACAGACTCCAAGAAATATGGTGTCAGATGGAAGTCGTGCTGGTGGCGTGTGCCGTACTCCTGGACGTGAATGCTTGTTCTGGCCCATGCCACCCTACTACTCCTACTACTTATAGTAGTAGTATCGAGGATTCGAGGTGCTGGTTATGTATAGCGAACACATTAACATATGGCCCACCTCACACTGTGGCCAAATTTCCTGGAGTCTGTGCTAGGTTAAAAAGTGTTCTTTGTGAGGATGGGAGGCTGGTCTCAAGTTTAAAACTTGTTGTATTACGTACGTAGACATAGAGATAGTGCAGCATGTGAAGCTAGTACACATAGTGTACTATTGTTGATTGGCCTCATCCGATAACCTTTGTTGCAACGCACGCATACAATTATGTATTTGGAAAATATTTTTTGCCTCGTCATGACACCCACTCAGAGAAGCGACTCAAAAGCCATTCATAAATTTAGTAAATTTATCACAGGATATCATTTTATTACATACAACAGGTCATCAACCCACATCGACAACGAGGATACATTATAAATACTAAAGTTTTCATCACACAACAAATAACAAGCAATGCAATGAACTTCAACTCAACCAATCCTCGGCGTTGGAAGCGCTTGCTTTGAACCACAAGCAATTCTCTGGGAAGAGCCAGCTACTGTCAATCTCGAGACCAACGCATGACTGATCATCCAGGCTGAAGCAGCCTACTATATCACGACCAGGGTAGGGAACTACCACAATCTCCGACGTATAGATATAGTTGCTTCTCATAAATGGTAGTAACGTTGTGTCAACAACAGCTGGATCGCCTTTCACCATCATTGGATAGTTTGGTCCAAGGAAAAGCAAGTTTTCTCCAAGACTATCAATACTGAACCAGGGAGAAGGTGTTGGCGCTAGCACACTAGTATCCATCCTGAATACCATGCAGCGGGTGTTGGAATAGGTTCGGAGAGGGTGACCATGGGAGACAACACCTGCTTCCTCAGTAGTAACAATCTGAGTGCACTGTATATAGACAAGAAGAGGCGATCCATCGGAATTAGTTGCCAGGCGCCACTGAGTATATAAGTTCTGCTCATCCTCATGCTCGTGATCATCACCATCGTCATCTCCCCCTTGCTTATAATTTTTTTTCAAGTATAGGTGGTGGAATGTTCACAGGACCTTGGAAACACAAGAAGAAGGTTAATTAGTAGAGAAGGGAAACTTGCTAACTCGCATGCATGTGGATGAAACAGTTATAATTACGGTGGAAGACAAAGGTACCGAAACTACGAGGATCCCATGCAAAAACAGTGCCACGAGTGGTGGCAGCAAACACAAGACCCTCGTATTCAATTGCATAACAGTACACATCCGTGTATAGAAACTGATTTTTGAGCAATATCCATCCAGTCGAACCACGAAGGACGACAACAAACTTGTCGAAGATAGAAACAACTTGATAGTTCTTGTAATTCCAAGAGCGGTTGGGAACTCGAGAAATTGCTATCTTCCATAGACGACAATCACCATGATCATATTTGAACGTACGTAGATCATATCTGTGCTCAACCTCAGGGCACTCGGAGATTTTTGGAAGTGGAATCCACTGACGAGTGTATGCATTCACAAGTTCCCACTCGCAATTGTACCCAATATAAACAACCCAATCTCCTTGTGCACCTGCCCAAGCCTTTCCCTCAAGCGATGGCATCTTAACATCATCGGTATCATTATCAAGCGGCATCAACTTGCACAAGGCGAGGCTTACCTCGTCCTGCGCCAGTCAGCAGGGTCACGACGAAGAAGATAGGGGAGATCAAACCGCTCATGGACCCTTGGGTTCCTTGTAATGATGTTATTAGTTGAGTCGGGAATGTTCTTGAATGAACCTGCCATGCTGGCCGAGGTGATGACGTCGCACTGATCAATGAGTTCCCCCACCACGTCATCTTTCAGACCGGGGCAAGAATAACGGGGTCGTTTCCGGCTTGTTCCCTCCATGGAAAAGTCGATCACACAATGGCAGAAGGAAGGGTGAAGGCAAATGGAGGAGGGAGCAAGAGTGTGAGACAACAGTTCCAAATCGAGAGGGAAAGGCGAAGAGTCGGTGGACGGTTGCCAGTTTGCCACGGTACACGAAGAGGCGCCCTGGCCTACACGTCCTTTCGGAAATTGTACAAAAGGACTTGCCGTCGTCTCACTGACATGTTGGAACGGGACCACATGTCAACGAAGCATGGTGTGTAATTTCTTGTGCAAATGCGATCTGGCCGCGTTGGCCCGAGGTGCCGCATTAGTTATCGACCTTTATTTTTTAACATACAATCTGAGTGGATAGTTCCTGTGGTCATCACACGTGAGCGGATATATAGGTGGGCTAGGTGGGTAGGTGGTAAGTGCTAAAAGAGTTGATCTTGAAAAAATAGTTGATCCAATGCTTTGTTTTGTTTGGATTTTCCAACTATGACCATTGGATAGAGTGAATCAATGGCTTACGTTCAAAGTTATTCTCATACTATAGAATGATATAGGAACATAGAGAGATTTGGTTGATTTTATATCGCTGAATAATATAAAATATTATGAGTGAAGATGCTCCACCCCGAGGTTTGTTGCTCCTTCACGATCGTCGGGAATCTATGTTCTTCCACTCTTTCGTTTAAGACATGAGCTTTGTTCATCCTTTTGCCGACACGCGGGACATCTATATGCCTCCATTTTACAAAATCATACTATATGCCTCCATGACACGCGGGACATCTAGCATCAAGGTGGCGTGTCATGCAAGAAAATGGAGATATGAAGTGCTTAAGTGAATCGTGCACTTCGATGGCACCTAGTACTACGCAATATTTTTTCTCCTCGATGGCACGTGAATAGTGCATGTACTCAATGACAGAGCACGAGATGGTAGCCATGGAATGGCCGGCCCTTTTTGAAGAGAGTACTAATAAATAACTTTGATGTGCCCCGTCAACTCACAGAACGACGAGAAGCTTGCTTACTACGCCTTCTCCCTCGCCAACGCTGCTTGCGATGGCTCGCAAAGACGAGGAGAAACTTTTGCTTACAAGCGGTGGACGTGCAGCAGTTCATTTGGTGTCAGATTGCCAGAAGTACTACTGTAGTACCATCATTATTATTCGACTTCCGAAAGAGGAGAAGAGCCAAGCGCAAGGTCACCTACTAACCTAGTACAGTACTACTATAGCCAAAGCTGGTCCACCTTTTTAGAGCATGGTTAATTAATATAGGTGGCTCTTGCAATGACACATCATTTCGAAAGCAAGTACTCTCTTCAGAGGAACAAAGGAAGTGAAACAAAAGTTGGAGTGGATGCTAGATTGCCAATTAAAACATGATTACATAGGAAAAAAATCCTATAGCATTCTATCCTATGAATCAAACGACGAATGTAGGAAAATTATGAGGGGGGTCTCTCCAACAGTGTTCCTTGGCTCACACCCAGCATCACGGTGGTCGAACTTGGAGTCATTCATCTGGTACACGTGGCATCTCAGATCTGGACACAAGGTGACGCGACATCTCACTTCCTCCGCCATTTGAAGCGGCGCGCCGGTGGAGGGCTAGCATACTCCAATATTAGGTTGGCTCTATGTGATGTGGCAACTTCATATACTAACCGGATGCTGGCAATACTATTACGGTACTCACACTCCAAGAAGTGACTCGAAAACCATTCATAAATTGAGTCTATGACATGCATTTGCAAATGTACCGTTCGTTACATACAACAAGTCATCAACACACAACGACAACGAGGATACATGTTGGATTATAGATTATTTCCAACAAAACGTTCTAGCAAATACTAAAGTTTTCATCACACAACAAATAACAAGCAATGATATTAACTTCAACGCAACCAATCCTCGGTGTTGGAAACGCTTGCTTTGAACCATAGGTGCTCTGGGAAGGGCCAGCTATTATCAATATCGAGAGCAATGCAGGACTGATCATCCAGGCTGAAGCGGCATATATCAGGACCAGGGTAGGGAACCACCGAAATGTCTGAGGTATAGATACAGTTGCTTCTCATAAATGGTAGTAACATTGTGTCAACAAAGAACTGGATCGCCTTTCACCATCATTGGATAGTTTGGTCCAAGGAAGAGCAAGTTTTCTCCAAGACTATCAATACCGAACCAGGAAGAAGGTGTTGGCGCTAGCACACTAGTATCCATCCTGAATACCATGCAACAGGTGTTGGAATAGGTCCGGAGAGGGCGACCATGGGAGACAACACCTGCTTCCTCAAGAGTAACAATCTGAGTGCAATCGTATCTGAGACAAGAAGAGGTGATCCATCAGAATTAGTTGCCAGGCGCCACTGAGTATATAAGTTCTGCTCCTCCTCATGCTCGTGATCGTCACAATCGTCATCTCCCCGTTGCTTATAAAATTTTTCAAGTATAGGTGGTGGAATGTTCACAGGACCTTGGAAACACGAGAAGAAGGTTAATTAGTAAAGGGAAACTTGTGGATGAAACAATTATAACTACGGTGGAAGACAAACATACCAAAACTACGAGGATCCCATGCAAAAACAGTGCCACGAGTGGTGGCAGCAAACACAAGATCCTCGTATTCAATTGCATCACAGTACTCATCCGTGTGCAGAAACTGATTTTTGAGCAATACCCATGGACGACGAACCGTGGAATTGAAGGAAATATGCCCTAGAGGCAATAATAAAGTTATTATTTATTTCCTTATATCATGATAAATGTTTATTATTCATGCTAGAATTGTATTAACCGGAAACATAATACATGTGTGAATATATAGACAAACAGTATGTCACTAGTATGCCTCTACTTGACTAGCTTGTTAATCAAAGATGGTTATGTTTCCTAACCATGAACAAGGAGTTGTTATTTGATTAACAAGGTCACATCATTAGTTGAATGATCTGATTGACATGACCCATTCCGTTAGCTTAACACTTGATCGCTTAGTATGTTAATGCTTTCTTCATGACCCATACATGTTCCTATAACTATGAGATTATGCAACTCCGTTTACCGGAGGAACACTTTGGGTACTACCAAACGTCACAACGAATCGGGTGATTATAAAGGAGTACTACAGGTGTCTCCAAAGGTACTTGTTGGGTTGGCGTATTTCGAGATTAGGTTTTGTCACTCCGATTGCTCGGAGAGGTATCTCTAGGCCTTCTCGGTAATACACATCACTTAAGCCTTGCAAGCATTACAACTAATGAGTTAGTTGTGAGATGATGTATTACGGAACGAGTAAAGAGACTTACCTGCAACGAGATTGAACTAGGTATTGGATACCGACGATCGAATCTCAGCAAGTAACATACCGATGACAAAGGGAACAAAGTATGTTGTTATGCGGTTTGACCGATAAAGATCTTCGTAGAATATGTAGGAGCCAATATGGGCATCCAGGTTCCGCTATTGGTTATTGACCAAGAATAGTTCTAGGTCATGTCTACATAGTTCTCGAACCCGTAGGGTCCGCACGCTAAGGTTTCGGCGATGCTTATATTATGAGTTTATGAGTTTTGATGTACCGAAGGAGTTCGAGTCCCGGATGAGATCGGGGACATGACGAGGAGTCTCGAAATGGTCGAGACGTAAAGATCGATATATTGACGACTATATTCGGAGTTCGGAAAGGTTCGAATGATTCGGTATTTTTCGAGTACCGGAGAGTTACGGGAATTCGCCGGGAGAAGTATTGGGCCTTATTGGGCCCTGCGGGAAAGAGAGAGGCTGCCTAGGGCAGGCCGCGCCCCCAAGGCCTAGTCCGAATTGGACTAGGGAGGGGCCGACCCCTTCTTCTCTTCCCCTTCTTTCTCTCCTACTCCTACTAGGAAAGGAGGAGTCCTACTCGGTGGGAGTAGGACTCCCCCTTGGTGCGCGCCTCCCTTGGCCGCCACCTCCTCCTTGCTCCTTTATATACGGGGCAAGGGGGCACCCCATGACACACAAGTTGATCTCACGGATCTTTCCTTAGCCGTGCGGTTCCCCTTCCACCATATTCCACTTCGGTCATATCGTCGTAGAGAGCTTAGGCGAAGCCTCGCTACCGGAGAAGTCATATCGTCGCGAGCTTAGGCGAAGCCCCGCGTCGGTGGAGCATCAACATCGCCACCACGCCGTCGTCTTGACGGAACTCATCCCCGACACTTTGCTGGATCGGAGTCCGGGATCGTCATCGAGCTGAGCGATGTGCAGAACTCGGAGGTGCCAGACGCTCGGTGCTTGGATCGGTCGGATCGTGAAGACGACGACTACATCAACCGCGTTGTTATAACGCTTCCGCTTTCGGTCTACGAGGGTACGTGGACGGACACTCTCCCCTCTCGTTGCTATGCCATCACCATGGTCTTGCGTGATCGTAGGAAATTTTTGAAATTACTGCGTTCCCCAACAGTGGCATCCGAGCCTGGTTTTATGCGTTGATGTCATATGCACGAGTAGAACACAAGTGAGTTGTGGACGATACAAGTCATACCGCCTACCAGCATGTCATACTTTGGTTCAGCGGTATTGTTGGACGAGACGATCCGGACCAACCTTACGCAGACGCCACGCCGAGACCGGTTCCCTCGACGTGCTTTGCACATAGATGGCTTGCGGAAGACTGTCTCTCCAACTTTAGTTGAACCGAAAAGGCATACGCCCGGTCCTTGAGAAGGTTAAACGGAGTCTATTTGACAAACTATCGTTGTGGTTTTGATGCGTAGGTAAGAACGGTTCTTGCTCAGCCCGTAGCAGCCACGTAAAACTTGCAACAACAAAGTAGAGGACGTCTAACTTGTTTTTGCAGGGCATGTTGTGATGTGATATGGTCAAGACGTGATGCTATATTTTATTGTATGAGATGATCATGTTTTGTAACCGAGTTATCGGCAATCGGCAGGAGCCATATGGTTGTCGCTTTATTGTATGCAATGCAATCGCGATGTAATGCTTTACTTTATTACTAAGCGGTAGTGATAGTCGTGGAAGCATGAGATTGGCGAGACGACAACGATGCTACGATGGAGATCAAGGTGTCGCTACCGGTGACGATGGTGATCATGACGGTGCTTGGCGATGGAGATCACAAGCACAAGATGATGATGGCCATATCATATCACTTATATTGATTGCATGTGATGTTTATCCTTTATGCATCTTATCTTGCTTTGATTGACGGTAGCATTATAAGATGATCTCTCACTAAAAATTATCAAGAAGTGTTCTCCACGAGTATGCACCGTTGCGAAAGTTCTTCGTCTTTGAGACACCACGTGATGATCGGGTGTGATAGGCTCTACGTTCAAATACAACGGGTGCAAAACAGTTGCACGCTGAATACTCGAGTTAAACTTGACGAGCCCGGCATATAACAGATATGGCCTCGGAACACGGAGACCGAAAGGTCGAACGTGAATCATATAGTAGATATGATCAACATAATGATGTTCACCATTGAAACTACTCCGTCTCACGTGATGATCGGACATGGTTTAGTTGATTTGGATCACGTGATCACTTAGATAACTAGAGAGATGTCTGTCTAAGTGGGAGTTTAGTAATATGATTAATTGAACTTTAATTTATCATGAACTTAGTCTGGTAGTATCTTGCAAATTATGTTGTAGATCAATAAGCTCGCGTTGTTGCTTCCCTATGTTTTTATATGTGTTCCTAGAGAAAATTGTATTGAAAAATGTTAGTAGCAATGATGCGGATTGGATCCGTAATCTGAGGTTTATCCTCATTGCTGCACAGAAGAATTATGTCCTTAATGCACCGCTAGATGACAGACCTATTGCAGGAGCAAATGCAGACGTTATGAACGTTTGGCTAGCTCAATATGATGACTACTTGATAGTTTAGTGCACCATACTTAACGGCTTAGAATCGGGACTTCAAAGGCGTTTTGAACGTCATGGACCATATGAGATGTTCCAGGAATTGAAGTTAATATTTCAAGCAAATACCGAGTTGAGAGATATGAAGTCTCCAACAAGTTCTATAGCTAAAAGATGGAAGAGAATCGCTCAACTAGTGAGCATGTTCTCAGATTGTGCAGGTACTTCAATCGCTTGAATCAAGTGGGAGTTAATCTTCCAGATAAGATAGTGATTGATGAATTCTCTAGTCACCATCACTAAGTTACTAGAACTTCGTGATGAACTATAGTATGCAAGGGATGACGAAAACGATTCCCGAGCTCTTCGTGATGAAATCGACGAAGGTAGAAATCAAGAAAGAGCATCAAGTGTTGATGATTGACAAAGACCACTAGTCTCAAGGAAAAGGGCAAAGGAAGAAGGGGAACTTCAAAGAAGAACGGCAAGCAAGTTGCTGCCGAGTGAAGAAGCCCAAGTCCGGACCTAAGCACGAGACTAAGTGCTTTTGCTGCAATGGAACTGGTCACTAGAAGCGGAACTACCCCAAGTATTTTATGGATAAGAAGGATGGAAAAGTGAACAAAGGTATATTTGATATACAGATTATTGATGTGTATTTTACTAGTGTTCGTAGCAACCCCTCGGTATTTGATCTTGGTTCGGTTGCTAAGAGTAGTAACTTGAAACGGAGTTGCAAAATGAGCAGAAACTAGTTGAAGGGAAGTGACGATGAGTGTTGGAAGCAGTTCCAAGATTGATATGATCATCATCGCACACTCCCTATACTTTCGGGATTAGTGTGGAACCTAAATAAGTGTTATTTGGTGTTGAGCATAAATATGATTTGATCATGTTTATTGCAATACGGTTATTCATTTAAGTAAGAGAATAAATTGTTGTTCTGCTTACATGAATAAAACCTTATATGGTTACACACCCAATGAAAATGGTTCATTGGATCTCGATCATAGTGATACACATATTCATAATATTGAAACCAAAAGATGCAAAGTTAATAATGATAGTGCAACTTATTTGTGTAATCGCCGTTTAGGTCATATTGGTGTAAAGCGCATGAAGAAAAATCCATCTTGATGGACTTTTGGAATCACTTGATTTTGAATCATTTGATGCTTGCGAACCGTGCCTTTTGGGCAAGATGACTAAAACTCCGTTCTCGAACAATGGAACAAGCTACCGACTTATTGGAAATAATACATACCGATGTATGCGATTCAATGAGTGTTGATGCTCGTGGCAAGTATCATTATTTTACGACCTTCACAGATGATTTGAGCAGATATGCGTATATCTTCTTGATGAAACATAAGTCTGAAATAGTTGAAAAGTTCAAAGAATTTCAGAGTGAAGTAGAAAATCATCGTAACAAGAAAATAAAGTTTCTGCGATCCGATCATGGAGATGAATATTTGAGTTACGAAGTTTGGTCTTCTATTAATACAAAGTGGTATAGTTTCTCAGCTCACGGCTCCTGGAACACCACAACGTTATGGTGTGTCCGAACGTCGTAACCGTACTTTATTATGGTGCGATCAATGATGTCTCTTACCGATTTACCAATATCGTTTTGGGGTTATGCATTAGAGACAGCTGCATTCACGTTTAATAGGGCACCATCTAAATCCGTTGAGGCGACACCGTATGAACTATGGTTTAACAAAGAAACCTAAGCTGTCGCTTTCTTAAAGTTTGGAGTTGTGATGCTTATGTGAAAAAGTTTTCACACGATAAGCTCGAACCCAAATCGGAGAAGTGCGTCTTCATAGAATACCCAAAGGTAACTATTGGGTACACCTTCTATCACAGATCCAAAGGCAAGTTTTCGTTGCTAAGATGGATCCTTTCTAGAGAAGAAAGTTTCTCTCGAAAGAAGTGAGTGGGAGGAAAGTAGGACTTGATGAGGTAATTGTACCTTCTCCCTTATTGGAAAGTAGTTCATCACGTAAATCAGTTCCAAAGTGATTCCTACACCAATTAGTGAGGAAGTTAATGATGATGATCATGAAACTTCAGATCAAGTTGCTACCAAACCTCGTGAGGTCTTCCGAGCAAAATCCGCACTGCAGTGGTATGGTAATCGTGTTCTGGAAGTCATGTTACTAGACCATGATGAACCTACGGACTATGAGGAAGCGATGACGAGCCCAGATTCCGCGAAATGGCTTGAGGCCATGAAATCTGAGATAGGATCCATGTATGAGAACAAAGTATGGACTTTGATTGACTTGCTCGATGATCGCAAGCCATGTTAAATAAATGGATCTTCAAGAAGAAGACGGACATTGATAGTAGTGTTACTATCTACAAAGCTCGACTTGTCACAAAAAGGTTTTCGACAAGTTCAAAGTGTTGACTACAATGAGATTTTCTCAAACTGTAGCGATTCTCAAGTCTGTCCGAATCATGTTAGCAATTGCCACATTTTATGAAATCTGGCAAATGGATGTCAAAAATACATTCTTTAATGGATTTATTAAAGAAGAGTTGTATATGATGCAACCAGAAGGTTTTGTCAATCCTAAAGGAGCTAACAAAATGTGCAAGCTCCAAATGATCCATCTATGGACTGGTGCAAGCATCTCGGAGTTGGAATAAACGCTTTGATAGTGTGATCAAAGCATATGGTTTTATCTGAGACTTTTGGAGAAGCCTGTATTTACAAGAAAGTGAGTGGGAGCATTACAACATTTACGATAAGTATATGTGAATGACATATTGTTAATCGGAAATAATGTAGAATTATTCTGCAAAGCATAAAGGAGTATTTGAAAGGAGTTTTTCAAAGAAGGACCTCGGTGAAGCTGCTTACATGTTGAGCATCAAGATCTATAGAGATAGATCAAGACGCTTGATAAGTTTTTCAATAAGTACATACCTTGTCAAGATTTTGAAGTAGTTCAAAATGGAACAGTCAAAGAAAAGTTCTTGCACGTGTTGCAAAACGTATGAAATTGAGTAAGACTCAAATCCCGACCACGGCAGAAAATAGAAAAGAGAATGAAAGTCATTCCCTATGCCTCGGTCATAAGTTCTATGAAGTATGCTATGCTATGTACCAGACCTATTGTATACCTTGCTCACGAATTTGGCAAGGAGTACAATAGTGATCTAGGAGTAGATCCTTTGGACATTGGTCAAGAACATCCTTAGTGAGGACTAAGGAAATATTTCTCGATTATGGAGGTGATAAAAGAGCCCGTCAGAAAGAGTTACATCGATGCAAGCTTTTTACACAGATCCAGATGACTCTAAGACTCAATCTGGATACATATTGAAAGTGGGAGCAATTAGCTAGAGTAGCTCCGTGCGAGCATTGTAGACATAGAGTATTTGCAAAATACATACGGCTCTGAATGTGACAGACCCGTTGACTAAGCTTCTCTCACGAGCAAAACATGATCATACCTTAGTACTCTTTGGGTGTTAATCACATAGCGATGTGAACTAGATTATTGACTCTAGTAAACCCTTTGGGTGTTGGTCACATGACGATGTGAACTATGTGTGTTAATCACATCTGAGATGTGAATATTAGTGTTGAATCACATGATGATGTGAACTAGATTATTGACTCTAGTGCAAGTGGGAGACTGAAGGAAATATGCCCTAGAGGCAATAATAAAGTTATTATTTATTTCCTTATATCATGATAAATGTTTATTATTCATGCTAGAATTGTATTAACCGGAAACATAATACATGTGTGAATATATAGACAAACAAAGATGTCACTAGTATGCCTCTACTTGACTAGCTTGTTAATCAAAGATGGTTATGTTTCCTAACCATGAACAAGGAGTTGTTATTTGATTAACAAGGTCACATCATTAGTTGAATGATCTGATTGACATGACCCATTCCGTTAGCTTAACACTTGATCGTTTAGTATGTTAATGCTTTCTTCATGACCCATACATGTTCCTATAACTATGAGATTATGCAACTCCTGCTTACGGAGGAACACTTTGGTACTACCAAACGTCACAACGTAATCGGGTGATTATAAAGGAGTACTACAGGTGTCTCCAAAGGTACTTGTTGGGTTGGCGATTTCGAGATTAGGTTTTGTCACTCCGATTGCTCGGAGAGGTATCTCTAGGCCTTCTCGGTAATACACATCACTTAAGCCTTGCAAGCATTACAACTAATGAGTTAGTTGTGAGATGATGTATTACGGAACGAGTAAAGAGACTTACCGGTAACGAGATTGAACTAGGTATTGGATACCGACGATCGAATCTCGGGCAAGTAACATACCGATGACAAAGGGAACAAAGTATGTTGTTATGCGGTTTGACCGATAAAGATCTTCAGAGAATATGTAGGAGCCAATATGGGCATCCAGGTTCCGCTATTGGTTATTGACCAAGAATAGTTCTAGGTCATGTCTACATAGTTCTCGAACCCATAGGGTCCGCACGCTTAAGGTTTCGATAGCGGTTATATTATGAGTTTATGAGTTTTGATGTACCGAAGGAGTTCGGAGTCCCGGATGAGATCGGGGACATGACGAGGAGTCTCGAAATGGTCGAGACGTAAAGATCGATATATTGGACGACTATATTCGGAGTTCGGAAAGGTTCGAATGATTCGGTATTTTCGGAGTACCGGAGAGTTACGGGAATTCGCCGGGAGAAGTATTGGGCCTTATTGGGCCTGCGGGAAAGAGAGAGAGGGCTGCCTAGGGCAGGCCGCGCGCCCAAGGCCTAGTCCGAATTGGACTAGGGGAGGGGCCGCACCCTTCTTCTCTTCCCTTCTTTCTCTCCTACTCCTACTAGGAAAGGAGGAGTCCTACTCCCGTGGGAGTAGGACTCCCCCTTGCGCGCCCTCCCTTTGGGCCGCCACCTCCTCCTTGCTCCTTTATATCACGGGGCAAGGGGCACCCCATGACACACAAGTTGATCTACGGATCTTTCCTTAGCTGCAGCGGTGCCCCTTCCACCATATTCCACTTCGTCATATCGTCAGAGAGCTTAGGCGAAGCCTGCGCCGGAGAAGTCATATCGTCATGGAGCTTAGGCGAAGCCCTCGCGTCGGTGGAGCATCAACATCGCCACCACGCCGTCGTGGACGGAACTCATCCCGACACTTTGCTGGATCGGAGTCCGGGATCGTCATCGAGCTGAACGTGTGCGTAACTTCGGAGGTGCCGTGACGTTCGGTGCTTGGATCGGTCGGATCGTGAAGACGCACGACTACATCAACCGCGTTGTTATAACGCTCCGCTTTCGGGTTCACGAGGGTTCGTGGACGGACACTCTCCCCTCTCGTTGCTATGCCATCACCATGGTCTTGCGTGATCGTAGGAAATTTTTTGAAATTACTGCGTTCCCCAACAGGAATGAGTAAGGATGGCAACAAGCTTGTCGAAGATAGCTACAACTTCATAGTTCTTGTAATTCCAAGAGCGGTTGGGAACTCGACAAATTGCTATCTTCAGTAGACGACAGTCACCATGATCGTATTTGAACGTACGTAGATCATCTGTGTGCTCAACCTTAGGGCGCTCTTAGATTTTTGGAAGTGGAATCTGCTGACGAGTGTACACATTCACAAGTTCGCACTCGCAAACCCAATATAAACAACCCAATCTCCATTTGCGCCAGCCAAGGCCTTACCCTTAAGCGATGGCATCTTGACATCACACGTATCATTATCAAGCGGCATCAACTTGCACAAGGCGAGGCCTCCGTCGTCCGCGGCCATGTGAACATGCTTATAGCGAAGAGGATAAGGGAGACCAAACCGCTCCTGGACCCTTGGATTCCTTGTAATGATGTTATTAGTTGAGTCGAGAATGGGCTTGAACGAACCTGCCATGCTAGCTGAGGTGATGACGTCGCACCGATCAATGAGTTCCTCCACCACGTCATCTTTCAGATCTGGGCAAGAATAACGGGTCAAGCTTTCCGCTTGTTCCTCCATGGAGAAGACGATCGAACAATGGCAGAAGGAAGGGTGAAGGCAAATGGAGGAGGGAGGAAGAGCGTGCGACATCAGTTCCAAATTGAGAGGGAAAGGCGAAGAGTCGGTGGACGGTTGCCAGTTTGCCATGGTACACGAAGAGGCGCCCTGGCCTACACGTCCTTTCGGAAATTGTACAAAAGGACTCATCGTCGTCTCACTGACATGTTGGAACGGGACCACATGTCAACGAAACATGGTGTGTAATTTCTCGTGCAAAATGTGATCTGTCCGCGTTGGCCCGAAGTGCCGCATTATTTCTTGATTTTATTTTTTAATGGCGTGCCGTTCAGTTTTGAGGCACGACTAACTGGTACTGTTTGCAGAGAAAATATAAACTACTCTACCACTACTCCACCTCTAGTACTAGTAGTATAGAAAAGATATATAGGCTGGAGCTTCAGAGCTTTCTTGCTAAGGGCTACCCACTTGCTTCTCACACTATCACCCTCTCTCCAGATCTAAAAAAGACGGCCTCTCTCTCCCTCCTCACCGGTGGTCACAGATCCGCCGGGGAAGAAAAGGACGTGCAGCGTTGATGCACTCGTCGTCGGCGAGCGAGGTCACGCACTGACGACAAGGCCGTCCTCTCAGACCTAGCGCCCGCGCGGGATGGCCTCCGTCCCCAAGCTCGCTGTCGTAGTGCGTGCGGAGGACGACGACCACGAGCGAAGCCACTTCCCGCCGACCCTTAGGTATGTTATCTCTTTTCGAACCATACCCTTGTTATATTGCCCCATCTGCCAAGTCGCTGCATGTGGATCTTTTTCCACTCCACCATCTTCCCAATTTCCTCCTCTCGCTTTCTGCTAGTCACGCAGCATTTAAAAAACCTTAATTTGCACTATTAAAGGAAACCCTACTTCATGCAGACTAATCCATGTGCAGGTTGAATAAGGAAAGGAAGGGAGACTGTACTGTCCAAGAGAGTAGGCATCGAACCCGCATCTAGGTTGAAAAGGGGAAAATCAGTAGCTAAGGAACGAGTCTCGTGTCTCTTGGTTGAAGAAGGGTAGAAAGGCATGACAACGCAATAGAGAATGACCAGGTTGATCGGTTTGTTGTCCTCGCATAGGAAAAAGGTGGCTAAAGAGAACAAAAATGGGACGTAATCCACATATGCTGCCTGGATATTTGTTGCTCTGGGCAACCATACCTCCCTCACCACTCTATGCGTCCGTGGAGGTACATCATACTGGTGCGCCCACTGTCCGAATGGGCCTAGCATGTCCCTTAAACCAAGCACATCCTTATTGTCACTTTTTTGCTGTTAGTATAACGCCAGCAGTCAAGTCAAGCAATTCTACTGCTAAAGTGATGCCACATTTAACTAATGCTGCACTCAGCCTAATGCCACCGATAATTTTTTTGACGAAAAGCGGGGCCCTTGCTTTTCATTGCGTATAGAAGAAATAAACAGTTACAAAAACAAGATTAGAGAAGGAGGATTGGGGTTAGAGATACATCAAGTACATCGATGCAGTTCGGGGAGCTCTACAAGAGCCATTACTGCGCTTCGCCCAGCGTCAACCCAGTCCTTTGCTTCGACTTGAATCTTCAGAAACAGTTGTGCGGGGTGACAATAAATATTTCTGAATGTCCTATCATTTCTTTCTTTCCAGAGGTTTCACCAAACCAGGGCCAAAATTGATGTCCAAGATTTCGCTCTTTCCTTTCCCCTGGAAGCATTTGTTCACTGCCACCAGCTAACTATGGAATCGTCATGAACTGCCGCCATAGCCGGGCTCATGTTCAGCTTGCAGAGTGTCAGATGCCAAACTTCCTTCGCAAAAGAGCAATAAGTAAGCAGGTGGGCAGCAGTTTCAGGCTCTTGTAGACATAGCAGACACAACAGATTATGGGGCCACCCTCGCTTAGTAAGGTCATCCACCGTTAGACATCGATCTTGAGTAGCCAGCCAGATGAAGAACTGACATTTGGGAGGGCATCCGAGCTCCAGGCCAGCTTCGCATAAGGTGGCCTAATGTTGGCAGCAAGAGTGACAGCGTACGCCGAGCTGGAGGAAAACTGACCATCGTTTGTCCATCTCCAGGTTAGTGAATAATCTTGAGCCTGAGTGAGTTGGATCGGCTGCAACTCATTCCAAAGGTTCATGAATTGCGTGATGGCCTCTTGAGTTAACCACCAATAAATTTAAGCAATGCCATTTAATGTCACTGGATTATTTCAGGGTTAGCTGTTGATTGGGGATGTATTAAAGATTTTTCAAATTAAGGCATTCTAATCTTTGTTGCACAACCAAAGATACCAATGATGAAACTTGTTACTACCTTCAGATTTTTGCACTGTTAATGATTATAGATTACATACCTCACTTTCATGAGATAAGTTAATTTTTTTGTACAGTGTCACCAAAATGCCAAGGCACTGATGTCATTTTATTTTGGTTAAACTGCACGAGAAATTATGAAGACAAGAGGAAAGGTGAAGAGTGGGCACCTCCTCCTCCGGCTGTTCTCTTGATACGTTCGATCAAGTTTTTATGTTTGATCGATTATCAAGATTGGGATAGCAATTTTTAAGGTCCCCCCAGCTCGAAATCATATTTACCTTGGAGGTACATGGTTTGCAATTTTTTATACTGTCATTAGTTAATAATGCTAGTTACCTTAAGACTTTTGTATTCGATCTAATGCTCATGCACAGCTAGTATACCAATGCTGAAACCCGTTACCTTTACATTTTGTATTGTTAATTCTTATAGAAATCTTCCAGTGCTAGAGTTTATTGAAATCTATTCAAGAAAACCATTGTACTGCACTCGTTATAAAATAACTACTCTACTGTTGCACTAGCCACTGGATTAGTGTATATTTGTAGTATTCGAATGGTGTTGCATTAGCGTATGGACATCAATAAAGTGTGGCAAGCTTTCCCAGATGTGTGCTCAAGAAAATTACTACCTATTTTTTCTAAATACTAGACGTTTGGGTACTTTAAATTGAACCGCGAAAACGTCTTATATTAAGGAACAAAGGGTGTATAGTTCACTCAAATTATCCTGGTAAAGAAAGTCACACCTTTGTTAAAATTAATGTTCGTTATGTTATCGGAGGAGGTATAGTTCACTCAAAGGGTGTATAGTTCACTCTAATGCATGTCGACTACATACCTGACATCATGATGTAATATTCAGTCATTTCCTTTTGTTACAGTGTCACTGAATTGTCAAGGCGGTGATGGCATTTTATTTTAGTTGAACTGCACAAAATATGCTTAAAAGAAGAGGAAAGGTCAGGAATCGATCATTCTTTCGTAAAGAACTATATATGCCTTTCTGACATCTGCCGATGTTGCCTTATTTATTCCTTCAAACAGGTGGTTAGAAACAGTCTTGCTACCTTTTCCCATTAAGAAATTGGAATGCTTATATTTGTGAGTCTATGCTTCAACTATGCCACTTTTATAGTAATCACACTTTCAATATCTATGCAAATAGGGATGCTCGATTATAGTGGAACTGCACAAAAAGTCCAACTGGTTCAACATTAGGAGCATGTTTTCTTCCAAACCTTTATATCCAATTGGTGGCACTATGAGCTATTCATTAAGAAGGTACATGGTTTGCTACTATCTTGCTACTCTTTTTGTACTGTCATTAGAGAGTGATACTAGTGGTTTGCATGTGAATTTATTGGCAGGGTGGACCTACATTGGAGGTGCAGGACAAGATTCAATGATTGGATGCTCAATTTCGGTTGTATCGATTTCACCTCTTCCATCACTGCGAACATGGATATCCTTGGTTTGATGAAAAATAGGCGCTATATTTCTGCTCTGAACAAGCAAATAAATTCAGTATGAAATTGTCGAGGGCAAAACATGACTGTATCAAATTGTCCAGTGCAAAACATGACAAATGCTAAGTGGAAGAGACATGTTTAAACCGAAAATACAAGGTGGGGTATATGTTTACTAGCTGCTTGATATTTGTGCAGACAGAGATGTTCCGCCTGCTGTTATTTGGCAAACACACAAAGTGACCGCAATTTTGGTTGAACTGCACAAGAGAATAGTATAGTCACTTGCATGCGATTGCCATTTGAAAATAGACACGTAAAGATTGGATAGTCACTACATGGACTGCAGAAAAGTAGTAATCTTGTACTATTTATTGGCCAAAACTAGGTGCTTCATTGCTTTGGTCCGATTATACAATGGGCATCATTTTGCCTAAGTTAAAGTTTGTATTCCGAAAATAGTCTCGCCGTGTGATCGAGAGAAGACCAAATCATATTGCAGTGGATGTTCCTCCATCATGTGTGGTTCATTCTCATGGTTCCAGCTGTTGGTGAAACCACTTGATAGAGGCGAGGGTGTCCCGATCTTTCGATGAGATGATAACTATCGATTTGGTGGAGACGACTTTGACGATCCGACTACAAACGTGCACGACGTTGCGCCTTAGCAATCGCTAAACCAACTCCGAGAGGTTATTGACCACTGGAGCACGATCAACTCGACCACGAAGGTCTATTCCTGCAAGCAATCGAAGAACAAGCAAGAATATGATAAAGCAATCTGAATATTGCGAATATATATGAAGTATTGATAATGGTGGGGATCCGTAAGCGGTCTTGGTGCAGTCGTTGGACACAAACAAAGTACACGAAGTTGCAATGGCTAACTTTTAACTAAACAAATCCCCCAAAGAAAAAGCTACTAGATGGATCTACTTATATAGGATCAAGGGGTGGCGGCCAAGGAGGTGGTAGGACGTCCCAAGGCAGCCTAAAACTAACCCTAGGTCGTACAAGGCCAATGGGCCCAAGCGGAGGTGACGTAACACCTTTGGACTTGTAGTTTGACTCGGATTCTGCTGCAAAGCATCAGATTGTTTCGTCCATAACTCAACGCTCCGGACGAATTTGAAGGTGAATCCAATTGGGTTGGAAGGTGCACGAAATCTATTTTCCAACAAAAAAGAATCACCCAATTTGGAGTCCGGATGAAAAAGTTATTGACGTTTTGAGTCAGGTATGTCTGTGCAGTCCGAATCTGAGTCCGAACGTGAGAGACTTGGACTCTATCTTCTCTTGGTCCAAAAGTGACGTGAGAGGACTTTTGAACAGCACCTAAACTTCTCCTTTCCCTTATCTTCATATGTGTATTGTACAAATGTCCCATACACCTACAATTAGACAAAACACAAAAGTATGTGATGTATTTTGTTCGGATAACATAAATAGATTATTGAATAGTTTGCACTAGAAATCACACGACAAATATGCATGTATGCAATATTTTGGTCTTATCCAAGGTAGTCATGTCCTCATCATCCTCCACTTCTTGAAAACAAAGCCGTCCTCGGCGGTTCTTAGTCTGAAATGTGGCTAACAAAAGAGACAAGGTGTACATGTTGTATATGTATATGTCATCCATTTTATTTCCTTGATTTTTGCACATATGACACATAAATAGATGAGTAACTTGCATAGTTCATAAAATCTAAAGCCAAAACATTATCACAAGAAGTAGAAGGCATGAAAATATTGCAACTCAGTTTGCACATATAAGTGAAGCTCTTATTCATTTCAAAAGATTGACAATGTTCATCATTAAACCATCCCAACATTGGTGAATAAACCTTACTTGCATCAAGTTTACATGCTACAACATGCTTAAATAAGTAAACATGCAATAAGTCATTCGATACGTAATCATCACCAAGATTAGAGGTCATATCAAAATGATTAAATATGGATTCTTTTGCATCAACAATTAATTCAATGGGTGCACTCAAAATTGTTGGTATTTCAGTTGTTTGATCACATGGCAAAGTCAAATTATCAATATAATCCTCTAAAATAGGTGGTGTGATCAAAGTAGTGGGTAGCTCAACACATGATGTATTCAAGTTAACTAGGCATGCATCATTCTCATGTAAAAGTGGAAAATCTGTACCTTTGTCATTACCTCTTATAGTCAACTCAGATGATGCAGGCACTCTCGATGATGATGTGTCACATGGTGGAGATGATGTAGTCCTCGCAACAACGGATGTGGTTGTCATAGTACGCCTAGTAGTTGAATAAACATCTGTATCAACAGTTGGAATGTGCACCGGCGCTTGTTCTCCTTATGGGCAACACGTCGTTTTATTTCCTGCTCAGCTTTGCAAGCAAGACGAAACAAATGGTCCATAGGATAACACTCTTCATGAATTAGTATCTCCTGAATATTATGGTTTAATCCTCCCCAAAATCTATCCATAAAATCTTCTTCACTTTCTTCTAAAAATGAGTGCAACAAGGTAGTTTGTAAATCATCATAATATTTTGTTACGGTGTCACTACCTTGTTTTAAATGTTCCATTTTTTAATCATGCCACGAGTATAATAAACATCGCATTTAATCTATCTCTCATGACATGTTTTAAATCATCCCAAGTATTAGGTACATAATCAGGGTGTAACCGACAATATTCACTCCACCAAACTAGAGCATAACCAGTGAAAGAACCAACCGCAACCATAACTTTTTACGTTCATCAAAATTATGGGAAGCAAATATATTATTTATGTCTAACTCCCATTCAATATATAGAGGAGGTCTAAAACGGCCATTAAATGGTGGTATAGAAACATGAACCTGATCATGTGCATTTGGATGTTTGTGCACCTCTCGTGACGGTTGTGGTATTTGCATAGGTGGTGGCATGTCTCCGCGATCGACAAAGCCCATGAATTGACTCTGGATCCTGTCATGATTAGTAGAACAAGAAACAAAATCCAAAAATAATGTTTCTATAACTACTAGGATGTGGTGGTAAAACGCTCACAAGTAAAGCAAATATCAATGTCTTACAAGTTCTTACCATGCAAAGAAAGGCGGTGACAGTAAACCAGCGTGTCAAGTAACTCTGAAGATTGTGTAAAGAGATTGCGGGGAGCGTATGTATACACGGTGTAGAAATATGTGGAGCTGGGTTGGCTATATATGGTAGCAAAAGATTAGCAATAATCAATTCAAAGATGCAATGTTGAATAAACGCTCAACGACAGTCTTGTGCTGGTCCTAGGCTAGACCGGACTAGAGACGCGAGCCTAGAACACTAATGAGGTCACGGCGTAGCACAACTAGCATCAATGAAGGATAATGAGTAGCTCTAGACAGCAAGATATAAGTGAAGAGCACAATGACAGTAAAGATAATGAAAAACAACTGCCAAGCAGGATATACAACAACTCTCTCTCCAGTTTTCCTCTTGAAAAGTTTGAGCCAATTTTCTGATAACTGTTTTCAAAGAATGCTACTAACTCAAGCTTTCCAATGCAAAAAGAATCACTCAATTCCGAGTTGATATGAGGAGTCAAAAAATTCTAAAACTGATTTGAAAAACTAGAATAAGCTGTGTTCTCGAACTTCGGAGGGAATAAATACCTATTTAGAAGCCGTTTTTGTGGGGCCATATATTGAACTAGCTTCTGCATCTATTTAGATGCGGCTCGTCTCTTGCTTTAATTTGAGTACTCGCGGAGCCAAAACGGACTTCGTATGAGGAAATTATGCCTGTTTTACTGAACAGTGCACAAAACAGATTCCAATCCGAATTCAGCTACGAGATTGAGTCTAGATAAATCCGAACTTTGTTTTTTTTCTTCTCTCTTTTTTTTCCTCAGACTTTTTTCTTTCTCTTTTTTTTCTCTGACTTTTTTTTTTACTTTTTTTTCTCTTTTTTTTCTCTCTTTTTTTTCTCTCTTTTTTTTCTCTTTTTCCAAAACAAACTAGATAAGATGCAGATTGGATCAAGCGAAGATGTGAATGACCTCAACTATGATTATGACAATGAATAGTGCATAGCACGTGGTGGAAATTGATGGATGATATGGTGGACAGTGGAAGGGATAATGATGCAGCGGCGGCGTGACTAATGTGAATGTAACTCGAAACTCTAAAGGAACAAGACACTAAGACCAGCAACTCGACACGACGATGCAACCGATAATTCAATAATGCAAACAATGAAAAGAAAATTGCAAAGGCTTGGACTGGCTAGGACAAATGATGAATAGATCTAACTTTTTTTTGTGGCTTTTTCTTGGACAATAGGTAAGAAAATAAATCTAATCTAGAGATAATTGGAAATTCTCACCGAGCAACCTGAAAACTGATACCACTTGATAGAGGCGAGGGTGTCCCGATCTTCGATGAGATGATAACTATCGATTTGGTGGAGACGACTTTGACGATCCGACTACAAACGTGCACGACGCTATGCGCCTTAGCAATCGCTAAACCAACTCCGAGAGGTTATTGACCACTTGGAGCACGATCAACCTGACCACGAAGGTCTATTCCTGCAAGCAATCGAAGAACAAGCAAGAATATGATAAAGCAATCTAAATATTGCGAATATATATGAAGTATTGATAATGGTGGGGATCCGTAAGCGGTCTTGGTCTGGTCGTTGGACACAAACAAAGTACACGAAGTTGCAATGGCTAACTTTTAACTAAACAAATCCCCCAAAGAAAAAGCTACTAGATGGATCTACTTATATAGGATCAAGGGATGGCGGCCAAGGAGGTGGTAGGACGTCCCAAGGCAGCCTAAAACTAACCCTAGGTCGTACAAGGCCAATGGGCCCAAGCGGAGGTGACGTAACACCTTTGGACTTGTAGTTTGACTCGGATTCTGCTGCAGCATCAGATTGTTTCGTCCATAACTCAACGCTCCGGACGAATTTGAAGGTGAATCCAATTGGGTTGGAAGGTGCACGAAATCTATTTTCCAACAAAAAGAATCACCCAATTTGGAGTCCGGATGAAAAAGTTATTGACGTTTTGAGTCAGGTATGTCTGCAGTAGTCCGAATCTGAGTCCGTAACGTGAGAGACTTGGACTCTATCTTCTCTTGGTCCAAAAGTGACGTGAGAGGACTTTTGAACAGCACCTAAACTTCTCCTTTTCCCTTATCTTCATATGTGTATTGTACAAATGTCCCATACACCTACAATTAGACAAAACACAAAAGTATGTGATGTATTTTTGTTCTGGATAACATAAATAGATTATTGAATAGTTTGCACTAGAAATCACCTGACAAATATGCATGTATGCAATATTTTTGGTCTTATCCAAGGTAGTCATGTCCTCATCACCACTTACGTTTGCAAGAGGAATCGTAGACTTCATAAACAAATTTGTCAGTCTGTACTGAATGTTGGCCAAGAGAAGCATCCATGTTAGTAGGAAGAACATATGTTTTTTTCTAGATCTTTGCTTTGGAGCTACATATTTTTATATGATCTGTGAATCATTGAGATGCATTAACATGTTGATCTTATATATGGGAATCGTACTAGTTGGTTTTAGTTGTGGCTGATCTTTTCTTTTGGAGCTACATATTTGTATATGATCTGTGAATCATTGAGATGCATTATCAGTTCCTTATATCTGTTCGCTCAGTGTTTACAAGTTACTGATCGATCACTAGCTAGCCTACTAATGCGCTCCTGGCAGTTTTAGTTGGGACGCAAGATCCGAAGTGGTAGTTTTTTGAATAAAAATGCCCACCTATGAAGAAACTGACAAGCTGCTCTAAAAAAATGCCATGCGAATATGAAGAAACTGCCAACGAAAACGTTCGCAAATGCGTTATCTCCCAGCTAAAGTTCATCAACTAATGCCCTCGGCTGCAACTCGTTGCATGCTGCTCCGCATACTGGCTACGAGTGATTTTGAGTGCCTGCATGAAGCCGGCCGTAATTAAGGCAGCTAACTGATGCGAAAAAATATGCGATTTAATTGTTGCGGGCCTTTTAAATCCGTGGAATCATTATTGACAAGGAGGGAGATGATTCAAGTGCACTCATTTGACCGTCATGCTGGCGTGCGACCCAGCACGGACGGGACAGGATGGCATAGTCAGAATTTCAGTTTCTCTAGTTTTCCATGGCAAGCTGGCCCGCTAAGCCATGCCTGCTTAATTACGCATTGAATTCCGATGACCGTCGCGCTAACTTCCGCCTATAAGTACTGTTTCCCGGCCTTCTATGGTGGCACCATGACCCAACTCGCCCTATCCTCATAAGCCCCCACCGGCCCGACGTAGGTCGCCTCTTATCCTCGCTCTCACTACGTCCGCCAGGCCCCCGCCCATCCGCGATAGGCGAGGCCGGAGGCGGTCACCGCCGGAAATAGTGTTCAGTTTTTCACCGGAAGGCAGACGGAGGGAGGAGGCATTCTATCGGTCTTTAGATGGCAATGTGGAGATCGAGGACTTGTTGGAGCGCGACCGCCTGGCAGAGGAGCAGGAGTTGTTGGAGCGCGACCGCTTGGCGGAGGAGCAGCTTATAGCCAATTTGCGCCGCCAGCGGGACATGGAGCAGCAGCGCACCGACGCTCTGAGTCGCCAGCAGAGCGCCCGCAACTGGGCCGACTACGTGGAGGCCAGCGCCCGGCAAATAGCCCTGGAGGCTGCCGGGCACGCACGCATTCGCGACGCCAATTTTTACTACCAACTCGTCAAGTGGGTTTCTCGCTTAGAAGCCGAAGCTTTGGTGGACCACGCCGGCATGGAAAGGATAACGCAGCAGTAACGCTACTCTATCGCACCTCTGGCAAGTCCGAGGCGAGGCGGAGGACGCCGGTGCCGGCGTTTAGCGTGTACCGCAGATGGCGGCCGGCATCATCTAGTTAGCTAAGAGTAAGTTAGTACTTGTACGCTACTAGAGTATTAGTGGGAGTAGATAGTTAACTTGGCTATGATGGTTGTCAACGTGGAAGTTCAATACTCTATGTGTGGATCAGACCTGTTACTTTGCTCTGAATGTTGAACTTTCTGTTTGAACATATGGAATGGGCTGTTATTTTTTAAATGGGTATTTGTCCTCCACGGGTTTAGAGGCTGACTTGTGGGCCTACAAGTTGACGCGTACACAATCAGGAGATGATTGTACGTGGAGAGGATGACATGACGAGGACCCGCCAAGGTCATGGCAAGACGCAAGCAAGTGCCTCCTTATTTCAAGCCAATAAAAAATGGCTCCTCCTAATGGATTCGACATCTAGGTCCCATGCCATTGTCAATGTAGTCAATAAACGAGAGAATTACAACGAGCGGCCGACACCAGGGACCCAAAGCTTTCGCCCATTTATTTTTGTTTTGGGTTAATTTGATAAATGCCACTTCAAATCTGGTGTTTCGAGAAATGCCATCGCAATTTCAAACTTTGAAAATGCCATTTCATGCCATTTCGGTGGCATTTTTCAAGTCCGAGTGGCATTTTCAAAGTTTGCAAATTAGATGGCGTTTTCCAAAGTTTGCAAAAATTGCAGTGGCATTTTTCAAAGTTTGGAAATTGCAGTGGCATTTTTATGAATCGCCATAATTGGAGTGGCATTTATTTAATTTGTTTTTGAGACGGAAGCAGGGTGTCAATTGGGCTGTGCGGGGCACTCTGGCCTATCTAGACAACCTTCTCTTTTATGTTTACCACAGACCAACCCAGTAGTTTTTTTTTCTGAAATGGCTACCCTAGTTTTTTTGTGATTTGCCAAGTAAGTCGCTTTGTCAGGCCTATTGGGCTGCAAATCTTTCAAGACGAGGAGAGCTTCATTTGGCAGGATGAGAAAATGGCCTATCAGAAATGAGAAATGGGCTGTACATTTTTAGAACACATCAAACCGGCAATTAGTTTACAATTTCTTTTTTTCATTTCGAGATTTTAAATTGCATTAATTTTTATGCGTGGAAAATTTGTTTGATTTTATATTGATATACATTTATTTTTAAAATCAGTTTGAATGTGACTCAAAATTTCGGGATTAAAAACAGTTCGGACAGCACCGAAATATGCAAAATTTCGTATAATTTTTTAACCGTGGCCACAATATGGGTTGTAATGCTAACAAAAAGAATATGCGCTCCAAAGAAAAACCTTAAGAATTAGCAAATGGGCTTTAAATTATTAGTAATAATAGCAGATGGGTTGTATGTTGTTTACCACGGATTTGAGGCTTTCCTAAAAAAAAGGTTGACGCACAAGCAGTGACTATTGGATGTCCATCCAACGGCCATCGTGCTTATTCAATCTCTGCTCTTCCTGCTCCAGCCGCTCAAACAAGCGCCGGCAGGACTTCCTGCTCCTCCTCCCGCTGTCACCAGGTTGCCACGCAGGCCTCACCGCCCCACCGTACTCCCGTCGCTGGCCTAGCCATCCCTCTACTCACCCACACGTGCTGTTATTCCCCGGCGACGGCAGACGAACCAGTAAACCCTCGTACAGTCGTACTACAATCCGCGTGGGAAACAACTACCGAGTCTTCCCTGCCTTCGTGTCGTTCCCTTCCTAGGCCTCGCCATCGTCCACCACCCTGGTGCTCTCGGCGCGGCCTGGTCAACGTGGTCAATGACCGACATGCATCTGTAGTGGACTATATGTGGAGAGGCTGACAGCTGGGTCCAGGGCCGCACACAAGGAAATGCCTCCTTATTAAGCCAAAATAATGAGTCCTCCACCTGACATCTGGGACCCACTGGAAGGGCCTCTGTATTTGACGAAAAAAACGTTACCGCCGCTGACAGCTGGGACTCACCAGCTATATGTTCGCACGCAAGGAAGTGCGTCCTTATTACGCAAAAAAATGAATACTCCCCCTGCTAGCTGGGACCCAGTATAGTGGTAGGCTGACTTGTGGGCCTATTAAGTTGACGGGGACGGAGGGCTTTGTCAACTTAGTCAGTATGCACGATTCTAGCTCCAGTGACCGTACGATGTCCATCCAACGGCCGTACGTAGTGCTTCTTCAACCTGTGGTCTTCTTGCTCCAGCCGCCCAAACCAGCGTCGGTCGTGCCTCATGCTCCTGCCTCCCGTGGCCGGCTGCGATGCGGCGGAGGCCTCACCACCCCCTACTACTCCCACCGCTGGTCAGGCCATCCCTCTACTCACCCACACCCCCTGTTATTCTGCGGCGACGACAGCCTTACACCGCAGCGAACCAGTGAACCCTCATACTCCTCTACGCGTGGGCATCCACTACCGCGTCTTCCCCGGCTCCATGTCGTCCCCTTCCTAGGCCTCGCCGTCGTCCACCGCCCTGGTGCTTTCGGCGCGGCATGGTCAATGTGGTCAAGAAACGACTTCCATCGGAGGAGTACTGTACGTGGAGAGGCTGACAGCTGGGTCCACGACAGCCGCAAGGAAGTGCCTCCTTATTACGCGGAAAATAATTATTCCTCCACCTGACAGCAGGGACCCACCGGACGGGCCACCGTATTTGGCGAAAAAACGTTTCCCCCTGACTGCTGGGACCCACCGGACGGGCCACCGTATTTCGTGAAAAAACATTCCCCCCGCTGTCAGCTCGGACTCACCGGAAGTGCCGCCTTATTACGCACAAAAAAATGAATACTCCCCTGCTAGTTGGGACCCACCTTGGTGGGTGGCTGACTTGCGGGCCTACGAAGTTGACGAAGACGGAGGGCTTTGTCAACTTAGTCACTATGAACGATTCTAGCTCCAGTGACCGTACGATGTCTGATGAGCACATCCCAGGTTCACCTCGTTTATCATCTTCTCCTGATGATAAATCTCAGCCATCAAGTGAAGCTTCTACAAAGAAGATCTATTCGGGTCCCAGGACAAGGAGCCGTGCCAAACAAATAGCACAAGAGGTGAACGCGCTCCTAGCTTATCATAATTCAAATGACCATGAGAACTTTATACTGCCTAAATCTCGTGTGCTGATTTTACTTAGGTACAATGTCGAGGACAACCAACAACATTCAGCACATGAAGAACCAAGTTTTGGAGCCCATTCAACAAGTTTAAAGAGAACAAGTTTCAACTCTGATGAAAGCCTTGTTTTGGTGACAAGGACAACTAGTTACGCCGCAAGGAAGAATAGCAAGCCATCTCAACACTCTATTGTTGCATGTGCAGTTCCAGAATTCATCCCAGAACTTGCTGAATCATGCAATGCAAATATATGAGCATCCAGCATGTGTGGGAGTACAAAATGGAGAGCATATGAAGTCTACTTTCAGGAAAATCAAACGGTGCATCATTTGGAGTCCTGAGTCAAAGGATATGAGAGTTCCAATGCAAGCTGTCCAGGGCATTAATTGCTGCGCGAGGCTCCATGAGTTTGCTCCCTTGACCAGCTGGTTAGCACGAATTTGAGCCCCTCTTTTGGCCTGGTTTCACACCTAAACTAGGAGGGCTGTTCCTAGTATAAATACCCCTTCCCCCACTTCAGCCACAACTCTTTGGCAATTTGATTTCAGCATAGGTTAGCTAAGTGCAACCAGAATGTTGTTTCAGAGTTCACTTCCTCCTTAGCTCTTGTAATCTTGCCTTGTGAGAGGGTAAACTCACTTTGTGATTTTACAACAGCAGCCGTTGAGGTGGCGACCAGTTCGTGCTTCCAACCTCGTGCGTGGTTGCGTGGATTGGAACTAAGAGTGTGGTTGGGCGAATACTTGTCGCTGGTTGTTGCATTTGCAATAGTTAGCTTCGGTCTCGTCAGGTTGCACTAGTTATCCTTTACCCGACAGCGTTGTTGGTTGGGATCGAGGGTTTCCTTCGTACCCTTCATGTGGCGTTGATTCGCAACATAGAGCAGATTCTCCATGAAGATTGGGCAACCCCGTATCATCTTGGTATCAGAGCTTCGGTTGACACGGTAGGATCTTGTATCCCTAGTTTAGTTTGTGTTCTTGTTCATCCTAAAAGTCCAGAAAATAGCCCCACAAAAAATCCCTTTACCTAGCCCTTTGTCGCCTTTAATCTGTTATTTGGTGAGTTTTATCAAGTTCTTGTCCACTAGATCTTTGTTTTTAGTTGCTGAGTTTCCCCCCATCCAATCTTGTGTGTTTGTGTTCATTTTCATGCACAGATTTCAGATCTGCATCCTCCACCAAATCATGCATATGTTTGTCATTCGGAGTCCATTTTGAGTGTTTTTGTGCATTTTGAAAAGCCCACAATGTGTGCTCTCCATTCATTCTTGTTAGATCTGATTCCCATCGTCTTTTCCACCCAGTAAAATCAGATCAGTTAGGTATTGTGTTTGCTGCCAAAGTTTCAGCTGCATGTTCTTGTTGGTTGACTTCATCTATTGTGATTTTCGTGATTCCCCCAAAGTGTGTGTTCATATCCAAGTCCCTTGTTGAAAGTTTGTCAAAAAAAGAGCAAAAAAACGAGGCAAAAAAAAAAGAGATCTGCCCAAAGAAAGAAAGTGTGTGCAAGAAGCAAAGGAGAGAAAACTTGGGACTGTTCTTCACTTATATCTTGAGAAATCCATGTTTGTGTTGTGTGCTGAAACGTGTCAAGTGTGCAAAGTCTTCAATCCTTGCTTGCAGCAAATTTGATTCCTTGGCGAGAGTTGCATGTACCTCACGTACATCTCATTCAGCAACTAAATGCATTATAATCTTGTGTGGATGATTACTTGGTTCAACAATATCTAGATTGTAGATTAGTGCATCTTTTGCTACATATATACCCCACCCAAACTCCACCAAACAGCCCCGCATGTGCAACCCTAGACTTGTATTCGCTTGATTATCACTCTTTGTATACCAACCACCGACACCACGGTTGAGCATGATTCTGCTCTCATTTGGAAGTTACATGAGCTTCGGTTGGTAAGTGAGGTGAGCTTGAGTTGTTATCCACATATATGCTTCTAGTACTATGGGCTTTTGGAAAACTAACCATGGTAGGTGAAGAAAACGAGTATGATATTGAAGGAAATGGGCATCTCAATCAGCCCGTCACACGGTTTCACTTCAACGCATTACGTGATCATCTACGCCGAGAGTTCAGAAACAACCTTGACCCAATTGAAGAGAAGCAAGACAAGTTGTCGAGAGATTTGCAGCAACTTATGGGTAATGTTGATGAGCAACTCACTCAGAACATGGCAGCCATGAGGACTGGTATTGTTGCTGATATTGTGCGAGAGCTTCATCAAAATCGAGAAGATGCAAGTGTCCATGGTGAAGAACAAAATGTAACTGATGGGGAAGGTGCTGCTTCCAATGCACAAGCTAGAAGAAACCATGCTCCTGCTCCCCATGCCATGAGAACTCCCGGTCCCGGACGTGGAAATGATCATGGTAATGGACGTGGTCATCATGAAACTACTGCTGGTCGTGGTCTTAGAGGAGGCCACCGAAGAGCAAATCTGCACCATGAAGGTAGTGGAGATGAGTTTGATGAAGATGAAGAAGGCATGCACCAGAATGACAGATTTCATCATCGTAGAAACTATGGTCGTGGACGGCAGGAGGAGGAGAGGTTTGGAAATCTGAAATTTACTATGCCCAAGTTTGATGGTGGATCTGATCCAGAAAGTTATCTCACATGGGAATTGAAGGTTGACAAGATTTTCCGCATGCACAACTACTCTGAAGAGAAGAAATTAGCAATGGCCTCACTTGAGTTTGAAGAGTATGCTTTAATTTGGTGGGAGCAAGTTCAGATTCAGCGAGAAGAAGAAGGAGAGCCTGTTGTTGCTACATGGACAGAAATGAAAAGAGAGATGAGGGCAAGATTTGTCCCAAGGCATTATAGACGTGACATCTTTGATAAGCTCCAGAATTTGAGGCAAGGAAAGTTATCGGTTGAGGAGTATCATAAGGAGATGGAGAAGGCAATGATAAGAGCCAACATACATGAAGATGAGGAGCAGTCCATGGCAAGGTTCCTCTATGGGCTGAATCCTAATGTTAAACGAGTGGTTGATTTGCAGCCATATCGCAATGTAGTAGAGCTGGTACATCTTGCTTCTAAGGCTGAACGTCAATTGCAAGAAGACTCAAGCAAAACAGAACTACGCCCTTCACAGCTCGAGCTACATCAAGTGGGAGTAAGTTTATACCTCAATTCAACGTTGGTCGAGGTATTATGACTAGTTCGGTGGTGGAAATCAGCCCCATGCACGCAGCAGCCACGAGCAGAAATGATGCATCAAATTCGAAGGAGAAGAGCAAATTTGCAGCTCCTAGTTCATCCTCCATTGGCTCCACGGGGAAAACTAGTGAGATAGAGTTCTTTACATGTAAGGGATGTGGCCACATGAAGAAGGATTGTCACAACAAGCGTACCATGCTGATCATTGGGAATGGAGAATATGAGTCTTGTAGTGAACCTGAAGAAGAAACTGAAGATGGTGATGGTTCAGATGGTGATGAGCAAACCTATTGTGATTATGAGCAAGGTGCATCTCTTGTTTTCACTAAAGTTTTGAGTGTGCAGATCAAAGAAGCTGAGAATGGACAATGACACAATCTGTTTCAAACAAGAGCCAAAGTGCAAGACAAGGTATGCAAGGTAATTGTTGATGGTGGGAGTTGTCACAATCTTGCAAGCAAAGAAATGTGTGATAAGCTTGGGCTGAAGCTGCTACAACACCCTCATCCATATCATATACAATGGTTCAGTGAATGTGGAGAGATTAAGATCACACACATGGTACATGTGCATTTCAAGATTGGAGATTATAATGACACCGTTGAGTGTGATGTGGTGCCAACGAAGGTGTGTCACTTGTTGTTGGGCAGACCGTGGCAATATGATCATTCAGCTCAACATTGTGGCAGAACCAATCAATACACCATCAAGTGGAGAGGAAAAGACTTGGTGCTTAGACCCATGACACCCCAACAAATCATGGCTGAGCACTTGCGAGAAAGTTTCAAGTAAAAATAGTGAGTAAGAAAGAGGGAGAGAAAAGAGCGAGAGAGAGATCCACAAATCGGTGAGTGAGCGACACAAGCCAAATCTGAGAGAGAAGAATAAAAGAGAGGGAGAGAACTTAGTAATGTTAGCCACCAAATCAGAACTGAGAGATGTGAGGCTCAACCCAAATCAAGTGGTCGTTGTACATGTGTACAAAGATGCTTTGCTTTCAGCTAACGACTTAACATGTCTCCCTAGTGCTGTTTGTGATGTCTTGCAGGAATTCAAGGTTGTTTTTCCGGAGGAAGTACCCGCTGGTCTACCTCCCTTGCATGACATAGAACATCAGATTGACCTCATTCTAGGAGCATCACTTCCGAATCGACCTCCCTACCGCACCAATCCTGAAGAAACAAAGGAGATACAAAGGCACGTACAAGAACTTTTAGATAAAGGTTATGTGCGTGAAAGCTTAAGTCCTTGTGTTGTACCTGTGATTTTGGTGCCCAAGAAAGATGACACATGGTGATTGGTAATGGATTGTAGGCCTATCAATATTATAACTATTAGGTATCGTCATCCTATTCCTAGGTTAGATGATATGCTTGATGAATTGAGTGGCTCTACTGCTTTTCTCTAAAATTGATTTGAGGAGTGGATACCATCGATTAGGATGAAAGAAGGAGATGAATGGAAAACTGCTTTCAAAACAAAATTTGGGTTGTATGAGTGGTTAGTCATGCCTTTTGGATTAACTAATGCACCAAGTACATTCATGAGATTGATGAACCATGTTTTGAGAGCTTACATTGGAAAATTTGTTGTTGTGTAGTTTGATGACATGCTAATCTATAGCAGATCCATTGAGGAACATATTGAACATCTAAAACAAGTGTTGAATGTGCTAAGGACAGAAAAACTATATGCTAACGTTGAGAAGTGCTCCTTTTGCACAAACAAGGTTGTTTTTCTTGGCTATGTCGTTTCGTGACAGGGAATTGAAGTGGATGAATCTAAGGTGGAAGTAATCAAGAATTGGCCAACTCCAATGAATGTAAGCCGGTGAGAAGTTTTCATGGCCTTGCTTTGGTTTCTCTTGGAGGTTTGTGAAAGATTTTAGTACTATTGCTGCACCTTTGAATGAATTGACAAAGAAAGAATTCCCTTTAAATGGGGTGCACCACAAGAAGAAGCATTTCTTGAGCTTAAGAAACAATTAAATGAAGCACCTTTCTTGATTCTACCTGATTTCACTAAAACTTTTGAGATAGAATGTGATGCTAGTGGAATAGGTATTGGAGGTGTGTTAATGCAAGAACGAAAACCAATAGCATATTTTAGTGAGAAGCTGAGTGGTGAACAACTGAATTATTCTGTTTATGATAAGGAGTTGTATGCCTTGGTTAGAGTGCTTGAAACTTGGCAACACTACTTATGGCCTAAAGAGTTTATTGTACATTCTGATCATGAGGCCTTGAAACATTTGAAAGGCGAAGCTAAAATGAATCGTAGGCATGCTAAATGGGTAGAATTCATTGAAACTTTCCCATATGTTGTGAAGTATAAGAAAGGAAAGGAAAACATGGTTGCTGATGCTTTGTCCCGTAGGCATGTTCTTTTGACACAATTAGAAGTGAAGGTACCAGGACTTGAGAGCTTAAAAGAACTGTATTGCACTGATCATATATTTTCAGAACCATATGCAAAATGTAAAGATGGGAAAGGTTGGGATAAATACCATGTGCATGACGGGTTTCTTTTTAGGGCTAACAAGTTGCGTGTTCCAGATTCGTCGGTTAGGCCTTTGTTGTTGCAGTAATCACATGCAGGAGGATTAATGGGACACTTTGGTTGTGAGAAAACTTATGAGCTGTTGGACGATCACTTTTATTGGCCAAAGATGAGGAAGGACGTTGAGAGATTTGTGCAGCGATGCATCATATGCCACAAAGCTAAGTCTAAACTGAACCCCCATGGTTCATATACTCCCCTACCTGTTCCAAATGCTCCTTGGGAAGATATTAGCATGGATATTGTTTTAGGACTGCCTAGGACTAAGAGGGGGAGGGATTCAGTTTTTGTTGTGGTTGATAGGTTCTAAAAAATGGCACACTTCATTCCGTGCCACAAGAACGACGATGCTTCACATGTTTCTGATTTGTTTTTCAGGGAAGTTGTTCGCTTGCATGGAATGCCAAGGACTATTGTTTCAGATCGAGATGTGAAGTTCATGAGCTACTTTTGGAAAACATTGTGGGCAAAATTAGGAACCAAGTTGCTGTTTTCAACAACCTGTCACCCCCAAACTGATGGGCAAACAGAGGTAGTGAACTGCACACTCTCAGCCTTGCTGCGTACAATGATCAAGAAGAATTTGAAGGAGTGAGAAGAGTGTTTGCCGCATGTGGAGTTTGCTTACAATCGGGCAGTTCACTCTACCACAAACATGTGCCCGTTTGAGGTGGTATATGGATTCAATCCACTTGCACCAATTGACTTGCTGCCACTTCCATTGCAAGGGAGATGTAACATGGAGGCTTCAAAGCGTGCTGCATATGTGAAGAAGATTCATGAGGAGACCAGAGAAGAGATAGAAAGGAAGTCCAAGTACTATCTTTGCTAAGGCAAACAAAAATCGCAAGAAGGTGACTTTTGAGCCCGGAGATCTGGTTTGGATACATTTGCGCAAAGATCTGTTCCCAGAGAAGCGCAAATCCAAGCTAATGCTTTGTGGAGATGGACCATTCAAAGTCTTGGCCAAGATCAATGACAATGCTTACAAGATCGAGCTTCCTGAAGACTATGTTGTGAGTCCAACATTCAACGTTGCTGATTTGTCTCCATGCTTCGATCAAGAGGGTCAAGAGTCGAGACGACTCCTTTTGAAGAGGGGGAGGATGATGAGGACATCCCAGGTTCACCTCATTTATCATCTTCTCCTGATGATAAATCTCAGCCATCAAGTGAAGCTTCTACAAATAAGATCTATTTGGGTCCCATGACAAGGAGCCGTGCCAAACAAATAGCACAAGAGTTGAACGCGCTCCTAGCTTATCATAATTCAAATGACCATGAGAACTTTATACTGCCTAAATCTCGTGTGCTGATTTTACTTAGGTACAATGTCGAGGACAACCAACAACATTTGACACATGAAGAACCAAGTTTTGGAGCCCATTCAACAAGTTTAAAGAGAACAAGTTTCAACTCTGATGAAAGCCTTGTTTTGGTGACAAGGACAACTAGTTACACCGCAAGGAAGAATAGCAAGCCATCTCAACACTCTATTGTTGCATGTGCAGTTCTTAATCTGTCCCAGAACTTTCTGAATCATGCAATGCAAATATATGAGCATCCAAACATGTGTGGGAGCACAAAATGGAGAGCATATGAAGTCTACTTTCAGGAAAATCAAATGGTGCATCATTTGGAGTCCTGAGTCAAAGGATATGAGAGTGCCAATGCAAGCTGTCCAGGGCATTAATTGCTGCACGAGGCTCCATGAGTTTTCTCCCTTGACTAGCTGGTTAGCACGAATTTGAGCCCCTCTTTTGGCCTGGTTTCACACCTAAACTAGGAGGGTTGTTCCTAGTATAAATACCCGTTCCCCCACTTCAGCCACCACTCTTTGGCAATTTGATTTCAGCATAGGTTAGCTAAGTGCAACCAGAATATTGTTTGAGAGTTCACTTCCTCCTTAGCTCTTGTAATCTTGCCTTGTGAGAGGGTAAACTCACTTTGTGATTTTACAACAGCAGCCGTTGAGGCGGCGACCAGTTCGTGCTTCCAACCTCGTGCGTGGTTGCGTGGATTGGTACTAAGAGTGTGGTTGGGCGAATACTTGTCGCTGGTTGTTGCATTTATAATAGTTAGCTTTGGTCTCGTCAGGTTGCACTAGTCATCCTTTATCCGACAACGTTGTTGGTTGGGATCGAGGGTTTCCTTCGTACCCTTCAGGTGGCGTTGATTCGCAACATAGAGCAGATCCTCCGTGAAGATTGGGCAACCCCATATCAATGTCCATCCAACGGTCGTAGTGCTTCTTCAACCTCTGGTATTCTTGCTCCAGCCGCACAAAGCAGCGCCGGTCGTGCCGCATGCTCCTGCCTCCCGTGGCCGGGTCAGGCCGCTGGAGGCCTCACCGCCCCTACTATTCCCACCGCCAGCCTGCGGCGGCACGACCTCATAACGCAGCCAAACCAGTGAACCCTCGTACTCCTCTCCGTGCGGGCTTCCATTGCCGCGTCTTCCCCGGCTCCGCGCCGTCCCCTTCCTAGGCCTCACCGTCATCCACCGCCCTGGTGCTCTCAACGCGGCGTGGTCAACGTGGTCAAGGAACAACTTCCGCTTAAGAGTATCAGACGTGGAGAGGCCGACACCGGTCGATGACCGCAGCAAGAAGGAAGTGCCTCCTTATTACGCCGCAACAATTATTCCTCCACCGACAGCGGGACCCACCAGATGGGCCACCGTATTTCGTGAAAAACATTTCCCCTTACCGGGACCCACCAGCTACATCTTCGCATGCAAGGAAGTGCTCGATACCGACACACCTGTTCGAAGCGTACATAGCGTTGTCATTCTGGTCGCAAACGTGTACGTACATACTGGTCGATGTAGAGGCGTGCACGTGTCATAGTAGAGGCGCGCACGTAGCATGTACATGTACGTACAACGGCCATCGTGCAAGAAAGAAAATACGGCCACGTACGTACATACGGGCAGGGTCTCGAACGCCTACTCGCGCATACGTACGGCCAGGGCTCGTGTACATGGCTGGGTCGGAACGCAGACACTGCGTCCTTGTCGTGTTCATGGGGAGGCAACGGAATGCGTCGTGTTCATCGGAAGGCAACAGAACGCGTGGGAGCCAACCGGCTTGGACGGAACAACCGATGGAAACGAGGCCCACCGTACTGCAGAACAGAGGAAACGGCCTTGTGTTTGACCAGCCATGGTCGAAACGGGATCCTGTTCATCGGGAGGGTTCTGGCGTACCGCAAAATAGAGGAAACGGACCTCCTACGGTCGAAACGGGGGTCCTGTTGATCGGGAGGGGTGTGGCATACCGCAAAACGGAGGAAACACACTTGTGTTGGAGCGCTACGGTCGAAACGGGGGTCCTGTTCATCGGGAGGGGTGTGGGGTACCGCAAAACGGGACTCCACGGGATATCGTTCATCTCCACCGTCGACCCCTCCAGCCTCCACGGCCATCGCTCATCCATCGTCGACCTCCTAAAGCCTCCACCGCGATCGCTCATTCACGGGCTCCTGTTCATCCATGCTCCACCGCCGCTACTTCACCGCCATCGCTCAACCAACCCTCTCCACGGGCTCTGCTCAACCACCCCTCCACAGCATCGCTCATCCAGCCCTCCACCGCTTCATCGCTCATCCTGCCCTCCACGGGGTGGTCCTGTTCATCCTGCCCTCCACGGGGTCCTGTTCATCCAGCCCCAACCGGCTCGATCGATCGGGGTCCTGTTCATCCAGAGGCAACACCACGGGGTCCTATTCATCCACCCCCACCGGGAATTGTTCATCCATACCCCCAGCAACGCTCACTGTTCATCCAGAGGCAACACCACGGGGTCCTATTCATCCACCCCCACCAGGAACTGTTCATCTAAACCCCCCAGCAACGCTCACTATTCATCCAGAGGCAGCATCGATTGGCTTCAGTTAGATGCAATAGAGAAGGAATCGCTCGATCTGGTTCAGTTAACAGCCATCGATCGATCGCTCGGGTTCAAGAACGCCAGTTCTGCAAAGTGCAATCGCCGGGTTCAGTTAGAGCCCAACGCCTCGCTCGGGTTCAGTTAGAGCCCAACGCCTCGCACCCACGCACGTGTGTGTACGAGAGAAACGTGCATCGCTCGGCCCCGACCACCCACCGTAAGCGGGAACACCCCGATATTTTCCACGCCCTCGCTTCTACCACGGTTTTTTCCGTCATGGACGGCCCAAAGAATGTCATGCAGCTGCGTCTCCGGCCCGCCCAGGATGAAAAGCCCATTTTCTGTCATGATTTTTTGTCATAGAAGTAGGACCCCACCACATCTATAATGATACCGGGTTTTGTCACAATTATCGTCATAGAAGTGTCATAAGTATGACAGAAAATTTTCATTCGGCCCAAAATGTCACGGATGTGTCTTTTTTTTGTAGTGGTGTGAACAACCCCCTTTAATTTTTCTAAGAACTCGAACTTGCGAGAGATGTCCTCCTCGTGAACCGGATGTTGAACCGGACATTAAGAGCTCAAAGCTTTGTGAGAGATGGATTTCCCTTGATCCGAATTTTAAATCAGAATCCTTCTTTTTAAACCGGAAATTTTTTGACGGCCCTTAAATTTTTATCAATATGGTAGTAGCCTCCGGGTCCGGGTTATCTTCCCTCCAATGACCCAGGGTTCTTGAATCTGCTTAAGCTGGCATGATTTGCTGAGTCATGTCATTGTAGTCCCTGAGTCTTAAGACGACTTGAGGAGTTGGCTTGAGATTCTCCATAGTTGGCGGTGAGTCAATTTCGTTGTGTTTGATGTAATTGGGGCGGCGACTCACGTACGTATCCATCGAGCAGCACGGCACGGACAAGCGCTAGTGCAAATGTGATGTTGGCGCGCGCCCCTTATGCGACACCTTTGTAATGAATAATGATCCTGCGAAAAAATATCACAGACCAGAGTAATATTTCACACAAAAATTAATATGTGCTATTAAAACATACTGGACGGACATCACCTGATGTATTTGAAAGAGAGATGATCTCGTTACGCAAATAGTGAGCCATTGACCTGTTTTACTCGGACAAAAGATGACCTGTGCGTACGTCTGCCGGGATGTCCTGATTAATGGGACTTGCCTTAATCAGCATTCTCCTTTTTATAATCAATTAATTTCTCACAACAGTGTTGTCTGTTGCTGAATTTTTGCTCTTGGACGCAACGCAGCAGGCTTATATCCAGCACCTCGAATCCAAAGGAGTAGGCTGATCCAGATCGAGCAAGAACTCCATAACGCAAGTGCTCAGGCCAGCTTGATGACGGCAGAAGCGGGCGGCTCGAAGGCAAGGTTGTAGCGGGGAGCTGGGAGATAACTGAGCTAACCCGAGATGCGGTGGTGGATTAGAAGTGTCCCGCGGAGGCAGTCGGTGACTAGGCAAAACCAGGCTGCGGCAGCCACGCGGTAAGGGCGGATTACAACAGCGCAAAGCTGGCCACGGCGACCGCTTGAGCCGGATATTCAAAGGTGGCAAGATGATTGCATATGTGGCTATTGTCATTCGGGAGGGTGGGGACCACAGGGGCGTCTAAGGACGAGGCCGCGCGGGGATGATTCGAGTCGGAGGAGAAGGGCGTCGAAGGCGGCCAACGACTTGGCACGCTGGCGAGTCTAATGCCATCCAGAAATTGTGAGTACACGCACCATCTTCCATTTGACCGATGCTTCACATGGGGTTATGGCGGCAAGCACTAGTACTCCATGGTCGAATTGTCTAGTAGTGGATTGATATTACTGATCCGGCTCGTAGTGGTGCACTGTGCTAGGGCCACAATTTTTTCCTTTGCTCCTCATGAGGTGAATTTGAACTCGTTCTGAACAAGGTCTCGGGATGAGTACTGGACTACAGGCGCATAGCGTTTTGGCACAGAGGACGGTGACCCGCTGGCGGCAGCGAAGTGAGGCGGAGATGAGGTCACGCTTGCGACTTGTGACAGAGTGAAACCGGCAACAGCTCAACATAGTATCGAAGCGGAGCCGGCCTGCGCAAACACATCAACACCCAGCAGTAGCAGCAAGCCAGCAGTGTCTTGAGACAGGTAGACCGCAGTGCTCAGAGGCGAGTCCGACTCAAAGTGGACCAAGGCGACTCAGTAAGTGCGGCCGGCGGGTTACGGCAACTTGGAGCGGCGACTCCAATGGGTACCGGCCGCGCAAGATCATGGCCGCAGCAAAGGAGGGCCTGCGAGGTGAGTCAGCATGAAGGGCAAGCGGCGGCTCAGAATATGGTGAGGGGAAACCGACCTGCAGATTAGTAGCCATCAATTAGTACTCATGTAAATCCACTGTGTCTTTGATTCACTTTTGGCCAAACAATACTATGGTCTCCCACTTAGCTTTGGAAACCATGCAAGTACTACTGCTAGAGGTGCATGTTCCAGCCGTACACGGCTGCTGTTCTCCCGAATTTCTCGTGAGCTACTTTGGCAGCGTGCACCATCACATCATTATGCAGCTATCCGATTTGTTTTTTTCTTGTTGGACTTGCACAAACATTTAGTAGAATTCGGATATGGTAGCCGATCTGAACGCGAAGCACTCCTTCCTTTTATCTTGACGTGATGATAAACTTGCTGTAGTACTCCCTCCAGTCCACGCGCACGCACCGTCCTCGGGCGCTCCGCAAGCCTCTGCTTCTTTTCTTGATTTTGTTTAACCTGTATAATTACACTATTTTTCCTCGGGACTTGATACATCAGCAGATCATATGTGGAGGCGTGGAGCAGCGAACGTAACTTGATGGATTTGGACACAACGACTGCAACAAAGATTCCTTGTCCGACTCGGTGCAACCTGCGATTGACAAGATCGCCGAAACCGCCACCACCAAAAAAACTCTCATCACGGACTCGGCGACTCACCACGGTGCTTGCTGCGGCCACATAAAACACAACCCTAAATTTCTTTTGATCTCAAATCTCGTATATGCCGTTACTATTGTGTCTAGTTGCTCGCCATGGAGACGACGTAGATTCTTCTGCGCTGGGTCTTCTTAATCTGGCCGATCGTGAACCTCTTTGTCCTTTGAAGATTCCCTCCAAGAATGGAATACCACCGTGCGCTAGCTCCACGCTGGGCGCCAGCTGTCGTGGATTTGTTACGACAAATGTCCTAGTGTGAGGATTTAGTCATGAGCCCAACGCATCTATGTAGTAGCTTGAGAGGGGTTGAGTGGGACGAGAGACGCGAGGTTTTTTACCCAGGTTCAGCCCCTCATGGTGCAGGTAAAAGCCTACATCCTTCTTCATTGATATTAATCATGGTGATTCTCACGATTACAAGGCTGTTCTTTGGCTATCTCTTTCTCGAGAGCTATTGACTTGTTTGTCTTAACTTGTCCCCCTTGGGGTGCCCTGCCCCTCCTTATATATGTTGAAGGGGCGGGTTACATGACTAGTCCTAGTAGGATTAGGATTACTATATTACAAGTGGAGTCCTAGTCTTGCTTCTTTTGTAAGGGAATATTCCTTATGCTTTCCTCTTAAGCTGACCTACCATAACATGAGCCGGCCTACAGGGCCTTGGGCCTTGTCATCCATCTGACCCACCTGCCGGGTCACCCGTGAGTCGCCAGGCTCGGCTGGGTCATCAGTGAGTGGGGAGATCAGGGCGGGTCACTAGTGAGTCGCCGCATCCGACTGGGTCATACTTTTCGCCGGGTTACACCGCGGGGTATATCCCCGACACTGCCCTTGATCCAAATTTTCAGTAGCTCGGCATTTTACTCACTCCTAGTAAAATTTTCACTCGTCGTGGTATTTCCTCAAACACCACCTTGCCCCCTCCACACACACCACACACACCCCCAAACCTTTGCTCACACAAACACACACCACCCCTCCCGCGCTCGAAACCATCACCGCCGCCCCCTCCATCCTCAACCTTTACCTATGTGCCGAGGAGCTCGAGGAGCCAATGGCCCAAAAGAGGTTTATCACGGCCTCTTCGCCCGATGCCGGCGAGGTGGCCGCCGAGGTGTCCCCATCATGCTGTGCAGGCTCTTTATCAATCTGTCGTCGCCGGTCGCCCAATCCGCGCGCCACCGTGCCTCTACGCAAGTTCGAGGTCTTCCCCGTCCTCCCTCAGGCCCGTCAGCCGACGAGGTCCTACCTCGGGGTCCGGTAGTGGCGGTGGGGGACGTGGGTCACCGAGATTACCGACCGGGAGACCCACACCCGCTGGCGGCTCGGTAGTTTCCACACGGTCGAGCTCGCGGCCATGGAGTACGACAGCTGGCAGGTCTGCTACCATGGTGGGGCGGCTTGGCTCAATTTCCCCTTCGGCACACAATCCGGTCGACCTCATCCCACCAGAGCCAGGGGTGGTGAGCTCGGCTATGGCGCGGGAGGACCACCAAGCGTGGGAGCACCTCAAGGCCGAGGCCTACACGCAACAGCTCCGTCGGCAACACCCGAAGCTCGTAGAGGTGGAGCGGGATATCTTTGCCAGCGCGGAGGGCGGCGAGGCTATCTTGCTCTCCTCCGATGACGAGGTCGAAGGCGGCGAGGACGGCGGTGTGAAGGGAGTCGAGGTGGGCGGTGAGGAAGAGGAGATCGACGTCGACGAGTGGAGGAGTGTCTTCCCCAACAACCCTGACAACGGCACCGGCCCGGACACGGCTTGCGGCACACCGTACCTGACGAGGAAGGATTGGCTCGACCTCCACTTCGACTGAAAGTAGTTAAGTTACAATTTATGTTTTATGTTCGGTTATGCAAAACTATATATGTTTATGTTTGAATGCATGGTACTTTTGGTTGAGCCTACTTTGAACTTAATCAAATTGAAGTTGACAACGTTAATTCTAGGGGATCGACTAGAAACGGCCAAAAATTGCTGGAGTATATATATACTCCACTAAGGGTTTTAGTCCGTTAACTTTTAGGGGATTGGCTAGAGATGGCCTTATGCCTTGTTTATTTCAGTTCTTCACAATGTGATGCTCTATATGTGCAACTATTTGTCGTGCAATTCAATTTCATAATAATAGTTTCAACAATACCACTATGATTTATGATATTTGGTTGCTGTTAAGGATGTTAAAGTTAACACGCCTTTTCATTTTTTAAGAATATCCAGTGTACTTTAGACCTGCACAATACCAATTTGAATGACTATATTTGCTTGTTTTTGAATGTTATGCCTGTTGCAGTTAACACACCTTTCCACTTCTTGTTTTGCTTAACTAGCATGCTTGAACCTGCACACTAAAGCTATCATTTGTAGATTATGTTGTCTACCATGGATATATGGGGTTGATGTTTAGCCTGTTGTTCTTAACATGCCTTTGTATGTACTCATACAGGACAATATTGAGAACAGCTGCAGTTTTCCATCGAGGTTAGTTTCATCATGTTGCTTATATATACTCACTGTTCAGGATATTGGTAGCTAGTACCATATAGCCTTGGGGCTGATAAGGGATTAATCGTCGAATCGGATATTTCACTGAATATATCTTTAACCCATTTATTGGTAGATTAACTAGGGCCATATTTAATATATCTGATGCTACATAACAACATGCATCGTACTTAATGACTAAATATGCAATCCCATTCTACATAGCAACAAGGAAGAGTGTTACCTTAATGTTCTGATGATGTCTAGATATACATGTAATAAGATCTTATATAATGGGATGGAGGGAGTGTTGTACTACATCATTTTGCAATTTTTGTTTAGCTTCTAAATTAACTTGATGCTTTTAGGTACATATGTCATTGCCAAAGATCCACACTTCGACCCTTTCTGCGTATGGGGCAATGAGAAATTCATGAACCAACATCAAGTGAGGAAACTGATAAAGATTGTTATTAAATTGGGTCAAAAGATGTCAGTTGAACTATTTGTTTACACTTTATACAAGACAACAGTGAACTGCAGAATGGTAATTAAGAACTTTGTAGCTGATAAGTCCATTTTGCATCATGCTTTTATATCAATATTTATTGCATTATGGGTTGTTATTACACGTTATGTCACAATACTTATGCCTATTCTCTCTTATTTTACAAGGTTTATATAAGGAGGGAGAATGCCGATTTGGAATTACGAATTTGGAAAAGGAGCAAATATTAGAGACCTATTCTGCACAACTCCAAAAGTTTTGAAACTCCATGAAAGTCATTTCGGGAAATAATAAAGAATATCCAGCGGAAGAAGTTCACCAGAGGGGGCCCCACCTGGCCACGAGGGTGGGGGGCGCACCCTACCCCCATGGGCGCGCCCCCCTACCTCGTGGGCCCCCTGGTGGCCCTCCGATGCCCATCTTCTGCTATATGAGGTCTTTCGTCGAGGAAAAATCATAAGCAACCTTTCGGGACGAAACACGCCGCCACAAGGCGGAACCTTGGCGGAACCAATCTAGGGCTCCGACAGAGCTGTTCTGCCGGGGACACTTCCCTCTGGGAGGGGGGAATCATCGCCATCGTCATCACCAACGCTCCTCTCATCGGGAGAGGGCAATCTCCATCAACATCTTCACCAGCACCATCTCCTCTAAAAACCCTAGTTCATCTCTTGTATCCAATTCTTGTCTCCAAGTCCGGGATTGGTACTAGTAGGTTGCTAGTAGTGTTGATTACTCCTTGTAGTTGATGCTAGTTGGTTTATTTGGTGGAAGATCATATGTTCAGATCCTATATGCATATTAATACCCCTCTGATTATGAACATGAATATGCTTTGTGAGTAGTTACGTTTGTTCCTGAGGACATGGGAGAAGTCTTGCTATTAGTAGTCATGTGAATTTGGTATTCGTTCGATATTTTGATGAGATGTATGTTGTCTAGTCTCTAGTGGTGTTATGTGAACATCGACTACATAACACTTCACCATTATTTGGGCCTAGAGGAAGGCATTGGGAAGTAATAAGTAGATGATGGGTTGCTAGAGTGATGTAAGCTTAAACCCTAGTTTATGCGTTGCTTCGTAAGGGTCTGAATTGGATCCATATGTTTCATGCTATGGTTAGGTTTACCTTAATACTTTTGTTGTAGTTGCGGATGCTTGCAATAGAGGTTAATCATAAGAGGGATGTTTGTTCAAGTAAGAACATCACGCAAGCACCGGTCCACCCACATATCAAATTATCAGAGTACCGAACGCGAATCATATGAACGTGATGAAAACTAGCTTGACGATATTCCCATGTGTCCTCGGGAGCGCTTTTCCTATTATAAGAGTTTGTCCAGGCTTATCCTTTGCTACAAAAGGATTGGGCCACCTTGCTGCACTTTATTTACTTTTGTTACTTGTTGATCGTTACAAATTATCCTATAACAAAATATCTGTTACCACTTATTTCAAGATTTGCAGAGAATACCTTGCTGAAAACCGCTTATCATTTCATACGCTCCTCGTTAGGTTCGACACTCTTACTTATCGAAAGGACTACGATAGATCCCCTATACTTGTGGGTCATCAAGACTCTTTTCCGGCGCCGCTTCCGGGAGTGAAGCGCCTTTGGTAGGTGGAATTTGGTAAGGAAAAATTTATATAGTGTGCTGAAATTTCTTGTCACTTGTTACTATGGAAAGTAATCCTCCGAGGGGCTTGTTCGGGGTATCTTCACTACGACTAGTAGAGCAAAGAGTTGCTCCTCAACCTAATGAACCTACTGAAAATGAATATGAAAATGTTCCTTTGAATTTCCTTCGGGTATGATGGAAAAACTGCTAGCTAATCCTTTTGTAGGAGATGGAACAAAGCATCTGATGAGCACATAATATATGTGGATGAAGTTCGTGGACTATTTAAGCTTGCGGTGTATACCCGATGATGTTGTTAAGAAGAAGGTCTTCCCTTTATCTTTGAAGGGAGATGCATTGACATGGTATAGGCTATGTGATGATACGAGATCATGGAACTATAGAAGATTAAAATTGGAATTTCATCGAAAGTATTATCCTATGCATCTTGTTCATCGTGATCGCAATTATATATATAATTTTTGGCCTCGCGAAGGAGAAAGCATCGCTCAAGCTTGGGGGAGGCTTAAATCAATGTTGTATTCATGCCCCAATCATGAGCTCCCAAGAGAAACAATTATTCAAAATCTTTATGCTCGGCTTTCTGAAAACAGTCACACCATGCTCGATACTTCTTGTGCTGGCTCTTTTATGATGAAGACTATTGAATTTAAATGGGATTTATTGGATAGAATTAAACATAACTCTGAAGATTGGGATCTCGACGAAGGTAAGGAGTCAGGTATGACACCTAAGTTTGATTGTGTTAAATCTTTTATGGATACCGATATTTTTCGTAAGTTTAGCACTAAATATGGACTTGACTCTGAAATAGTAGCTTCTTTCTGTGAATCTTTTGCTACTTATGTTGATCTTCCTAAGGAGAAGTGGTTTAAATATCATCCTCCCATAGAAGTAAAAGTAGCTGCACCTATTAAAGTTGAAGAAAAGACTGTCACTTATAATGATCCTATTGTTCCTACTTCTTATGTTGAGAAACCACCCTTCCCTGTTAGAATAAAGGATCATGCTAAACCTTCAACTGTTGTTCGTAAAAGTAATATTAGAACTTATACACCTCCTGAGCAAGTTAAAGTAGAACCTAATATCGCTATTGTTAAAGATCTCTTGGCTGATAATATTGATGGGCATGTTATTCAATTACGTGGTGAAACTGCTAGAATTGCTAAACTGGCGCTAAAGATAAACATAGACCTGTGGTAGGCGTGCTGTTATTTCTGTTAAAATAGGAGATCATTGTTATCATGGCTTATGTGATATGGGTGCTAGTGCTAGTGTTATACCTTATACTTTGTACGAAGAAATTAAGCATGAAATTGCACTCACGAGATAGAAGGTATTGATGTTACAATTAAACTTGCCAATAGAGATACTATATCAGCTGTGGGAATTGTTAGAGATGTTGAAGTCTTGTGTGGGAAAACTAAATATCCTGCTGATTTTCTTGTTCTTAGTTCCCCACAAGATAGCTTTTGTCCCATTATATTTGGTAGACCCTTCTTGAACACTGTCCAATGCTAAGATAGATTGCGAAAAGAATGTTGTTACTGTTGGCTTGGATGATATGATTCATGAGTTTAATTTCTCTAAATTTAGTAAACAACACCGTGAAGAAGAATTGCCTAGTAAGGATGAAATTATTGGTCTTGCTTCTATTGCCATACCTCCTAGTGATCCTCTAGAACATTATTTGCTAGATCATGAAAATGATATGTTTATGAATTAAAGAAGGGAAATAGATGAAGTATTCTTTAAACAGGAACCTATTCTGAAACATAATTTGCCTGTTGAAATCCTAGGGGATCCTCCTCCACTCAAGGGTGATCCCGTGTTTGAGCTTAAACCGTTGCCTGATAATCTTAAATATGCTTATCTTGATGAAAAGAAAATATATCCTGTTATTATTAGTGCTAACCTTTCAGAGCATGAAGAAGAGAGCTAATTGAAAACTCTGAAGAAGCACCGTGCTGCTATTGGATATACTCTTGATGATCTTAAGGGCATTAGTCCCACTCTATGTCAACACAAAATAAATTTGGAAGAAGATGCCAAACCGGTTCATGATCATCAACGAAGGTTGAATCCTAAGATGAAAGAAGTGGTAAGAAAAGAAATACTAAAGCTTTTGGAGGCAGGTATAATTTATCCGTTCTTTGATAGTCGATGGGTAAGTCCTGTTCATTGTGTCCCTAAGAAGGGAGGTGTTACTGTTGTTCCTAGTGATAAAGATGAATTGATTCCGCAAAGAATTATTACAGGTTATAGGATGGTAATTGATTTCCGCAAATTAAATAAAGCTACCAAGAAAGATCATTACCCCTTACCTTTTATTGATCAAATGCTAGAAAGATTATGAAAACATACACATTATTGCTTTCTAGATGGTTATTCTGGTTTCTCTCAAATACTGTGTCCGCTTAAGGATCAATCAAAGACTACTTTTACATGCCCTTTTGGTACTTTTTGCTTATAGACGTATGCCCTTTGGTTTATGTAATGCACCTGCTACCTTTCAAAGATGCATGATGGCTATATCCTCTGACTTTTGTGAAAAGATTTGTGAGGTTTTCATGGACGACTTTTCCGTCTATGGATCCTCTTTTGATGATTGCTTGAGCAGTCTTGATCGAGTTTTGCAGAGATGTGAAGAAACTAATCTTGTCTTGAATTGGGAAAGTGCCACTTTATGGTTAATGAAGGTATTGTCTTGGGGCATAAAGTTTCTGAAAGAGGTATTGAAGTTGATAAAGCCAAGGTTGATGCTATTGAAAAGATGCCATGTCCCAAGGACATCAAAGGTATAAGAAGTTTCCTTGGTCACGCCGGATTTTATAGGAGGTTCATTAAGGACTTCTAAAAAATTTCTCGGCCTCTGACTAATTTATTACAAAAAGATATACCATTTGTCTTTGATGATGATTGTGTAGAAGCATTTGAAATACTTAAGAAAGCATTGATCTCTGCATCTATTGTTCAACCACCGGATTGGAATTTACCCTTTGAAATTATTGTGATGCTAGTGATTATGCTGTAGGTGCTGTTCTAGGGAAAAGAGTTGGTAAGAAATTAAATGTTATCCATTATGCTAGTAAAACTTTAGACAATGCTCAAAGAAACTATGCTACTACTGAAAAAGAATTCTTAGCAGTTGTATTTGCTTGTGATAAGTTCAGACCTTATATTGTTGATTCTAAAGTAACTATTCACACCGATCATGCTGCTATTAAATATCTGATGGAAAAGAAAGATGCTAAACCTAGACTTATTAGATGGGTTCTCTTGCTACAAGAATTTGATTTGCATATTGTTGATAGAAAGGGCGCTGAGAACCCCATTGCAGACAACTTGTCTAGGTTAGAAAATTGTGACGCCCTCGATTCAATCGTACACTAATAATACACGTAAATGTGTACGATCAAGATCAAGGACTCACGGGAAGATATCACAACACAACTCTAGACAAAAATTAAAATAATACAAGCTTTATATTACAAGCCAGGGGCCTCGAGGGCTCGAATACATAAGCTCGGAAACACAAGAGTCGTGGAAGCAACAATATCCGAGTACGAAAGGAGTTAGACAAGTTTGCCTTAAGAAGGCTAGCACAAAAGCAACAACGATCGAAAAGGCAAGGCCTCTGCTGGAGCCTCCTAACTACTCCTGGTCATCGGGCGGCCTCCACGTAGTAGTAAGCATCGGCGATGGCATCCGGCCCTGGGCTCCATCATCTGGTTGCATCAACCGGAAAGAAGAAGAAAGGGGAAAAGGGGAGCAAAGCAACCGTGAGTACTCATCCAAAGTACTCGCAAGCAAGGATCTACACTACATATGCAACATTATCAAAGGAAGGTTGTATATGTGGACTGGGTACAGAAATGCGAGAATAGAGAGAAGGCCTAGTCCTATCGAAGACTAGCATCTTCGAAACCACCATCTTGGCAAAGAACCGGAAGGAGTAGAGTAGCATAAAGTAAAATAGTAGAAGTGTTATCAACCTCGACCGGAGATCCTTTCTCGACTCCCTGCGAGAAAGCAATCCCAGAGCCATACTATCCAGTTATCATCACAATCCATTACTCATCACCATCCAGTTCTCATCTCAAGTATTCAGTTCTAGTTGTATCGATCGGGATACAACTCCAAGTGTCCGTTACCGTAGGACAGGCTATCGATAGATGTTTTCTTCCCTGCAGGGGTACACCAACTTACCCACCACGCTCGCTTAACTCCGCCGGACACACTTTCTGTGGTCATGCCCGGCCTCGCCAAACAATACGCCGCAACCCGACCTAGGCTTAATAGAGAGGCCAAGACGGACTAAACCTATGCCCCCAGGGGTCATGGGCCATCTCCCCGGAAACTCCTGCACGTTGCGTACGCGGCCGGTGAGCAGACCTAGCTACCTTCCTAAAAAGTCAGGAGCTTACCAGTCCAACCCGGCGCTACCGTCGGCCGACGTCTATTAAGCTTCGGTGATGCATACGACGTAGAACGCCCATACTATGCCCACGTGATGGTTAGTGCTATCGGGCCGAGGCCCTCGGATCAAATATCCAAATCGTAGTGGATTAGGAACGCGGTAACAAGCAGAGACTCACGAAAGATGTGACCCGTTGCCTCTGCCTCGAGGACTTGCGGCAAGGGCTAGGAATGCCCGACCACGCCTCGTAATTATCTCGCGGGCACCCTCCAGGTCAACCTGTCTCCACATCACTCGCAATTAAGCTCGCACGGGTACCCCTCAGGGCCAACCCGTCTTTAGTAACAGGGTCCAGTGCAAAGTCATAGTAACCATAGTAACTGTGTGTCTAAACATCAAGGGGAAAGCCCGAGGAATCACCCCCGGCGAATTCCACTCGATGTAGTCATTAAGGTGAACGTAAGAGGATTCACCCTCGAGGTCCACATTTGAGGGGTTGCACGACAGAGTCGTATCAGAAGTGGTTAAAGAGGAAATCACCCTCGATGACCACGACCGAATAACTACACTACAGGGTTAACATCAGAAGTCCGATGAGGTCTCACCCTCGGTACTCGATAGTAACCCAAAGAGTGTCGAGCAACTAAGGGGAAGTGATGTGCGGTGTCGGGGCCTGGTCTTGATCCCGTTGATCGGTCTTCGATAATCCAGTAGGCGGTCGGGTCAAGTGGGGGTCACCGATGGGTCTCTAACCACCCTATACTAAGCGGTTTAGGATAAGGTGCAAGGTACAACAAGAGATACAAAAGCAGGCTATGCATCGAATAGGAGCAAACAATAACAGAGTAAAATCTAATGCAAGCATGATAGAATGGAATGGGCGATATCGGGATGGTCAAAGGGGCTTGCACGGTGCTCGCAAGGAGGGGTTAAATGCGTCGGCGTAGTAAATCACCGAAGTGACATCGGTCTCGGGGTCTACCGGAGAGAAGAGGGGGAAAAACAGTAAATATAAAGCAAGCATAGGAACACAAAGCAGAACGTGGCAATATGATGTGCCGGGAGTGACCTAACGTATGGCTACACGATAAAGGTGAAGGGGGAATTCAACCGAGAATGTTTTCCTGGTTCCGGACCTGTGTCAGATAGAAGATCGGAGGGGGAAAGTTCCATGTTCAGATAGTTAGAGGCATCTGACATGTATGTGGGTAGCGTATTCAGGTTCGTCTCGTCGTTCTGAGCAACTTTCATGTATAAAGTTTTTTGATCCGACCTACGGTTTACTTAATATGATTTTTAAAAGTTTTAAACAGTTATTTGGAATTAACAGAAATAAAAGGAAAATAGGGTTATGACATCAAGATGATGTCGTGATCAACAAGGGCTGTTGACTGGGTCAAGCTTCTGAGTGGGTCCTGCTGTCATTGACACAACTTAGTTAACAATTTTTATTAACAAATTAACTATTTATAAAAACATTTTATTAGAGTGGGGCCACATGTCATAGTCGGCAATTTTTAACTAGTGGCCTCATTCAACAGGGGGTTGATTAAGTGGTGGGGACCCACCGACAAAGGTCCAATTAGGTTAGTTAACTATGCAGTCTTAATTAAACCAAAGAAATTACGGGTGGGGGCCATTGTCAGTGGCACGAGCCGGCCACCGCGCCGTGCACGCGTGCTTGCACATGGCAAGGGGCGAGACCGTGGCGAGCTAGCGATCAGGGGATATGCGGCGATGCCGAGGAAGGTAGCCACGGCGACGAATGAGGGAGGGCGTCATGGCACAACGAGGACGGCTTGGGCGCGCAGATGGGCAGCCGTGGAGCGCGGCACGGCACAGTGTCGGCGCTGGCGCTGCGAAGCGGGCCGAGCGCAGCCCGCGACGAGGGCGAGGCGCGGGCACGGAGCGGGGGCGGTGACGTCGGGTGCAGGGAAGAGAGGAAAGGGGTCCTCACCCCGTTGAAGGCATCTGGGCGGTGAGGCTCACGATGACCGTCGATGGAGAGGCGGACGGGTCGAGGAGGCGCCCGCGGGTCCGATGGCGGGCGCGAGGCGGCGCGGCCGACGGGCGTCCGAGTAGGCGTCTGTCCACGAGGGAGACAGGACGGGGCCGCGAGGAGGACGGCAACGAGGTGGCGGGGCGACGTCGGGGCGCGCCGTGCGGGAGGAGAGGCGGGCGCCGATGAGGCGGTGAGGGGCGACGTTGAGGTGGTCGGGGCTCGCTGCCCCGATCTCGATCCAGACGGGATCGGGTGAGGGAGGGGAAGTGGGGAACAAGGAGTGGGGGGGTCGTGCGGGTTCGTGGCTAGGGTTTCGTGGAGTGGGGGGGATAAGGAGGCCCATGGGCCTGGTGTGCGGCCGACTTGACAATGGGCTGCTCGGCCCAATGATGGGGGAGGTTGTTTCCTTTTTACATTTAAATTTTTAACTTTTACATTTACCATTTTAGCCTCAGTTTGCATTTTCTTTTAGTACCATATGAGTTTTGTTTTGAACAAAACTTGGCACATAAATCTAACACAATAACTTGAGATGGAATAAAAAGTTAGGGGGAAAGAGGAGTTGTCTAATTAGATTTAGAAATTTCGAAGGGCCAAATTTTAAATGCTTCTTTGGACCACTAAATAATTTCTGTGAGCACTTTCGGAATCCAAAGGAGGTTGGTTGCAACATGACAAATACCTAGGGATTATTTGCCACACTTTGAACATTTTATTTTTCAGGGTTGGCAAATATGATTTTTTTTTACTTTAGATTGAATTTGAATTTGAACTGTGATTTGGATCAAGTGAAGATTAGCAACAGTAACATGATGACATGACACCAATAACAGGGGATTACTGTAGCATGACACAGGGGGTGTCACAAATCTCCTCCACTATAAGAAATCTCGTGCCGAGATTTAAGTGCGGTAATAAAGAGTAACCGGAGAACCCGGCCCTTATAGGGTTAATTATCTGGTGAACAATTCAGGGAATGAGGCAGAAGTATCTCTCGAGTTGAAACTTAATAAAACATCTAGAGAAAAGTATGAAGGTACAATAGGAAGTTTCAACTGAATGAACAACGATTGATACTTGAACAGAGTGTCAGAAAGGGGTTCAGAGCATCGGGAATAGATCATCTCTGGAAGGTGGCTCGTGACATGATATGAGGCCAAGTGTAAAGAATATTTCAGCATCAAGGTTGTACAGGAGAGTCGGGTTTCGATCCTGTGAAACTGTGGTTATGGGCCCACCATGTGGGTTAGAAGGTGAAGGCGCTAATATTTGCAACGGTCATGACATCGAGGCAGGTCGAGGATAGCTCGCCGCTTATGTTGGCAACAAAGTTTGGTACCAAGGGCGTGGGACGAAGAGAACCATTTTCCTGCTCGTTAATTCGAGGCGGACCAATAGGCAAAGTTCTTGTCCATCGGTGGTTACCGGAATGTCAACAACAATAATAACAAGGTCTTAGTGACAAATTGTACACCGAGGTGTTTACAGAAGCAGGGAACTATTACTGCTTCGATCATATAGATCACCATAAAGGTTAAACAAAACAATGGAAAGGAAAATATGGTTATTAGCTTAACCAGACAAATGGAAAGGAAAAGGTGATTATACAAAGGAAAGAGTATATGCTTCCCAAGAACAAACAGAGCACGATATACATGATAGGACATCAAGTAATTATCCATTTAGTTAATGGGGCAAGGAGAATCATGATGTTTACCCATACAACGGTGTTTGGATAATTGACTAAGAAACATTTATCATTGCGCCTTCAATGTTCTTATTGATGTTCGGAGTACACAGTCATACTTTTGGATAGCATTGACACGGTCATCAGGTAAAGGCCAGACCTTGGAAACACAAAGGATCCATCGGAAACAACTTAGAAAATAAGTCATACAATTTCAGCATGGAAATGATGAGGGTGTGGCCGACGGGCTCAGCAACAACCCATCGTCATGTCAAAAAGGATGTATTTCCAAAATTATATGAACAAGTTTGTGTTGGGGAAGGCAAAAAATGTTGTCGATGATAACACAAATCATCGAGGGGCAAGGATTGTATTACTCATCATGAATTCGATTGATATCCTGGAAGAGCTTAGAATGCTGATGATGATCACGACACATTTGTCGAGAGATTTCATGAAGATGTAATCGATCGCGATGACATCAAGTCAAAGGAATGATGAAGTGAAAGGTTATTGGAACCACGGGTACGACACAAACTCGAAATCAAGCTTGTTGTTCAAGGCGAAATGATATGGCGAGGAAGATCAACGTAGGCTTAGCTCATCATCGAAAATTGTGCTCCGGGAAGATGGACCAGGTAGCACAGTTAAAATTTAGCACGGTAATGATACAGCCGATCAGACTAGGAATTACTTGAAGGATTATTAAACTCGTAAGCAACAAAAATTACTTAAGAGTTATAGAATTAGAGTGTGGAATCGATTCACTTATCGGCGTTCTCGAGTGACTAACAACTCAAAACCCGGGGAAATCTGAAATCGATGATAAGCAATACCAAATGAAGACTCGTAGCAAGCAACATGGTTCTTTGTTATTCTCAAGGTACCAAAGGGTAATACTCGAAGGAAGATCAAAATAGAGGTTATGGAGATGCATTGATCTACGTAAGACAAGTGCTTTAACTTGTCCGAGAAATGGAATTAAAGGGGAACAATCATGGTGAGAACCATGGTTGCAAAGGACCAAACATAGATACCATATGAACTTATAATAAGGGATTATTACATCACAAGAAGCTTCCATGATAAGTTCCACATCGGGTCCATGGGCATGAACACAAAGTTCAAGGTCGACTCCCACTTCTTCAATGCATAACCTTCCATTCACTTCTTGTTTTCGATGAAGTCGTTGTGTTGAAATTATATCAGGCAAAACGCCAGAAGAGTATGACTCGTGAAAACTCTCGGGTTCACATGGATTAAGGAAGGCATAGGTTCAACCCTTAGGGGCATCTTGGGAACATATACCACAAACTCCACGAGTAAAATAACACAAGCTCGAAGGCAGAGCATGGTTGAGAAGGGAGATGATACAATTTACCAAAGGTAATGTGTATCAGGGAAGAGCGCACAAAATTTTGAATGTGAAGGAAGCTGCCGGTTAACAATCCAACAAAGGATTCAGCGGTCCTTAATGGATCTGATGTGAGTATCGAGACTCAATCGAAGAAGGAAAGAATGCAAGGCATCAGATTATAGATATATCTGGATAACTTCAAAGCTTGAATACAAAGGAATTACGGTTTTCATATCAGAAGATCAGAAGCAGAGGCTCTGATCAAAAGATGAGTAAGTTGAATAGACTTAGAGGTGCACCCGATCAAATCTAGATTGAGCAAGAACTAGCTCATAACCGAAGCGATGTCGGAGCCGGAAAGAAAATTTCCAAGGATTAATTGATGATTGCGAGTATTTGCTCACACGTTGAATCCATAGGAGCAGAATGACTACCACAAAGAATTTTAAAGAATATTGCTAGACATATGGAATTAATCCTAACACAAGTAGGCAAGGAGAATCAAGAGCAATAGGTTGCAGAGGATTTTCAGAAGATCACATTTTATTTCCAAGTATTTTGGAAAGCATATGAACAACTAGGGATGAACGGGTTCAAAGAAATTATCCGTAGTGCAAAAAGAAGCCGCAAAGCAGAAGGCACAAAGTATTCTCGAAACAACGGAGAGTACATCTTGGAATAATAGGAGCAACTTGGTATGAAGGTGCAAGCGGCAAGGATGTTATTCACGGGGATTATCTGTGGTCAGGAACTACAAGGCAGTGGGCATAGGGTCTTGAGAAACATCGAGGAGTATCTGCAGAATCTTCTGGCGAAGCAAGCGATCATCGATAATGTCGGGGCTCTCCGGGAGGAAGTGGGTACGAGAACCTAATGTCAGAGTTAGTAAAATGTTTTAACCCGGATAGACTAGAGATCAGAGTCCCAGAGTATAGACGAGTAATAAAAGATCCTAATACCACCCAATGGCGACATGGGCCCGTAAGCCACACAGCCAAGTTAGAAAAATGGTTTCCGGTTTCTAAACTCAACTTCGGCCAAGGAGTTGGAAAGGGGGCTACCTACAGGCAGTCGACTCTGATACCAACTTGTGACGCCCTCGATTCAATCATACACTAATCATACACGCAAATGTGTACGATCAAGATCAAGGACTCACGGGGAGGTTGTTTCCCTTTTTTACATTTAAATTTTTAACTTTTCTGTTTACCATTTTTAGCCTCAGTTTTGCATTTTCTTTTAGTACCATATGAGTTTTGTTTTGAACAAAACTTGGCACATAAATCTAACACAATACCTTGAGATGGAATAAAAAGTTTGGGGGCAAGAAGAGTTGTCTAATTATTTTTAGAAATTTCAAAAGGCCAAATTTTAAATGTCTTTGGACCACTAAATAATTTCCAGGAGCACTTTCGGAATCCAAAGGAGGTTGGTTCCAACATGACAAATACCTAGGGATTATTTAACACACTTTGAACATTTTATTTTTCAGGTTTGGCAAATATGATTTTTTTTACTTTAGATTGAATTTGAATTTGAACTGTGATTTGGATCAAGTGAAGATTAGCAACAGTAACATGATGACATGACACCAATAACAGGGGATTACTGTAGCATGACACAGGGGGTGTCACAAAAATGTTCTTGATGACCCACTACCTATTGATGATAGCTTTCCTGATGAACAATTAAATGTCATAAGTACTTCTCGTAGTACTCCATGGTATGCTGATTTATGCTAATTACATCGTTGCTAAATTTATACCACCTAGTTTCACATACCAGCAAAAGAAAAAGTTTTTATATGATTTGAGACATTACTTTTGGGATGACCCACATCTTTATAAAGAAGGAGTAGATGGTGTTATTAGAAGTTGTGTACCTGAGCATGAACAGGAACAGATCCTACGCAAGTGTCACTCCGAAGCTTATGGAGGACACCACGCTTGAGATAGAACTGCACATAAGGTATTGCAATCCGGTTTTTATTGTCCTACTCTCTTCAAGGATGCCCGTAAGTTTGTCTTGTCTTGTGATGAATGTCAAAGAATCGGTAATATTAGTAGACGTCAAGAAATGCCTATGAACTATTCACTTGTTATTGAACCATTTGACGTTTGGGGCTTTGATTATATGGGACCCTTTCACGCCTCTAATGGATATACACATATTTTAGTTGTCATGATTACGTTACTAAGTGGGTAGAAGCTATTCCAACTAGTAGTGCTGATCATAACACCTCTATTAAAATGCTTAAAGAAGTTATTTTTCTGAGGTTTGGAGTCCCTAGATATTTAATGACTGATGGTGGTTCACATTTTATTCGTTATGCTTTTCGTAAAATGCTTGCTAAATATGATGTTAATCATAGAATTGCATCTCCATATCACCCGCAGTCTAGTGGTCAAGTAGAATTGAGTAATAGAGAACTCAAATTAATTTTGCAAAAGACTATCAATAGGTCTAGAAAGAATTGGTCTAAGAAACTTGATGATGCATTATGGGCCTATAGAACTGCATATAAAAATCCTATGGGTATGTCTCCGTATAAAATGGTTTATGGAAAAGCATGTCACTTACCTCTTGAACTAGAACATAAGGCTTATTGGGATATTAAAGAGCTCAACTATGATTTCAAACATGCCGGTGAGAAGAGGTTATTTGATATTAGCTCACTTGATGAATGGAGAACCCAAGCTTATGAAAATGCCAAGTTGTTTAAAGAAAAAGTTAAAAGATGGCATGACAAAAGGATACAAAAGCGTGAGTTTAATGTAGGTGATTATGTATTGCTATACAACTCTCGTTTAAGATTTTTTGCAGGAAAACTTCTCTCTAAATGGGAAGGCCCTTACTTTATCGAGGAGGTATATCGTTCCGGTGCCATAAAAATCAATAATTTCGTAGGCACATCCGAAGGTGGTAAACGGTCAAAGAATCAAACACTATATCTCAGGTAATCCTATAAATGCTGAAACCAATGTTATTGAAACCGTAACCCCGGAGGAATACATAAGGGACACCTTCCGGAACGTTTCAGACTCGGGAAAAGGAATTGGTATGTGGTACGGTAAGTAAACCGACTCCAAAACAATTTTAAGGCAATATTTCTCCGTTTTGGAATATTTAGAAAAATAGAAAAATAAGTAGCTGTCCGGGAAGGACACAAGGGCCCCACGAGGGTGGAGGGCGTGCCCTACCCCCCTGGGCATGCCCCCTACCTCGTGGGCACCTCGTGTGCCTTCCGGACTCTGTTTTCTTGCACGATACATATTTTGGTCGATAAAATTTATTATATATTCTCCCAAAGGTTTTGACTCCCTTATCACGCAATTATCCTTTGTTTTTGTTTCGAGCTGTTTTTTTGACAGATCTAGATTATCATGACGTCCCCAAGTGCCTCCAAGGACAAGTTCTTCGAGAAGGTCATCAACCCTTACCTCACGGAGGTGCTGCGACACCCTCAAACCATTGAGATGCGTGCTGGGTTGCTGCACATCCGCGATGAAGAGGGACCCAAGGGGACCGGAAGCATGGAGACGAGGCTCGAAGCAGTGGAGCAACAAGTTTTCAAGTGTCAGGGAATGGTGGAACGTGGACTCAACTCCAACCACATGATGATCGCGGAGTTCACTAGCAACCACAAGTTGGATGCCGACAACATCGGGGAGGCCATCTTCAAGCTTCATGAGAAGATCGAGCACCTTCAAGCCCAAATCTATGACCTGCAAAATCAAAACTATGAGTACGAATATAGATTCAAAAGAATGAGTTTGGCTGCAGATTTGAGGATCCCGGAGACTCGATCATCCTTCTATGATGGTGAGCCTATGCCTTGGAAGATGGACGACAAGCCCGCATCATGGAAAACACCTCCACCTTCTTCACCAAAGAAAGGAGACATAATCACATGGGTATGGGCACTCCTTGGCAACTGCCAAGCTTGGGGAGATGCCCCAGATCGTATCACAACCACATCTCCTATCTTTACCGTTTTTTCTTAGTTCGATCCTATTAGTAGTATCTTGATCTAGTAGAATAAAGTTTATGGCATGATCTAGTTTTGAGTTTTGCTTTATGATCTCTCTATGTAATCGAGTCTGTGAGCTATATAATAAAGATTAGTGTTGAGTCAAGGGCTTGATTATTTTGCCATGATCTTGAGTGAATAAAAGAAAGAAAAAAATAATAATAAAAAGAAACAAAGAGTTCATATTGATCTTATTGAGAGTAATGACTTCACATAGAAAGGGTATGATGATTGAAAGTTGTTGGGAGTTGGCAAACATAGTTTTGGTCATCGTTGCAATTAATAGGAAGTAATAAGGAAAGAGAGGTTTCACATATAAATATACTATTATTGACATCTTTTATGATTGTGAGCACTCATTAAAATATGACATGCTAAAGAGTTGATGTTGGACAAGGAAGACAACATAATGGGTTATGTTTTCTTATATCTGAGATAAAGTATATTGTCATGGATCTTCCAACATGCTAAGCTTGCCTTTACCCCTCGTGCTAGCCAAATTCTCAACACCAAGTAGAGATACTACTTGTGCTTCCAAAAACCCTTAAACCAGTTTTGCCATGAGAGTCCACCATATCTACCTATGGATTGAGTAAGACCCTTCAAGTAAGTTGTCATCAGTGCAAAGCAATAAAAATTTCTCTCTAAATATGTATGATTGATTGGTGAGGGGAAATAAGCTTTATACGATCTTGTGATGTGGAAGAAATAAAAGTGACGGACTGCATAATAAAGGTTCATATCACAAGGGGCAACATAAAGTGACGTTCTTCCGCATTAAGATTTTGTGCATCCAACCATAAAAGCACATGGCAACCTCTGCTTCCCTCTGCGAAGGGCCTATCTTTTATCATTATCTTCTACCTTATGCAAGAGTCATGGTGATCTTCACCTTTCCTTTTTACATTTTATCCTTTGGCAAGCACAGTGTGTTGGAAAGATCCTGATTGATATATATAATTAGATGTAGGGGGCATGAGTTATTATTGTTGACATCACCCTTGAGGTAAAAGGTTGGGAGGCAAAACTATAAGCCCCTATCTTTCTCTGTGTCCGATTAAAACTCCGTAACCACAAGTATCGCGTGAGTGTCAGCAATTATGAAGGACTAAATGATAGTTGAGTATGTGGACTTGCTATTAAGCTCTGCCATAGACTCTTTCTGATGTTATGATAAATTGCAATTGCTTCAATGACTGAGACTACAGTTTGTTTGTCCTCAATAAAGTTTATGATTCATACTCTGCATTGTGAATGGATTATTACTTGAACATAAGCAATCATATGACATTTCCTATATATGTTGCTGTGATGAGAATAATCATGATGCCTTCATGTCCGTATTTTGTTTTTATCGACGCCTCTACCTCTAAACATGGGGACATATTTATCGTTATCGGCTTTCGCTTGAGGACAAGCAGGTCTAAGCTTGGGGGAGTTGATACGTCCATTTTGCATCATGCTTTTATATCGATATTTATTGCATTGTGGGCTGTTATTACACATTATGTCTATTCTCTCTTATTTTACAAGGTTTACATAAGGAGGGAGAATGACGGCAGCTGGAATTCTGGGCTGGAAAAGGAGCAAATATTAGAGACCTATTCTGCACAACTCCAAAAGTCCTGAAACTCCACGAAAGTCATTTTCGGAAATAATAAAAAATATCCAGCGGAAGAAGTTCACCAGAGGGGGCCCCACCTGGCCACGAGGGTGGGGCGCGCCTACCCCTGGGCGCGCCTCACCTCGTGGCCCCTTGGTGGCCCTCCAATGCCCATCTTCTGCTATATGAGGTCTTTCGTCGAGGAAAAAATCATAAGCAACCTTCCGGGACGAAACTCCGCCGCCACGAGGCGGAACCATGGCGGAACCAATCTAGGGCTCCGGCAGAGCTGTTCTGCCAGGGACACTTCCCTCCGGGAGGGGGGAATCATCGCCATCGTCATCACCAACGCTCCTCTCATCGGGAGAGGGCAATCACCATCAACATCTTCACCAGCACCATCTCCTCTCAAAACCCTAGTTCATCTCTTGTATCCAATTCTTGTCTCCAAGTCCGGGATTGGTACTAGTAGGTTGCTAGTAGTGTTGATTACTCCTTGTAGTTGATGCTAGTTGGTTTATTTGGTGGAAGATCATATGTTCAGATCCTATATGCATATTAATACCCCTCTGATTATGAACATGAATATGCTTTGTGAGTAGTTACGTTTGTTCCTGAGGTCATGGGAGAAGTCTTGCTATTAGTAGTCATGTGAATTTGGTATTCGTTTGATATTTTGATGAGATGTATGTTGTCTAGTCTCTAGTGGTGTTATGTGAACGACGACTACATAACACTTCACCATTATTTGGGCCTAGAGGAAGACATTGGGAAGTAATAAGTAGATGATGGGTTGCTAGAGTGACAGAAGCTTAAGGGGCTGAATTGGATCCATATGTTTCATGCTATGGTTAGGTTTACCTTAATACTTTTGTTGTAGTTGCGGATGCTTGCAATAGAGGTTAATCATAAGAGGGATGTTTGTTCAAGTAAGAACAACACCCAAGCACCGGTGCACCCACATATCAAATTATCAAAGTACCGAACGCGAATCATATGAACGTGATGAAAACTAGCTTGACGATATTCCCATGTGTCCTCGGGAGCGCTTGTCCTATTATAAGAGTTTGTCTATGCTTGTCCTTTGCTACAAAAAGGATTGGGCCACCTTTCTGCACTTTATTTACTTTTGTTACTTGTTGCTCGTTACAAATTATCCTATCACAAAACTATCTCGTTACTAATCGATTTCAAAGATTTGCAGAGAATACCTTGCTGAAAACCGCTTATCATTTCCTTCTGCTCCTCGTTGGGTTCGACACTCTTACTTACTGAAAGGACTACGATAGATCCCCTATACTTGTGGGTCATTAGTAGCCTTCATTTTACTGCCTGTAATGAGTTGCGTTAGATCCTAAAGCAGTTTACTCAAGATTACCTCTCAAACTACATGATTGGCGGCCAACCATCACAAGGGGTTGGACTAGAGTCGTGCGTGCCTTCTGCATTGAGGAGAGCACAATAGGGCAATTCCGCTTCACCTTGTTCAACAACCAGAATGTCTCTTGCCTCTTTCTTTACCATCTTTAATAGTACAAGTATACAACCCTGGTTCATCATTCTTTATTTGGTGCTTATGTAATTCTTGAACATATGTACCTGTGAACCGAATACTACATTGGTTGTTTGAACCTGATGGATATGAATAAAGCTATAGCCTACTTTCAAATTTAAATTAGGTACAATTTTAAATAACAACAATGAAATTAGGGTGAAATTACGCTCTACAGGTTATTACGGCGCACCCGGTGTATAAAGCACAGCGTGTGTGATATACATCATAATCCGACACGGTTCATGGAGAGGAAACGTGTGTAACCATGCACACAGTTGCCGTTTGCAAAGCGTGTGTGATGTCATACAATATCAGAAATAGTGTGGGAAAACAAAATGTGTGTGATTGTCAACCTATCGTACACGGTTTACAATCATGAACTGTTTGTGATGTGTCAGATATCATAAACGTAGAGCCCGTTTGGTACGTGCCTGAAAAAATCCAGTGTCTGGAATGTGCCTGGTTTTAGGTAAAACCACAGAAGTCCAACTGTGATGGAAATGCGAGCACAAACGAGTCGCAAGGATGAAGCGTTTGGGATATTCAAGATATCAGAAATAGTTTTATAGGGAAACTGTATGCATCAAGGCTCCCTATCCCCGGCAGTTTCTGGGTCATGTGGGAAGGATCCCCCTATCGCACACACTCACTTGGCGATGGTTCAAAACGCCGTTATGGAAAGGGGTTAAAAACCATTTGTATAGCACCTCGCTGTACCAGTGATATTTCTCTATTTTGCAAATTTTATTTGGGTGCTAAACTATTTTTCATTTTAAGCACACATTTAATTATTTATCTTGTTGCAATGCACTTGGACGATGCGTTTCTCTAATATTTTGGCCCATCCACCTACCCTAAGTTTCCCACTAAAGTTAAGGTAAATTACTCATCATGCTACCCGTAAGTGAAAAAAAACTCTTCGTTAATTGTTTCTTTGATTTTTTTTGTCTGCCATTGAAACTGCCTCTAAAGTTGAAGTAAATTACCCACCCCACCACCTGCAAGTGAAAAAAACATTCTGTTAATTGTTCTTTGAGTTTTCACATATTATGATTGAGCATGCTCCTAGAGAGACTAATTGTGCTGCCCATGATTTAGTCAAACTAGCTAGAAGTAAGGTATGGTCGACGGAAGATTCACCCATAGAGATTGTTGATACACTTATAAAAGATAATATTGTGATCGCCTTGCAATAAAAAGTACCTTGATGTCAAAAAAAATCACCCACTTTGCTTTTGTCATAAAAATAACCCACCCTGCCACCTGTAAAAAAGTGAAGAAAAAAATGACCATTCCTCTGAATTATTCGTACGTCATAGGGTCCCCCTGTTTTTCATCTATCGTGAGACTAACCATTTCTTTTCCTTCTCATACACACATGTACTAGCAAAAAAATACGCACATCGAGGGTCAAGTCCAACATCGATCCGTTGTAAGCATGTAGAACGCAAGTTTCTTATGTCCACATCCGCGCCAGTTGGTGCACAAATATTCAAATCCTATATATACATGGAGTGTGAATATTTGGAACTTGATTTGAAGACCACGATTTTATTATGTCGCTGCAACGCATGGGCCTTTTTGCTACTTTATACTATAAAGATTATTGTACAAGCCTGATACATCTCTGTCGTATCTATTTTTCCTAACGCTTTTGCTCTTGTTTTGGACTCTAATTTGCATGATTTGAATGAAACTAACCTGGAGTGACGTTGTTTTCAGCAGAACTACCATGGTGTTGTTTTTGTGAAGAAATGAAAGTTCTTGAAATTGGATGAAACTTTTTGGAGAACTATTTTGGAATAAAAACAATTACTGGAACCACGACCCACTAGAGGGGGGCCCAGCTGCCCACTAGGCACCATGGCGCGCCACCCCCTCTGGTGCGCCCTGGTGGGTAGTGGGGCCCACGAGGCTCCGCTGACCCTAATTCCGACACTATAAAATCCTATTTCTTAGAGAGAAAAATAGGAGCGGAAGTTTCATCACATTTTAAGATACGGAGCCGCCGCCATCTCATGTTCTCCATCGGGAGGCCAGATCTGGAGTCCGTTCTGGGCTTTGGAGAGGGGGATCTTCCGTCTTCATCATCATCAACCATCCTCCAACATCAATTTCATGATGCTCCCCGCCAGGAGTGAGTAGTTCCTTCGTAGGCTCGCTGGTCGATGAGGGGTTGGATGAGATTCATCATGTAATCGAGTTAGTTTTGTTAGGGCTTCATCCCTAGTATCCACTATGTTTTGAGATTAATGTTGCGATGACTTTGCAATGCTTAATGCTTGCCACTAGGGCCTGAGTGCCATGATTTTAGATCTGAACCGTTTATGTTTTCACCATTATATCTGTGTTCGTGATCCGATCTTGCAAGTTATATGCACGTATTACATGTTATGATGAGCATACGCCAATGTGACAACAATTGGGATTCTTTCCGGTGATTACCGTAATTTGAGGAGTTCATGTATTCACTATGTGTTAATGCTTTGTTCTGGTTCTCTATTTAAAGGAGGCCTTAATATCCCTTAGTTTCCTTATGGACACTACTGCCACGGGAGGGTAGGACAAAAGATGTCATGCAAGTTCTTTTCCATAAGCACGTATGACTATTTACGGAATACATGCATGCCTACATTATATTAATGAATTGGAGCTAGTTCTGTGTCACCCTAGGTTATGACTGTTATATGATGAATATTATCCAACGCTATATCCGATCCAATGCCTACGAGCTTTTCACATATTGTTCTTGCTAAGTTACTATTACTATTTCTACTGTTACAACCACTACAAAATTATTGTTTCTACTATTACCGTTATTATTGTTGTTACTGTTGCTACTATCAAACAATCAAGCTATCATACTACTGTGCTACTTGTAAGTGCATCTACTGCCACCCCTAGTTGGTTTTGGAGTATTGACGACAAACTTGGTTGAGGGACTAATGTGTCTGTGAGAATTGCAGGATAACACAGGTAGCAGTCCCTTATTGATTCGGTTTAACTACCTGAGATGACACCTAAAAAGGTGTGAAGACATTGAAAACAATGGTGATTCGTGAAGACATTCACGATGAAGATTATGACATGAGAAGACATTCATATGAAGACTATGGAGTGCGAAGACATAGTTGTTTGGTAGTTTCCTTTTCTTCTTTGTTGAGTCATAGGAACCACCGTACTGTTAAGTGGGGTCCAAGTGAACAAAGTCAGAGTGACTGAAGTGATGCTCAACCAAATCCTATGTCTTTGAGCAAAGACAATGAAGCAAATCGTATCCAAAGCTGGATGAGTGAGCTTTACTTGTAGCCCAAGTCAAGTTGCCGCGTGTGTTTGAAATCCGACCGTTGGACACACGTCGGTTCCTTAGTGACCCAGGGTCATTTCGGACAAATCAGGTCGGGTTGCCTCCTGGCTATAAATAGCCCACCCCCTAGACCATAAATTGGTGGCTGGTCAGAGTTAGTGCACGACTTTTGTCGTTTGAGTGCAACCCACCTCTGAAGCATTTGAGAGAGAGATCCTTGCGAGGACAAATCCCAAAACACCCAGAGCGAAAGAGTGTTAGGCATCACTGAAGTCTTTCTGTCCGTGTGACCTGCAGACTTGTTACACTTGAGGATTGTGAATCCTCCAGCCGGTTAGGCATCACGTTCTGAGCATCCAAGAGCCATTGTGGATTGCCAGTGAACAAAGTCTGTGAAGGTTTGGAAGTGTACCTTGAAGACTTACCAGAGTGATTGGCATGGACTGTGTGTCCTTAGCTCAAGGGGAATAAGGTGAAGACGCGGTCTTCTGCGTTAAATCTCTGCCTCCCTAACCAGACATATAGTTGTCACAACAACTGGAACTGGTCCTATCCTTCACTTCACTTCCCTTTACTTTACAGTTTGCCTTCGTAAAGTCATTGCTTGCCTATCTAATCTAATTGATTTCACCGTGTGAAGACTGTTTGTTGTTTGGTTTCATATTGTCTTCCATCCTGATCAATACTACCTAGCCGCTGATAGTTTTCGTGCTTTCACTTCATTGCTTACTTGACTATGGCTTGTCTAGTGTAGTCTACCATCCGCTGCATACCTATAGGTTCATTTCTACTGTTTGTCTTCAAAGACCTCATGTTTTGAAGACTTCCGTAAAAATCGCCTATTCACCCCCCTCTAGTCAATAACTAGCACTTCCAATTGGTATCAGAGCGAGGTGCTCCCTTGTTCTATGTGATTCGGTTTAACCACCTGGAGTTTTAGATATGTCGACTGCAGGGATAATCAAGGTCTCCGCCGCGTGCCCTGTCTTCGATGGCACTGATTGCCCCTACTGGAAGAATAAGATGCATATGCATCTTGAAGCCATTGACGTTGACCTCTGGTATGTCGTCAAGAATGGCATTCCCAAGGTCGGTGAAGGTGTCACCGCTGCTGATGTCAAGAGGTTCATTCAACTGGATTCAACTACCAAGAACATAATCTGTGGTCATGTGACCAAAGGACAGTACAGCCGTGTGAGTGCACTAGAAACTGCGAAGCTAGTCTGGGACTGGCTCTCCAAGGTCAATGAAGGCGTCTCAACTCAGAGAGATTCAAGGAATGATGTTCTTCGAAACCTCTTCAACCGCTTCAAGAAAAACGACAATGAGAATGTCCAGCTCATAGTTGATCGCCTCATTGATATCACAAATGAGCTTCGCACACTTGGCGCCACTGAGATCACCAAGCATGAAATCGTCAATAAGCTATTGAGATCACTTGATAGCTCATTCGACACCCTGGCCCTGATGATTCAAGAACGTCCTGACTTAAAAGATCTCGATCCGTCTGACATACTCGAGAGGCTCAACACACATGAGTTCCAGTTATCTGAGAAGAGAGACATCTATGGCCCCAACTATGGCCGAACCATGGCTTTGAAGGCAAAGGTTGTGTCCTCATCTGAAGAAGAATCTGACTGCAGTTCTGGTGATCCTGAAGACATCGGAAAGGAACTAGCGATGCTCGTGAAGAACTTCCAGAAGTTTCCCAAGAAGAAAGGCTTCAAAAAGTCTTCAAGATCTAGCTCAAGAAATGATGAAGCTTCTAGTCGTGACCACAAGAAGAGAACATGCCACAAATGCAAGAAACAAGGTCACTACATCTCTGAGTGTCCTCAAAGGGACAATGAGACCAAGAAGAAGAAGAAGAAGATTAAGGAATATGATTCTGATGACAAAAAGAAGAATAAATCCTCAAAGTATTCGTCAAAGTCTTCATCTCACAAGAAGAGCTCATCAAGCAAGGCTCATGCATTTGTTGGCAAGGAGATGGATTCAGATGATGAGTCTGCTTCTGAGGAGGCGGAGGTGGAGTCTGAGGAGGAGTCCGATTTAGGCGTGGGTCGCCAAGTCCAACTTCAACACTAAAGACAATGGCCTCATCGCCGACGCTGATGTAGCGATCCGACCTCAGACGGTCAAATCTCTATGCATAAGTGTCATCCCTGGATCGGTAATGCTGACACACATAGTACTCGAAGGATTTATAACAGAGTAGCAATCACACACTTATTACATTGATAGTCTCAAGAGAGAACTTATTACAATAAATATGGCTTAAGGCCATCTAAACAAGATAACAGTGGAAGTCTTGGAAGATAAAGTGAGTCCATCAACTCCAACGTCATAGCTGAGTGCACGACAACGACCTAGCACAGCTTACTCTTCGTCTGAAAAGTCTGCAACATGATATGTTGCAGCCCAAAACAGGTCAGCACCTGGAATATGCTGGCAATGTAACACAGTAGAGCAATCAACGGATTCAAAACTATCCCTACATGCATATATGGTTGGTGGAGGCTGTAAGTGCATCTAGTGCCACCCCTAGTTGGTTTTAGAGTATTGACGACAAATGTGGTTGAGGGACTAATGCGTTTGTGAGAATTGCAGGATAACGCAGGTAGTGTCCCTCATTGATTCGGTTTACCTACCGGAGATGACCCCTAAAATGTATGAAGACATTGAAGACAATGGTGGTATGTGAATATATTCACATTGAAGACTATGACATGAGAAGACATTGAGTGAAGACTATGGAGCGCCAAGATCGTGGTCGTTTCGTTGTTTCCTTTTCTTCTTTGTTGAGTCGTAGGAACCACCGTACTGTTAAGTGGGGTCCAAGTGATCATAGTGAGAATGAGTGAAGTGATACTCAACCCAAATCCTATGTCTTCGAGCGAAGACAAGGAGAGCAAAACTTATCCAGAGCTGGATGAGTCAGCTTTGCTTGTAGCCCAAGTAAAGTTGCCGTGAGTGTTTGAAATCTGACCGTTGGAACACGTGTCAGTTCCTTAGTGACCCAGGGTCATTTTGGACATAACAGGTCGGGTTGCCTAGTGGCTATAAATAGCCCACCCCCTACACCATAAATTGGTGGCTGCTCAGAGTTAGTGCACGGCTTTTGTCGTTTGAGAGCAACCCACCTCGAAGCCTTTGAGAGAGAGAAATCCTTGCGAGGACAAAGCCCAAAACACCCAGAGCCAAAGAGTGTTAGGCATCATCAAGTTTCCCGTCTGTGTGACCTGAAGACTTATTACACTTGAGGACTGTGAATCCTCCAGCCGGTTAGGCGTCGCGTTCTGAGCATCCAAGAGTCATTGTGGATTGCCGGTGAACGTCGTCTGTGAAGGTTCGGAAGTCTACCTTGAAGACTTACCAGAGTGATTGGGCGAGGACTGTGTGTCCTTACCTCAAGGGGAATAAGGTGAAGAAGCGGTCTTCTGAGTTGAATCTCAGCCTCCCTAACTAGATGTACAGTTGTCACAAAGAATTGAACCGGGTCCAACAAACTCGTGTCTTCAACTAGTGACCGGTTCTATCCCTTCCTCCTTTATCCTAAGTTTGTCTTCGTGAAGTCATTGCTTATATGTCTTATCTGCTTGACTTCACTGCTTGAATTCTATTGTTGTTTGGCTTCATACTATCTTCCATCCTGATCCTTACTACATAGCTGCTATTAGTCTTGTCCGTTCACATTACTGCATACTTGACTATGGCTTGCTTGTTGTAGTTATCTTCCGCTGCATATCAATTAGGTCATTTCTGTTGTCTGTCTTTGAAACATCCTTGTTTTGAAGACATTCATAAAAATCGCCTATTCACCCCCCCTCTTGTCGATAACTAGCAGTTTCCGAGGCTCTATGGTTACAATGTTTTGCGAAAAACCAATTTTTCCCTACATCAAAGGAATATAATTTGTTTAACTATCATGGTAGTTGTTAAACATTGAGAAGGTTCTCCAACTCAATCCCAATTAAAAAAGTAATTAACCCAACAAATTAATTTAGAGTGATGAGATCAACATGATAATCCAAGAACCAGATACTCAAGATGTCCATAACTGGGGGACACGGCTAACCATGATTTGTTTGTACACTCTGCAGAGGTTTGCGCACTTTTCCCCACAAGACTCGATCTCCTCCGTTGGATTTCTTGCACTACATGGTGTTTGAGAAACGGATGACCGAGACACAGTCTTTCAGAAGCATTAGCTCTAACCCTGGGTAGACAGTACCAACCTACATCCCCTACATCTGCTAGCCTACCATTGGAAGAGGTCATGCAACATACATGACTATGCTAGAGCCCATAATAGCTTGTGGCTGCAAACAGAAGTTTCTAGCATGAATAATCTTATGATCCCTTTGAGCCTGGGTGGCGAGCCATAGGATGATCACACGGGTACTCCGGGATATCCTAGGACAACATTGGATTCTCTAGGTGCTCAACTACCCACCAGATGTGTATTTAAGTAGCCACCTTAAGTTAACCATTAATTAACAATCTCACATCTGTCATGGATACACTCAAACCCAATCCACGTCTACGAGCATATCATGGCAATATAAGCATAGCGTAGAAGTAACTCCCAAGGGTTTGATAATAAAAGGGCAATAGGTTCTACATCATCATCTATTTCCCAAAACCCACATGTTAAGAGCCTACTCATGCAATGTTTGAGGGCTGTAACTAATGCATAAAAACTGTTTACGAAAAGGGTATGATCAATGTGTTACTTGCCTTGCTGACGATTTGCAAACCCTAGTGACTCATAGTAGCACGCTTCACACTCCGGGAATTCTATCGCAAACAAACAATAGCATGCATAAGCAAACAAGCAAAGATGCACAGGTAAAACTCAAATAAAAAGATCAAATCTGAAAGTCCAACTAAAGAGATACGATCTGCAAAAATAATCAATCGAATCGGAGCTACGGAACTGAAACTACGACCAAAAGAACCTCAAATTCAAATCTGCTTGAAACCAAATTTTACATTGTCAAAACCTTGTTCAAGTTGCTTAAACAGAAAGAGGGGCTCGAGACGAAGATTTTGGCGTTGGTTTCACTGGATTGGGACAAACGGTTAAGAAACGGCGAGGGTTTGAAGATCAGGGGCTAATCTGTGATAAAAGTAATCGCGGATAGGTCCCTAGCGAAAAAATAATGTAAAAAAGAAAATACTAACGAACGAACGTTCGTTGTGTGAACCTAACCGGCGAACAATGTTCGTTAAAACGAGCGTACGGGCGAACCTCTGCTAAATAACTAAACCGAATAAAAAACAGATCTAGGGTTTTTAAAACAAAACCTTTTGGTTTTTACCTAACCGAAAAATGAATGGCGAATCCGGGCGAAATCCATGGGCGGCCATGATCATGACGGCAGCGGTTGGCGGCGGGTCGGCGGATGGCGGCGAGAAGCGGCGGCGGCTCTAGGGTTTGGGGGCGTGGCATGGCTCGGGTCAGTGGCGGCTTATAAGGCCTGAGCGCGGACAGAGTACGGCTCGGGCACGACCCAAGGTCGGTTCATTTTTTTAAAACAGATTCCGCTGAGAAAATCCTAAATAAAATAAAAAAATCTAAAAATGCCAAAAACAATTTTCACCTTCTAAATAAAATATTTAGAACTTAGTGAACATTTTCTTGGCCTAAAATGCAATTTCGAAAAATGCATATTTTTTCTAATTCAAATAAAATAGCAATAAAATCCAAATAAAATTATATAGTTGATTTTAACATTTTCCTCCAATATTTCATTTATTTTGGAGAAGTCATATTATCTTGTCTCATATATTTTTAATATGAAATATTTTTGGAGGGAAAAATAATTGAAACCAAAATGATACTTGTTACAATATTTGAGAAAATTGAAATATGAAAACGTTGAAATCCCCAACTCTCTCCGTGGGTCCTTGAGTTGCTTAGAATTTTGAGGATCGCAAAGCAAAAATGCAATAAAATATGATATGCATATGATGACCTATGTATAACATTCCAAATTGAAAATTTGGGATGTTACAAACCTACCCCCCCCCCCCCTTAAGATGAATCTCATCCTCGAGATTCGGGTTGGCTAGAAAACGGGTCTGGGTGGTCTTTCCGTAGATCATCCTCTTGTTCGCAGGTGGCTTCATCCTCTGTATGGTGGCTCTACTGAACTTTGCAAAACTTGATAACCTTGCTGCGGGTGACTCGGCTGGCAAACTCGAGAATCTTGAATGGTTTCTCCTCATAGGTCAAATCACTATCCAACTGAATTGCTTCCAGTGGCACTGTATCTCTTAGAGGTATATCGGCCATCTCAGGATGACACTTCTTCAACTGGGAAACGTGAAACACATCATGAACTCCTGACAATCCTTCGGGTGACTCCAACTTGTAGGCCACCTCTCCCATACGTTCCAGAACTCGGCATGGTCCTACAAATCTCGGGGCTAAGTTTCCCTTGACTCCAAAACGTTTAACTCCTCCCAGAGGTGACACACGAAGATATGCTCTGTCTCCAATTTCGTAGGCTACCTCCTTGCGTTTTGAGTCTGCATAACTCTTCTGCCTAGACTGAGCTACCTTCAGTCTATCTCGAATAAACTTAACCTTCCCTTCAGACTCTTTGATCAAATCTGGTCCAAACAACTGGCGGTCTCCAACTTCATCCCACATCAACGGTGTCCTGCATCTTCTTCCATACAAAGCTTCGAAAGGTGCCATCTTCAAACTGGCCTGATAGCTGTTGTTTTATGAGAACTCCGCGTAGGGCAAATTATCATCCCAACTAGATCCATAATCTAGCGCACGAGCTCTCAACATATCCTCCAGAATCTGATTGACTCTCTCGGTCTGTCCATCGGTCTACGGATGAAAGGCTGTACTGAACTCTAGTCTGGTTCCCAAAGTGTGGTGCAGCTGGTGCCAAAACTTTGAAGTAAACTGGGTCCCTCTATCTGATACGATGGTACTCGGAACTCCATGCAGACATACGATCCTGGTCATATATATCTTGGCCAACTTCGCACTCGTATAAGTGGTTTTCACTGGGATAAAGTGAGCCACTTTGGTCAAACGATCCACTACTACCCAGATAGAATCATATCTCGGTCGGGTCCTGGGCAATCCGTGATGAAATCCATGCCAAGCTTATCCCACATCCATTCGGGTATCGGCATGGACTGCAGTAATCATGCTGGCCTCTGATGTTCTGCCTTCATTCTCTGACATACATCGCATACGGCTACATACGCGACAATATCCTTCTTCATTCCTGTCCACCAGAAACGCTCCTTCGGAACCAAATACATCTTGGTGTTTCCGGGGTGTATCGAATATGGCGAGTCATGAGCCTCCTGTAGTATCAACTTCCTGATCTCGGCATTATTGGGCACATAAACACGGTCCTCAAACCACAAGGTGTCGTGCTCATCCTCACGAAAACCTTTGGCTTTTCCCTTGCTCATCCTCTCCTTTATGTCGGCAATTTCCTTCTCATCCTTCTGAGCTTCTCGAATCTTTCCCAATAATGTTGACTGAACTTCCAATGCTGCAACAAAACCTCTAGGGACTATCTCCAAACGAAGCTCCCTAAGATCTTCAGCTAATTCCTTTGGCAATCCTCCGCTTACGAGGGTATTGGCATAACTCTTCCAGCTCAAAGCGTCTGCTACGACATTGGCCTTGCCTGGATGATAATGCAACTTCATGTCATCATCCCTTATAAGCTCCAACCATCTCCTCTGCCTGAGATTCAGCCCATTCTGTGTGAAAATGTATTTCAAACTCTTATGATCCGTGTATACATCACAACGATATCCAATAAGAAAATGTCTCTAGGTCTTGAGCGCATGTACTACGGCTGCTAACTCCAAATCATGCGTGGCGTAATTCAACTCATGCGGTCAAAGCTGTCGTGAGGCATATGAAACAACTCTTCCATCTTGCATAAGTACACCTCCAAGTCCTAAGCGAGAAGCGTTGCAATACACTTGGAAATCCTTGCGTATATCCGGCAGAATCAACACTGGGGCTATAACCAAATGTTTCTTCAGCTCCTGGAAACTTGCTTCACATTCATCTGTCCATTTGAACTTGGTGTCCTTCTTCAAAAACTCCGTCATGGGCTTCACAATCTTAGAGAAATTTTCAATGAATCTCCGGTAATATCCTGCGAGTCCAAGAAAACTGCGGATCTCTCCCATCGAGGTGGGTGATAGCCAATCGGTGACGGACTTAACCTTGGTAGGGTCTACTGCTATAGCTTCTCCTGATATAACATGTCCAAGAAATCCTACTTCCTTCAACCAAAACTCACATTTTCTGAACTTGGCGTATAACTGATGTTCTCTAAGCTTCTCGAGAACCAAACGCAAATGCTCCTTGTGTTCCTCTTCATTCTTCGAGTATACCAAAATATCATCAATGAACACCACAACAAACTTATCCAAGAACTCCATGAACACCTTATTCATCATACTCATGAAATAGGCAGGGGCATTAGTCAATCCGAATGACATAATCGTGTACTCGTATAGCCCGTACCTTGTGGTGAAGGCTGTCTTAGGTATATCCTATTCTCGAATCTTCAGCTGGTGGTATCCCGATCGCAGGTCAATCTTTGAGAACATTTTTGCTCCTTGCAGCTGGTCAAACAAATCATTGATCATCGGTAGTGGGTACTTGTTCTTGATAGTCACTTCATTCAATGCCCGATAATCAAAAATCATTCTCAGTGATCCATCCTTCTTCTCGACCAAGAGCACTGGCGCTCCCCATGGTGACGAACTTCATCGAATGTAACCCTTCTCCAATAACTCCTTGATCTGCTTCTTAATCTCCTCCAGATCATTTGTGGGCATCCGGTATGGTCTCTTCGATATTGGTCCGGTGCCTGGAAACAGCTCTATCAAAACCTCAATGTCTCGATCTGGCGGCATGCCTGGTAACTCCTCTGGAAATATGTCCGGGTAATCCTTCACTATAGGCACTTCCTCCTGAACAACTCCTGCGAGGGAATTTACTTGGATCCTCCTTGGTGCATGCCTGGATACATACTTAATCCTTTTTCCCTCCGGGGTGGTGAGCAGATTTGACCTACTAGCACAGTCAATGTTTCCTCCATACTTCGATAGCCAGCCCATTCCTAGTTCACATCCAATCCTTGTGACTCCAAGATTATTAGGTCTGAGGGGAAAACATGGCTACCAATGGTTAAGGGTATCCGGTACCACCATCGGCTGGCCATATACTCTGCACCTGGTGAGGTTACTAAGAAGGGTGTCCTAAGGGCTAAGGTGGGTAACTTAAACTTGTCCACAAATCCCATTGAAATGTATGAATGCAATGCACCAGTATAAAAAAGAACAAGAGTGATAAATGACTTAACAAAAAACTTACCGATAACTGCATCTGGCTGCTCTTCAACCTCCTCCACGTGCACGTGGTTCACTTGTCCCTTGTTGAAAGGGTTTCCCAGAGCCTCCATTGCCATTTCCATTCTTTGGCTCAGGGAACTCAGTGGCGTAGTGTATAGTCTTTCCGCACTTGAAACAAGTAATGTGACTTAGATCCTTCTTGGCGGGCGTGGCGGGGTTAGAGCGGTTCTGATTGCTGCCTGCTCCATTCCCGTTTCCATTCCTGGGGCCACTATGGTTATGCAAACTTCCTCCATTGTGGGTATGGCCTCCATGGTTATGGGTATATCCTCCCGAGTTCGGGGTAAAACGAGGCTTCACCGAGCTCTGAATTGTACTTCCCTTGTCCATACTTCCTCTTGCGACTCTCAATCTGCTGCTGCTTCCCTTCAATCATAAGAGCCTTGTCTACCAACTCCTGGTAGTTGTTAAATGTTGCCACCATTAACGGCATGCTCATCTCATTGTTCAGCCCTTCCATAAACTTCTCCTGCTTCGCGGCATCTGTGGCCACATCATCTGGGGCATAACGGGCTAACTTACTGAACTCATCCATGTCGCTTACAAGATGATTTCCTTGGCGCAAGTTGCTAAACTCACGCTTCTTCATGCTCATAGCTCCAGTTGAGACATGAGCAGTGCAGAATGCTTGCTGAAACTGATCCCAAGTGACATTGGCTATGGGGAAAGTGGTCGTGTAATTCTCCCACCATGCGGCTGCGGGTCCATCCAATTGATGTGCGACAAAGCGTACCTTCTCAGCATCTATGCAACCTGCAATGGTCAACTACCTTCCTATCCTGCATAGCCAGTCATCCGCAACTATTGGCTCGATGCTACTAGAAAACACCAATGGCTGCAACCTCAGAAAACGGGCTAGGTTGTCAACTGGAGGTGGTGGCAGTGGGTTGTTATTGTTGTTGTTGTTGTTGTTGTTGTTGTTGTTTTTGTTGTTGTTGTTGTTGTTGTTGTTGTTGTTGTTGTTGTTGTTGTTGTTGTTGTTGTTGTTGTTGTTGTTGTTGTTGTTGTTGTTGTTGTTGTTGTTGTTGTTGTTGTTGTTGTTGTTGTTGTTGTTGTTGTTGTTGTTGTTGTTGTTGTTTTTTGTTGTTGTTGTTGTTGTTGTTGTTGTTGTTGTTGTTGTTGTTGTTGTTGTTGTTGTTGTTGTTGTTGTTGTTGTTGTTGTTGTTGTTGCCTTGGTTCTGGACTAGTAGCTGCATCAAGGCATTCTGCTGTTGGATCAACTGGGTGAGCTCCGGTGGGAAGACAAATCCGGGGTCATGTCTCGGAGGCATCTGATGGGTTTAGAGTGAGAGATTAGAATAGAATGAGGTCTAGTGAGAAGGCACTACCCATATGCACATGAAACAAACACATTCATATCACACCAAAATCAATTCAAACAAGGGCATACAATCGATCTAACTATCGTTACAGTGCTCGGACTACTAATATATACATGGGGGAAATGCTACTGATAATGTGGTGGTCTACTAGAAATATTGATCGGTGGGAGAATCCATGATATCTGCTCCAGCTTCGTCTTCATAATCATCATCACTGTCATCGGGATCGGAGTCGGTGTCGTCAATGATGATGTAGTTTTCAGAACGAATGTCATCAGAATGGTCGTCATCTCCTCCTGGCGCGGGGTCTCCCATGAATACTCCTAGCTTCTTTGTCAGGTCGTCATTCTTCTCCACTAGTATTGCGATTTCCTCCTCGTATCCGTCGCGTGTAGACTTGAGTTCCTCTTCTAGCTCCATGTTCATGGTCATCGCCTTCTTGAGATCTATCATGCTTGCACACATCCGGTTCTCCACAATTTAATGTGCTGGTTTAACAACTGGATAAAGGCTGGAATGGACCTGTCCCTCCTGGTGCTGATCATCTCCCATTGCTCATCTTGGCGCCCACATATCTAGTAGATGGTGTCCTTAATATCCTTGTGATAAACTTCGCCGATGCGTCCCATGGCGATGTGGGCTGCCATGCTCTTACCTAGACTCCAAGTTGGTGCATCAAAGGAAAACTCTATGGGCTCAGTGACTGGCATGAATGTCCTTCCTGGAACTTGAACTCGAATCGTCCAACGCTCCTCTTCTGGTAAAGTGGCGGTGTAGGTCCCGGTGAAGCTTGGTATTCCGATGTTTAGGTACCTAGCGACTTTCTTCAAGTGTCGTCCAAAAGGTGTGTCTTCATCTGGTTGTGCAAACTTGTTCCTTGAGTCCGCCATCCTATAGAGTAGAAAATGGAGAGGAGTCAAAAATGAGTAGAGAAGAGTGACCTATGGCTTATCTTAGTGGCCGTGTCCTACATTCAACGTGTTGCTCTGATACCATCTTGTAGCGATCCGACCTCACATGGTCAAATCTCCGTGCATAAGTGTCATCCCTGGATCGGTAATGCCGACACACACAGTACTTGAAGGATTTATAACAGAGTAGCAATCACACACTTATTACATCGATAGTCTCAAGAGAGAACTTATTACAATAAATATGGCTTAAGGCCATCTAAACAAGATAACAACGAAAGGCCTGGAAGATAAAGTGAGTCCATCAACTCCAACGACATAGCTGAGTGCACGACAACGACCTAGCGCACCTTACTCTTCGTCTGAAAAGTCTGCAACATGATATATTGCAGCCCGAAACGGGCCAGCACATGGAATATGCTGGCAATGTAACACAATAGAGCAATGAACGGAATAAAAACTATCACTACCTGCATATATGGCTGGTGGAGGCTCTATGGCTACAATGTTTTGCGAAAAGCCAAATTTTCCCTACATCAAAATATTATAATTTGTTTAACTTAACCCAACAAATTAATTTAGAGTGATGAGATCAACATGATTATCTAAGAACCAGATACTCAAGATGTCCATAACCGGGGACACGGCTAACCATGATTAGTTTGTACACTCTGCGGAGGTTTGCGCACTTTTCCCCACAAGACTCGATCTCCTCCGTTGGATTTGTTGCACTACATGGTGTTTGAGAAACGGATGACTGAGACACAGTCTTTCAGAAGCATTAGCTCTAACCCTGGGTAGACAGTACCAACCTACATCCCCTACATCTGCAACCCTACCACTAGAAGAGGTCATGAAACATACTCGACTATGCTAGAGCCCTTAATAGCTTGTGGCTGCACACGGAAGTTTCTAGCATGAATAATCTTATGATCCCTTTGAGACTGGGTGGCGAGCCATAGGATGATCACACGGGTACTCCGGGATATCCTAGGACAACACTGGATTCTCCAGGTGCCCGCAACCAATCCACCCAGATGTGTATTTGAGTAGCCACCTAAAGTTAACCATTAATTAACAATCTCACATCTGTCATGGATACACTCAAATTCAATCCACGTCTACGAGCATAGCATGGCAATATAAGCATAACGTAGAAGTAACTTCCAAGGATTTGATAATAAATGGGCAATAGGTTCTACCTCATCATCTACTTCCCAAAACCCACATGTTAAGAGATCCTACTCATGCAATGTTTGAGGGCTGTAAATAATGCATAAAAACTAGGTATGAAAAGGGTATGATCAATGTGTTACTTGCCTTGCTGACGATCTACAAACCCTAGTAACTCGTAGTAGCACGCTTCGCACTCCGGGAATTCTATCGCAAACAAACAATAGCATACATAAGCAAACAAGCAAAGATACACAGGTAAAACTCAAATAAGAAGATCAAATCTGAAGTCCAACTGAAGAGATTCGATCTGCAAAAAGAATCAATCGAATCGGAGCTACGGAACTGAAACTATGATCAAAAGAACCTCAAATTCAAATCTGCTTGAAACCAAATTTTGAATTTTCAAAACCTTGTTCAAGTTGATTAAACAAAAAGAGGGGCTCGAGATGAAGATTTTAGCGTTGGTTTCACTGGATTTGGACAAACAGTTAAGAAACGGCGAGGGTTTGAAAATCAGGGGCTAATCTGCGATAAAAGTAATCGCGGATAGGTCCCTGGCCAAAAAATAAAATAAAAAGAAAAGACTAACGGACGAACGTTCGCTGTCTGAACTTATCCGGCGAACAATGTTCGTTAAAACGAGCGTACGGGCGAACGTCCGCTAAATAACTAAACCGAATAAAAAACAGATCTAGGGTTTTTAAAACAAAACCGATCGATTTTTATCTAATCGAAAAAAATGACAGCGGCGAATCCGGCAAGATCCGCGTCGGTGGCGACGAAGGTCGACTGCAGCGGTGGTCGGCGGGCGGTGATCGGCGGCGGCAACAAGCGACACGTGGCGTGGCGGCGCGGCAATGGGCATGACATGTGGCGGCGCTTAGGGTTCGGGTAAGTGGCGGCTCGGGCCAAGGGCCACAATGACTTATAAAGGCGTGAGCGCGGACAGAGTCCGGCTCGGGTACGGCCCAAGGTCGGTTAGTTTCTTTAAATAGATTCCGCTCAGAAAATTCTAAATAAAATAAAGAAAATATAAAAATGCCAAAAACAATTTTCACTATCTAAATAAAATATTTAGAACTTAGTGAACATTCTTTTGGCCTAAAGTGCAATTTTGAAAAATATATATTTTTTTTCTAATTCAAATAAAATAGCAATAAAATCCAAATAAAATTATATAGTTGATTTTAACATTTTTCCTCCAATATTTCATTTATTTTGGAGAAGTCATATTATCTCCTCTCATATATTTTAAATATGAAATATTTTTGGAGGAAAAAATAATTAAAACCAAAATGATCCTTGTTTCAATATTTGAGAAAATTCAAATATGAAAACGGTGAAATCCCCAACTCTCTCTGTGGGTCCTTGAGTTGCTTAGAATTTCGAGGACCGCAAAGCAAAAATGCAATAAAATATGATATGCATATGATAACCTATGTATAACATTCCAAATTGAAAATTTGGGATGTTACAGCTGATGATGAGGATGACTCTGCTTCTACCTACTGCTTCATGGCACGTGGTGCCAAGGTAAACTCACGCGATGCTTACTTTCAAACATCCAGTGAAGATGACTCTAAATGTGAATCTAAACCTAGCTACAAAACACTTGCTAAAATTGCAACTGAACAACAAACTGCTATGGAACATATTCAAAAGTTGCTAGACAAAAGTCCTTAATTGAAGACATTAAAAATCTTCACGTTAAGTATGAGGAACTTGAAAGTCGTCATGAAACACTCTCAACTACTCATGAGAAGCTTTCCTATGATTATGTTCAAAGGAAGCAAGAACTTGAGAACTTGAGAGCGACTCATGAAGATCTTCAAAAGGATAACGAGTCACTCCGCGCTCAACAGATCAGTTCTGCTCAGGAAGGTTTTGAGTCACCATGTCTAAAATGTCTTGAGTGTGACAATGCTATCTCTTTTGCTGAATGTTCTACTGCTGCTACTGTTGCAATATCTTCAACTGCTAATGTGTTAACTAACCCCTCTATTGAGGATACCACTACTATTGCTGATGAGAATGCCAGGTTGAAGACATTGCTTGAAACAGGGATGCACAAAAGCCTTAAAGGGCATCAGACACTATGTGATGTCCTCAAGAAACAGATTCTAAACCGAAACCCTAGGAAAGAGGGTGTTGGGTTCGAGAGGAAAATGAATGTTGATAGTTCATACTGGAAGCCAGAACAGTACCCCAAAACCACATGGGTTGCTGCAAAGGGACCTTTAGTGGATCCATCCACCTTATCTGGCTTCACTTGTGCTAACCAGATTATCATTGATAATTCCTTTGATGCAAACTATAAACTGTTTAAGAATCAGAATGGTGAAGTGTTTGCAAGGTATATTGGTACTAACTGCAGGAATGGACCACCTTTGAAGAAGATCTGGGTGCCCAAAAGTTGTCTTGAGAAGCTTCCTGTGAATGTCATCATGACACCACCTAGGAAGAAGATGAACCCCAGACCAAAGGCTTCCTATGGTCCAAAGGCCTCATACAGACAGAGGACTCATCCGAGTCACCCTAATGCCAAGGTTTTGCAGGGAAACCATACTCAGACTTATGAATATGAGCGTGCTGCATCAAACCGCTATGTTCATAAGACCAAGAACTTTTCTGCTTATTCTTATGAGTATTATTCACCTCTTGCAAGGCTATTTGCTAGGCCCCCACAGCCAAAGTTCTCAGAGGCTGCACTTAGACTCATTGCTTCTAAGCCACCCCTGAAGATGTGGGTGGTTAAGAAAAATTAACTCTCTTTTGCAGGGAAAGGTCTATAGCCGGAAATCAAAGGCTTCTGATGCTTATGCTGGGGACCTAAAACATCTTTTGGGACGCAAGATAAAATGTCCAAATGGTCTTACTATGTATTTCGCCCCAGGATTTCTTGACAAACACCCTATCTACCCTAACCAGGACCTAAACTTTGATAATATGCTTGTTTGTCAAATGTTTATGCTTCACATATCCCTTGGTGAAGCTATCCCCCAAACTACACTATAGGGTGCGACACCAAAGGCTTCTGAGTGGATGATTGGCAGTGGATGCACTAACCACATGATTAGTGATCGAAGTCTTCTTATGGACTCAACCCTACGTCCGTCTGACAAAAGTCACATCACATTTGTTGACACTAGTAAAATCAAGGTATTGGGCCTAGATAGAGTTGCAATCTCAAAGGATCAGCACATGGATAAAGTGATGCTTGTTGAATACCTTGGTTTCAACTTAATGTCTGTCTCAATGCTTTGTGATCTGAACATGATTGTGATATTTGGAAAATATCGTTGCCTTGAGCTTATGGAATCTGACAAATCTCTAGTCTTCGAAGGGTATCGAAAGGATGACCATGGGTGATGCACTTGATTAAGCTTCATTCCACCATTGACTATCAGCCCTCAGCGCGCAACCATCTTGTATTTCTGCCTGAAGTTGATTTGTCTATTGAAGCCATCTACCCCGAGCCTGCAAAGAAGCCACTCCACCTTGAATGCTGAGTTTCAAAGCTTCTCGCAGCCAATCGAAGGAATTCTTGTGCCCAATGTTGCATCGCTTTGCATCCTCCGGCCGGGCAACATGTGCTTTCCTCAACGAGCCGACACAAGCCACATCAAGCACAATTGACCAAAGGCCTCAGAAGCATCCTCGTGTACTCACTGACCGAGAGCTTCTGGTGGCATTGCATCAGCAGCAGGATAAGCATCATGACTGGCTGAAGCGTCAGATGCAGAGCCTCTTGGTGGATGTCAACCGCATTTGTAACTTGGCTACCAAGAACACATTTGTAGCCCATGAAGCCTGTCGGCGGCCTGGAAGAGCCTCACACTGCTATGTTCTGAAGATGATCTGCGTGCAGATGGCTTCACAGAGCACTATAGTTTGACTCCAGGCCTCCTCAAAATGCAAGCTGGCGTCGCACTCCCTCCATTGAAGATTCTGAGCATTCATCTTCGGCTGCAACTTTTGTTGCGAGAGTCGTCCATGATGAAAACAATGCCACTTCACCAACCATGGCTGCACTGCATCCTGATACTGCGCCAGGCCCGTCTGCACCACCAAACTCCAACGACGACCCTGCTCCATCTTCTACTCCAGCTGGGAACGAGTAGATCCTCTGTGTCTTCAAACCTTTCTGGTCCTTACTGACAAAAGGGGGAGAAAAATATGAGGTTGATAGTCTTCGAGCAGGTCCACATGGGTGGTTGCATTATTTTGCTAAGGAATTCCAACTTTTGTTTTGAGACAATTTGGTTTTTGAGTTGTAACACTTAAACTTGATGGTCGTCAGCTATGTTTTGCTGCTACGTTGTGATGCGATGATAAATTCCGCATGAAGTCATTCTGCAGACGCCCATTTTTCATTGTGCATGTCATTAATCTTCATTATACTTATATATGCATGATGAATTGTCTTCGTAAGTTGAAGAGGATCTAAACAAAGTAAAACCTGCCATGTGCATTTGCATTCAAAGGCAAACTACTTATATGCACATCTTCAGGGGGAGCCTTACTTATGAAGACAATGCTTTATCCTTAACTCTCACATACTTTTATCCCCGTTGAAAACTTCAAACGGTTTGTCATCAATCACCAAAAAGGGGGAGATTGTAAGTGCATCTAGTGCCACCCCTAGTTGGTTTTGGAGTATTGACGACAAACTTGGTTGAGGGACTAATGTGTTTGTGAGAATTGCAGGATAACACAGGTAGTCCATCCCTTATTGATCTGGTTTACCTACCAAAGATGACCCCTAAAAAGGTATGAAGACATTGAAGACAATGGTGGTTCATGAAGACATTCACGACGAAGATTATGACATGAGAATACATTCATATGAAGACTATGGAGTGCGAAGACATAGTTGTTTCGTAGTTTCCTTATCTTGTTTGTTGAGTCATAGGAACCACCGTACTGTTAACTGGGTCCAAGTGAACAAAGTCAGAGTGACTGAAGTGATGCTCAACCAAATCCTATGTTTCCGAGCGAAGACAATGAGAGCAAATCTTATCCAGAGCTAAATGAGTCAGCTTTACTTGTAGCCCAAATCAAGCTGTCGCGTGTGTTTGAAATCCAACCGTTGGACACATGTCGGTTCCTTAGTGACCCGGGGTCATTTCGGACAAATCAGGTCGGGTTGCCTTCTGGCTATAAATAGCCCACCCCCTACACCATAAATTGGTGGCTGCTCAGAGTTAGTGCATGGCTTTTGTCGTTTGAGAGCAACCCACCTCCAAAGCATTTGAGAGAGAGAGAGAGATCCTTGCAAGGACAAAGCCCAAAACACCAAGAGCCAAAGAGTGTTAGGCATCACTGAAGTCTTTCTGTCCGCGTGACCTGAAGACTTGTTACACTTGAGGACTTGGAATCGTCCAGCGGGTTAGGCATCACGTTCTGAGCATCCAAGAGCCATTCTGGATTGCCAATGAACAAAGTCTGTGAAGGTTTGGAAGTCTACCTTGAAGACTTACCAGAGTGATTAGGCAAGGACTGGGTGTCCTTAGCCCAAGGGGAATAAGGTGAAGACGCGGTCTTCCGAGTTAAACCTCAGCCTCCCTAACCAGACGTACAGTTGTCACATCAACTGGAACTGGTCTACCAAATCCTTGTCTTCACCAAGCAACTGGTTCTATCCTTCACTTCCCTTTATTTTACAGTTTGTCTTCGTGAAGTCATTGCTTGCCTATCTGATCTGATTGACTTCACTGTGTGAAGACTATTTGCTGTTTGGCTTCATACTGTCTTCCATCCTGATCCATACTACCTAGCTGTTGATAGTCTTCGTGCTTTCACTTCATTTCTACTGTTTGTCTTCAAAGACCTCGTGTTTTGAAGACTTTCGTAAAAATCGCCTATTCACCCCCCCCCTCTAGTCGATAACTAGCACTTTCAATATTGATCACTCTGCTGCAGATATTAAGTCTCCAAGTGTGGTTGAATTGACAACTCAACTGCTAATACTTACAAATATTCTTTGGCTCCCCTTGTGTGGAATCCATAAATTTTGGTTGAATACTTTACCCTCGAAAACTATTACGACCCCCTATACTTGTGGGTTATCAAGACCTTTTTCTGGCACCGTTGCCGGGGAGCATAGCTATATTTGTTGAGTCACTTTGGATTTATATCTATTGATCACTATGAAGAATCTGAAAGATACGAGAACCAATATTTTTCCTCTAAGGCGAGGGGAGGTAAGGAACTATTAAATAGCTCTGCACTTGATTCACCTTCTGATGTAGGGCGGAACCCTAGTCAGAGATCTTTCACGTTTGGAGGGGATCCTACGGGGAAAACAAGACGCACGAGCGGACGAACACAAGGGAAAACACACGAGCGAATCACTAAACCGACAAGTATCAATCACACAAGGGCTAGATCACCGAACACATAAGGTAGCACAAGATTCAAAATCAACAAAGGATACACGAGTAGCCGTTCTTCTCCGTGAGGAGGTCTTGATGGGGTCCACCCTAGAGGTGGTCTTGAATCCTCTTGGAAGGATCTTCTCCGTGGAGGCGCGATCTCCGAGGAGAAGGTAACCAAGTGGATGAGCAAAGCTCTCACACAAACATGAGCTAATCCTTTGCTAACCCTAGCTAGGAGGTGGGAGAGACCTATTTATAGTCGTAGTGCAAATAGAAGTCAAAGTGAAGGGGTACAAGGGCTCCAGCCCGCGGGCGCGGTCACTCAGGTACCGGACGTCCGGAAGGCGCCGGACGTCCGGAGGCTCGGGATGGTCCGGACATCCGGCCAGGCTCGGACGTCCGTAGATTCAGCTCTGTCGTGGATGCGTCGGACGTCCGGAGAAGGCCGGTCGTCCGTAGATTCGGTTCGGTCGCTTGTCGCCCGGTCGTCCGGTCCGCCTCGGACGTCCGTAGATTTAGCTCTGATCTGGGTGCGTCGGACGTCCGGAGGGTCCGGTCGTCCGTAGATTTGGCTCTGGAGAGTTTGGTCGTCCGCGTCCTGGGACACGTCGGACGTCCGGGCGCAGTCGATCGTCCGACGCCTGTAGCTTCCGCAGCAGCTCTTCTTCTTCTTCATCACGTGTGGGGTCCTCGCCGTCTTGGTTCTTGTAGGTAGCTGTACCGTGGCTCTCCTCCATGAACCTGATCTCACTGTGAGTCTCCGAATGAGGTTGTAGCCATGTCTCGTGAGTAGGAAGAGGGAGTTCAGAGAGGAGCGAGTTCACCTTATCTTCAATAGCCTTAGCTCGAGCTCGAGTCATGGGTCCACGTGGTGTTGAGGAAGATGTAGGTGCGTCCATGGGGATGAGCGAGGGATGCTCCGCATCACCTTCTGTTTTGAGTAAGCTTGCAACACCACCACATGCTAGTAATCCTAATACATCGCAAGTAATTGATGATGTGATACGTCTCCAACGTATCTATAATTTTTTATTGCTCCATGCTATATTATCTACTGTTTTGGACATTATTGGGCTTTATTATCCACTTTTATATTATTTTTGGGACTAACCTATTAACTGTGAGGCCCAAATTTCGTAACTGCCTTTTTTTTTGCCTATTTGAGTTTCGCAGAAAAGGAATATCAAACGGAGTCCAAACGGAATGAAACCTTCGGGAACGTAATTTTTAGGAAGAATATGATCCGGGAGACTTGGACCCTACGTCAAGAAACAAAAGAGGAGGCCAAAAGGTAGGCGGGCACGCCCACCCCCCAGGGCGCGCCCTCCACCCTCGTGGGTCCCCTGTTGCTCCACCGACGTACTCCTTCCTCCTATGTATACCTACGTACCCCCAAACGATCAGATACGGAGGAACAAAACCTAATTCCACCGCCGCAACCTTCTGTACCCACGAGATCCTATCTTGGGGCACATTAGGAGCTCACGAGGGGGCATCCATCAAGGAGGGCTTCTAGATCAACACCATAGCCTCTCCGATGAAGTGTGAGTAGTTTACCTCAGACCATCGGGTCCATAGTTAGTAGCTAGATGGCTTCTTCTCTCTTTTTGGATCTCAATACAATGTTCTCCCCCTCTCTCATGGAGATCTTGATGTAATCTTCTTTTTGCGGTGTGTTTGTTGAGACCGATGAATTGTGGGTTTATGATCAAGATTATCTATGAACAATATTTGAATCTTCTCTGAATTCTTTTATGTATGATTGATTATCTTTGCAAGTCTCTTGAATTATCAGTTTGGTTTGGCCTACTAGATTGATCTTTCTTGCAATGGGAGAAGTGCTTAGCTTTTGGTTCAATCTTGCGGTGTCCTTTCCCGGTGTGATGAGGGGCAGCAAGGCACGTATTGTATTGTTGCCATCGAGGATAACAAGATGGGGTTTTATCATATTGCATGAATTTATCCCTCTACATCATGTCATCTTGCTTAAGGCGTTACTCTGTTTTCATGAACTTAATACTCTAGACGCATCTTTGGATAGCGGTCGATGAGTGGAGTAATAGTAGTAGATGCAGGCAGGAGTCGGTCTACTTGTCTCGGACGTGATGCCTATATACATGATCATACCTAGATATTCTCATAACTATGCTCAATTCTGTCAATTGCTGAACAATACTTCGTTCACCCACCGTAAAATATTTATGCTCTTGAGAGAAGCCACTAGTGAAACCTATGGCCCCCGGGTCTATCTTCATCATATTAATCTTCCAACACTCTGTTATTTCCTTTGCTTCTTTTACTTTTCTTTTATTTTACTTTGCATCTTTATCACAAAAATACCAAAAAATTATCCTATCATATCTATCAGATCTCACTCTCGTAAGTGACCGTGAAGGGATTGACAACCCCTTACCGCATTGGTTGCGAGGAGTTATTTGTTTTGTGTAGGTACGAGGGACTCGCGCATAGACTCCTACTGGATTGATACCTTGGTTCTCAAAAACTGAGGGAAATACTTACGCTACTTTGCTGCATCACCCTTTCCTCTTCAAGAAAAATCCAACGCAGTGCTCAAGAGGTAGCAAGAAGATTTCTTACGCCGTTGCCGGGGAGTCTACGCAAAAGTCAACATACCAAGTACCCATCAAAAATCCCTTATCTCCCGCATTACATTATTTTCCATTTTCCTCTCGTTTTCCTCTCCCCCACTTCACCCTTGCCGTTTTATTCGCCCTCTCTTTTCCGTTTGCCTCTTTTTCGCTTGCTTTTTGTTTGCTCGTGTGTTGGATTGCTTGCTTGTCACGATGGCTCAAGATAATACCAAATTGTGTGACTTTACCAATACCAACAATAATGATTTCCTTAGCACTCCGATTGATCCTCTTACCGATACTGAATCTTGTGAAATCAATGCTGCTTTGTTGAATCTTGTCATGAAAGATCAATTCGCCGGCCTTCCTAGTGAAGATGCCGCTACTCATCTAAATAGTTTCGTTGATTTGTGTGACATGCAAAAGAAGAAATATATTGATAATGATATTGTTAAATTGAAGCTATTTCCTTTTTTTCTTAGAGATCGTGCTAAAGCTTGGTTTTCGTCTTTGCCTAAAAATAGTATTGATTCTTGGAACAACAGCAAAGATGCTTTTATCTCTAAGTATTTTCCTCCCTGTTGGGGATGTAACTACTGAATATAAACCGCCCTGAAGGGGCCGGTTTACCCTCGGCCATAATTGGGGCCCACGAAGACTCAGAAGGTGGCGATTCTTTGTAGAGAGCTTAGAGGCCCGGAGTCTGGGGCTAATTAGGGCCCATAATGGTAAAACCGCCATAACCATGTAACTTGTATTGTAAGATAAGAGAAAGAAGAGACCGAGCGGACACTTGTATGAGCCGCCTCGGGACTCAGAGACCGGCCGGACGTCAACCCGTGTATATAAGGGGACGACCCGCGCGGTTTGAGGACGAACAACAACAATTCGAGGCTTAGGCGAAGCTATTGCTCCCTAGTCGCCAAAATCACATCAATCCCATCACAAACTAGACGTAGGCTTTTACCTTCATCGAAGGGCGAACTAGTATAAACTCTCGTGTCTTTGCGTCCGCTTTAACCCCTCTAAGTTAACCCGCACGATGGCCCCGCTGACTAAGTCCTTTCATGAGGACATCTGCCGTGACAATTCCACGACAGTTGGCGCCCACCGTGGGGCTATCGCACGATGGTTTGATGATCTTAGAGGGCAAGTTTGAAGGACTCGAAGGCTATGCTGTGGGCCGGATGACCAAGAGTCGTCGCGGGAAGCTCTACATCGACGATGCAGGCTGGGGCCCCGAGGCCGGCTCGATTGAGTACGGGTACTGGGTCCCCTTTGGTGGCATACACGTGTTCATCGGCAAGATCGGTGAGCCAGGGCCTGGGCCGGACATCTGCACCGAGCTCGTCGAGACGGCCCAAATGGGCGAAGAAGAATCCTGCCTGGCTAAACCGGGTTATCAGCGTGCTTTCGTGGGAGTCATCCACGGAGGAGACTATGAGGCGGATCTCGCATCCGTGGCGAGACCGTTGTCTACTCGATGACGAGTCGTCGACCGGGAAACCGAGTCTCTGTACCACCGCAAGATGGCGGATCGGGGCTGTTCCGACGATGAGAGTATTCCGGACCCCTTTGATCTGCCCAACCGGGTTGGAATTTTCATGGCCGGTACACAAGCGACGCTTCACTCTTCGACCGCCGCGCCAATGGTCGTCGGTTCAACAGCGGTGATGGCAGCCGGGGCAGGAGGCCCTGTGCGCCCGCCGGCTCAAGTTTTATCAGAACTATTTGATGCATTGGCTGTGCTCATGGCAGAGGCTAACCCGGCAGATCAAGACCTGCATAATGCGGAGATTGCAAAGGTGAAGGAGCAGATCACTCAGGCTAAAGCGGATCTGGCAGCCGCAGACGTTAGGATGATGGCAGAGCGGGCCACTTTGGATGCGCAGGCTTATAGGCTCATGCTGGATCAGAACGCGTCGCATGAAGTCATGAAAAGAAAGTACAGATCCCGTTTGCCCTCGGTTTTTGAGGGAAGAGACCTCTTCAACACCCCAGGAGCAGGGACCAGTAATCCGCCGCCAGTGGTGAGCCGGGCGGAAGCACCTGGGACGGGAGCGCCGATTCAGCCCCGTGTGATAGATCTGCCTTGCCATCATGCCGGCGCGCCTCAGGCTGTGCAAACACCTCTGTGTCACTACTCCAACCCGATGGATAACCTTGTTGCGGCTGCGGCACGGTTGGAGGCGATTCCAATCGAAGGCGATTCACCACAGCGGTAGAAACACGCAGGGTCAAAGAGCTCCCGAGGACGGCCACAGCCCAACAGAAGCGATACTCATACAGCCGTGATCGGATCCACTCCACCCCCCGCCCAAGCCGGAGTTATAGCCGGCACGCAGATGAACCGGCCGTGTCAAGTAATGCGCAGTGCGGTGCACCTCGCGGCAACAACCCGACGGGTGGCTTCGAAAACGCTCAAGAGGTTGTGGACCGGGCCAGGGCACGTAGTGATAGAGGCAAAGGTGTCCCGATGTTTCGATGAGATGGTGGCTATCGTTTCTGTGGGAGTCGACCTTGACGATCCGACTACGTACGTGCGAGACGTCGCGCCTTAGCAATCGCTAAACCAACTTCCGTGGGTTATTGACCACGCCGAGCACGATCAACCTGACCACGAGGGCCTGTTTCCTGCGAGCAAGCGAAGAACAAGCAAGAAACTAAGATTGCAATCTGGATATTACGAATATAAGAGGAAAGCTTTATTAATGAAGGTGGGGTTACGAGACGCCTTTGGTCCGGTCGTTGAACACAAACGGCACGCCAAGTTGCAGCTATGGCGAACTTTTGATCTAAACAAAACCCAAAGTCTAAACGACGCTCTAAGGGCTGTATATATGGAGAAAGAGGAGGAATTTCGTGGCCCTTGAGGGAGGGGTACAAACCAACCCTAACTCTTGTTTCCCCACACATACAGACTCTAAAAACAGCCTACACTTAAGTATTTCGAAATTACATGGGCCTGGCCCAATATTAAGGTGACACAGCACCTAGAATAGCCTATGGACGAATATTATGAAGTGGCATCTTGTATATTTCGTCCAAGGCCTCATGCTCTCATTAGGGTGGCTTCAAAGTCCTGGAATCATCACTTGTAACTCCGTTCTTGTTCCCCTTGCATGCCAACATCTCCATGCTTGAACTTGCTCCAAGGTTCATCTTTCTTGTCCATGGTAGGCCCTTCATTTGTAAGCAAAACAAATGTATCCAATTTAGGCAGCATCATATTCTCATGAACATTGGAATCGTTACCAAGAAACGAAAGTAGCTGATAATTCAATTGGCGTCTTGTGAGCTCTAGTAATTGGTCCAAGATGTATAGCAAGAGGGCCTGTGGGTGTAACAATGGTATTGATGTCCTCATCATCCTCCCTTCTTGAAATGAAGTCGCCCTCGACGGAAACTCATCTTCCTCACCCAAATAAGGCTTCAAATCTGCAATGTTAAAAGTGGGACTAACCCCAAAATCTGCAGGCAACTCAAGTTTATATGCATTATCATTTATTTTCTCTAACACCTTAAATGGACCATCAAAGACGTGGCATTAGCTTTGATTTGCGCAAATTAGGAAACCTATCCTTACGCAAATGTAACCAAACAAGATCTCCTGGTGCAAAGACAACATGTTTTCTACCCTTATCTCCAAGCAAGTTTATATTTAGCATTCATACGCTCAATGTTTTCCTTAGTTAACTCATGCATTTTTAAAATCAATTCAGCACGTTCTTTAGCATCAAAGTTAACCTTCTCCGAAGATGGAAGAGGCAACAAATCAATAGGTGCACGAGGTAGGAAGCCATACAGAATTTCAAAAGGGCACATCTTAGTAGTAGAATGCAATGAACGATTATAAGCAAATTCAATATGAGGCAAGCATTCTTCCCAAATTTTCTTATTATTCTTCAAAACAGCCCTAAGCATAGTAGACAATGTTCTATTGACTACTTCAGTTTGTCCATCGGTTTGGGGGTGACAAGTAGTACTAAAAGCAGTTTAGTCCCCAACTTAGCCCATAAACATCTCCAAAAGTGGCTAAGAAATTTAGTATCACGATCTGAAACAATAGTATTTGGCACACCATGCAAGCTTAATAATTTCACGAAAGAACAAATCAGCAACATTAACACATCATCGCTTTTATGACATGGTATAAAGTGTGCCATTTTCGAGAATCTATCCACGACAACAAATATGCTATCCCTCCCTTCTTTGTTCGAGGTAAACCTAAAACAAAGTCCATAGATATATCCTCCCAAGGAACACTAGGTACAGTGCAAAGGCATATATAAACCATGAGGATTGAGTCGTGACTTAGCTTTTGACATGTAGTGCAGCGAGCAACAAAACGCTCAACATCCTGGGCCTCATCTTTGGCCAAAAGAAATGTGTAGCAAGTATATCCTCCGTCTTCTTCACGCCAAAGTGTCCCATTAATCCTCCTCCATGCGCCTCCTGCAACAACAAAAGACGAACAGAGCTAGCAGGAATGCATAGCTTGTTAGCACGGAACACAAAGCCATCATTAATAACGAACTTGTTCCATGTTCTTCCTTCTTTACAATTCTGCATTACATCTTTAAAATCAGCATCATGCACATATTGATCTTTGATGGTCTCCAAACCAAATATTTTGAAGTCAAGTTGTGAAAGCATAGTATAGCGATTTAGACAAAGCATCAGCAATAACATTTTCTTTACCCTTCTTGTGTTTAATGACATAAGGGAAAGTCTCAATGAATTCAACCCATTTAGCATGTCTACGATTCAGTTTAGCTTGACTTTTAATATGTTTCAAAGATTCATGATCAGACTGTATAACAAATTCTTTGGGCCATAAATAATGTTGCCATGTCTCTAAAGTCGAACAAGAGCATATAATTCTTTGTCATAAGTAGAATAGTTCAGACTAGGCCCACTCAATTTTTCGTAAAAGTATGCAACAGGTTTGCCATCTTGTAATAACACACCTCCTAATCCAATTCCACTAGCATCACATTCAAGCTCAAAAGTCTTATTAAAGTCGAGAATTTGGAGTAAAGGAGTATGTGTCAACTTATCTTTCAATACCGTGAAGGCTTCTTCCGTGCGGTACCCCAAACAAAAGGCACATCCTTCTTTGTAAGTTCATTGAGAGGTGCAGCAATGGTGCTAAAGTCTCTCACAAAACGCCTATAGAAACCAGCGAGTCCAAGAAAACTCCTCACTTGTGTGACTGCTTTGGGCTGCGGCCAACTCTCAATAGCTTCAATCTTGGCTTTATCAACTTCAATTCCCTGTGGTGTAACAACATAGCCAAGAAAAGATACTCGGTCGGTGCAAAAGGTGCACTTCCCAAGGTTACCAAACAAACGTGCATCACGTAGAGCATTAAAAACAACACGTAAATGTTCCAAATGTTCTTCCAAAGATTTGCTATAAATCAGTATATCATCAAAATAGACTACCACAAATCGTCCAATGAAAGCACGTAAAACTTAGTTCATTAGTCTCATGAAAGTAGTAGGTGCATTAGTTAACCCAAAAGGCATGACTAACCACTCATATAAACCAAACTTAGTTTTAAATGCTGTTTTCCATTCATCTCCCAATTTCATACGAATTTGATGGTATCCACTACATAAATCAACTTTGGAGAATATTGTAGAGCCACTCAATTCATCAAGCATATCATCTAGCCTAGGAATAGGATGACGATAACGAATAGTAATATTATTAATGCCTCTACAATCAACACACATACGTGACGTACCATCCTTTTTAGGCACTAGTATAATAGGAACAGCACAAGGACTAAGAGATTCGCGTATATAACCTTTGTCGAGCAGCTCCTGTACTTGACGCATAATCTCCTTCGTCTCCTCCGGATTGGTACGGTTAGGTGCACGGTTGGGTAGCGAAGCACCGAATTAAGTCAATTTGATGCTCAATCCCTCGAATAGGTGGTAATCCCGGTGATGCGTCTTGTGGGAAAGACGCCAATGAACTCTGCAAAATGTTAGTGACAGCGAGGGGCAAAGAGGAAGGCACGTCCTCGAATGAAAATAACGCCTCTTTGCACACAAAAGCATAGCAAACAGATTTGCTAGAATCTAGCTCCTCAATATCAGATTTGGTGGCAAGTAAACATGCACTTTTCAGTTTAATTTCGAAGCAACATTAGATGGTTTATTATTAGGCTTCATTTGTTGCTCAAATTCTTTTGCCACAATCTGATTTTCACTCTTATTTTCTCCTGTTTTGCTTTATTAGCTCTATTGATATCATCTTTCAAAATTGAATCAGGAGTCATACGAAGCAAAGTAATATTTTTATCCTTGTGAACAAGAGTATACTGATTGTTTCTACCATGGTGTACAGAATTTTTATCAAATTGCCATGGTCTACCAAGTAATAAGGAACATGCTTGCATAGGTACCACATCACAATCAACATAATCAGCATATGTAGAGATACTAAAATACACACCTAACAAAGACGTGTTACCTTAACCTTGCCGCTGTTGTTGAACCATTGGATGTAGTAAGGATGTGGATGTGGTCTTGTGGTGAGAGAAAGCTTCTCCACCATATCCATGCTAGCCAAGTTGTTGCAGCTCCCTCCATCTATGATGACGCTGAATAGAACGTTCCTTCACAACTCCCTTTGTATGGAACAAGTTATGCCTCCGATTTTGCTCAGCTTGTGTGTAACCTGCACACTCAAAACACGTTGAGCAACTAAACATTCATACCGGCCAAAGATCTTCAGCAGCCATGTATTGCGTCTCATGATCAGAATCATCTCCACCATGTTCTTCATGTGTAATAAGAGCCAAAGTCTCTTCATCATAGTCACTAGCGGACTCATACCCACCATCCTCAAGAGCAATCATCACACGCTGAGATTGGCATTCTACGGCAAAATGTCCTCTTCCCTTACAACGACGACAAATAATATCACTTGTGTGCCTGTTGACGCCATGGAAGAAGAAGAGCTACATGTAGGCCCAAAGCAGTGCGCTCTTGGCGAGATAGTGGTGGTTGTGCCTGCTTTCTTGTATCACGGTTGGAGGTGGCAGCCCGCCGGAGGGGCCGGTGGAGTCGCACGTGTGGAAGTACATGAGGCACGTGGGGGCCATGATGAAGGTCGACCCGCAGAAAAGTTAGTCCGCCGCCAACGCATGTCGATCCTCAAGACTTCACGTTCAGCTTTACAAGCAAGATGGAATAATCGAGTGATATTAGTATAATCCTTGTAGTCTAGAATGGTCTGAATATCTCTATTTAATCCACCCGTAAAACGTGCAAGCATAGCTTCATTCTCCTCAACAATACCACATCTAATCAAGCCAGTTTGTAATTCCTGATTATATTCTTCACCGAATTTTTTCCTTGTCTTAAGCGCTGCAATTTTTGAAGTAATTCACGTTGATAATATGGTGGAACCCAACGAGTACGCATAGCAGTTTTCAAAGCAGCCCAAGTAGCTGAACAGGATATAATCTACAATGTTCAGACCACCAAACACATGCAAAGCTAGTGAAAGCACAAACAATAGCGGAACACGTCTCTCCTCGGGATATTGTAAACATGTAAATCGTTGTTCAGTTTCTAACTCCCAAGTAAGATATATATCAGAACATATCTACCCTCAAATGGTGGAATATTCAACTTCAATTTAGGGAGATGGTCATGATCTCGCACTGAGGGGGAGCCCTAACATTGCCATTATTTGCATGTGGACGACCGGGTGGTTGTGGTCCGGTGGTTGTGGTGCCGGTGGTTGCACTTGCACGTAGTTCTGAAGTTGATCAACCTCATCCTCGTACTCTCTCACATAATCATCCTCCCCACATCGCCAGCAGGAGCCATGTAGTATCAACAGAAAGCACCAGCAGCTTGGCCAGTGAAGAGGGACACGGCTCGCTTCGGCGGAGGGTTGCTTCGCGATGTGGAGGTAGTCGTTGTTGTTGTTGTAGAGGTGCATTAGGTGCAGCCGGTGGTGGTGGTGGTAGACGCGCGAGCAATTCATTAAACTTGTTATCGAGCTTTGTTTCGAACGCCTTCTCAATGCCATCTATCTTCTCCATGGCCTCTTCAAATCTATTTAGAACATCTTCCACCTGCCCACTCATCATTTGTTGAAACTTATCATGTAGCGCTTTGTTTGTCATGTTCTCCCGGTCGGTCTAAATCGGCTTGTGATCCTGCCATGGTTAGCAGCAATAGAAACACACAAGAATATGATTGACGGACTACTAGGAAGTGGTGGTGGTGGTGTGGTGGACGATCACAAATCCGTCAAGCAAATCTCAAATTCTTACCAGTTCTTACCCAAGAAGAAAGGTGATCAGCAACCGATGTAGTCAAAACTCTCAAAGCTTGGATAGAGCGATTACTGGGGAGAGTCAAATGCACGATGTAGATGTATGTGGAGCTGGGAAGGCTTATAATATGGTAGCAAAAAGGGTCGCAATAATCAATTCAGAGATGCAAAGTTGAATAAACGCTCAACGACGGTCTTGTGTCTTTGGTCCTAGGCTAGACCGTGCTAGAGACGCGAGCCTAGAACACTAACAAAATCACGGCGCTGCACGGAAACAACGGAAAAGCACACTCTGAAAAAAAAAATCGCTTTTTTTTGCGCTGCTTTTTTTTGCGCTGCTTTTTTTTTGCGCTGCTCTTTTTTTTGCGAAAAATCACTATAATGGCGAGTGTCTCAAAACTCTTCCCAGGTCAAACTGACAGGATGGGCACGAAATTTTTTCGACCAAATTTTTTTTGACTGCCGGACCCAAAATTTTTCGACCAAATTTTTTTTTTTCCGAAACCTACTCCGGCAAGGAAACACGAATCGGAATTTAGATGGATCTCGAAAACAAACCTAATATGAGAAGAACTCGGATTGGTGGTGGATATATGGTGGTGGTATATGGCAGCGGTGGTGGTATATGGTAGCGGTGGTGGTATATGGCTACGGATTGGTGGTGGTATATGGATACGGATTGGTGGTGGTATATGGATACGGATTGGTGGTGGTATATGGATACGGATTTAGAGCGGTGGCGGATAAGAAGGGTGGTAGATGGCAAGGCGATGATGATGGTGCGGCGGCGGCGTGACAACTTATGACCGTAACTTCGAAACTCTAAAAGACTAGACTCTAAGACCAGCAACTTGACACGACGATGCAACCGCAAATTCAACAAAGCAAAAACCCTAAAAAGATTATGCGAAGGCTCAGGTTGGTTCGGATATGATGAACTAACCCTAACTTTTTTTTGTGGCTTTTTCGTGGACTTTAGGTATGAAGAACAGACTCGATCTAAACTACGAAAAACTGTAAAATCTCACCGAGCAACCTGGAAATCTGATACCACTTGATAGAGGCAAAAGGTGTCCCGATGTTTCGATGAGATGGTGGCTATCGTTTCTGTGGGAGTCGACCTTGACGATCCGACTACGTATGTGCGAGACGTCGCGCCTTAGCAATCGCTAAACCAACTTCCGAGGGTTATTGACCACGCCGAGCACGATCAACCCGACCACGAGGGCCTGCTTCCTCGCGAGCAAACGAAGAACAAGCAAGAAACTAAGATTGCAATCTGGATATTACGAATATAAGAGGAAAGCTTTATTAATGAAGGTGGGGTTACGAGACGCCTTGGTCCGGTCGTTGAACACAAACGAAATCTGTGAAGTTGCAGCTATGGCGAACTTTTGATCTAAACAAAACCCAAAGTCGAAACGACGCTCTAAGGGCTGTATATATGGAGAAAGAGGAGGGAATTTCGTGGCCCTTGAGGGAGGGGTCCGAAACCAACCCTAACTCTTGTTTCCCCACACATACGGACTCTAAAAACAGCCTACACTTAAGTATTTCGAAATTACATGGGCCTGGCCCAATATTAAGGTGACGCAGCACCTAGAATAGCCTATGGACGAATATTATGAAGTGGCATCTTGTATATTTCGTCCAAGGCCTCATGCTCTCATTAGGGTGGCTTCAAAGTCCTGGAATCATCACTTGTAACTCCGTTCTTGTTCCCCTATGCATGCCAACATCTCCATGCTTCAACTTGCTCCAAGGTTCATCTTTCTTGTCCATGGTAGGCCCTTCATTTGTAAGAAAAACAAATGTATCCAATTTAGGCAGCATCATATTCTCATGAACATTGGAATTGTTACCAAGAAACGAAAGTACCTGATAATTCAATTGGCGTGCGCGAGCTCTAGTAATTGGTCCAGTATGTATAGCAGCAGGGGCTGTGGGTGTAACAATGGTATTGATGTCCTCATCACGTAGGGAGGCCGAGTTAGCAGCACAGCATGAGGATCATCAGCTCGCGCCGGTTCGACCGACCATCTTCGAGCCCGGGGTTACATCTGGCTCTTTGGGGGTGCCTTGCCTCGTCCCCGCTTTACGCAATGTACGCTTGCCCAAAGACTTCAAGGGCCACGCATAAGGTGCCCAATTATACCGCAGATCTGGCTCCAGAAGCGTGGATAGAAAGCTATGAGATGGCCATGGAGATGCTGGATGTGGATGAAGCTGCATGTGCAAAGTATTTTACCATGATGCTTGAAGGCACGGCCCGTACTTGGTTGAAAAACTTGCCACCCAATTCCATCAGCTCATGGACCCAGTTGCGGACCCGGTTCATTCAGAATTTCAAAGACACCTGTAAGCAGCCCATGTCTGTGGTGGACTTGGCGGCTTGTGTCCAGGTTGAGGGAGAATCCACAACCCATTGGGTGCGGCGTTTGAAGTTCTACATTCTTCAGATCGGATCAACTTGATTACGCAATCTTAACCCTAGAGAGCAGCGCGGTTCGAACCTTTAAAATTGAAGGTGGGTCGCATGAAGCGTTTTGCAATGACATGGGCACTCTCATGGGCGTTTTAGTGAAGTACGCTGATTACGATAGTACCAAGGATCCCGAGTCCGAGGAGGAGGATGGAACGAGGAAGGAAAAGCGAACAGCAACTCCAGAGGCCAAAGACATCACTCGGCAGTAACGGAGGAAACAAGCGTAAAGGCGAATGGTAACACGGGCTTTGTGGCCAACACCAACGCCAAGAGGACAAGGGCCAACGGCGCAAGGGTAAACATCCGAACCGAGGTGGTGCGCCTAATCACAATCCGGACCGGTTGAATTATCTGTTGAATCAACCACATGCGAAGCATGGGACGAAGGAGGCGCCAAAGAAACCACCTCTGGAAGGATTGTTACATTATGCAGGAGTTCAAAAGTTCCAACGCTTTCCGGTATGATCAAGGCCCGGCGGCGGTTCGTGGTCCGCCCGGGTTCTGATGGAGGAAATTCGGCCCGAGTTTAATAGTAATCGGCGGGCGTAACAATCAGAATAATCAGCACAATCAGAACAACCAAGGTGGTTACAATCAGCAGCAGCAGCAGTCGGGTTATCAAAGCAATCCGAAGCAGTTGAATGGTGGACAGTATCACGTCTTCACTACCAGCTTGGACAAGCGAGACCGGAAACTTCAGAAGCGGGCGGTCAACGTTGTTGAACCGGTCGTGCCGCATTACCTACGCTGGTCAGAGCAGCCTATTGTGTGGAGTAGAGAGGATCATCCTCCCCGGGTGGACAATCCGGGTCAGCTAGCCCTAGTGGTGGCGCCTCAGGTGGGAGGATACAAGTTCACCAAGGTGCTTATGGACGGAGGGAGCAGCATCAACATCCTGTATTATGAGACCTTCCGTCGTGGGGTTAACGGATAAACATCTCAAGCCGTCCAATACAGGTGTTTCATGGTGTGGTGCCCAGCAAGTCAGCATATCCGGTTGGTAAAATAGCTCGAGGTGGCCTTTGGGGATGAACATGACTCCGGATCGGAAACATTGACATTTGAAGTGGTGAAAATTCAAAGCCCTTACCACGCCTGTTTGGGCGGCGGCTTATGCCAAGTTTATGGCGCGACCTTGTTATGTCTATTTGCAGCTAAAAATGCCAGTCACAAAGGGACGATAACGGTTCATGGGAGCCGCAAGATCGCTTTAGAGTGTGAGGAAGGTGATGCGGCTTACGCAGAGTTGGTTTGTGCCACCAAGAGCTAAAGTACTATAAAGACAATGTTGATCCGGCGGATATGACCCGTTGAAGAAGCCAACTACAGAGCACGATCCGGATCTGAAGTTTAAATCGGCGGTGAGACTAAACTTGTTGACTTTGTGCCCGGTGATTCGTCCAAGCAGTTCATCATCAGTGCTAACTTGGATCCTAAATAGGAAAGCGCGCTCATCGAGTTCATCCGTGAGAATCGGGACATTTTTGCATGCAAGCCTTCTGACATGCCAGGTGTACCGAGGGAACTCGTTGAGCACACTCTTAATGTTGATCCCAAGTACAAACCGGTAAAGCAATTCCTTCGCCGGTTAACGAGGAAAGGCGTAAGGCCATTGGAGAGGAGGTTGCCAGGCTCTTAGCAGCAGGTTTTATCGTTGAAGTTTTCCATCCAGAGAGGCTTGCTAATCCGGTGTTGGTCCTTAAGAAAAACGGCACTTGGCGCATGTGTGTGGATTACACAGATCTTAACAAGGCTTGTCCAGCAGATCCTTTTGCCCTCCCCCGCATTGACCAGATTATTGATGCTACGGTGGGTTGTGAGCGTTTGAGCTTTTTGGATGCATATTCTGGATATCATCAGATCAAAATGGCGGTTAAGGACCAGGAGAAGACAACGTTTATCACTCCCTTTGGAGCCTTCTTCTATGTGTCTATGCCTTTTGGGCTCAAGAGTGCCCAAGCAACTTACCAGCGTTGCATACAGAATTGCTTGCATGAGCAGATCGGCCGTAACGTACATGCTTATGTGGATGATATTGTGGTTAAGTCAAGGAAGAAGGAAACACTGGTTGAGGATTTGAAAGAAACCTTTGACAACTTGCGGGTATACAAGATGATGCTTAACCCGGCCAAATGTGTTTTCGGTGTTCCGGCAGGCAAGTTATTGGGCTTCTTTGTGTCCAACAGGATTGAAGCTAATCCGGAGAAGATTACAGCTATCACCTCCTGGCTAAGCCAAAGTGTATCAATGATGTCCAGCGATTGGCGGGCGGATTGCCACGTTGAGCGGTTTATCGGCCGCCTCGGAGAGAAGGCCATTCCTTTGTACCAGATCTTTGAAGAAGACATATCGGTTTATGCGGAGCCCGCTGGCGATGAAGCGTTGGAGGACTTGAAGCGGCAATTGGCCAACCTTTGTACTCGCCGCTCCCATTGACAAAGAGCCGCTTACGCTATATGTTGCTGCTAATGCCAGGCGATTAAGCGTAGCCATTGTGGTAGAGCGGAAAGAGCGAGGAAGGAGCATCCGGTTCAACGTCCGGTTTATTATATCAGCGAGGTGCTTATTGAGTACAAGCAGAGGTATCCGCATTGGCAGAAGCTGGTATATGGAGTTTTATGGCAAGCCGGAAGCTGAAGCAGTATTTTCAAGGGCATCCCATCATGGTGGTCAGTTCAGCTCCCTTAGGTGATATCATACAGAACCGGGAGGCGACTGGCCGGATTGCTAAGTGGGCGATCGAGCTTGGGCCGCACGGTTTAAAGTATATGCCTCGGACGGCAATAAAATCCCAGGCACTTGTGGATTTCATTAATGATTGGACGGAGTTACAAGCGCCTGAAGAAAAGCCGGATCATACTTATTGGACCATCCACTTTGACGGGTCCAGGCAGCTGGAAGGCTCGGGGGCTGGAGTCGTGTTAACTTCCCCACGAGGTGACAAGTTTTATTACGTCCTCCGCCATCGTTCCCTTGTACTAACAATGCAGCTGAGTATGAGGCCTTGCTCCATGGTCTTCGGATGGCTAAGGAGATGAATCTAAGCCGGGTTAAGTGCTTGGTGACTCGGACTTGGTGGCCCGGCGGTGTCTGGCACTTGGGATTCCAAAGACCCACTCATGGCCGCATATCGTCGGGAGGTGGATGTTGTTGCAGGTCATTTCAAAGGCTATCAGGTGGACCATGTGGATCGACGGAAGAACGAAGCGGCGGACGCTTTAAGCCGGTTGGGCTCTCAACGCAAACCGGTCCTGCCCAATGTCTTCCTTGACGTCTTGCACAACCCGTCTACCAAGCTCCCGATGAAGCAGATTTGGCTATTCCTGATCTGGAGGCTCATTGGTGGCAGCCCCGCATGTCATTCCGGATTGACGCTCCCTTATTTGGCATACATGAGCCGGGCGAGTTACCGTAAGATGAGATATTGGCCCGACAGATAGTTCGGGCGGTCTAAGTCTATGACCATTGTTAATGGCGAGTTGCATCATTGCAAAGGTGTCGAGGCGTTTCAACACCGTGTGTCCCCCGAGGAAGGCTGTGAAATATTGCGTGAGATCCACGAAGGGGATCGTGGTCACCACGCCGGTTCAAAATCCTTGGTGGCTAAGGCGTTCCGCCATGGTTTTTATTGGTTGTTGCCCATCTTGATGCGGAAGATCTGGTCAGCGATGTGATGGTTGCCAAGTTTTCTAGACGTGCTCATATACCGCCCAAGAATTGAGGATGATTCCAATTACTTGGCCATTTGCGACTTGGGGGCTGGATATGGTTGGACCTTTCAAAAGGTCCAAGGACAAGAAGACCCACCTGTTGGTGGCGGTTGACAAATTTACAAAGTGGGTAGAGGCAGAACCTGTTAGCAAGTGTGATGCGTCACAGCGGTTCAGTTCATCAAAAAGGTGATTTTCCGGTTTGGTTTTCCACACAGTATCATTACAGATAATGGTACCAATTTTTCCAAAGGTGCCATGAAGGAGTTCTGCGAACGTGAGCACATCCGGCTTGACTTTTCTTCAGTAGCTCACCCACAGTCCAACGGTCAAGCGGAAAGAGCCAATCAAGAGATCTTGAGAGGCATCAAGCCCCGGCTTATGGTCCCTCTGCAAAGGATGCCGGGTTGTTGGGTAGAAGAGCTACCGTCTGTGTTATGGAGTATAAATACTACCCCTAACAGATCCACTAGATACACACCGTTCTTTATGGTCTATGGAGCGGAGGCGGTTCTCCCCAGCGATATCCGTCATGACTCGCCTCGTGTGGCAGCCTATGTTGAGGCAGATAACGAGGCAGCACGGCAGGACGCTTTGGATCGACTGGATGAAGAACGAGATATGGCGGCTGCTCGCGGCGATTTACTGCCAGGATCTTCGTCGGTATCACGATCGGGTCGTAACGAGAACCTTTCAAGAAGGAGACTTGGTGCTTGGCTCATTCAAGACCAGCATGATATGCACAAGCTATCCCCACCTTGGGAAGGGCCTTTTGTGGTCAGCAAGGATCTGCACAACGGGTCATACTATCTGATTGATGTTCGAGAGCATAAAGACTCACGCACGTCAGAAGAGGAGACCAACAGGTCATGGAACATAGCTCATCTTCGGCCTTATTATACCTGAGCCATCGGCTCTCCTTATGTACATATTATGACAATGTATATACTATGAATAAAAGCAATAAACCGGAGCCTCAGCTAAAGCGGGGTATCCGTTCTGTAAAAATCCGGCTTGGGTACATGGTGTTGTTGTCTTAAAACGGCCTCCGGTTTATCCCTTGAGCTTGCTCGTCAGAAGCTTTTAGATGTCACTTGGGGGCTTGGTCGTATCCGAACCAATGCCACACCTCTTGATGGGCGAAAGCCACCAGGTCACTTGGGGACATGGTCAAGTCTGAACCGATCACGCCTCTTGATCGGCCTAAGGCCATAGAGTCACTTGGGGCTTGGTCGAACCCGAACCATTGCCACGCCACTTGATCGGCATAATGCCACGGTTTCATTGGGGACCTGGCTGACTTGAACCGTAGCTACACCTTATGGGGAGCTTGGTCGTGTCCGACCATGGTAATACCATCCGATCGGCTCGGTAAAGCCTCTTTTCTCGCAAATTGTTATTTGATTATTTGTTGCGTTTTAAACCGATAACATTTTTTCAAACCGGTTCAACCAGCCAATTGACGGCTTTCGGTTTATTTTAACCCGGAAATAACTTTCCCGGTTTAACTTTTCCTGTTAACATCCCATTATGGAGTAACAGGGGGCTTAACATGACCCGGCATGGTTTACATGGTAAACCGGCATTATAAACACAGGAGCTGTTTTCTCCTTTGACGGTAATGGTTTATACAACCTCCGCTTCAAGGTTGGCTCAGCCAACTGCATGCCCGACGCTGGCAGGTATTTTTGTATCACAAAATTTTGATCATATACCTCAATATTTCCTTACATATACATATGAGCGTCACAAGCCGGCTGGCGACACAAGCCGCCGTGGCAGTTTAAGAATTTGTGATTGCAAGCAAAATAGATTGAAGGTTTCGATTATTCAATCAAAAGTATCGACACCTCAAAGGTTGCGCATCAAGGCATAAAGGCATATTCAAAAACAAAAGTGCTGGCTATTCTATTACAAGGCCTTCCGAGGCCCAACATTTCGAATGGCGTTATGACTAGTAGGTTATGAGGCATCAACCGGCTTGACGGATTAAGCTTCATCGCCGGGTTGACGTGAAGAAGATGGGGCGTCTGGCGTCGGTTCAGCTTCTTCCTCCTCATCACCCAATGGCCGGAAGTCATTGGTAGACCAGTCAATCCGGTTTAAAGCCTGAAAGACAACCTCTTCACTTATAAGCTCAGCCGGATCAACGTCAGGGGCATAAGTGTGCTTACGGATTGGAGGAACAAGGTTCTGCACTTCTGGAATGACAAATTCCACCCGCTTGTTGTTTGCATCATAGAAAGAGCGGTAAACCGCCGGGTTGGCTTCGCTGCCGATTGACTCGCCAGAGGACGCATCTCCTTTGTTATTCGTTTAAGGCGTCATTATCAAAGGCTTCACCGTTTTCTTGAGCGCTGGGAAGCCCTTGGCTATGTCGGTTGGATCAAGGTCCGCTATCCACGCCTTTGGCGCGAGTTAGAAACCAATAAAGTGCCAGCCGGGTCATGGATCGTTTCAACTCTTCAAGTTGTGCGGAATCATGGATAGCGGTCCAGCGTATCTTTGATCGGGGACGGAGCTGTGTTATCATCTGACGTAAGCGCATATGACTCGGCTGGTGCCCGTGATACAACTGCTCAATCAGCGTGTACAGCCTTGAGCTTCTTCCGCATATCGAGCCGGATGAGCAATACGCTTCCCTATACGGTTTAAGACAGCTCGAGTTAAACTGGCGGAAATATCAAAACGGAATAGTCATCAGTGAAAGATTTCTTACCAAAGATCGCAGAGGTCATGGCATTAATTTGGCGCTTTAGTCCGGTGAGCTCTTCTGTCACCGGTTTAAGAGCCGCTTCAGCATCTTCCGCTCGTTTTAGCAAACCAGCCTTCTCGGTGTCCCAGTCGGCCTGCTCGGATTTATACCACTCCTTGAGCTGCTCCATAGTGGTCAAGGCAGTTTTCAATTCATCCTTGGCCTTGGTGGCTTCTTCTTGTTGAGTCTTCAGATTGACACGAAGGTCCTTGAGTTGTACGGTCTGCTGGTATATCTCACTCTGATAAAAAATGGATCACGTTAGTTGTTTCATTATGAAGTCCCAAGCTCAATCTGTATTCAACTTGGCACTTGGGGGCTAATGGCTAATTGATCTCATCTTGCTATGGTGATACATGTTAAGTCCCGGTTTAACTATGCTAAGTTGAACCGGCCCTTGGGGGCTACAGCACTGAAGTTTGAGACGTATGAGTTTTATATTAAGTCCCGGTTTAACTATGCTAAGTTGAACCGGCCCTTGGGGGCTACAGCACTGAAGTTTGAGACGTATGAGTTTTATATTAAGTCCCGGTTTAACTATGCTCAGTTGAACCGGCCCTTGGGGGCTACTACACAACAAAAGTACAAGAGAGGAATAACTCCTTACCTCATAGCGTTCCTTCATACGATTCACCAGACCGGCTTCGAAGTCACGACTTGTGTAGAGTCGGTTCAGGAGGCCGGAGTGAAGTTCTTGGGCAGAGAAGTAATCATAAGCTGACAGATCAGCTTTTCCCTTCTCTTTACTCATGGCAGTAGACTCTTCCTTGGCGCTGTGTTTTGATAAAGCGACCGGATTGCCAGGGGCGGTATAGGCGGTGCCCGTCACCACGACATCCTCATCTTTGGCCGGGCTGGCCGGATTGGCATTCTTCCTTGGGCTTGGTCTTTTCATACCCAGGCTCGGCGTTTCAGCAACTGCTACCTGTTCCGCTGCAGGACTCGGTGGAGCAGGATGTGAGGTGTCCACTCGGGCATCCGGTTCAACCTCTGGCGGATTAGCATTGTCGTCTTGGTTCAACCCGTGAACTGTTTTTGCAACTTCAGGGCTTTTCGCCATGGTGCTCTGGAGTCTTCTCGGATCAGCATCCTGATGAGGGTCAAGGGTTTTCGCCTTCTTACTTAAGCGAGCCTTGGTGCTGCAATATTCAGAGTTAGAGCGTGATGAACCGACAAATGCGAAGAAAACAAAAAGAGCATTATGCTTACCCGCAGCAACTTTAAGAGGAGGCGGTTGAGTGGTTGATGAACCGCGGATGAGTTGGAAGAGGCTTGATAATTCGGATCAGACGGACTGAGAGGACATCGGAAGAAACCTTTCAAAGGATAACGCTTTTCAGGAGAACAAATCACCTCTGGATGACGCTTCCGGGTTGGGGTGTCAGGTAAACCGGACGATGTAATTTGTTGACCGCTGTCTTGGGTCGTCTGACGCTCTTCACCTCTTGTGTCTTCAAAGAAAGGTTCGGATTCAAATGAGCACGGGGTGAGATTTTTTCACTTTCGGTATGCGGCGAATTCTTTTAACCGGCACAAGATCAGATTCGGAAGAAAGAAGGATTACCTCAACAGGATCGGCATGATCGCTTGACATCATCACAGGAATTGAAAGCTGTCAATAGGATGAAGGATAAAAGGGACAAAGTAAATCAAGCTTTACCTCAGCTTCGAATCTTCTTCTTCCGGCGGATCGAGAAGACTCGGCGGTTCTCCTCTTACCAGCTTTCTTGGTGGTCTTGGACTTTACACGAGGAACCCGGGCCGGTTTGGTTTGTTTCCAGAAGGAGCTGTTAGCCTGAGAAGTAACAAGGATTAATATATATCAATAAGGCATCAATATCAGAAGAGCGATGAGCAGAGCCTTACCACAGGCGGTTTGTTGGAAACACAGAATGGGGCCAACCCGGTTTGGCTGCAGACGGAGATCGGCTCATCGAGCATCTTCTTCACTGTCTCAGTGACTTCAAGCTCAGTTATTGATAGCTCGTGACGTCTTTGAGGGTCTTTGACGCTACCAGTGTATCCGTGCATCAATCCGGGGCGGCGGCTTAATGGCAAGATGCCCCAAGAAACCCAACATCGAACAAGGTCGATACCAGTTAAGCCATTGGCCATTAGAGCCCGGAGTTTGATAATTTGAGGCGCAAAATTCTTCCGCTCTGCGGCGGTCAAGCGTAAAGGCAATGGGTGATGGTTGCTAAGCCGGTGAGGGCGGTAGCCCGGCAAGGGGTTCTCGCTGTTAGGAGCGGTATTCGCAATAGAACCAGGTTTGGTTCCAATCTTTCGGATGGCTATGGTGTTTTGCGTGAGGAAAGTCTACTTCCTTCCTTTTACGGATTGAAACGCCACCCGGTTCCGTGTTAGGACCATCAGAAAACTCCGTACGGCGGTTCAAATGAAAGAAATCCCGGAACAGCTCCACAGATGGTTCTTCTTGAAGATAGACTTCACAGAAAACTTGGAAATTGCATATATTGGACACAAAGTTCGGACCAATATCTTGTGGATGGAGTTGGAAACTTGCGAGGACATCCCGGAAGAATTTTGATCCGGGCGGGCTGAATCCCCGGTCTAAGTGCTGCATAAATACAATTACTTCTCCTTCTTGAGGTTCAGGAGGGCATTCGGCATCCGGAACACGCCAATGGAGGACATTTTGGAGGCTAAAGCGCCGGTGGTGACATATCCATTGAGTTGCGTCTCAGTGATCTTGGACCGGGCCCAATTGCAAGGCGAGAATTGTTTGGCCATTTCGGAAGAAGAAAGCTGCGAAAGGAAAAGTAAAAGCAGTTCAGACATATTATACAATGCTAAACCGCAATTTGGCGGTCGGTTCAATTTCGGTTTAGCGAGGACTAATGGAGTATGGAGGATTAGCTATCAAAAAATTAAACCGCCCTTAGGAGAAAGAGACAGAGCTGGAAAATCTGCTAAGTGTGGATGTAAACAGGTTTCACATATGAATGGAGTTAATTTGGATCTACCGAAGATTGATGAAGGAAAAATTTATGCGACCCATGCAAGCCTTATAAAGGCGGGGAAGTTCATGCGTTCTAACAAGAGGTGCGAACAAAAAGAAAGATGTGCAAAGTGCTAAAGCTGAAGGCGGGCGATTACTACAGGATATATGCTACGGTTGGATTAAAAAGCCATGGCGAGCAGGTATGAAGAGACTAGGGATGAACACCTATGAACGAAGATATGAACGAAGCCTCAAGATGCAGATCTAGGGCATGAGGAGGAACCTTACCCGATGCACGTAACAGCGGAGGAGCGCCGAGAGTCTGGTACAACCAGGTTGATGCAAATGACCTTGCAATCGACGCTGGGCGTTAGGAGGTCGGAGGCGACGGCGGAGCTTCAGAGCTGGAGCGTCGCGAGGAAGAAGAAGCGGAAGGAGGAAGAAGAGAAAGGGCCTTCCGTCTATTTATAAGGAGACGGAGTAATTAACAGCGCGAGAATAGAGGAGTTGAAAGCGGCGGTGGCGCAGCGGTCGCCTTGATTTCGGGATAGTATTAAATGAAGGGAATCTTCTTTATTTGGGCTACTTTAATAAAGATGACGTCAGGATGCTTTCTGTTGCGTGGTCGGAGGATGACGTCCACGGCGGTTTAAGCAGATGGCGGTTTACGAAATATGAAGGAAGATATTCAGAGTTTCCTAAAATGTTGAAGATTAACATGAACAGGTTCAAGTCAATCTGGGGCCTAATGTTGGGGATGTAACTACTGAATATAAACCACCCTGAAGGGGCCGGTTTACCCTCGGCCATAATTGGGGCCCACGAAGACTCAGAAGGTGGCGATTGCTGTAGAGCTTAGAGGCCCGGAGCCCGGGGGCGAATTAGGGCCCATAATGGTAAAACCGCCATAACCATGTAACTTGTATTGTAAGATAATAGAAAGAAGAGACCGAGCCGAACACTTGTATGAGCCGGCCTCGGGACTCTGTAGACCGGCCGGACGTCAACCCGTGTATATAAGGGGACGACCTGGCGGCGGTTTGAGGACAGACAACAACAATTCGAGGCTTAGGTGAAGCTATTGCTCCCTAGTCGCCGAAATCACATCAATCCCATCACAAACTAGACGTAGGCTTTTACCTTCATCGAAGGGGCCGAACTAGTATAAACTCTCGTGTCTTTGCGTCCGCTTTAACCCCTCTAAGTTAACCCGTACGATGGCCCCGCGACTAAGTCCTTTCATGAGGACATCTGCCGTGACAATTCCACGACACTCCCTCTAAGATCATCTCTCTTAGAAACGATATTATGAATTTCAAGCAACTTGATCATGAACATGTTGCACAAGCTTGGGAGAGGATGAAATTAATGATACGTAATTGCCCTACTCATGGTTTGAATTTGTGGATGATTATACAAATTCTTTATGACGGATTGAATTTTGCTTGTAGAAATATTTTAGATTCGTCCGTGGGAGGCACTTTTATGGAAATCACTTTAGGAGAAGCTACTAAACTCCTAGATAATATTATGGTTAATTATTCTCAATGGTACACTGAAAGATCTACTAATAAAAAAGTGCGTGCGATAGAAGAAATTAATGTTTGGAGTGGAAAGATGGATGAACTTGTGAAATTATTTGCTACTAAGAGTGTTTCTTCTGATCCTAATGATATGTCTTTGTCTACTTTGATTGAGAATAATAACGAATCTATGGATGTGAATTTTGTTGGTAGGAATAATTTCGGTAACAACGCGTATAGAGGAAACTTTAATCCTAGGCCTTATCCTAGTAATTCCTCTAATAATTATGGAAATTCCTACAACAACTCTTATGGAAATTTTAATACGATGCCCTCTGAATTTGAGACTAGTGTTAAAGAGTTTATGAATTCGCAAAAGAATTTCAATGCTTCGCTTGAAGAGAAGTTTCTTAAAGTTGATGAATTGGCTAGGAACGTTGATAGAATTTCTCTTGATGTTGATTCTTTAAAGCTTAGATCTATTCCTCCTAAGCATGATATCAATGAGTCTCTCAAAGCCATGAGAATTTCCATTGATGAGTGCAAAGAAAGAACCGCTAGGATGCGTGCTAAGAAAGATTGCTTTATAAAAGCGTGTTCTTCAAATTTCTATGAAAATAAAGATGAAGATCTAAAAGTTATTGATGTGTCCCCTATTAAATATTTATTTTGCAATATGAATCTTGATAATGATGGGACTGAATATGATCCACCTTTACCTAGAAGGCGTTCCAAAAATTCAGAGTTTTTAGATCTTGATGCTAAAATTGATCAAAGTGGGATTGAAGAAATCAAACCCCTAGATGTTAATAAACCCACTATTTTGGATTTCAAGGAATTTAATTATTAAAATTGCTCTTTGATTGATTGTATTTCCTTGTTGCAATCCGTGCTAAATTTTCCTCATGCTTATAGTGAAAATAAAGCGTTTACTAAACATATCGTTGATGCCTTGATGCAATCTTATGAAGAAAAGCTTGAGTTGGAAGTTTCTATCCCTAGAAAACTTTATGATGAGTGGTAACCAACTATTAAAATTAAGATTAAGGATCATGAATTCTATGCTTTATGTGATTAGGGTGCTAGTGTTTCCACTATTCCCAAAACTTTGTGCGGTTTGCTAGATTTCCGTGATTTTGATGATTGCTCTCTAAACTTGCACCTCATGGATTCCACTATTAAGAAACCTATGGGAAGAATTAATGATGTTCTTATTGTTGCAAATAGGAACTATGTGCCCGTGAGATTTTATCGTTCTTGATATAGATTGCAATCCATCATGTCCTATTATTCTTGGTAGACCTTTCCTTAGAACGATTGGTGCAATTATTGATATGAAGGAAGGGAATATTAGATTCCAATTTCCATTAAAGAAAGGCATGGAACACTTCCCTAGGAAAAAAATTAAATGACCATATGAATCTATCATCATAGCCACTTATTGATTGCCTACCAAAGATGGCAATACCTAGATCTATCCTTACTTTTATGCCTAGCTAGGGGCGTTAAACGATAGCGCTTGTTGGGAGGCAACCCAATTTTATTTTTAGTCTTTTTTCTTTTTTGCTTCTGTTTAGGAATAAATCTTTGTTCTAGCCTCTGGTTAGATGTACTTTTATGTTTTAATTAGTGTTTGTGCCAAGTTAACCCTATAGGATCTTCGTGGATGATAGTTATTTGATCTTGCAGAAATTTCCAGAAACTTTCTGTTCACGAAAACAATTGTTAAAAATCACCAGAACGTAATAAAATACTGATTCCAATTGCTTCTGATCAATAAACAAATTTCCTAGGTCGTCCTATTTTGGATGATTTTTTGGAGTTCCAGAAGTTTGCGTTAGTTCCAGATTACTACAGACTGTTCTGTTTTTGACTGATTCTGTTTTTCATGTGTTGTTTGCTTATTTTGATGAATCTATGGCAAGTAAAATAGTTTATAAACCATATAGAAGTTGGAATATAGTATGTTTAACACAAATATAAATAAAGAATGAGTTCATTACAGTACCTTGAAGTGGTCCTTTGTTTTCTTTCGCTAACGGAGCTCACGAGATTTCTGTTGAGTTTTGTGTTGTGAAGTTTTCAAGTTTTGGGTGAAAGATTTTTGATGGATTATGGAACAAGGAGTGGCAAGAGCCTAAGCTTGGGGATTCCCATGGCACCCCAAGATAATCTAAGGACACCAAAAAGCCAAAGCTAGGGGATGCCCCGGAAGGCATCCCTCTTTAAATCTACTTCCATCGGTAACTTTACTTGGAACTATATTTTTATTCACCACATGATATGTGTTTTGCTTGGAGCATCTTGTATGATTCGAGTCTTTGTCTTTTAGTTTACCACAATCATCCTTGCTGTACACACCTTTTGAGAGAGCCATACATGATTTGGAGTTTGTTAGAATACTCTATGTGCTTCGCTTATATCTTTTGAGTTATATAGTTTTGCTCTAGTACTTCACTTATATCTTTTAGAGCACGGTGGTGGATTTGTTTTATAGAAACTATTGATCTCTCATGCTTCACTTAGATTATTTTGAGATTATTAAATAGCATGGTAATTTCTTGAATAATCCTAATATGCTAAGCATAAATGATTTGTAAACTTTCTTATGAGTGTGTTGAATACTAAGAAAAGTTTGATGCTTGATAATTGTTTTGAGATATGAAGATGGTGATATTAGAGTCATGCTAGTTGAGTAGTTGTGAATTTGAGAAATACTTATGTTTGAGTTTGTGATTCCCGTAGCATGCACGTATGGTGAACCGTTATGTGATGAAGTCGGAGCATGAGTTATTTATTGAGTGTCTTCCTTATGAGTGGCGGTCGGGGACGAGCGATGGTCTTTTCCTACCAATCTATCCCCTAGGAGCATGCGCGTAATACTTTGCTTTGATAACTTGTAGATTTTTGCAATAAGTATATGAGTTCTTTATGACTAATGTTGAGTTCATGGATTATACGCACTTTTCCTCCTTCCACCATTGCTAGCCTCTCTTATACCGCACACTTTTCGCCGCTATCATACACCCACCATATACCTTCCTCAAAACAGCCACCATACCTACCTATCATGGCATTTCCATAGCCATTCCGAGATATATTGCCATGCAACTTTCCACCGTTCCGTTTATTATGACACGCTCCATCATTGTCATATTGCTTAGCATGATCATGTAGTTGACATCGTATTTGTGGCAAAGCCACCATTCATAATTCTTTCATACATGTCACTCTTGATTCATTGCATATCCGATTACACGGAGGCATTCATATAGAGTCATATTTTGTTCTAAGTATCGAGTTGTAATTGTTGAGTTGTAAGAAAATAAAAGTGTGATGATCTTCATTTTTAGAGCATTGTCCCAAGTGAGGAAAAGGATGATGGAGACTATGATTCCCCACAAGTCGGGATGAGACTCGGCGAAAAAAAAAGGAAAGAGGCCATAAAAAAGAGAAAAAGGCCCAAAAATGAGAGAAAAAAGAGAAGGGCAATGTTACTATCCTTTTACCACACTTGTGCTTCAAAGTAGCACCATAATCTTCATGATAGAGAGTCTCTCATTTTGTCACTTTCATATACTAGTGGGAAATTTTCATTATAGAACTTGGCTTGTATATTCCAATGATGGGCTTCCTCAAAATGCACTAGGTCTTCGTGAGCAAGCGAGTTGGATGAACACCTACTTAGTTTCTTTTGTTGAGCTTTCATATGCTTATAGCTCTAGTGCATCCGTTGCATGGCAATCCCTACTCACTCACATTGATATCTATTGATGGGCATCTCCATAGCCCGTTGATACGCCTAGTTGATGTGAGACTATCTTCTCCCTTTTTTTGTCTTCTCCACAGCCACCATTTTATTCCACATATAGTGCTATATCCATGGCTCACACTCATGTATTGCGTGAAGATTGAAAAAGTTTGAGAATGTCAAAAGTATGAAACAATTGCTTGGCCTGTCATCGGGGTTGTGCATGATTTAAATACTTTGTGTGATGAAGATAGATCATAGCCAGACTATATGATTTTGTAGGGACAACTTTCTTTGGCCATGTTATTTTGAGAAGACATGATTGCTTTGTTAGTATGCGTGAAGTATTATCATTTTTATGTCAATATTAAACTTTTGTCTTGAATCTTTCGGATCTGAATATTCATACCACAATTAAGAAGAATTACATTAAAATTATGCCAAGTAGCACTCCGCATAAAAAAAATCTGTTTTTATCATTTACCTACTCGAGGACGAGCAGGAATTAAGCTTGGGGATGCCTGATACGTCTCCAACATATTTATAATTTTTTATTGCTCCATGCTATATTATCTACTGTTTTGGACATTATTGGGCTTATTATCCACTTTTATATCATTTTTGGGACTAATCTATTAACCGGAGGCCCAGCCCGGAATTGCTGTTTTTTTGCCTATTTTAGAGTTTCGCAGAAAAGGAATATCAAACGGAGTCCAAACGGAATGAAACCTTCGGGAGCGTGATTTTTGGAACAAATGTGATCCAGAGGACTTGGAGTGGACGTCAAGAAACGAACGAGGAGGCCACGAGCCAAGGGGGCGCGGCTACCCCCCTGAGCACACCCTCCACCCTTGTGGGCCCCTCGTGGCTCCACCGACCTACTTCTTCCTCCTATATATACCTACGTATCCCGAAACCATCGAGGAGCACCACGAAAACCTATTTATACCGCCGCAACCTTCTGTACCCACGAGATACCATCTTGGGGCCTGTTCCGGAGCTCCACCGGAGGGGGCATCCATCACGGAGGGCTTCTACATCAACACCATTTCATCTCCGATGAAGTGTGAGTAGTTTACCTCAAACCTTCTGGGCCATAGTTAGTAGCTAGATGGCTTCTTTTCTCTTTTTGGATGTTAATACATTGTTCTCCCCCTCTCTCGTGGAGATCTATTCGATGTAATCTTCTTTTTGCGGTGTGTTTGTTGAGACCGATGAATTGTGGGTTTATGATCAAGATTATCTATGAACAATATTTGAATCTTCTCTGAATTCTTTTATGTATGATTGGTTATCTTTGCAAGTCTCTTGAATTATCAGTTTGGTTTGGCCTACTAGATTGATATTTCTTGCAATGGGAGAAGTGCTTAGCTTTGGGTTCAATCTTGCGGTGTCCTTTCCCGATGTGATGAGGGGCAGCAAGGCACGTATTGTATTGTTGCCATCGAGGATAACAAGATGGTTTTTTTTATCATAATGCATGAATTTATCCCTCTACATCATGTCATCTTTCTTAAGGCGTTACTCTGTATTCATGAACTTAATACTCTAGATGCATGCTGGATAGCGGTCGATGAGTGGAGTAATAGTAGTAGATGCAGGTAGGAGTCGGTCTACTTGTCTCGGACATGATGCCTATATACATGATCATACCTAGATATTCTCATAACAATGCTCAATTACATCAATTGCTTTGAACAATACTTCGTTCACCCACCGTAAAATATTTATGCTCTTGAGAGAAGCCACTAGTGAAACGTATGGCCCCCGGGTCTATCTTCATCATATTAATCTTCCAACACTTAGTTATTTCCTTTGCTTTTATTTTACTTTGCATCTTCATCACAAAAATACCAAAAAATTATCCTATCATATCTATCAGATCTCACTCTCGTAAGTGACCATGAAGGGATTGACAACCCCTTATCGCATTGGTTGCGAGGAGTTATTTGTTTTGTGTAGGTACGAGGGACTCGCGCGTAGCCTCCTACTGGATTGATACCTTGGTTCTCAAAAACTGAGGGAAATACTTACGCTTCTTTGCTGCATCACCCTTTCCTCTCCAAGGAAAATCTAACGCAGTGCTCAAGAGGTAGCATAATGCTACTTCTGCTATGAATGATGCTTATTATGATGCAAGTATTTTTCTTGATGACAATGTGACACTAGGTGAATTTTTGGATAAACAACTTGCTAAAGCTAAAGATATTGAGAATGCTAAAACTGGTTAAATTACTGAAACTGATGAAGTCTTTGAAACTAAAAATTATGAAACACCTATTATATCTAGCTCTCCTAGATATCAGTTTCTTAAGATAACTAAGGGTTATGCTATTTGTCGGTGTCAAGACCGGCGGATCTCGGGTAGGGGGTCCCGAACTGTGCGTCTAGGCGGATGGTAACAGGAGACAAGGGACACGATGTTTTTACCCAGGTTCGGGCCCTCTCGATGGAGGTAAAACCCTCGCGCTTGATTAATATTGATGATATGGGTAGTACAAGAGTAGATCGACCACGAGATCAGAGAGGCTAAACCCTAGAAGCTAGCCTATGGTATGATTGTTGTTCGTCCTACGGACTAAAACCCTCCGGTTTATATAGGCACCAAAGAGGGTTAGGGTTACACAGAGTCAGTTACAATGGTAGGAGATCTACATATCCGTATCGCCAAGCTTTCGTCCCATCCGGACACGGGACACAGTCTTCAATCTTGTATCTTCATAGTCTAGGAGTCCGGCCAAAGGCTATAGTCCGGCTATCCGGACACCCCCTAATCCAAGACTCCCTCAGTAGCCCCTGAACCAGGCTTCAACGGCGACGAATCCGGCGTGCATATTGTCTTCGGCATTGCAAGGCGGGTTCCTCCTCCGAATACTTCATAGAAGATTTTGAACACAAGGAAAGTGTCCAGCTCTGCAAAATAATTTCCACATACCACCGTAGAGAGAATAATATTTACACAAGTTCAATCTGCTGACGTATTCCGCAGAGTGACATCACACCACGGCCAAGCCTTTATTCGAATCGTTTGTACTGTCCCACCTCAACGCGTTTAGCGAGGCGGTTTCCTTGGCACGTATTGTCAAAGCAGAGATCGTGTCCCCTTATTCCGGGATTCTCATCAATACGGCGTGGGTAACCCAACCGCGCCATTGATTATGTCGCTTGGGAGATAAGCGAGTTTTATCAGGCCGGTGGGGACACATAGCTTTGTCCGTCCATATAAGGGGATAATGATCCACCTTTTCACACACGCCTTCTTCCTCCTTTGCTTATTCATTTCCGCGCACTCGAGCTCTAGCGCCCAAGTCCGCACATCCCACCTCAACCTTCTCCAACTATGTCCGGAGCGGGAGGCAAGTGGATGGCCTCCTCCGTCACGGAGGGGCACATCAAAAAGCTGTGGAAGGTCGGATACTTGTCCGGCGACATCGCGCATCGGCTCCCCGACAAGGGGCAGCTCATCCCCACCCCCAGGCCCCACGAGAGGGTGGTGTTCCTCCCCCACTTCCTCCGGGGACTAGGGTTTCCACTTCACCCATTTGTCCGGGGGCACATGTTCTACTACGACCTAGATTTCCACGATCTGGCCCCGAATTTCATCCTCAACATCTCGGCGTTCATCGTCGTGTGCGAGGCCTTCCTCTGCATCCAGCCCCACTTCGGCTTGTGGCTCAAGACCTTCAATGTCAAGCCGAAGGTAGTGGGAGGCCGCCAAGCGGAGTGAGGAGGTGCCATCGTGGGCAAGATGGCCAACGTCCTATGGCTCGAGGGCTCCTTCGTGGAGACCATAAAGGGGTGGCAATCGGGGTGGTTCTACATCACCGCGAGCATCCCACGGTGATCCCACGCTCATCCCCATGTACACTCCACCTACTCTCCAAGCCCCAAGGATACATAAGATGAGACCTCGACTATGCGCCATTGGACCTAAGGTGAACTCGCTCCTTTCCGAATTGTCCCTTTCCGCACGTAAGACATGGATGCTACTTCAAGCGCGGACATTGTGCATACTCAGGTACACCCGAGGAGATCATGGAGAGCCCAAGGACCAAGGCCAAGCGTGCGCGGGAGGGAGGGAAGGAGAAGGAAGAAAGGGACCAGGACAGCAGGACATCCGGCCCTTGGCGGACATCCGCCCTTCCAAAGAAGCCGGACATCCGGCCCCAGCCGGACATCCGCCCCATCACAGCAAAAGCCTACAGGGCCGGACATCCGGCCCCAGGCCCCGGACATCCGGCTCTTCCGAAGCCCGGATATCCGGCCCCTCGCCCGAAATCCGGCCCCCATCACCGATTGCGTTTGGAAGACCCGCCAACCCGGACATCCGCCCCTAGCCGGACATCCGGCGTCTCGAAAGCTTGGGACATCCGGCCCGACGCCCGGACATCCGGCCTCCCCGCCACGCGATGCATCCGGGACTTGTCCCTTGTACCCCTTCGCCCCCAAGACTATATATACTTCATCCCTTCCTCTTTTAGGGTTAGCTTAGGTTTAGCTCATGTTTGTGCGAGAGCCTTGCTCATCCACTTGGTTACTTCTCCTCGGAGCTCAGGACCTCTACGGAGAAGATCCCCCAAGCGGATTCAAGACCCCCTTCTAGGGTGGACCCCATCAAGACCTCCTCTCGGAGAAGAACGACTACTCGTGTATCCTTACCTTTGTTGATTGTGGATCATATGTACCTCTTTGTGTTCGGTGATCTAGCACTTGTGTGATTGATCTCTTGTCGGTTGACTGCATTCTCTCTCGTTGTCCCCGTGTTTCCCTCTTGTTCTTCCGCGTGTTCTTCGTGATTCCCCCGTAGGATCCGCTCCGACGTGAAAGATCGCCCACGCAGGGTTCCGCCCTACATCATCTATGGATCAGAGCTTAGGTTGATCACGTTTTTGGAGCCCCTACCCCTCTTTTTCTAGCTTGATTTTGTTGATTTCGTCCTAAATCCAAAAATCCCCACCAAAAATAGCCCCAATTTTTTTGTGATTTGTTAGTTTTGATGATGTTTTGTTGATTTTGATCCATGGATTTGCTTGGTTTCGAGTGGATCTAGCATTTCCCCAAGTTTCCCCACTTTCCATCCACGAAATCTCTCCAATTTTGACCTTGAAATCATCAATTTCCGCCCCCGATTCAAAAATTTCCATCCCAAACGAGATCGGGATCCGTCGGGCCGGACATCCGGGCCTCAGGCCGGACATCCGGGCCAGCCGGCCGGACATCCGGGCCCCAAGCCGGACATCCGGGCCCTGGAGCGCCAAATCAGCTCGGTTCTGGACATACACCCCCGGAAATCCGGCCCCTAACCCCGGATATCCGGCCCCTGTGAGTTCTGTTTTTTCCGTTTCACCCTTTTGTCCATAACTAATTCATACGGAGTCCGATTTTGACGTTCTTTAGCTCGTTTCGAAGCTATTGACATCCCCCTTCTCATAAAAATACTACCACCACCATTTGACTCCATTAAAATTTGTGAAATTTGGCAAGTTTGCCTAGGCCTTCCACCATATCATCCGCATAGCCACCACCGACTTCCGCAACCTAACCCATTTTGTTCCCTTTGCATTTGAGGTTGTTTGAGTTGTGACTCGAGTCTCCTAAGGTGTTTAGGCTACTTAGGGACGGTTGCATCTTCATCAACCACCGCCACCACCATATCTTCCGCATAGGCTTGCCCACCATACACTTCAACCACCCCAACTTAACCCAATTGTTGATTGAGCTTTTTCGAGTTGTGACTTGTGTCTCCTAAGGTGTTTCGGCTACTTAGGGACGGCAACTTCAACTCCGACACATGTATAGGCCATCATTCCACGTCCGCATTGCCAAGTGCAAACCACCACCGCATTCCCGCTACCACCATTTTGACATTTGACGTTTGCGATTTTGAGTTTGCGGTTTTTCCGTTTCCTAAGGTGTTTCGGCTACTTAGGGACGAGTCTCCATCATCTTGGTATCTACATCAAGAACACCGCTACTCATCATCGCCGGACGGTAACCTTCATATCATCTTGGTATCGTGGTATCCCACCATTGTATATTCCCCTTGCAAATTGCATTGATAACCCCTAGCCCATTTTGCGTTACTTGCCTATCGAGACTAGCCATTTGAGTATTGCCGGCAACGTTACTTGTGCACATTAGTGATCATACCTTCCATTACATACCATACCATATCATATTGGTATCATATCATCCATTGTGCCTCAAGTTTGTTCCCGCATATACACAATTGCTATCTTGGTTTGTGCATTGTGCAAAGTGGCCATACAAAAAAAAAGAAATAAAGCTTTTAAGAAAAAGAAAGAGAGCAAAGAAGCTTGTAAGCAAGTGCCATAGCATCATACCATATTGCATATAAGATTGTCATATCCGATCATCTTGGATCATCTTGAAAGAAACACCGGGAACCATACATACATAGCATACTTGGGATAGAAGTTTATCCATTTTGCATCAAATAGGTTGTGCACAAGTGTCGTATCCGCCTATTGAGCAATCGTGCTAGCGTCTCTCTTGAGTTGTGCAACACGAGCGTTTTCCGTGGATTCCACATTTTGTGCTCATTCCTTGGTTACGACCCCATTTATCTATTCGTGTGTGTGTTTCGTGTGCCATTCTTTGCTATTGGTCCATCAGTTTAAACTTGCGAATTTGTGAATCTCTTTCAACATTATTGACTCTTGCTAACATTTTGCATTAAATTTTTGTGCCACTATCCTCACCGAGCTCCTCCATAAGCTTTACTTGTGTAGGTGTGAGAACCGACAAGGATTGGTACCAATAGTTCTATTTCATTGTCCGCATTTGAGTGAACTTGATTCATTTTCAACATCGGTCAAGGTACATTGGTATAAGTTCTTCTCTTTCTCCCACTCATATTTGCTCGAGTCTTGTGATGGATAGGCAAGGCATTTCATCTCCGGTCTACAACAACAACGACGGCGTGAACAACTACATCACCAAAGCGTCTCTCTTTGATCTACAACGACAAGTGCAAAGCCCACAATCAAGATTGCGAGGCGCATCGAGAACATCTCCATCGACATTCATCACTCCGAAGCAAGGAGAAGGGACTACTTCGACAAGAAGCTTGCCGCACATAAAGAGGAGCAAGATGCAAGGATGGAGGAGATTCGGGCCTTGATCAAGTCTTCTTCCCATTCGTCATCTTCAAGGCAGCGACATTCAAGCCACAAGTCTTGGAGCGCCGCATAAGCGATGCAAGTGCACATCGTCCTCGTCCACATCTACATGGCGACCACCATCACGTTCGTGATCAACATCGTCATGAAGGGCAAGTCAACTCCAAGCATCATGTGCACGACGACGACGAACGCCAAGGAGCTCAAGCACTACAACGACATCATCATCATAAAGATGCTCCACAAGCGCAAATGCACAAGTCCCAACACGCCAAGTCGAAGCTTCATAAGCACAAGAGAAGACCGCGAGACGACCACCACCAAGACGGCGCTACGGCTACATCAACCACTTCGGCATCTTCGCCAAGTGTTCTCAAGGCATCTTCGCCTTTGGACGTACGGCATCTTCGCCTACTTCCCACGTGTACGCCTACATCGACTTCTTCAAGTACAAGGCGACCACCTACGAGCGAGGGCGACACTTCCATCTTCGGAAGCCCCTCAAGGAAGATAACCGAGCATGGGAAACTCCCTTCGGTCATGGAGACGAGCTATGAGGTGCCACATCATATGGGCCTCCCACACCAAGACGGTGACAAGGCAGTCGAGCAAGGGCCATCCCCTTCGACCACGGCGTCGGCCGAACCTCTTCAACAACATGAAGACGATGCCCACATTGGACTCATACTCCGAGTCAAGCTACGCGACCGCGCATGGAGACATTTGCACCTACATCTCTCAGGCACCCACATATGTCGAGATGCCCCAATTGCCATGTGAGGAGAGCCACCACCCAATGAGTGACATGAGTGACTCCACCATACGTGACATTGAGAGCATTTCCTATGAGAGGATGAGTGTGACCACCACTAGCCCCACACATGAGAGCATGCCACACATCCTATGTGAGGTTGAGCGCCATTTGAGTGACTCCACCCACCATACGAGTGAGAGCATCCTTGAGGGAGTGAGTGAGCCACAACACTTAGTGAGTGAGGTAGTTGACACGGCACATGAGGCCACTATGATTTCTAACGACTTAACCTCTACTCCTAGTGTGTTTTCTTCTTTGGTGCTAGGTCTCCTACATGACGACATGCCTATCCTCGACGAGTCCATCCCTACATTGGAGACAGCGATGGCCATGGTGGACGATGATACACCCCACATGGTTCCATCAAGATGAAGATGACAACGAATGGATCGTTGACACCTCACCTACAACACATGAGCGACGCTCCAAAGGTAACATAGGTGATGGTGCTTCTCTTGTCCCACTAGTGGACTCTCTTGACTTCGATTGCTCCCATGATGTTGACCCACCTATTACCATGCTTCATGCTAGTGAAACTTCTTCATGCCTAGACTTACCTATTTATGATGATTATGATGATGAGCATGTTGAGTTACCTAGTTGTGATGCTATGCTCCATAGGATATCTTGTGAAAATCCTATTGGTCACATTATGTTTGACAATCCATTGACCTTGTCATATGCTATGAGTGAGATCTCCCATATTGCCTCATTTCGATCTCAACATAGTAACTATGCATGCCCCATTAAAATAAATCCCATTTGCACTTATGGCATAGATGACGAGATGATGGTCATTGGCTTTTGCTTCTCTTGTGATGATATTGCCATGCTTCCTTTACATGATTTATGAATTCGTCTACTATGTCATGCCATGATCACATTGTTCCAAATATGCATTGTTTTGGATGTTGTCAATATTCTCCACGTGATGTTTCTACTCTTGCTCATGAGGAGACCCCCATAGTTTCCTCATACATGTTAGGAGATTTTGATTCATCCCATCCTTTGCATGATTCCCATAATTGCGTGCACCATATGCATTCCATGAATAACAATGCTCTACATATTTCTCATGATGCATTACACAATTTGAGTCTCCATTATGCTATACATAACAACAAACCTATCATGATGGATGGCATGTTTCTATATCACGCATCTCATTTATTTGAGCATTGGATATTTTGTGCTAACCTACACATGCACGTGCGCATCATGATGGATGATGTGTACATCTACCACGCACACACAATTTTCCCTTTGTCCTTGTTTTGTGTAGGTACCCACATACACTCGTCAACATCTCAATCCCATGAGTTGTGAAACGAGCTCTTGAGAGCAACGATGACTTGGGATCACGTGGACTTTCATTCCCACTATTCCTTTTGCGCAAGGACTACGCGCATCTCTTCTACTTGGCTCTCACACGGCTTTGGGCTATTTACCACTTGTTACCTTATGCCCATTCTATCGTGTTCACTTTGCATGTTATGCTTACTTCTATGCCTTTGCCATGCAATTGTGACCCTTGCTTGCATATACCCATGATTCACCATTATGCTACTCCTATGTGTATTTGCATGCTTGGTGGAGATCCTTGTTGCTTTTGCCATGATTATCATGTGCCCCATGCTATTGTTGATTGTTGTGTTGGGAGAGTCATGATGTACCATTGCTATTTACATACGGCCTCTCGCCAATACATTGATGATAATTTTCTCATATCTTGCTTTCATGCTTGTGCTATGCCATGTGAATTATTCATGCCCACTATTTGCACATATGACATGCTTGCCATGATTCCTTCTAGTATGTTGCATCTTCGCACTACTAGCTTGCTTGACTTGATCGCTATGATTGCTTGCTATGTTGCATCACCCATGTTCCACTATCACTTGCTTTCTTGGGTTGATGACATATATGCTCATGCCTCTCACATGATATATCTTGATCATTGTCTCTTGTGTCCATTAGTTTCCTCTCTCATATCAACTTGTATTGAGTGCAACCATACTATGATTATTGATCTTGGAGACTTTGACATATTACTTGTGATGCATGCTTGTTTGATTGCGCCTATTGCATTTGGTTGTTCTTGCATCATATGCCTCCATACTATGAAACGCTCCCTTGTACTTTCTTATGATATGAATGATGAGAACACTTGTTGGGTATCTTACCACTTTCGAATGATAGGTTTTGCATTTCCGCTAACCTCATTTGTTTTTCCAGTGTTTGTCATGTTCTTTCATTTTGGAGGTGACACAAGGCGATGCCGTTATGCGACAACTTGGTCATGCGAAGACATACACGATGCACAACACCAACATTTGCGAGAACATTCATAAGGTGAACTCCTTCTCTTTGAGCCATCCTCAAATACGCATATTGGATGGGTCACTCTTTCATTGTTGTTTCCTTCTTGTTGTGTACATGTTACATCTATTGGACGGAGGAGCGACATTGGAGATTGGCTCTATGGACCTTTACATTGAGGAGCGCTTGGACTTATGGGATGCACCTTGAACCTCCACTCATACCACGACATCGAGCATTGGTACATCAACACTCCTTTGACACATTGTACCCACACATCCATATTTGTTGCTTGTGCTCATACATGTCATGCTCGATGGACATATCATACTCACCACAAGTTTGCACCCCATGCATGGATTGACACACATTATGATTGCCTTGTTGCATCTTGTATTCCCATGTCATCCATGATATATGAGCTTGTGCATTTTCTTAGCAAATTTGTTGTGATCTTGCTTGATGGCATATTCATACATCATGATCATATTGCCAATCATCAATTGCATGATAACATACACATGTTGAGCATCCATTGCCATATTCATGCTATTGATAAACCGTCTCACTATGACATCATTTTGCACCGTGGTTGCATTCATCATATTCACAACACAATTGTGTGCACAATGATTGCATTTGTTCCCATGAATGCTTTACATCTCATTTCATATTATCTTGCTAAGCTTCATGTGCTTTGTCATGAACAATCTTTCCTCACGGACTCATTCTTACATGATGGACACTTTGTGTGCGCTAACCATTGTATTTCCGAAAGTGTTGCTTGTGTTTGCTCTTTTGCATGTCTATCACTCTGGCGACACCGTGGACTACTTGGATTGCGCCATGTCTTCAACTTCGTCCAACTACAAGTCCGTCTCGACAACCGTTTCCATGGTGATGAGGATCACGATCCGAGTCGGATCTTTCCCAAGGGAGGGAGATGATGCGGAGCATCCCACGCTCATCCCCATGTACACTCCACCTACTCTCCAAGCCCCAAGGATACATAAGATGAGACCTCAACTATGCGCCATTGGACCTAAGGTGAACTTCGCTCCTTTCCGAATCGTCCCTTTCCATACGTAAGACATGGATGCTACTTCAAGCGCGGACATTGTGCATACTCGGTACACCCGAGGAGATCATGGAGAGCCCAAGGACCAAGGCCAAGCGTGCTTGAGGCGAGGAAGGAGAAGGAAGAAAGGACCAGGACAGCGGACATCCGCCCTTGGCGGACATCCGCCCTTCCAAAGAAGCCCGGACATCCGGCCCCAGCCGGACATCCGCCCCCATCATGCCAAGAAGCTACAGGTGGCCGGACATCCGGCCCAGGCCGGACATCCGGCTCTTAGGAAGCCCTGGATATCCGGCCCCCTCGGAAAATCCGGCCCCCCATCACCGATTGCGTTTGGAAGACCCGCCAGCGGACATCCGGCCCCTAGCCCGGACATCCGGCGTCTCGGAAAGCTTGGGACATCCGGCCCGACGCCTTGGGACATCCGGCCTCCCACCTCTGTGTGAGTGCATCCGGACTTGTCCCTTGTACCCCTTCGCCCCCAAGACTATATATACTTCATCACCTTCCTCTTTTTAGGGTTAGCTTAGGTTTAGCTCATGTTTGTGTGAGAGCCTTGCTCATCCACTTGGTTACTTCTCCTCGAGCTCGGGACCTCTACGGAGAAAGATCCCCAAGCGGATTCAAGACCCCCTTCTAGGGTGGACCCCATCAAGACCTCCTCTCGGAGAAGAATGACTACTCGTGTATCCTTACCTTTGTTGATTGTGGATCATATGTACCTCTTTGTGTTCGGTGATCTAGCACTTGTGTGATTGATCTCTTGTCGGTTGAGTGCATTCTCTCTCGTTGTCCCCGTGTTTCCCTCTTGTTCTTCCGCGTGTTCTTCGTGATTCCCCCGTAGGATCCGCTCCGACGTGAAAGATCGCCCACGTAGGGTTCCGCCCTACATCAGCTTCCCTATGCGGCTCAGCTCATGGAAAGAGACGGGCCTGATGTGGGGTAATTCGGAAGAGCTGACAGGACTCCAAACCTGCGTCCGAAACCTGGTGGACAAGAAGCTCAAGCTTGTCAACGTAGTCCAGGTTATGCTCATCCGTCGGATCCTCCCATGCCAGCAACCGGCCTTCAACTTGTGGGAGTTTGATCCGGCACAACACCGAACCTTGAGCCGGCTCTTCGACACTACATACGAAGATGCCTGGAAGGTGCTGTTCAAGGGCGCCGAGGCTCCCGCATCTGCTACCGAAGATCGCGGATTCAACTCGCAGCATCAAGCCGACGAGGTAAGCTATTTTACCCTTTACGGGACTCTTTTTTCATAGTTTGACTCTATGCGGGATCTAAAACTCCCTTATGTCAGGACCCCGATTCCAAGTCACATCGATCTAGCTGGTAACACCTCATATCACTTTGCGGCCTCACGCACGGTATTCCCACGGGTGTCGCCTTACCATGGCAGGACCGTTTAGCCTTTTGGCTCACGTATATGATAGTGTCGCTAGCATCCATATGACAGAGAACCGGGCCGACATGGCTAGTCGTGAACCCAAAGTGGCACTAACCCATGGGGACAGGCATACATGAATCAACTTCGAGCATGTCAGTTAGCAGCGTGTGAATCCGGGTTGTAGCATTGGGCTAACAGGACTCCGGGAACCCGGCTGTAGCGAGCTAGGCAGGACTCGAATGTCACCGCGTGACATTTCCCGAAAAGACAGAACCACGAGAACGAAGTGAAACACATGCCGGCCAGTCAAGGGTCTGACGGTAGTCTTGGGCTAGCAGGACTCCGGTGAACCGGGCTGTAGCGGACTACTATGGCTCAAGGACTAGACTAGATTTCCCCATAAGAGAGGCTGCCAAGGATAAACAACTAGATTGTCGGATCCCACACATACCAAGCATTTCAAACATACACACAATATGCTCGATATGTGTAAATACAACATGGCATCACAACATAACTCTACGACTCAAGTATTTATTCATTAGGCTTCGAGGAGCGAGATATTAAAAACATGGGTCTCATGACCCAACATTCAGAGCATACAAATCAAAGCACAAGCGGAAGCTTAACATGTATGAGTACAGAAATCTACAAATGAAAAAGGCTTAGAAGCCTGACTATCTACCAGATCCTGCCGAGGGCACAAGATCGAAATGAGGTAACAAGCTAAACGTCAAGTCCACAGCGGAACTACTAGCGAGACCGGCGTCTCTCCGCAAAAACATAAAATAGGCAAACGTGAGTACAAATGTACCCGCAAGACTTACATCAGAACTATCTACATATGCATCGGTATCAATAAAGGGGTGGTGGAGTTTGGCTGCAGCAAGCCAGCTTTGACTCGGTGGCTATCACGAACTACATCGCAAGTAACTCTTTTGAGGTGGCGCTACGAGTCCACATATTCACCATATCAATACACCACTATGGATCCGCTCCCGTCTTCCTACGAGAACGCCATTGATAGCACTCACGCTTATCTTGCGCATTTTAGAGTATCCACTTTCACTTGTCTATGAACTATACAGGCAACCCAGAAGTCCTTTACCGCGGACACGGCTATTCCAATAGATGATGTGAAGCCTGCAAGGGTGTACTTCTTCACACACGCTCTCGCCACTTACCACCATGTACACGTCGTGTATCTCGGCAACCTTCAAGCGGAAGCTTTGGCGAGAGTCGTACGACACGACTAACCACACAAGTCTCTAGTCGGGTTTATCGCCTATTCGGGTTCCATCCGCAAGGAGATTCGGCGGGTGTCGCTCACGGCCCCAAATGATGTCTTGTGAGGTTCCCGAGACACCAAGCAGGCGCTTCGGTACCTTTGGGCCACGGTGTATCTACCGCAACATAGCCCACCCCTAGGGTCGGCCTTCACGCACGGCCCCAACACATATCCTACAAACACGAGAAACTAGTTGCAACTCACGGGCCAGATCGAGGCGATTAATAAGCCGAGAGGGGTCGAGTTACGGAACCCAATGTGTGGTAATGGCTGTTCCATGGATCACAAACACAGAACTCAGTTCCTAAGGACGGCTGCAATGAGACAACCCACCATGTACTCCTACATGGCCTCTCACTGCTACCTTTACCAAATCGTGTTCACAAACTTAGCTCTCAACAGTAGGACATGTTCACACACCTTCAATTCATCCCCGATGAATCAGACCTGACTCAAATCTAAGAAGTAGTAGGCATGACAAACAAGCATGAATGAGTAGGCACATCAGGGCTCAAACAACTCCTACTCATGCTAGTGGGTTTCATCTATTTACTGTGGAATGGTAGGTCATGCAGAGGATAAAGGGGTTCAGCTACCGCAGCAAGTAACAGATGAATCATTGTTGTCCTAATGCAGTAAAAGAGAGCAGGAGCGAGAGAGTGGGATTGCATCAGAACGAACAAGGGGGTTTGCTTGCCTGGCACATCTGAAGATAGCATTGAGTCTTCATCAGTGTCAACGATCACAACGTCCATACAATGTCTACCGAGGGGGACAACACCGGGAAACAGAGAAGAAACACGACCAATGCAATGCACAATATGATGCATGCTATGACATGGCAATATGGGTGTGTTTTGGCTAATGCATTCTACACAGGTTGGTTTGAGTCCATTTGAATCAAAGATTCAAATGAAAGCCCATGACATGAAGTCATATTAATGTATTAGCTTGTTTCACTTAAACAACAAGGTTAAATTATTCTGACATGCATGAAACTAGTACAGATGGATAGATTGGATTTTTCTGATCATTTTTCATATATAACTTGTTTGATTTGGAGTTACGGTTGAATTACTATGAATTTTAGAAGTTTAGGCAATTTTCTGGATTTTTCTGAATAAGAATAAATCCAGAAAAGGCATTACTGCGTCAGCCTGACATCATCATGACATCAGCAGGTCAACGGGGCACGGTCCGGGTCAAACCTGACCAGTGGGGCCCATCGGTCGATGACCTGACGAGTTAGTGTCATTGACAGTGGGACCGGTCGAAAGGCCACGTCGGCCACGGTCGTCTTGTGGCGTGGGTCCACTGTCGACCTCTAACTAAACTAACCTAGCTTAGTTAATACTAACCTAACTTAATTAGCGGGGGGGGGGGGGTTATTAGCACTAACCTAAACAAGGTTAGGCCGACGTTAAGCTGCCGACGACGACCAGAGGCGGCGGAGCGCCGTAGAAACGGGCTACGGTGCCTCGTTCGCAGCGTGGCTGGGCTCGTTCGAGAGCCCAGACAAGCGCCGTCGGGCGGTGGTGCCAGTCGGGCCTGGGGTGGCCGGAGGCGACATCGAGGAGCTCTACCGCGGCGGCCGGAGCTCGGGTGAGGCGCGAACGGTGCTGTGGTGTGTGTGCGGGAGAGTTGGAGTTCGGGTGTGTGCGTGCGTGATGCGGCGAGGGCGATGGACACGCCCGGTGGACCAAATGGTCACCGGAGGCGCGTCGAAGGTGAGTGCAGGCGGCGGCGGGTGCGGTCGATCTAGGTGCAGTCACTACGGCGTGCGAGGAGGAGAACGGAGAGGGGAAGAATGGCCAGCAGATCACAGCGGTCACGACGAACGGGTCGGCGAGGTCGGGGAGGAACCGGAGCGGTCGTAGCGGCGAAGGGGATCTCCGGCGACCCGAGGAGGAAGAAGGGGTCAGGGACGACGCTGCAGGGCGCTTCCGCTCGTGTGGCTTGGCGGGGAGGACGATGTCGTCGTCAAGGAGCTCGGGGACACTTCGGTGAGGCGAGGGGAGCACGGTGGCCGCAGTGGTGCTCGTAGGCGCACTCCGGTGCGCTCGGGGAAGAGAGGGAGAGGGAGCCAAAGGAGGGGAGAGGCACGGGAGAGAGAGGAGAGCGTCGAGGGGGCCGCGTGGCGTCTCCAGTGGGGGTCGTGAAAGCGGCAGGAGGCAGGAGGAGGTGGAAGCAGGAGGTGGCCGTGGAGTGCGGCGCAGCGACACGCCGGCGTCCTCAGGCGTAAGGAGGAGGCGGCCAGCGGTGGTGGTGGGCTGGGCCAGCTCTTGGGCTACAGTCTTTGGGCACGTGGGTGAGGGTAGGCGCCAGGTAAGTTTCTCCCCTTTTTGTTTCTTTTCTATTTTTCTGACATGTGTTTTGATTTAATAAAAATACTAAATCATTTTATTTTCTTATGCCAATTTTTGTAGGGGCTAGTGGTGTTATATATATAATATATGTCCAAATATATATATATATATATATCCAGTGCAAATAATTATGCATTAATTCCAAATGCCCAAAATAAATACTTATGAGCTCCTAAAAATATTGGTTTGATTTTTATCTCTGTCCAATATTTTCAGAGAGCAACATGAGCATTTTCTTGGACCCTTTGGAGCAATTTTTATTTGGGTCATTTCCAGAAATGATTCTGAGGGTTTCACAAATCCCCATTTCAAATTTAATGGATTTTAAACATGATGCACACATGACTAGCTAGTCTAGGTCATACCAGAACTAGGGATGTGACACCTTACCTTTGACAGGACTGGCTGAAGACGTCCGGACAGGTTGACTGCCTGACTCCCTTGCCAGAAGACCCAGCGGATGCCCGATTGACGGGGTTGCTGGCTCCGGCACCTTACGTGGTGCCGGAAAAGAAGGCCAAGAAGAAGGCCACGGGAACTCGGAGGAGTTCCCGGCGCCAGGTGTTGTCGGACTCATCGTCCGATGACTCCGAGGCGGACTCCTCCCGCGAAGACGAGGAGGAGGAAAGAGGCCTCTCCCGGTGAGAGAGAGAAAGGAAGGCCGCCCCAACTTGGGAGGCCGGAGGGTCCAAGAAGGGAAGGACCCTCCCTCCGGACTACACCGCCAACGCCGATGACAGCGGAGAGGAGTGGCCACCAAGGACCAAGCCCCTGGCGAAATCGTAAATGTCCGGACACCAGAATAACTCATGGCGTTCCATTTGTCGCAGAGCATCTTCTAACGCCGAGTATAACCATGCAGCCTACCCAAGGACCGGCTCGACGCTTCGTCGAGCGGCTACCTGGATTCGTCGGATATGAATAGTACCTCACTTCCAACCGCCTCGTCTCCTCCCGCCGCGGATGACGCCGGGGTGGAGTCCCAAATGGGGCCCAGCCAGGAGGAGGTGGCCCTGGAGGCGCCGCAAGGCGACCTCCCGGACTCCGGGCGCAAAGGGGATAAAACCCGAAGGGCTTCAAGTCCGCCTGCGCGGACTCCGTCTTGGAACCTTCAGTGGTTCCAGAGTCCGGCGGGCGACCCCTTCGTAAGAAGGGCAAGACTGCGACGCCGGTGACCTCCATCCAACCGGAGGCACCGGATGATTTGATGGAGGCGCTTAACGGCGCTTCCATCAACGAGGAGCACCGCATTGTTATGAGTGCGGTGATCCAGAAAGTTCAGTCCACCAAGAGCGGGCTGGTGAAGCCGTCTTGAAGCCTTCTAACAAGCTTTGAGGTATGTATTTAAGATATGTAAAAATATTACCGCATAGAAAGTAGCCCCGATGCTCGGTTTGGTGTTGGAAAGAAATAGCGAGCGAGGATCTAAAAAGATATCTGTGAGAGTCTAACATAAGCATGTCAATATGGGAATGCAGGCTGCTTGTTGTTGACCTCTGCCAAGACCGATCATGGAGGTTGATGCATTAAAGCAGACCCTCAAGCGGTCCGAGAACGAGCTCGGACTTGCCAAAAAGCGGCTCGAGGACAAGGAAGGTAAGTAATACCTTATGGGAGTATTTAAAAGATGTGGTTGCGAAAGATGACAGGAATAACGTGAATACTGCAGGGGCCACGAACGAGGTGGCGACCCTGAAGGAAGCGGTTTCCAATGCCGAAAGCAATGCGGCGGCGGAGCGCACCGAGCGAGAGAAACAGGAGGCGCGGGTGGTGGAGGTGCGGCAAGAGCTTCAGGCTCTCGTGGAAAAACACAACAGTTTGGAGCATGACTCAAAGACTCGAGAGTCCGAGCTTGCCTCGGCCCTTGAGAGCGCCAAAGCCGCCAAGGCCGAAGCCCAAAAAGCCTTCTAGGAAATTGAGGCGATGAAGAAGATAGTGGCGGGTAAGGCATTCTATATGCAAAGCAAGCATGTGAAAGTGAATTATCTGTTACTTACCTGAATCCGGAGCTCTCCAGGAGCATTCACAGATCTGCCCTTGATGTGTACGATCTTTGCTGCATTCTACCGAGCCGAGGAGGGAAGCTCGACGGAGAAGGTGTTACAGTCTCGATATCTTTGAGGCGGACACCAGTGCCCTTATAGCGACCAGTTGAAGCAGCTGGTCGAGCTCCATAAGGTGGCCGAACAGGCCATGAAGGGCCTCATAGTTCGGCTGTGGCCTAAGGAAGCCATGCACAGGAGCTACTTCGGCTGGTGAGTCGGTGGTGGGCCTTTGTCCATGGGTTGGCGTCGTCAGCGCTCCATCTGCATCGAAGGTGCCCGTAAGCGCCCTTGCCCTTGCTAAGGTGCCTTTGGGGCAAGATGGACGCCGAGAAGCTTGTGACGGATGGACCACCACCACGCAAGGAGCATCGCAAGCCTAAAATGTATTATGAGGCGTCACGAAGGGTGCCCGCCTTATAAGCGGATGAATGTTCCAAAGATGTAATATTCGAGTAGACTTCGCATTACGTTATCTGTGACGCTGAAAACTAGTTCATATGCGCTAAGCAACACTTTTGAATTTAAAATATTACCTTACGTGCGTAGTGTATTAAATTTGAGAGATGGCGAGTCGTCGGCTTCAGCCCCCATGCAACGAGTCTTTGGAGTGTTCGGGTAAACTTGAGCGCTCTTGTTCCCATTCTTGGGTCCTTCAAGGAGGCGCTCAGCATAGCGAACAAGGCAACCGGACTATAATGCTTGAACACTCTCACTTAGCCATAGAATTCTATAATTTTAAATTTCGTGAAGCCCCTAGTATTCGGAAGACCGAGTTGAGGCGCTATCCATGCCTAGGCGGACAATGCCGACTCCTCGCTCTAAGCGGCATAAGTCTTTAGGGACTTGAAAACCTCTCGAACAGCGACCGGCTCTCGCCCTATCATGAAGGTCAGTTTAGCTTTCTCCGAGGTGCTTAACCCAGCTCAACCGGGCACAATCGCAGTGGTTCTCCCAAAGACTACCTTAACCGATATAACGGAACATAAGGTACCAAAACATGGGAGCCGGGCAAACCCAACTATTGACCCAAGACATGATTTGGAGCCGATGCATATAATGCTATAAGTTCGGGGTGCCGCACTTGTGAAAGTGTTCGGACTTATCACACCATGTTGCGGGGTACTTAAGCCCCTGGTGTATTGCCCGTACCAAAGTGTACGGTCGCACAATTTCATAAATGAACATATATATATATAGAAAAAAAGGGAATTCAATAATAGGCAGAAGCTATGTATTGTTTATTCAAAAGGGCTGCAGTAAGAGCAGAACGATACAAATAGTGCAATAAGCAAGGGACGAGACTTTTTGACATGTCCCCCTCCAGGGGTAAGCTGCGGGATGGTGTGTAAAACAGGTATACTGCTCGTAATAGAGACCACCTGGACACTCGACGTAGCTTTCTGCTTTCCTGGCTGTTGCATCGTGTGTTCGGCGATTCTACTACCGGATAGGGCTTCGTGAGAACGGAGTCCTGAAAGTAAAAAAGAAAGAAGAAAAGAATGACACAATCGGGAGCCCCTGGTGCGGTTGAGCCGCATTCTGGGCATGCCGTGGTCGTGCCCTCCCCTATGCCCATGGTATTTCCAGAGCATAATTATATGCAGCGTAATCTTGGTTTCGCAATTTCATGAGGGCTGGGGTTTGGGCCGCATTGCTATGCGTGCTCGGAACGTGCCAGGCGGTCTTGTTGTAGGTTACTCCGGGCGCGCTTGACACTGTCCGGACGTTTAACAGTCGGACTCTAGAATTGCCTTAAGAGGATGCTTTGTACTTCCACCGCGAGGGCCGCCGTATGCTCTTCCGTCCGGAGAGAGCGTTCGGTGTTTCCATTGACCGTAATGACTCCTCGAGGACCTGGCATCTTGAGCTTGAGATATGCGTAGTGCGGCACCGCATTGAACTTTGCAAATGCGGTTCGCCCGAGCAAAGGCGTGATAGCCGCCATGAGCGGAACTATGTCGAAGATTAACTCCTCGCGGAAGTTATCCGGGGATCCAAGACCACTTCAAGTGTAACTGAGCTCGCACGATTGGCCTCTACACCTGGTATGATGCCTTTAAAGGTCGTCTTCGTGGTTTTAATCCTTGATGGGTCTATGCCCATTTTGCGCATTGTGTCCTGATAAAGCAGGTTCAGGCTGTTGCCGCCCTCCATTAGGACTCTAGTGAGATGAAATCTGTCAATGATTGGGTCTAGAACCAATGCGGTGAATCCGCCATGGCGGATGCTAGTGGGGTGGTCCCTTCGATCAAAAGTGATCGGGCAGGAAGACCACGGGTTGAACTTTGGGGCGACTGGCTCCATCGCATATGTCCCTTAGTGCATGCTTCCGCTCCCTTTTGGGTATGTGGGTTGCGTATATCATGTTCACTGTCCGCACTTGCGGGGGGAAGCCTTTCTGTCCTCTATTGTTCTGCGGCCGGGGCTCCTCCTCGTCATCGCTATGCAGCCCCTTGTCATTGTTTTCAGCATTTAACTTGCTTGCCTGCTTGAACACCCAACAGTCCCTGTTGGTGTGGTTGGCTGGTTTTCGAAGTGCCATGTATCCGCACGAGCGATCGAGTATTCGGTCCAAATTGGGCCGGGCGGAGTATTTCTTTGAAATGGCTTTTTCGCGGACGGGTTTAGAAACCTCTGAATCCGGCATTGGCTGCCGTATCCTCGGCATTATCGCCGTGTCTGGCGCTTGTGCTTGTTGCGACGCGACCTGCCATTGCTGTCCTTGGTATCCAAATTACCAGGGCTCTTGGTCATGTTGTTACTACGAGCTAGCCAGCTGTCCTCTCCCGCGCAAAAGCGGGTCATGAGTGTTGTGAGGGCTGCCATGGATTTCGGATTTTCCTGTCCTAGGTGCGGGCAAGCCACTCGTCGCGGATGTTGTGTTTGAAGGCTGCAAGGGCCTCTGCATCCAGGACAATCAACGATTTGATTTTTCTTGGTTAGGAACCGTGTCGAATTATGCGGACGATTCCTCTGGCTGCTGAATTATGTGGCTTAGGTCATCGGCGATGCGGTGGTCGCACATATGTGCCACGGAAATTGTCGAGGAATGCGGCTTCCGTGTCTTCCCAACAACCAATTGACTCTCCTGGCAAGCTGTTAAGCCAATGCCGGGCTGGTCCTTTAAGCTTGAGTGGGAGGTATTTGATGGCGTGTAGATCATCACCGCGGGCCATGTGGATGTGAAGGAGATAGTCCTCGATCCAAACCGCAGGATCTGTTGTGCCATCGTATGACTCAATGTTTACGAGTTCGAAACCCTCAGGGATTTGATGATCCATCACTTCATCTGTGAAGCATAGTGTGTGTGCGGCGCCTCTGTATTGGGCTATATCAAGACGCAGCTCAAATGAGCTTTGTCTACTATGTTTGGCCCGGCCAGAGTTGCCATATCCGGCATGACGGTTATCGTCACGTGCCGCGGGGCGCCCACACGATCCGTAGATCGATCTTGTTTGCCTTGCCTTGTCCTCCAATATATCTCGCAGGTCTGGCGCATTTCCCCGCGCCTTGGTATTTTTTGAGCGGCACCGGGGTGCGGCTTAAATTGAGGGCCGAGAGGCCTCTCTGTCGTGGCCACGAGGTGGTCGGTCAGCCGTGTCATGCGCTGGTGATGTAGGTTTGGGTGCTTCCTCCTCTAATCGGGGTAGTAGCCTGCGTCTTGGGTAGCTCTTGGAGAGGCGCTCGAGTTCATACTCTTCGGCCGCAAGGACTTCAGTCCATCTGTCAGCTAGCAAATCTTGGTCAGCTCTAAGCTGTTGCTGCTTTCTTGAGGCTGCTTGCTGTGGCCATGAGCCTGCGTTTGAAACGCTCTTGTTCGACGGGATCCTCGGGCACGAGGAATTCGTCGTCGTCGAGGCTTGCCTCATCTTCGGAGGGAGGCATGTAATTACCGTCCTCTACCTCTCTTTCTGCCACTCTCTCATGAGGGCTAGCTTCTCCATCCTCCTGCGCTGAATCCTGCTGGAGGGGGTTGTCTTCGGCCTTGTCAGGGGTGTTATTGTCTCCGTGCGGAATCATCGTTTCTTTGTGTGGCGGGATTTAGGCGGCGCGGCCAGACGCCGACGCTTAGGTTGTTTCTTGGAGGGGTCATCCTCCGCTGTTCCATCGCCATTCCCATCTTTTGGGATGTCCACCATGTATATGTCGTATGACGAGGTGGTCTTCTAGTGCCCTGTGGGTGCTGGTTCTTGGTCGTCTCCTGCATCGTCGTCCATACCGTCGATGTCTTGGTCGAAGTCGAGCATGTCGGTTAAATCATCGGCGGTGGCTACTGAAGTGGGTGGTGGGTGGGCTTTGATTTTCTTCGTCATCCGCATCCCAACCTTCGACCATAATCCGCCAGGGCTCTGGATAAAGAGAGAGACTTTAGTGAATTCAGGATGTCGATAAAGGCGAGTCTTTGAAAGATGTCATGGCGGTGAATTCCATGATCGGCGCCCAATCGGATTCGATTGGCGAAGCATGAAGGCTCGGAGTCCGGAGAGGAGTCCGGTGCCTTGGAATTCTGAGCCGCAAAGGGCCAGGGTAGGTGTGCGGCTCAACCGCCGTAGACATCGCAGCCCAGGCGGTGTCCAACCACCCGTCCTCGATCGGCGATCGGCTCCGAGCTAAAGGTCGGAGCGGACACTGGTGCGGCCTCCAGGACACTGTTCGGCGGCAGAGCTAGGTCATGCCCCTCGTGACAGTGCGGCGCGCTTGGCTGTGGCTCGAACCCGTCGAAGATCAATTCTCCGCGGACGTCAGCCATGTAGTTCAAACTTCCAAATCTGACCTGGTGGCTAGGGGCGTAGCTTTCAATCTACTCCAGATGGCCAAGCGAATTGGACCGCAGTGCAAAGCCGCCAAATACGAAGATCTGTCCGGGGTGAAAAAGTCTCACCCTGGAGCGCATCGTTGTTGATGATCGGAGGAGCCATCAGGCCTAAAGATGACGACACAGAGGAACTCTCAATGAAAGCACCAATGTCGTTGTCAAAACTGGCAGATCTCGGGTAGGGGGTCCCGAACTGTGCGTCTAGGCGGATGGTAACAGGAGACAAGGGACACGATGTTTTTACCCAGGTTCGGGCCCTCTCGATGGAGGTAAAACCCTACTCCTGCTTGATTACTATTGATGATATGGGTAGTACAAGAGTAGATCTACCACGAGATCGAGAGGCTAATCCCTAGAAGCTAGCCTATGGTATGATTGTTGTTTGTCCTACGGACTAAAACCCTCCGGTTTATATAGGCACCGAAGAGGGTTAGGGTTACACAGAGTCGGTTACAATGGTAGGAGATCTACATATCCGTATCGCCAAGCTTGCCTTCCACGCCAAGGAAAGTCCCATACGGACACGGGACGAAGTCTTCAATCTTGTATCTTCATAGTCCAGGAGTCCGGCCAAAGGCTATAGTCCGGCTATCCGGACACCCCCTAATCCAGGACTCCCTCACTATGGATGGAGAGGATGGTAGGGATTTTCTTGCTTGTAAAGATAGAGATGACCTTAAGGAATTATTATGCAAGTTGAAAGAAAAATCTTTGAATGCTAGAATGAAATGTGATTCTAGGTTTGCTACTTCACCTATCTTTATTACTGATAAGGATTATGTATTCTCTGTCGACCTAGAGTTAATTACTTTGGTTGAATCTGATCCTTTCCATGGCTATGAAACTGAAGCTGTTGTGGAACATCTTACTAAATTAAATGATATAGCGACCCTATTTTTCTCATGATGAGAAAATTTGCTACTACTATATTCTCAAGTTATTTCCGTTCTCATTAAATGGTGATGCTAAGTTATGGTATAATACTCTTGCTCCTGGTTGTGTGCATAGTCCCCACGATATGATTTATTACTTCTCTCAAAATGTTTTTCTGCTCATAAGAAACAAGCTACCTTACAGGAAATATTTAACTTTGTGCAAATTGAAGAAGAGAGTATCCCACAAGCCTGGGGGAGGATTCTCCAATTACTTAACACTTTACGTAATCACCCTCTCAGGAAAAATGAAATACTTGATATCTTCTATAATGGACTAACTGATGCTTCTAGGGACTTCCTAGATAGTGTTGGGAATCGTTGCATGGAAAAACAAAAAACATTCTACGCTTTGCAATGATGTATCCATGCAGATGTATAGCAAGGAGGGGTAGAGTGAGTCTACGTACCCTCGTAGATCGTAAGCGGAAGCATTTCACAACGCGGTTGATGTAATCGAACTTTCTTCATGCTCCAACCGATCTAGTACCAAACGCATGGCACGTCCGCGTTCTGCACACATTCAACTCGAGGACATCCTACGCCTTCTTGATCCAGCAAGATAGCAAGGTAGTAGATGAGTTCCGACAGCACAACGGCATGGTGACGATGATGGTGATGTGATCTCCGCAGGGCTTCGCCTAAGCACTACGAAAATATGACCGAGGGAGTAAACGGTGGGCGGGGGCGCCGCACACGGCTAAGACAATGTTGTGTCCTTGTCTGGCGCCCCTCCCGACATATATATAGGTGGGAGGGAGGAGGCAGCCCCTAGGGCGCCCGAAGAGACCTGGTGGCAGCCCTAGGGCTCCAGCCTTGCCCTGCGCCCCCTTTCCTTATTTGGACATGAGGGGGAAAGGAAAGGGAGATGTATGCCTTAGGGCGCCTCCCCTTTCCTTCCCTCTCTCCTTTGGTGCATGGGCAGGGGGTAGAGGGGCGTACCAGCCCCTTGTGGGCTGGTGTACTCTTCCCCTTTTGGCCCATAAGGCCCAAAAACCTACCGAGGTTGCCCGGAACCCTTTCCGGTGACCTGATAAGTACCCGGTACCACCCGAAACACTTCCGGTGTCCAAATACCATCGTCCTATATATATCAATATTTACCTCTCGACCATTTTGATACTCCTCTTCATGTCCGTGATCTCATCCAGGACTCTGAACAACATTCGGTCACCAAATCACATAACTCATATAATACTATATCATCAACAAACGTTAAGCATGCGGACCCTATGGGTTCGAGCACTAAGTAGACATGACAGAGACACCTCTCCGATCAATAACCAATAGCGAAACCTAGATACCCATATTGGCTCCTACATATTCTATGAAGATCTTTATCGGTTGAATCGTTATGACAACATACGTAATTCCAATTGTCATTGGTATGTTACTTGCCCGAGATTCTATCATCGGTATCTCTATACCTAGTTCAATCTCGTTACCAGCAACTCTCTTTACTCGTTCCATAATACATCACCTCATAACTAACTCCTTAGTCGTTTTCTTGTAAGCTTATGATTTGTATTAGCGAGAGGGCCCCAGAGATACCTCTCCAAGACTCGGAGTGACAAATCCTAATCTTGATCTATGCTAATTCAATAAACACCTTTGGAGATACCTGTAGAGCATATTTATGATCACCCAGTTATGTTGTGATGTTTGATAGCACAGAAGGTATTCCTCCGGTATCCGGGAGTTGCATAATCTCATAGTCGAAGGAATATGTATTTTACATGAAGAAAGAAATAGCAATAAACTAAACAATAAATATGCTAAGCTAATGGATGGGTCATGTCCATCACATCCTTCTCCTAATGATGTGATCCCGTTATCAAATGACAACAAATGTCCATGGTTAGTAAACCGTAACCATCTTTGATCAATGAGCTAGTCTAGTAGAGGGTCACTAGGGACATGATATTTGTTTATGTACTCACACATGTATTTAAGTTTCCGATCAATACAATTCTAGCATGAATAATAAACCTTTATCATGAATAAGGAAATATAAAGTAACAACTTTATTATTGCCTCTAGGGCATATTTCCTTTAGTCTCCCACTTGCACTGGGGTCAATAATCTAGTTCACAACGCCATGTGATTAACACCCATAGTTCACGTCGCCATGGAACTAACACCCAAAGAGTTTACTAGAGTCAATAATCTAGTTCACAACGCCATGTGATCAACACCCAAAGAGTACTAAGGTGTGATCATGTTTTGCTTGTGAGAGAAGTTTAGTCAACGGGTGTGCCACATTCAGATCCGTATGTATTTTGCAAATTTCTATGTCTACAATACTCTTCATGGAGCTACTCTAGCTAATTGCTCCCACGTTCAATACGTATCCATATTGAGACTTAGAGTCATCTAGATCAGTGTCAAAGCTTGCATCGACGTAACTCTTTACGATGAACTCTTTATCACCTCCGTAACCGAGAAACATTTCTTTAGTCCTCTTTAAGTGAACTAAGGATAATTTTGACTGCTGTCCAGTGATCTACTCCTGGATCACTATTGTACCCCTTGCCAAACTCATGGCAAGGTATACAAAAGGTTTGGTACGCAGCATGGCATACTTTATAGCACCTATGGCTGAGGCATAGGGATTGACTTTCATTCCCTCTTTATCTTATGTCGTGGTCGGGTTTTGAGTCTTTACTCAACTTCACACCTTACGATACAGTCAAGAAATCCTTCTTTGACTGATCCATTTTGAACTCCTTCAAAATATTTTCAAGGTATGTACTCATTGAAAGTCTTATCAAGCGTCTTGATCTATCTCTATAGACTTTGATGCCCAATATGTAAGCAGCTTCACCGAGGTCTTTCATTAAAAAAATCCCTATTCAAGTATCCTTTTATGCCATCCAGAAATTCTATATCATTTCCAATAAACAATATGTCATCCACATATAATATCAGAAATGCTACAGAGCTCCCACTCACTTTCTTGTAAATACAAGCTTCACCGTAAGTCTGTATAAAACCATATGCTTTGATCACCTCATCAAAGCGTATATTCCAAGTCCGAGATGCTTGCACCAGTCCATAGATGGATCGCTGGAGCTTGCACACTTTGTTAGCACCTTTAGGATTGGCAAAACCTTCTGGTTGCATCATATACAACTCTTCTTTGAGATATCCATTTTAGGAATGCATTTTTGACATCCATTTGCAAGATTTCATAATCATAAAATGTGGCAATTGCTAACATGATTCGGACGGACTTAAACATCGCTAAGGGTGAGAAACTCTCATTGTAGTCAACCCCTTTAACTTGTCAAAAACCTTTTGCGACAAGTCGAGCTTTGTAGACAGTAACATTACCATCAACATTAGTTTTCTTCTTGAAGATCCATTTGTTCTCTATGGCTTGCTGATCATCGAGCAAGTCCACCGAAGTCCACACTTTCTTCTCATATATGGATCCTATCTCAGATTTCATGGCCTCAAGCTATTTTTCAGAATCTGGGCTCATCATAGCTTCTTCATAGTTCCTAGGTTCGCCTTGGTCTTGTAACATGACTTCCAGGATAGGATTACCGTACCACTCTGGTGCGGATTGTGCTCTGATCGACCTATGAAATTTAGTAGCAACTTGATCTGAAGTTTCATGATCATCATCATTAGCATCCTCTCTAGTTGGTGTAGGCATCACGGGAACAGTTTTCTCTGATGTACTACTTTCTAATTTGAGAGAAGGTACATTTACCTCATCAAGTTCTACTTTCCTCCCACTCACTTCTTTCGAGAGAAACTCCTTCTTTAGAAAGGGTCCATTCTTAGCAACAAAGATCTTGCCTTCGGATCTGTGATGGAAGGTGTACCCAATTGTTTTCTTAGGGTATCCTATGAAGACGCACTTCTCTGATTTGGGTTCGAGCTTATCAGGATGAAGTCTTTTGACATAAGTGTCGCAACCCCAAATTTTAAGAAACGACAACTTAGGTTTCTTGCCAAACCACAGTTCATACGGTGTTGTCTCAACGGTTTTATATGGTGCCCTATTTAACGTCAATGCGGCTGTCTCTAATGCATAACCCCAAAACGATAGTGGTAAGTCGGTAAGAGACATCATAGAACGCACCATATCCAATTAAGTATGGTTACGACGTCCGGACACACCATTACGCTGTGGTGTTCCAGGTGGCGTGAGTTGTGAAACAATTCCACATTGTTCTAAATGGAGGCCAAACTCGTAACTCAAATATTCGCCTCCGCAATCAGATTGTAGAAACTTTATTTTCTTGTTACGATGATTCTTCACTTCACTCTGAAATTCTTTGAACTTTTCAAATGTTTCAAACTTGTGTTTCATTAAGTAGAAATACCCATACCTACTCAAATCATCTATGAAGGTCAAAAAATAACGATACCCGTTGCGTGCTTCAACACTCATCGGACCACATACATCGGTATGTATTATTTCCAATAAGTCATTAGCTTGCTCCATTGTTCTGGAGAACGGACTTTAGTCACCTTGCCTATGAGGCATAGGTCGCAAGTATCAAATGATTCATAATCAAGTTCTTCCAAAAGTCCATCTGTATGGAGTTTCTTCATGCGCTTTACACCAATATGACCTAAACAGCAGTGCCACAAGTATGTTGCATTATCATTATCAACTTTGCATCTTTTGGCATCAATATTATGAATATGTGTATTACTAGGATCGAGATTCAATATACCATTCACATTGGGTGTATGACCATAGAAGGTTTTATTCATGTAAATAGAATAACAATTATTCTCTAACTTAAATGAATAACTATATTGCAATAAACATGATCTAATCAAATTCATGCTCAACGCAAACACCAAATAACATTTATTTAGGTTCAACACTAATCCCGAAGGTAGAGGGAGTGTGCGATGATGATCATATCAACCTTGGAATTATTTCCAACACACATCGTCACCTCGCTTTTAACTAGTCTCTGCAACTCCTGTTTCGAGTTACTAATCTTAGCAACTGAACCGGTGTCAAATACCCAGGGATTACTTCGAATACTAGTAAAATACACATCAACAACATGTATATCAAATATATCTTTGTTCACATCGCCATCCTTCTTATCCGCCAAGTTTTTGGGGCAGTTCCACTTCCAGTGACCATTTCCTTTGCAGTAGAAGCACTTAGTTTCAGGCTTGGGTCCAGCTTTGGTCTTCTTCACGGGAGTGGCAACTTGCTTGCGATTCTTCTTGAAGTTCCCTTTCCTTCCCTCGCCCTTCTTCTTGAAACTAATGGTCTTGTTAACCATCGACACTTGATGCTCTTTCTTGATTTCTATCTTCGCTGATTTCAGCATCAAGAAGAGCTTGGGAATAGTTTTGTCATCCCTTGCATGTTATAGTTCATCACGAAGTTCTAGTAGCTTGGTGATTGTGACTAGAGAACTCTGCCAGTCACTATATTATCTGGAAGATTAACTCCCACTTGATTCAAGCGATTGTAGTACCCAGACATTCTGAGCACATGCTCACTGGCTGAGCTATTCTCCTCCATCTTGTAGGCAAATTACTTGTCAGAGGTCTCATACCTCTCGACACGGGAACGAGTCTGAAAAACCAATTCCAACTCTTGGAACATCTCATATGCTCCGTGGCGTTCAAAACGTTTTTGAGGTCCCGGTTCTAAGCCTTAAAGCATGGCGCACTAAACTATCAAGTATTCATCATACCGAGATTGTCAAACGTTCATAACGACTACTTCTGCTCCTACTATAGGTCGGTCACCTAGCGGTGCATCAAGGACATAATTCTTCTGTGCAGCAATGAGGATAATCCTTAGATCATGGACCCAGTGCGTATCATTGCTACTATCATCTTTCAACTTATTTTTCTCTAGGAATATATCAAAAATAGGGGAGCTATATCGCGAGCTATCACTCGTACATCAGGTGTTATACAAACAGTTTTTAACCCCTTTTCGCGACGGCATTTGGAACCGTCACAAAGTGAGTGTGGGCGACAGGGGGGTCCTTCCCACACGCCCAGAAATCATCGGGGATATGCCCTCCTAGCACACACGCTTGGCAAAATGAGGTCGTGTGCGACCGGTGAGCGATCAAATACGGTTATACGTACAATATTGCTAAAAATACAATTATACAGGCGAAATCGTTTCCGTTCATAAATACATCCAACACAGTCTGTCCCCGCTAAACGTTTTTGTTCGTATATACATCCCACACAGTCGCTCCAAGGAAAACGTTTGCGTTCGCAAGTACATCACACACAATTTTCCCCATTAAATCGTTTGTGATAGCGTTGCCATTGCACATGATATTAACAATTTTATGGTTTGCGTTATTGAATGCATCACACATGGTGCGTAGAAGAAACTGTGTGGCAAAGGTTGTCCATCACACACAGTTTTTATGTGGTAAACGCTTCACAAGGTGGCCTAACACAAACAATTTTCAAGAGAATGTCATGTTTGATTGTTCATTGATCCAACACGGTTTATTCCTAGAAACTATGTGCGTTGCCTCAGGTCATCGCCCATGGTGTTTTTTGAATAACCGTTTGCAATAGAAAAACCCAATTAGCAGGCTAATTGGCCATTAGCAGGCTAACTGCCCTATTATTATTAATCCATTTATTATTCTAATTGACATTCATATTAAACACATAATATATTTTATTTCCATATTAAGGAAGCAGGATTTCATAATTGAAATACATCAGAGTACAACATAATATAGCTTCAGCACTCAGCTACCCCATTACACTCTTTGACACCAAGTTTCACATGCAACATCTAGAACCTTTGAAATTAGCATCATAGACAGTACATAGACAAATGCATCTCATCTGGAAAACTGCTTTGAAGCGGAAGGCGAATATTGAGCCTTCATTCATGTTGAAGGTCTTTGCAACTTTAGGCGGTGCTGTGGATGATTGACAGTCCATCCTTCGTCCTCTTGAGAACACTTCAATATTGAACCGCGGGTGTTGTATGAAAACCTTCCTCGCCTCCACGACCATAGAGGTGGTTTGAGAGGTAATCATTAGTAAACTACTTTGGAAAGGCTTGAAAACAAGGATGTGCATAAATATCTTCTCTATATTGGAAATGGTGTAAAGGAATAAAAAAGGCAAGGTATAATAGTTAGTACCATCTTGTAGTGAACTTGTGTCTTCTTCATTGTACAGACAAAGATCTTGTTGATTTTTGTCGCTAATTTCTTTATCCCAACAATCTTTCTGAGTTTCTTGACTTGATTGATATTCGTGGACCACTCATTTCCCCATATGCAAAAAGGGTCGAACAGTTGGTCAAAACCTCTGACAGCAGGACCTACATGTGCAAGACCAAATTGTTAAAAACCTAAATATTAGAATGGTTCCTGCAATTGCACAATAATGTGCTATTAGACAATGAACCATGCATGTGCTAACCTCGATTGTAAACCTTAGTGCTTCCAGTAGGGGAAGAGGTGCTTTGTAGTGGGTTCAATCTTACGGTGCTTGATCCCAGTGACAGAAGGGGAACCGACACGTATGTATCGTTGCTACTAAGGATAAAATGATGGGGTCTATCTCTACATAGATAGATCTTGTCTACATCATGTCATCATTCTTATTGCATTACTCTGTTTCTCCATGAACTTAATACACTAGATGCATTCTGGATAGTGGTCGATGTGTGGAGTAATAGTAGTAGATGCAGGCAAGAGTCGGTCTACTAATCTTGGACGTGATGCCTAAATAATGATCATTGCCTGGATATCGTCATGAGTATTTGAAGTTTTGTCAATTGCCCAACAGTAATTTGTTCACCCACTGTTTGCTATATATTTTTCTCGAGAGAAGCCACTAGTGAAACCTATGGCCCCCGGCTCTCTTTCTCATATATTTTTTCCTTTGCGATCTACTTTTTCCTTGCATTTATTATCAGATCTATTAAACCAAAAATACAAAAATACCTTTCTAGAATTTACTCTTATTTATTTTATTTGGCGTTCGATCTATCAATCTACTATAATTTTATCTCACGTCCGTTTGCCTATCTTGAGGCACCGTACCCGGAAGGGATTGACAACCCCTTTAACACGTCAGGTTGCGAGGATTTGTTATCTGTGTGCAGGGGCTGTTTACGTTGTGTTGCTTGGTTCTCCTACTGGTTCGATAACCTTGTTTTCATATCTGAGGGAAATACCTACCGCCGCTGTGCTGCATCATCCCTTCCTCTTTGGAGAAATACCGACGTAGCTTCAAGCGACATCAAAAGGAATTTCTAGCGCCGTTGCCAGGGAGGATCTTCAACATATACCAGGTTCCTAATCACAAATCTCATCTCCTCGCAATTTACATTATTTGCCATTTGCCTCTCGTTTTCCTCTCCCCCACTTCACAAAATGTTGCCGTTTTATTCGACCCTCTTTTCATTCGCCGTTCTCTTCCTTTCCAGTCTTGATGGCTAGCGTTCCTACACCTCCTTTGTCACCCGATTTTGAAGTTCTTTAAGCAAAGACAAGGAGAAAATTTGCAAGATGCCTGGTATAGGCTTATGGAATCATATCGTATTTCCAATTTAAAGGGGGATGCTAAAGTTTTGCTTCGTAATTTTTACATAGGATTGGCTTTGCATCATAGACAACTTCTAGATTTTGCCGCTAAAGGAAATTTCATTGAGCTTGATGCTAATGCTGCATATGAAATTTTGGAAGGAATTTTGGGAATTCCACCTCAAAAGAAGGGGTTTCCTTTTACCCCTGAGGGAGCTCAAAAAAGTTGGAAAAACTTGATGATTTGCATAAACATATGGTTGAAATACAGAAATATAATGAACCCCTCAAACACCTCAATGGTAGTATCAATCGCATGAATACCTTGATTACTCTTTGCAATAAGCGATTGGATATTTTGGATCTTAAGATTGTTTCTTTCCCAGAGAATTTGGGGAAGCGTAAAGAGCCTCCCGGGTTTGATAAAACCCTTAAAAAGTTGCCAAAACTTCGGAAGACAAAACTTAGATCCTTGCTTTATGCCTAGCTAAGGGCGTAAACCTATAGCGCTTGTTGGGAGGCAACCGAATGAATAAATTTTATTTTTACTTTTTGCTTTCCGTTCTTGAGAGTTACACAATTGTGCTACTGTTATGATTGTGTTTTTTGTGTTTTAGTTAGTTTTTGTGCCAAGTAGAACCGATAGGTTCTTCTTGGGTGATAGTTGTTTGATCTTGCTGAAAAACAGAAACTTTTGCGCTCACGAAAACAATTGTCCCTTTTTACCAGAGCGTGATAAAATGCCAATTATTTTGCAGAAGATTAATATACAAATTTCTCAGGTCATCCTATTTTTTCGAATTTTTGGGGTTCCAGAAGTTTTCGAAATAGTCAGATTGCTACAGACTGTTCAGTTTTGACAGATTGTGTTTTCTTTGCCTTGTGTGCTTATTTTGATGGCTCTATGGTTTTCTTTGATGAGTTTTTGCCATAGAAAAGTTAGAATACATTAGATATAATGCAAAAAATAAAATATGAATTGGTTTGGTACAGTACTTATAGTAGTGATTTGCTTTCTTTTACTAACGGATCTCATGAAGGTTTTGTTGAGTTTTGTGTGATTGAAGTTTTCAAGTTTTGGGTTATCTTACGATCGATGGAGGAATAAGGAGAAGAAGATCCTAAGCTTGGGGATGCCCCAGCGTCCCCAGCATCCCAAGCTATTATCCAAAAACGAGCAAACAACTAAGCTTGGGGATGCCCCCAGTGGCATCCCCCCTTTCTTCCAACGACCATCGGTATTTTAGTCGAAGCTATATTTTTATTCGTCACATACTATGAGTTTTGCTTGGAGCGTCTTGTATGATATGGGTCTTTGCTTGTTTTATTTTTTGTTTTTAGTCTAGATCCCTTGCTGGACACACCTATTTGGGAGAGCCAAAAATTATGTCATGACTTGTTAGAATTGCTCTCTATGCTTAACTTAAAATTTTATGAGCAATGGACTTGCTCTAGTGCTTCACCTATATCTTTTTGAGCATGGCGTGCTTTAGTATTTTTTGAAGAAATGCTCTCTTGCTTCACTTAGATTTATTTGAGAGTTAGTAAAATTTTCAAGAAATTCTCTCTTGCTTCACTTAAATCAACTTGAGAGAAAGAAAGAAAGAAATATTATGCTCATGATCTTCACTTATATTTGTTTGAGCTTATGAAAATCAACATATTAAAATTAGTCCCAAAGTTATAGATATCCAAGAAGGATATAATAAAAACTTTCATGAAGATCGTTGGACAAAATAAAATTGATTCTTAGTAATAGTTTTGAGATATGATTATGTATATGTGAGCTATGTTGATGAGTAATTATGCTTTAGTAAGAATATTGGTGGTAAGGTTTGTGATTCCCTATGCAAGCATGAAAGTTAATAGTCATGCAATGAAATTATATCCTACTTGTGGTGCATTATTTGGTGCTATTTATGCTTAATGCTTGCTTACGAGATTATTCGTTTCTTGATTGGTCGCTTCTCAATCTTTTTGCAAGCCTTCATTTTGCACTAAGTATGATCTCTACTTGTGCATCCAAAAACCTTTAAACCAGTTTTGCCACATGAGTCCACTATATCTACCTAAATACGGTATTCTTTCGCTTTTCTAAGCAAATTTTCATGTGCCATCTCTAATTTTCAAAATAAACTTCTCTTTTGTGTGTTTGTTTCGCTCGCGGAGCGATGAGGGGTGGCTAATATTTTCCATACTAGATGTGTTATTCTCAAGATGAGTGTTTATTCACTTTTCATTGCATGAGAGTAAGGCAAAGGTATTAGGGATGCCCAGTCCTGAAATGAAAAATGAATTTACTTTATGTTGTCAAATAATAAATTACTTTATGCATAGAATGGATCCCTCTCCCACCCCCTCTCCCACGCTCCTCCAACGACCATGGCGCATATACTAGATCCCACCTTTTCACCCAACAAATCCACTCATCAAACAAATGGATCCCTTCAATGCTCCACACTCCATTGCCCATCAACTGGATATTTCATTTGGTCATCAATTCAGAGGACAGGTTCGTGATCTCTTCCTAAGTTCGGTCAACCCCGTGTTACCTGCCTATGGATTCAAGATGGTGGTACCATTTGCCCGATCTACTTTTCCTCTGGATCCTCTTAATGTCAGGCTGGCTCTATCATCTTGCACGGGAGGTGCTTAAGATTCTTTGGATGTTCTACATATTCATGGCAAGGTATACCATTTCTCAGTATGTTCCAAAGATGTGGGTTTCTATCTAGTCAGAAAGAAGAAATTTGAATGCCCAATGTTCAAGTGCTATTTTCACTTATGGAGCAATGGCGGTGCAAATTGGCTTTTTGAAGAAAAGCTTTGGTATTCTGAGCAAGATGCTGAATGGACGAAGGTGACTCGCAAGAAAGGTAACAAACGACCTCATCATATTGACATTAGAAAAGTTTACAAGCGTATTTCCTCTGCACTTGCCATGCAACCTGTCCAACAATCTGAAGCTGCGCCCCAACATTATGCCTCTCCGTTAACTGGTGCCAATCGGATCCCAATCCAATCCTCGGACGCTGATCGCATTTTTGGTAACCAACGTGATTAACACGCATGCAGCCAACCCACTCCCATGCATCGCGGATCACAACCCGTGGAAGGCAACCAATTTTCAAATCCTTCACGGGCTGGAGAGAAAGGAGATGGGCCGTCCTCCCTGGACCGGCCTAGCGTTCAACCCAACTCTTCGAAAGCCGTAGCGACAGACATATCCCCCGAAGCTAGCACGCGCTTCTGTTCCCGTTGCCTCGGACGTAATCATTATCGCATTAATTTCCCCAATAAAATCAGGTGCAGAGTTTGTTATAGATATAACCATATCGCTAGATTTTGTTTCTTCAAACAAAACAATTCCCTGATATATCGGGCCAAGCCACCTGCCCCTCCTCTTATACCGAACGCCACTACCAACTACCTGGCCACCTCGCCTTCTGCTACCTCCTTGCTTCACGCCCCCGCCGACCAACACGAGCTTGTCACCCATGGCTTGCTACCCTTGCAACCCCCACCCCCACCTCCCACCCGGCACCACCATTGTTGCTCCTGGTCCTCTCCATTAACAAAGAGGCTATGTTATTGTTGGAGGAGAACTCCCTATGGTTTGCGATGAGTGGGCCATCGCCACGCTGGTCCCTGGCATCGCCCTGGAGTAATTTCATGGTGCAAACGCCATGATCACAAACTTCTTGGAGAATAGAGGATGGAGAATCAACTACTCATCGTGTTGTGGTATGGGATCTGCTCTTATCCAATTTGCTACTGCATGTTCCCACGACTCTGCCATTGCAAATAGCCCATATTAGATTGGGGACTCTGTTCTGAGGATTACTAGGCAAGATCATGGACTGAAGTATCGCAACATTACTTTCACGCATGATGTCTGGTTATTGCTAATGAACTATCCTGTTGAATGCTGGGAGCCGTACTATCGCACCCTATGGGAGATTTCTCATTTGGAACAAAGATCCTAGAGATAAAACCAGAATCATTGTGAAAGTTAGAGTTATTAATCCAGATACCTTACCTCTGAGTATTGTGGTGCTTCGTAACCTTGATGATGTTGGCTATGGAGACTCATGGACATGCCCAACGTACATCCTATCCAAAGAAATTATTGGGCAGCAGGGAGGGGATGAGGATCCTCTGCCTGCAGATGGAGGAAACCCTCACCCTCTGCCACATGTCCATGGTGGTTTTTGGCATGATGAGGTTATTGGCAATATTCCTATGGAACAAGTGGTTATTAACCCTCACAATGAGAACCTGGGTGCCCCCTATGAGGATGTTCATGCTGCAGAGGGTCACCATTTCAATGTGGCAGAAATCCAGGAGCAATTTCAGGTTGTTATTAACAACAACTTACCTGATGTTGCACCAGCTGCTGTTAATGAAGCTCCCCATGTTGTTGCTGAGGTTGCACCTGCTGCTGTGAATGATGATCTGAATCTCAATGTATGCCCATAAACTAAAGTTCAAGTTGCTGCTGCACCTGATGAAGAGGTTCATATTTATGTTCCAGCAGAAGAGGATTTCATCCCTATCCCAATGGCAGATAGCCCGATATTTTCTCCCTAGAATGCCAGCATGAACTACAATGATAACCCGGCAGCTAGTCAGGAGTCTCATACTCAAAACAGTATCACTGTTGAAGGGAAGACTGAACACATCTCTGCTCTGCAGCAACTGATTGGAAATCTTGCTGCCAACAATGAAAACATTATCCCCAAAATTGTTGAAGCCAACATTGTCAATGCTTCTTGTCAGATCATGGAGATTGAGGGCTCTAATGGGGCCAGACAGAAATGCAATGCATTCTACAGTTTCAGACCTCAAACCCTACTCACCAGATGAACCAACAATCTAGCTGTGCAAGTATTGTGGAAATCACAACTGATACCTATGTAGCCAGCCAGAGCTACCAACAAGAGGAAGAAGAATGTCATTGTAGATGAAACCTTATGCAGAAGAAGCAACAGACTTGCTAAGCTCACTATGGGCTTTAAAACCAAGGAAGCAGCTGCTACAAACTTAGTTGAGAAACCTGAAAACAGCAATCAAGCCAATAGCAAGAAGAAATCTGAAGTTGTTGTCAACCTGGGGCCCAAATTTGATGGCATTATCATTGACAAACAGGCCCCACCACCTCCTGAACTTCCAATCAACACTCTACAGGCGATTGGCACTTTGGACCTTGCATGATGTCACACAAGGATGTGAGCTCCAAGGTTCTTACCTATATTTGCTCACGATGAAGAAGTACCTTCCCAAGAAATGGCACTTGAAAGTTCCTAGCTTATGCTACTTAGAACATTTTCATCAACTACTTGCTTCCTTTTATCTGTATTTGAGATGCCTGCGAGCATCTATGCTAGACTTGGTTTGTAATAATGAGCTACTATCGCACTCTTGGTCTTTTGCTTTCAGTTATTTCAGCAGGATTTACTTTGATTATCTTGTGATCTTTATGCCCTCAAGTGTTGCTCAGATATTCTGGTACTCTAATGATCAAGATAGCAACACCACCCCTATGTTGCCAATGAGAAACACCTCATCATACCAAGCTAGATCTGGTATTAATATATTCTTCTCAACAATAGTTTTAAATGAATAGAAACTGGAATATACTATGTTGGAATGTCAGAGGAATAAACTCTCAGAAAAGATGGGATGACATGAGAATGAAAATTGAGGAAAGTACCTGCAGCATTATTGCACTTCAGGAGACCAAACGTGAGCACTTTGACATGGCATACATAAAAAATTTATGTCCAAAAAGATTCAATCAGTATGCATACTCCCCATCAGTTGGATCTTCTGGTGGCATTATTATTATTTGGAACAGTAGCCACTTCTCAGGCAGAGTGATCTCTATGAATTAATTCCATATCACCATTGAATTTAAATCAACTATGGATAATACCAATTGGTAACTCACAAATGTATATGGCCCAAACTCAGAAGAAGGGAAACATGAATTTACTACATGGTTGAGAGGTATAAATATTTCAACATCTAAATATTGGATGTTTCTTGGTGACTTTAATTTCATTAGAGGACCTGAAAATAGGAATAAAGTGGGTGATGATCACAACATCATGATGACATTTAATTCTATTATCATCAATCTAGACCTGATGGAAATCCCACTCAAAGGCAGAGCCTTCACCTGGAGTAACATGCAAGAATGCTCCCTCCTAGAGAAATTGGATTGGATTTTCACTAGTTCTGATTGGATTAATGATCACCCCGACATCGTGGCTTTCCCTCTGGCAAAAATCTCTTCAGATCATGTACCCATCAAAGTTCAAATTGATAGTAAAATCCCTAGAAGTAATATCTTCAGGTTTGAAGAATGCAGGTAGATTTTGAGGGTTTTATTGAGACTGTGGAGAAGTACTCGAAAAATAGTATGCACTATGCTGACTCTTCTAAAAACCCGGTGGTTAAATTCAAAGCTGTTAGAAAAGGTCTTAAATCATGGAGCAAAAATTTCTCACAACTGAATAAAACAATTGAGAATTGTTGCTTCTATGTTAAGCTACTAGATGAAATTGAAGACCAGAGACAACTATCAAGAATTGAGAGGAATTTCAGGAAAGCCCTTATCACTCACACCAATAATCTATTGGAGGCTAAAAGGAAATACTGGAGGATCAGAGCCAATATAAGATGGGCCAAACTGGGTGATGAAAACACCAAACTCTTCCATGCTATTGCCACTCAGGTTTTTAGACACAATTACATCACTTTCCTTAAAAGCACATATAGCATTGAGGTATATGATCATGATCAAAAGGCATCTATTATATGGCAATCTTTCAAGGAGAGAATTGGTATAACTGAGAACACAAACAAACTCTTCAATATTGATCATCTTGCATTGGCACAAATAGATGAGACTATGGACAGTAACTTCACTACTGAGGAAATTGATGATATCATTAAATACATGCCTAATGACAAAGCTCCAGGGCCTGATGGTTTCAATGGTCACTTCATGGAAAAATGTTGGCACCTTATCAAAGAATACATATACAAGTTTATTGATGATTTCTACAATGAGAAAATCTCCCTGGAACCTGTGAACTCTGCTTTCATAGCACTCATTACCAAAAAGGAGAACCCTGAAAAACCTAATGACTTCAGGACCATTTCTCTTGTTAGCATGCCAATAAAAATAACCACCAAGCTCCTTGCCAATAGAGCTCAAAAAGAAGTGATGAAAAGGATTAGTAAAAACCAATGTGGTTTCATTAAATCCAGGAACATCCAGGACTGCTTAGCTTGGAGTTTTGAATACATACATATGTGTCATAAGTCCAAAAAGCCCATTGTCATCTTCAAAATTGATTTTGAAAAGGCCTTTGACAAGGTAGACTACAATGCAATATATTACATGATGGAACATCTGGGTTTCTTAGCCAAATGGATAAGATGGGTAAAAATGATTCTATCTACTGCATCTGCATCTATCATAATGAATGGAGTACCTGGGAAGAAGATCAAATGTAAAAGAGGAGTGAGACAAGGTGATCCTTTCTCACCACTATTATATGTCATGGTGGCAGAATCATTGCAAAAACTAGTAAATGAAGCATGGTCTCAAGGAGAATTATCTCTGCCAGTGCAAAGCAACAACACCAGAAGATACCCCATTATTCGATATGCTGATGATACTCTGATTATCATGCTTGCAGAACCTGCCCAATTGAGCAAGATCATGGACATACTAACAATATTTACTGAATTTACAGGATTAAAGGTAAATTACAGTAAATCCTCTCTTGTGCCAATCAATATTTCTGAAAATAGAGCTCTTGAATTAGCCAACATCCTTGGTTGCAAAAAAGAAGGCATGCCTTTCACATATGTTGGTCTCCCTATGGGATCCACCAGACCTAAAGTTGATGACCTTATGCCAATGGTAAAAAGACTGGACAAGAGATTGTCAGGTATTGCTAATCTAATGACATACTATGTTAGATTAACTCATTGGAAAGCAGTGGTTTCTTCCCTACCAATTTATGCAATGTATTGCATCACAGTGCCATTCACTTTTCTAGACCACTTTGAAAAAAATCCGGTAGAAGCTTTCTTTGGTATGGCAACCAGATCAATAAGCAAGGAAATTTCCTGGTGAAATGGGAAACTATTTTCCAACCCAAAAAAGCAGGAGGATTGGGAGTCCTTGACCTGAGAACACCAAACAGAGCTCTTCTAACCAAATTCCTCTTCAAGTTTTTCAATAAACATGATATTCCTTGGGTTGAACTGATTTGGAATACTTATTAATCTGATGGCACTGTTGTTGGGGAACGTTGCATAAAATAAAATTTTTCCTACGTTCACCAAGATCCATCTATGAGTTCATCTAGCAACGAGTGAGATATGCATCTACATACCCTTTGTAGATCGCGTGCAGAAGCGTTCAAGAGAACGGAGTTAAGGGAGTCGTTCTCGTCGTGATCCAAATCACCGGAGATCCTAGCGCCGAACGGACGGCACCTCCGCGTTCAACACACGTACGGTCAGCCTGGCGTCTCCTCCGTCTTGATCCAGCAAGGGGAAGGAGAGGTTGATGAAGATCCAGAGTACGACGGAGTGGTGGTGGATGCGTGATCCTGCCGAGGGCTTCACGAGCCTGCGAGAGGGAGAGCTGTAGCAGGGGAGAGGGAGGCGCCAAGATGCAGTGCGGCTGCCTCCCTCCCCTCCTTTATATAGGCCCCAGAAGCCGCCCTGGAGATCCAATCTCCAAGGCGGCGTGACCAAGGAGACTTGCCCCCAAAGGCAAGTGGGCGCCCCCCTAGGGTTTCCAACCCTAGGCGCAAGGGGCCCAAGTGGGCGCACCAGCCCACCGGGGCTGGTTCCCTCCACTTCAGCCCAGGGGCCCTCCAGGATAGGTGGCCCCACCGGTGGACCCCAGGACCCTTCCGGTGGTCCCGGTACAATACCGGTAACCCCCGAAATTCTCCCGATGGCCGAAATAGCACTTCCTATATATAATTCTTTACCTCCGGACCATTCCGGAACTCCTCGTGACGTCCGGGATCTCATCTGGGACTCCGAACAACATTCGGTTTGCTGCATACTCATATTCATACAACCCTAGCGTCACCGAACCTTAAGTGTGTAGACCCTACGGGTTCGGGAGACACGTAGACATGACCGAGACGGCTCTCCGGTCAATAACCAACAGCGGGATCTGGATACCCATGTTGGCTCCCACATGCTCCTCGATGATCTCATCGGATGAACCACGATGTCGAGAATTCAAGCAACCCCGTATACAATCCCCTTTGTCAGACGGTATGTTACTCGCCCGAGATTCGATCGTCGGTATCCCAATACCTCGTTCAATCTCGTTACCGGCAAGTCACTTTACTCGTACCGTAATGCATGATCCCGTGACCAGACACTTGGTCACTTTGAGCTCATTATGATGATGCACTACCGAGTGGGCCGGTGATACCTCTCCGTGTCTGAGTGACAAATCCGATCTCGATCCGTGTCAACCCAATGATACTTTCGGAGATACCTCTAGTGCACCTTTATAGTCACCCGATTACGTTGTGACGTTTGGTACACCCAAAGCACTCCTACGGTATCCGGGAGTTACACGATCTCATGGTCTAAGGAAGAGATACTTGACATTGGAAAAGCTCTAGCAAAAGCGAACTACAGCGATCTTGTCTTTGTGCTTAGGATTGGGTCTTGTCCATCACATCATTCTCCTAATGATGTGATCCCGTTATCAATGGCATCCAATGTCCATAGTCTGGAAACCATGACTATCTATTGATCACCGAGCTAGTCAACTAGAGACTCACTAGGGACATGTTGTGGTCTATCTATTCACACATGTATTACGATTTCCGGATAATACAATTATAGCATGAATAAAAGACAATTATCACGAACAAGGAAATATAATAATAATCCTTTTATTATTGCCTCTAGGGCATATTTCCAACAGTCTCCCACTTGCACTAGAGTCAATAATCTAGTTACATTGTGATGAATCGAACACCCATAGAGTTACGGTGTTGATCATGTTTTGCTCATGGAAGAGGTTTAGTCAGCGGATCTGCGACATTGAGATCTGTATGCACTTTGCAAATTTCTATGTCTCCATCTTGAACATTTACACGAATGGAGTTGAAGCGGCGCTTGATGTGCTGGTCTTCTTGTGAAACACGGGCTCCTTGGCAAGTGCAATAGCTCCGGTGTTGTCACGAGAAGAGTTTGATTGGCCCGACGCATTGGGTATGACTCCTAGGTCGGTGATGAACTCCTTCACCCAAATTGCTTCATGCGCTGCCTCCGAGGCTGCCATGTACTCCGCTTCACACGTAGATCCCGCCACGACGCTCTGCTTGCGGTTGCACCGACTTCGCTCCACCATTCAACATATACACGTATCCGGTTTGTGACTTAGAGTCATCCAGATGCGTGTCGAAGCTAGCGTCGGCGTAACCCTTCTGACGAGCTATTCATCACCTCCATAAGCGAGAAACATGTCCTTAGTCCTTTTCGGTGTACTTCAGGATATTCTTGACCGCTGTCCGATGTTCCTTGCGGGATTACTTTGGTACCTTCCTACCAAACTTACGGCAAGGTTTACATCAGGTGCAGTACACGACATGGCATACATAATAGAACCTATGGCTGATGCATAGGGATGACCCTCATCTCTTCTATATCTTCTGCCGTGGTGGGACATTGAGCCGAGCTTAATTTCACACCTTATGTCTGAGGAAGTACCCTTTCTTGGACTGATCCATTTTGAAATTCTTCAATATCTTATCAAGGTATGTGCTTTGTGAAAGACCTATGAGGCATCTCGATCTACCTCTATAGATCTTGATGCCTAATATATAAGCAGCTTCTCCAAGGTCCTTCATTGAAAAACTTTTATTCAAGTAGGCCTTAATGCTGTCCAAGAGTTCTATATCATTTCCCATCAAAAGTAGGTCATCTACATATAATATGAGAAATGCTACGAGCTCCCACTCACTTTCTTATGTATGAGGCTTCTCCATAAGTCTGCATAAACTAACGCTTTGATCATCTCATCAAAGTGAATGTTCCAACTCAAGATGCTTGCACCAGCCCATAAATGGATCATTTGGAGCTTGCATACCTTGTTAGCATTCTTAGGGTCGACAAAACCTTCCGGCTGCATCATATACAGTTCTTCCTTAAGATAGCCGTTAAGGAATGCCGTTTTGACGTCCATTTGCCATATCTCATAATCATAGTATGCGGAAATTGCTAACATGATTCGAACGGACTTTAGCTTCGCTACAGGAGAGAAAGTCTCATCGTAGTCAATCCCTTGAACTTGCCGATAACCTTTAGCGACAAGTCGAGCTTTATAGATGGTAACATTACCATCCGCGTCCGTCTTCTTCTTAAAGATCCATTTGTTTTCTATCGCTCGCCGATCATCGGGCAAGTCTGTCAAAGTCCATACATGGATCCTATCTTGGATTGCATGGCTTCAAGCCATTTGTTGGAATCTGGGCCCGCCATTGCTTCTTCATAGTTCGAAGGTTCACCGTTGTCTAACAACATGATTTCCAGGACAGGGTTGCCATACCACTCTGGTGTGGAGCGTGTCCTTGTGGACCCTCTGAGTTCAAGAGCAACTTGATCCGAAGTACCTTGATCATCATCATTAATTTCCTCTCCAGTCGGTGTAGGCATCACAGGAACATTTTCCTGAGCTGCACTATTTTCCGGTTCAAGAGGCAGTACTTCATCGAGTTCTACTTTCCTCCCACTTACTCCTTTCGAGAGAAACTATTTTTCAAGAAAGGATCCGTTCTTGGCAACAAAGATCTTGCCTTCGGATCTAAGGTAGAAGGTATACCCAATGGTTTCCTTAGGGTATCCTATGAAGACGCATTTTTCCGACTTGGGTTCGAGCTTTTCAGGTTGAAGTTTCTTGACATAAGCATCGCATCCCCAAACTTTTAGAAACGATGACTTAGGTTTCTTCCCAAACCATAATTCATACGGTGTCGTCTCAACGGATTTAGACGGTTCCCTATTTAAAGTGAATGTAGCTGTCTCTAGAGCGTATCCCCAAAATGATAGTGGTAAATTAGTAAGAGACATCATAGATCGCACCATATCCAATAGAGTGCGATTACGACGTTCAGACACACCTTTACGCTGAGGTGTTCCAGGCGGCGTGAGTTTTGAAACGATTCCACATTTCCTTAAGTGTGTACCAAATTCGTGACTTAAATATTCTCCTCCACGATCTGATCGTAAGAACTTTATTTTTCGGTCACGTTGATTCTCTACCTCATTCTGAAATTCCTTGAACTTTTCAAAGGTCTCAGACTTGTGTTTCATCAAGTAGACATACCCATATCTACTCAAGTCATCGGTGAGAGTGAGAACATAACGATATCCTCCATGAGCCTCAACGCTCATTGGACCGCTTTGCGTCCGGTATGTATGATTTGCAATAAGTTGGTTGCTCGCTCCATTGTTCCGAGAACGGAGTCTTGGTCATTTGCCCATAAGGCATGGTTCGCATGTGTCAAATGATTCATAATCGAGAGACTCTAAAAGTCCATCGAATGGAGCTTCTTCATGCGCTTGACACCAATGTGACCAAAGGCGGCGATTACCACAAGTATGTGGGACTATCGTTATCAACTTTACATCTTTTGGTATTCACACTATGAATATGTGTAATATTACGTTCGAGATTATTAAGAATAAACCATTGACCATCGGAGAATGACCATAAAACATATCTCTCATATAAATAGAACAACCATTATTCTCGGATTTAAATGAGTAGCCATCTCGTATTAAACGAGATCCTAATACAATGTTCATGCTCAAACTTGGCACTAAATAACAATTATTGAGGTTTAAAACTAATCCCGTAGGTAAATGTAGAGGTAGCGTGCGGCAGCGATCACATCGACCTTGGAACCATTCCCGACGCCAAGATCGTCACCTCGTCCTTCGCCAGTCTCCGTTTATTCCGCAGCTCCTGCTGTGAGTTACACATATGAGCAACGACATCGGTATCAAATACCCAGGAGTTACTACGAGTACTGGTAAGGTACACATCATTTACATGTATATCAAATATACCTTTAGTATTGCCGGTCTTCTTTTCCGCTAAGTATTTGGGGCAGTTCCGCTTCCAGTGGCCCTTCCCTTTGCAATAAAAGCACTCTGTCTCAGGCTTGGGTCCATTCTTTGACTTCTTCCCGGCAACTTGCTTACCGGGCGGGGCAACATCTTTGTCGTCCTTCTTGAAGTTCTTCTTACCCTTGCCCTTCTTGAACTTAGTGGTTTTATTAACCATCAACACTTGATGTTCTTTCTTGATTTCAACCTCTGCTGACTTCAGCATTGAGAATACTTCAGGAATAGTTTTCACCATCCCCTGCATATTGTAGTTCATCACAAAGCTCTTGTAGCTCGGTGGGAGCGGCCCGAAGGATTCTGTCAATGACCGCCTCGTCCAGGAGGTTAATGTCCAGTGGGACAGGCGGTTGTGCAACCGGACATTTTGAGTATGTGCTCCTTGTGAACTATTTTCCTCCATCTTACAACTATAGAACTTGTCGGAGACTTCATATCTCTCGACCGGGCATGAGCTTGGAAAACCATTTTCAGCTCCTCGAACATCTCGTATGCTCCGTGTTGCTCAAAACGCTTTTGGAGCCCGGTTCTAAGCTGTAAAGCATGCCGCCTGAACGAGGGAGTAATCATCAAGACGAGACTGCCAAGCATTCATAATGTCTTGGTTCTTCGGGATGGGTGCTTCACCTAGCGGTGCTTCTAGGACATATTGTTTCTTGGCTGCTATGAGGATGATCCTCGTGTTAGGACCCGATCTGAATAGTTGCCGCCATCGTCTTTCAGCTTGGTTTTCTCGAGAGCAGCGTTGAAGTTCATGGTGACATGAGCATTGGCCATTTGATCTACAAGACATTTTGCAAAGATTTTAGACTAATGTTCATGATAATTAAGTTCATCTAATCAAATTATATAATGAACTCCCACTCAGATTTGACATCCCTCTAGTCATCTAAGTGTTTACATGATCCGAGTCGACCAGGCCGTGACCGATCATCACGTGAGACGGACTAGTCATCGTCGGTGAACATCTCCATGTTGATCGTATCTTCCATACGACCCATGTTCGACCTTTCGGTCTCTTGTGTTCGAGGCCATATGCATACATGCTAGGCTCGTCAAGTTAACCCTAAGTGTTTTGCATGTGTAAAACTGTCTTACACCGTTGTATGTGAATGTAAGGATCTATCACACCCGATCATCACGTGGTGCTCAAAGCATTTAACTTTAGCAACGGTTGCACGCTTAGGGGGACACTTTCTTGAAATTATTATAAGGGATCATCTTATTTACTACCGCCGTTCTAAGTAAACAAGATGCATAAAACATAATAAACATCACATGCAATTATATAAAGTAGTGACATGATATGGCCAATATCATATAGCTCCTGTGATCTTCATCTTCGGGGCTCCATGATCATCTTGTCACCGGCATGACACCATGATCTCCATCATCATGATCTCCATCATCGTGTCTCCATGAAGTTGCTCTCCAACTATTACTTCTACTACTATGGATAACACGTTTAGCAATAAAGTAAAGTAATTTACATGGCGTTGAATCAATGACACGCAGGTCATACAATAATTAAGACAACTCCTATGGCTCCTGCCGGTTGTCATAGTCATCGACATGCAAGTCTTCATTCCTATTACAAGAACATGATCTCATACATCACAATATATCATTCATCATTCATCACAACTTCTGGCCATATCACATCACATGTCAATTGCTGCAAAAACAAGTTAGACGTCCTCTAATTGTTGTTGCATCTTTTATGTGGCTGCAATTGGGTTCTAGCAAGAACGTTTTCTTACCTACGAATAACCACAACGTGATTTGTCAACTTCTATTTACCCTTCATAAGGACCCTTTTCGTGAATCCGCTCCAACTAAAGTGGGAGAGACAGACACCCGCTAGCCACCTTATGCAACTAGTGCATGTCAATCGGTGGAACCTGTCTCACGTAAGCGTCACGTGTAAAGGTCGGTCCGGGCGCTTCATCCCACAATACCGCTGAAGCAAAATAATACTAGTAGCGGCAAGAAAGTTGACAACATCTACGCCCACAACAAATTGTGTTCTACTCGTGCAAAAGAGAACTACGCATAGACCTGGCTCATGATGCCACTTTGTTGGGGAGCGTTGCATAAAATAAAAATTTTCCTACGTTCACCAAGATCCATCTATGAGTTCATCTAGCAACGAGTGAGAGATGCATCTACATACCCTTTGTAGATCGCGTGCGGAAGCGTTCAAGAGAACAGGGTTAAGGGAGTCGTTCTCGTCGTTATCCAAATCACCGGAGATCCTAGCGCCGAACGGACGGCACCTCCGCGTTCAACACACGTACGGTCAGCGTGACGTCTCCTCCGTCTTGATCTAGCAAGGGGGAAGGAGAGGTTGATTAAGATCCAGCTGCACGACGGCGTGGTGGTGGATGCAGCAGTCACCGCAGCAGGGCTTCGCCGAGCTTCTGCGAGAGGGAGAGCTGTAGCAGGGGAGAGGGAGGCGCCAAGATGCAGGGTGCGGCTGCCCTCCCTCCCCCTCCTTTATATAGGCCCCAGGCGCCCGGCCTGAGATCCAATCTCCAAGGGGCGTGACCAAGGGGGACTTGCCCCCCAAGGCAAGTGGGGTGCCCCCCCACCCTAGGGTTTCCAACCCTAGGTGCAGGGGGGCCAAGTGGGGGGCGCACCAGCCCACAAGGGGTTGGTTCCCTCCCACCTCAGCCCACGGGGCCCTCCGGGATATGTGGCCCCACCCGGTGGACCTCCGGGACCCTTCCGGTGGTCCCGGTACAATACCGGTAACCCCCGAAATACTCCCGATGGCCGAAATAGCACTTCCTATATATAATTCATTACCTCCGGACCATTCCGAAACTCCTCGTGACGTCCGGGATCTCATCCAGGACTCCGAACAACATTCGGTTTGCTGCATACTCATATTCATACAACCCTAGCTTCACCGAACCTTAAGTGTGTAGACCCTACGGATTCAGGAGACACGTAGACATGACCGAGACGGCTCTCCGGTCAATAACCAACAGCGGGATCTGGATACCCATGTTGGCTCCCACATGCTCCTCGATGATCTCATCGAATGAACCCGCGATGTCGAGGATTCAAGCAACCCGTATACAATCCCTTTGTCGAGACGGTATGTTACTACTTGAGATTCGATCGTCGGTATCCCAATACCTCGTTCAATCTCGTTACCGGCAAGTCACTTTACTCGTGCTGTAATGCATGATCCCGTGACCAGACACTTGGTCACTTTGAGCTCATTATGATGATGCACTACCGAGTGGGCCCAATGATACCTCTCTGTGTCGGAGTGACAAATCCCAATCTCGATCTGTGTCAACCCAACAGATACTTTCGGAGATACCTGTAGTGCACCTTTATAGTCACCCAGTTACGTTGTGACGTTTGGTAAACCCAAAGCACTCCTACGGTATCCGGGAGTTACATGATCTCATGGTCTAAGGAAGAGATACTTGACATTGGAAAAGCTCTAGCAAAAGCGAACTACACGATCTTGTGCTATGCTTAGGATTGGGTCTTGTCCATCACATCATTCTCCTAATGATGTGATCCGTTATCAATGACATCCAATGTCCATAGTCAGGAAACCATGACTATCTATTGATCACCGAGCTAGTCAACTAGAGACTCACTAGGGACATGTTGTGGTCTATCTATTCACACGTGTATTACGATTTCCGGATAATACAATTATAGCATGAATAAAAGACAATTATCACGAACAAGGAAATATAATAATAATCCTTTTATTATTGCCTCTAGGGCATATTTCCAACAACTGTGCCCTCATATCCTACAAGAGTAGGATCTTTTTGGTGGAGAGACTGCTGTTCTATCTTGCAGGACTTTAAAAGCATGACAACATGTAACCCCTCTGCTGGGAACACCATCAAACTCTGGCATGACAAGTGGAATGATGATACTTTACAGAGCAGATTCCCTCATTTGTACTCATTTTCTAAAGATCTTGAATGTACAATTGCTTCGGCTATCTCTCTTACAAAGAGCAACTTTTATGAGATGTTCCACCTACCCATGTCATCTATGGTTGTTCATCAAAGTATTGAGCTGATGGATATCATAAACAACATCCACCAGGACAATGACAATAAAGATTGTTGGCAGTTTCTTTGGAAAGGTAAAAGTACTCCAATAAAAGGATTTATCTACATCTTATTGCGAACCCACCAAACATAGCAACATCTTTTCAATGGATATGGAAATCATGCAACTTGTCCAAGAAAAAAAATATTTTTCTGGTTACTGCTTCTTGACAGATTAAATACTAGAGACCTATTGATCAGGAAGAGCTTCCACATAGAAAACAGGAGGTGTATTCTATGTGATGATGAACCCAATGAATATCTAGAGCACCTCTTCTTTGAATGTGATTTTAGCAGAAATTTCTGGGCAGCATTGGGAATGGAATGGAACACAGACCTAAGTACTATAGAAATGTTGGTTGAAGGCAAATGCAGAGACCATAGCAAGGGTTACAAGGAGAGGCTGATAGCAGGATGTTGGAGCATATGGAAGCACAAGAATGGCATTATCTTTGGCAATAATGATAGAAGCTTGCTTCATTACATATCAAGTTTCAAACAGCATTATAGCACTATTATCAGAAAAGCAAGACCTAGTTAAAGGATGGGATGCAATCCTGGTTGGATACATTGTAATTTGTTCTCCTCTCTCTTTTTGTATAGTCCCATGTAACACCACCACTTATTAATGAAAAATAGAGTTAGTGGAGCCTTTCCCCACTGTGTTTGCTAAAAAAAGGCAACCGTGGATACGACTAGCCATGGAAAGTGAAAGTATGGTGGAAAAAGGAATAAACTTTATTTTCTATTTGGGACCCGCCTATGATATATCTAGCATGGAAAGTGTTGGGAACTCTAAGTCATTTTCGTTGGTGGGATGGATACAACTCCAAAAATGTTTTTATCTCTAAGTTTTTCGCTTTGAGCTCTGGCATCTCTACAAATCCCTACTTCCCTCTGTGAAGGGCCTTTCTTTTATTTATCCAATTTTTATTTTTGAACTTGAGTCTCCATCTTCTCTTACAAAAGCACCAACTAGGAGGCAATATGATCGTACTTAAGTATTGTGTGTAACTAATATGCGAGTGTGTTTCATGAATGGATCAAGGGTTGATCATGATGGGCTAGGGATAACTTATTTTAGCATTGATATTTTGAAAGACATGGTTGCTTGTTGGTATGCTTGAATATTTAAATTATCATGTCAAAACTAGACTATTACTTTGAACAAAATAAAAGTCCAAATGTCCATGCTATAAAGAAAAGAATATGATATGACATGTTAGGCAACATTCCACATCAAAAATTCTAATTTTATCACTTCCCTACTCTAGGACGAGTCAGAGTTAAGCTTGGGGATGCTGATACGTCTGCAATGTATCTGTAATTTTTTATTGTTCCATGTTGTTATGTTATCAATCTTGGATGTTTTATAATCATTTCATATCATTTTTGGTACTAACCTATTGAAATAGTGCCAAGGGCGAGTTGCTATTTTCTTCATATTTTTTTACATTGCAGGAAATCAATATCAAACGGAGTCCAAATGCAACAAAACTTTACGAAGATTTTTTGGACCAGAAGGAACATAATGGGCCCTGGCTGCGCCTGGGGGTGCTCCGAGAAGAGCACAACCCACTAGGGCGTGCCAGGAGGCCCAGGCGCGCCCTGGTGGGTTGTGCCCACCTCGGGTGCCCCCCGGACTACCTCTTTGCTCTATAAATACCCCAATATTCCCAAAACCCTAGGGTGGTCGACGAAATATTCATCCAGCCGCCGCAGATTCCAGAACTACCAGATCCAATCTAGACACCATCTTGGATAGGGTTCACCACCTCGATTAGTGCCTCTCCGATGATGCATGAGTAGTTCATTGTAGACCTTCGAGTCTGTAGTTAGTAGCTAGATGGCTTCCTCTCTCTCGCTAAATTCTCAATACAATGGTCTCTTGGAGATCCATATGATGTAACTCTTTTGCGGTGTGTTTGTTGGGGTCGATGAACTTTAAGTTGATGATCAGATCTATCTTTTTGTATCCATGAAAGTATTTGAGTTTCTTTGATATCTTTTATGCATGATCTCTTATAGCCTCGTATTTCTTCTTTGATATTTGGGTTTTGTTTGGCCAACTTGATCTATTTATCTTGCAATGGGAAGAGGTGCTTTGTAGTGGGTTCAATCTTACGGTGCTTGATCCCTGATGTGAGGAAGGGAACCGACTTCGTATGTATCGTTGCTACTAAGGATAAAACGATGGGGTCTATCTCTACATAGATAGATCTTGTCTACATCATGTCATCGTTCTTATTGCATTACTCTGTTTCTCCATGAACTTAATACACTAGATGCATTCTGTATAGCGGTTGATGTGTGGAGTAATAGTAGTAGATGCAGGCAAGAGTCGGTCTACTAATCTTGGACGTGATGCCTAAATAATGATCATTGCCTGGAACGTCATGAGTATTTCAAGTTTTGTCAATTGCCCAAAAGTAATTTGTTCACTCACTGTTTGCTATATATTTTCTCGAGAGAAGCCACTAGTGAAACCTAAGGCCCCCGGGTCTCTTTCTCATATATTTTTGCCTTTGCGATCTAATTTTTCCTTGCATTTATTTTCAGATCTATTAAACCAAAATACAAAAATATCTTGCTGCAATTAATTATTATTTATTTTATTTGGCGTTCGATCTATCAATCTACTACAATTTCATCTCACGTCCGTTTGCCTATCTTGAGGCGCCGTACCCGGAAGGGTTTGACAACCCCTTTAACACGCCGGGTTGCGAGGATTTGTTATCTGTGTGCAAGGGCTGTTTACGTTGTGTTGTTTGGTTCTCCTACTGGTTCAGTAACCTTGGTTTCATATCTGAGGGAAATACCTACCGCCGTTGTGCTGCATCATCCCTTCCTATTTGGGGAAATACCAACGTAGCTTCTCGCGTAAGCCATAGGCGTACTATACACCGACGGTGCTCGAGGATATTTTGTACTGCATCTCACATAGTTGGTGATAATAAACTGTGTGGGATCTACTTGATTTTTCATCTTGATTTGACTTACATAATGGGGTCACAATGGCAATGGACGGCGTTTGAATTGCCAGAACTTTTATCTACAGTGAACATGCAACTATATATGTGTTGTAAAAAAATTGGAATTATTCAGGGTTCATTTGGACATTTTATACATTAAATTGGTTTTCTAGCCATTTCAGGTGCACAATTAAAAATTAAACTACATGCACATGCTCCGGTGCACCAACATGGATTGTAAAATCATATATGTGTCCATGAGTTAATGCTTATGTCCCATGCAAGAAATGGGGATGAATTTTGAACACCACGACACCGTGGTTCTTCGGCAAATGTTGAGGTACTTGCTTTTGTAATTCTAGTAAATCCAAAACCCGTCAGAAATTCATGAACCTTGGCATGCTATCATGGAATGGCATCAACATGCTGGGGTAAAAAATATTGTCCCATTTGGGGCGGTTATGGTATAAGCTTCTCAGAAACTAGAGCTTCTCAGAAGAAGCCTCATGGTTTCGTTAGGGAAACATGTCACCTTTGTGGACAAAACGATATTCGTCGCCTCTTCTTCCTTTCAATTTTTTCCTGGTGTCAACATAGAACAACAAGAGTGTCGTGTTAAATTTTGGATTTTTTCGGGGATCGTTTGGACATTTTTATACGTTAACTGAGTTTTCTAGGGATTTATGTGCATAATTGAAAATTGAACTACATGCACATGTTCGATCCATAAAGCGGGTTGCAAAATCAAATGTTTGTCCTTGGTTGCAAGCTTAGGTCACATGCAAGAAATGAGAATGAATGTCAAACACCTTGACACTGTCGCTCGGCAGCTAACATTGGGATACATGGTTTTAAAATTCTAGTAAATTGAAAACTCGTCTGAAATTAACGAAACTTGACATGATATCATTGAACGACATCAACATGCCGTGGTAAAAATATTGTCCCATTTGGGGCAGGTTTGGGTATAAGCTTCTCACAAACCAGAGCGTCTCTCACAACAAGCCTGATGGTTTCGGTAGGGAACGTGCCACCTTGGGGGACGAAACGATATGTGTTGCCTCTTCTTACTTTCAAATTTTTTCTCATGTCAACATAGAACAACATGAGTGTTGTGTCAAGTTTTTGGATTTTTTGGGGTTCGCTTGGACATTTTTATACATTAACTGAGTTCTCTATGCACTCATGTGCATAATTCAAATTTGAACTACATGCACATGCTCCAGTGCATATAAATTGGTTCAAAATTGGAATGTATGTCCTGGGTTACATGCTTAAGTCCCATGCAAGAAACGAGAATGGATGTAAAACACCTTGCCACCGTCGCTCGACCGCTAACATTGAGATACATGGTTTTTAAATTCTAGTAAATCAAAAACACATATGAAATTTATGAAACTTGACATGCTAGCATGGAAAGACATCAACATGCTGTGGTAAAAATATTGTCCCATTTGGGGCAGGTTGGGGTATATAAGCTTCTCACAAACCAGAGCTTCTCATAACAAGCCTCATGGTTACAGTAGGGACCGTTTCACCTTTCTGGATGAAATGATATCCGTTGCCTCTTCTTGATTTCAATTTTTTTCTAGTGTCAACATAGAACAACATGAGTGTTTTTTTAATTCTAGGAATTTTTCGGGGCTCGTTTGGACATTTTTATACATTAACTGAGTTTTCTATACATTTATGTGCATAATTCAAATTTGAACTATAGGCACATGCTCTAATGCATATAAATTGGTTGAAAATTCAAACCTGTGTCCTTGGTTGCATGCATAGGTCCCATGCAAGAAACATGAATGAATGTCAAACACCCTGCCACTGTCACTCGACCGCAAACATTGAAATACCTGGTTTTTAAATTCTAGTAAATTCAAAACTCGTCTTGAATTCATGAAACTTAGCATGCTATCATGGAGCGGCATCAACATGCGGTGGTAATATTTTTGTCCCATTTGGGGCAAGTTTGCGTATAAGCTTCTCACAAACCAGAGCTTCTCACAACAAGCCTAATAGTTTCGGTGGGGAACATCCCACCTTTGGGGACGAAACAATATCTGTTGCCTCTTATTGCTTTAAAAAAATTTCTAGTGTCAACATAGAACAACAGGTGTGTTGTGTTAATTTTGGAATTTTCGGGGTTCGTTTGAACATTTTTATACATTAACTGGGTTTTCTAGGCATTTTATGTGCATAATTCAAATTTGAACTACATGCACATGCTCCAGTGCATATAAATTGGTTGAAAAATCAAATATGTGTCCTTTGGTGCATGCTTAGGTCCCATGCAAGAAATGGGACTGAATTTCAAACACTAGAAACCTTTGTTGATTGCCGGCAAAACGTTGAGATACTTTGTTTTTAAATTCTAGTAAATCCAAAACTCGTCTGAAATTCATGAAACTTGGCATGCTATCATGGAATGGCACCCGACATGCTATGTTATTTTTCGTTTCCATTTTGAGAGAAGGCGCTCTCGAATACCAGCCAACAAAGGCATTTTGAAAAAAACAACTACCACTTTAATATCTCAAATGTTTGTATAATTCAAATCGTGTGTGTTCTATTAACCATTCATGTGACGCCATGTTTCGTGGTTTTAATGGCTATAGGAGGTGTCGTGCGGATATTTGCTTGGTGAGCAGGAGGTGTCTGGCGTAGTCAGTCTTGAGCTGGCCGAGAGGCGTGCAAGCTGTCCTCCAATGCACAGGCTCACCGGGAAGCATGCGAGTTGTACGTTGGACAGACTCACTGGGAAGCATGCCCTTTGACTTCCATGGCCGCCCGCCTTCCTCTCCATTAATGGCGCCCGATCCGTTGTTTAATACGGGCGGCCTTACTGTTCGCCTCCCATTCCCCTCCCCCCCGGCAGACCTCCACCAACGCCATGGCACAGAAGGATCCTCAGCCACTAGTCTTCAACTTTGGTGAAGTCGACTCCGAGCCGGAGGAGATAGAAAATAAGGAGGAATGGGGCCTCATGGACATGGCCATAAATGAGCTGGCCGTGACGGTTCCTGCCCCCGCTTCCGTCCCAGCTCCCATCCCTGCGCCCGCGCCAGCGACCATCCCCGTAGCATTGACTGGCTGGTGACCGAGCATTATCATAGAGCTAGAAGCCGTGGGCGCCAACGAGGTCTTCGCGGACCCGAGCGAGCTCGTGTATATGCCAGTTCCAGCGCCCGTGCCCGTGCGCGCCCCTCCACCCACTGCGGCGCTGATCCCGTGCGTTTGGATGCACCTGCCATGGCCGTGCCCGTGCCCGTGCGCACGCCCCCCCTCAGCGGCATGGGACGCCGCCGTCGATCGCTACATCTCAGCGCCGCCAGTTTCTATCCTCCCGCGCCCCGCTCGTCAATCGCGGGACGACATGATGTTTGATTTACAAGTGAAGAACATTCTGTGCTGCCTTGAAGACTTCAACAATGGCGTCCTGGAGGATGACAACGACAACGAAGGCGCGACACACTGCCTCCACCGCTGCCGAAAATAGTTTTTTTGGGTGTTTAATACTGTATCTCGATCATATTAATATAAATTTGCAGTGTGACTGAATGAAAGATATGGTTTGAAGGAACTTGTGTTTTTCTCTCTTAATGTACAGACTTATCAAATGATTTTCTTTCGAAAAAAATGTCAATGGTTTTTAAATATAAAACACTCATCACGAACATTTTAGTTGGAACACCCATATGCAAACCGATAGCTTCCCCAGGAAGCCAAGGGAAAATGTGCCGAGCAGGATTTGTGCAGCTCTTGATCGCAAACGTTTTAGATAGAACACCCGTATGCAAACTGAGAGCTATGGTCTTCCCCCTTAAGTCAAGGGAAAATTCGCAGCGTAGGATTTGTGCATCTCTTCAAGGCAAACAGTTCCGATTGAATACGGTATGTGATGAGGACATCCCAACCATGGGCACCACACCACCAACTATCAACGGTCCAATCACCAGAAGTCACGCAATGCAAATACATGATCAGGTGAATGCTAACTTAAGTCTATCATTTGACCTTGGAAACATGGTTGTACCTTCACCTCCTTTGTTGTTGGTTGAACTCAGGTGCGATATCGAAGAAGGCCAAACACATTTCAATCTACGCAAAACAATGTTTTATGGCAAAGAAACAAAGTTAGGAATTCATGAAGAAATGAGCTGTCTGCTGAAGAAACATTGTTCCGATTCGGACAAAACAATGTTTTGCACGAGTTTGGAAATCTCGACTTGCGAAAGGTTCCTAGAACTCGAGTTTGCTGTTGAAGGAAACATTGTTCGACCTCAGTGAACAATGTGTGTACAGGAACTGCCAACCACCTCCAACGAGAGTTTTCTAGAAGCTACCTCATTAAGTCTCTAAGCCATTTAGTCAAATCGAAGTTGGTTCCCAAAGCTAGTTTAATTTCACACCTATCCAAGGGGGGGGGGGGGAGGTTGTCCCGATTATAAATAGAATAGCACTTCCCTTCGTTGGGGAATTTTGCCATTTCTGTCTAAGACCAAAGACATAGACTCCTCCTGAGATTGGAGAGCTCTTGTTATCCTTATTTCCGCGATTCCTTGAAAAATTGCTCCTAATTCGTGCTCCACGACTAGATCGTGTTGTGTGGGTTAGAGTTCATGGTTTTCCTTGTGGATTGCACCTATCCCGTGCTCCACGACTTGAGCATGGTTGTGTGGGGTAGTATTGCGGGTTGTGGATCGGCGAATGTTCGGATTGCAAGCTTCGGTGAGCATCCTCCTCGTCGGGTCATAATCTCTTATTTTCCATTTCCGACTGCTTGCACGTAGTTATCCTCATCCATTATCGATCCTACGCCATGAAGATCGGACCTCCGCTTGAACACCCTCTTCTCCGAAGATGGTGTCGCATCATCTGGTATTCAGAGCAAGGTTTACATGGTAGGATCTGTATCTTTGTTGCTAGATCTATCCTATTTAGTTTGGTTTTCCCTATCCTATAGTCCAAAGCCAAAAAGCTACAAAAAATCCAAGCCTTTGTTGTTGAGATGTACTTGTTTGATTTCCTCTTTGTGTTTGCACCAAGTTCTATCCAAAGTTGCTGCTGTTTTTCTTTGAGTCTTGTTGTTGGATCTATTGTGTTGCAAAAAAAGAGAAAGAAAAGAGCAAAAAAAAAGAGAGAAAAAAGAGCAAAAAAAGAGAGAAAGTGTTGAGCAACTGTGCAATCATATTCAGTTTGGTGAGGAATTTTAGAAGTTGAAGTGGCAAGTGTTGCAGCTCAAACATGGTGCAAGGATCTACAAATTTTTCCTGTTCATTTGGTTTGCAACGATTGGATCTCAGCACTAGCCCTCCCTTTTTACCCCACCCAGATCCACCTAGAAACCGTCAGCTTCCTTCCTTTCATTCGCCCATCCACTCTTGATTTGCTACTTCCGCACAACCGTCAAGGAATCATTAGGATTTGGGTAAGCAAGAAGGTCAGCTGAGTGTTTTCCACATTTATTTTTTCTTTTGTCCACTTGTTTCCAAGAATTAACATGACATGATCCAACTCGAGTGTACATGGACATCAACATGTGGAAGATGATGTCCAAAAAACTCGCGCATCACTTGGTGATATGATTGAGGAGAATATAGTTTCTGCTATGCGAAGGATGTTTGGTGGTCGTCTTCCTATCACGGGTAATGGGGATCAACATCAACACAGCCTCGCTGCCGCGCTGGCCGCCGACAACCAGCAACGTCAAGGAAACGACGATCACCATGTTGGTCATGGAAGAGCGGCATGAGCTGCTGCCCACGGCACCCCTACTGTAGGTGCTGAACGGAGGCGTGGCGACTTTGCTACCTCCCATGAGGGTGCGCTGCATGGAGGAGATGCTCGCTAGCGAGGCCATGACCCCCGCGGGTTTGTTGCTGATTACCGGCGATGAGCGGCACATGATGGTGATGCCATCTTCCTTGAAGATCTCTCCGATCATGGTGACGAAGATGAATGCATGGGGGACTATGAACCCTACTCCCCGCCTCACCATGGTGCTATTTTTGGTTGCAATGGTCATCACTATGAACGTCGTGATTAGGATGACCGTGACAACCAAGCGAGAGTGAATCTACATGTGCCATCATTCACGGGAAAAGAGGATCCGGATGCATATATTGAGTGGGAAGAGAAGTGTGATCAAATCTTCCGCATCCATGGTTTTCTGAAGCCAAGAGAGTCGATCTTGCTGTTATGGAGTTCTCTGGTTATGCTCTTACATGGTGGAATCAGCTGCAAGACGATTGGTTGATGTCAGGCAATAATCATATCCGCAACTGGACTTTGATGAAGGAAGTCATGAGGCGTCGTTTTGTTCCATCATACTATGAGAGGCAATTGCACAAGCAGTTGCAGGGACTCACTCAAGGTTCCCGCACTGTTGAGGAGTACTATAAAGAGATGGAGGTGCTGCTAATTCAGACAAGAACCCATGAAAGTGATGAGGCGAATATGGCAAGAATTTTACCATTTTGTGGAGATGTTTCCTTATGATACATTACAAGATGTGGTACATCAAGCTATAAGAGTTGAGAAGAAGAATATGTGTAATGCTCATACTCGTGCTTTCCAAGGCCACGCCACCACATGCTCATGGCAGCGAGCACAACAACCATATGGTTCTTAGTTTGAGGGTGCACCACCTAGACACCCACATGCCTCGACGGCTTCCTCACCTGCTATTCACAATCAAGATAAGAGGTCATCAGCTATAGCAGGAGTATCCTCTGCTCCACCTCCAGAAAAGAGTTCTACACGCAACAGCAACATTCAATGCCACAAGGTCATATTTGTTCGGAATGTCCAAGCAAAAGAACTATGATCATCAATGAACGAGGTGAATGGGAGTCTGAAAGTGACCCTGAAGGTGGAAATGATGAAGTGGAAGAGGAGCCAGGTTGAGAAGTAGGAGAAACCATTTTATCTCAGGAGGAACTTGATGGAGAAGCTTTGGTTGTATGTCGTTCACTTAACGCCCAGGTTGTAGAGGAGGAAAAGGGGCAACGGCATAATCTTTTCCACACCCGTTGCCTTATCAACTCAAAGATATGTCGAGTGATTGTTAATAGTGGCAGCTGCAACAATATTTGCAAGCACGGAGATGGCCGAGAAGCTTCAATTGCAAACAAAACATCACCCACACCCATACCGCATGCAATGGCTGAATGACTGTGGCGCAATTAAGGTGATTAGTAGCGTGCGAATACCAATTTCAATAGGGACATACAAGGATGATGTTGAGTGTGATGTGGTGCCGATGCACGCTTGTCACTTGCTTCTTGGGCGACCGTGGTTGCATGACCGTGATGTCCAAATCAGCGGGCGTGCGAATCGCTTATGTTTTGTCCATAGAGGAGAAAAGTTCACTTGGCTACCCATGACACCCGAGGAAGTCTATCTTGATGAGATGAAAAGAAAAGTAAAGAAAAAGGGAGAGAGTGATCATACACAACGAGTGAGCCACCAACATAGTGAGGGAGCATTTCCACAGCCAAAAGCTCCACATCCAAATATGCCCAAGCCCCGAGAAAAACAGGGATTAGTTATGATGGCTAGGAAAAGGGATACGCGGGCATTGAGAGAACCTAATACTCCATTCTTTGTACTCATGTACAAGTAAACTTTGTTGGCTGCTAACGACTTACCCTCAACGCTTCCTAGTGTTGTCTTTGATGTTTTGCAGGAGTATGAGGATGTGTTTCCCAAGGAGGTACCACCTAGTTTGCCACCGAAGCGGGGCATTGAGCACCAAATCGACTTGGTTCCAGGCGCCCCACTACCAAACTGACCACCGTATAGAGCAAACCCCGAGGAGACGAAGGAAATTCAGAGGCAAGTAGAAGATCTTCTTAACAAAGGGTATGTAAGTGAAGGTCTTTGTCCTTGTGTTGTTCCCATTCTTTTAGTTCCCAAGAAATACGGTACCATGCGCATGTGCACTGATCGTAGATCCATGAACAAGATAACTGTGAGATATCGGTGATACGTCTCCAACATATTGTAAGTGCATCTAGTGCCACCCCTAGTTGGTTTTAGAGTATTGACAACAAACTTGGTTGAGGGACTAATGTGTTTGTGAGAATTGCAGGATAACACAGGTAGTAGTCCCTCATTGATTCAGTTTTCCTACCAGAGATGACCCTAAAAATGTGTGAAGACATTGAAGACAATGGTGGTGCGTGAAGATATTCTAGCGAAGATTATGACTTGAGAAGACATTCACGTGAAGACTATGGAGTGCGAAGACATAGTTGTTTCAGTAGTTTCCTTTTCTTCTTTGTTGAGTCATAGGAACCACCGCCTTTATTAAGTGGGGTCCAAGTGAACAAAGTCAGAGTGACTAAAGTGATGCTCAACCAAATCCTATGTCTTCGACCGAAGACAATGAGAGCAAATCTTATCCAGAGTTGGATGAGTCATCTTTACTTGTAGCCCAAGTCAAGCTGCCGTGTGTGTTTGAAATCTGACCGTTGGACACGTGTCAGTTCCTTAGTGACCCAGGGTCATTTCGGACAAACCAGGTCAGGTTGCCTCCAGGCTATAAATAGCCCACCCCCTACACCATAAATTGGTGGCTACTCAGAGTTAGTGCACGGCTTTTGTCGATTGAGAGCAACCCACCTCCGAAGCATTTGAGAGACAGATCCTTGCGAGGACAAATCCCAAAACACCCAAAGCCAAAGAGTGTTAGGCATCATTGAAGTCTTTCTGTCCGCGTGATCTGAAGACTTATTACACTTGAGGATTGTGAATCCTCTAGCCGATTAGGCGTCGCGTTCTGAGCATCCAAGAGTCATTGTGGATTGCCAGTGAACAAAGTCTGTGAAGGTTTGGGAGTCTACCTTGAAGACTTACTAGAGTGACTGGGCGAGGACTAAGTGTCCATAGCTCAAGGGGAATAAGGTGAGGACGCAGTCTTCTGAGTTGAATATCAGCCTCCCTAACCAGACGTACAGTTGTCACATCAACTGGAACTGGTCCAACAAATCCTTGTCCTCACCAAGCAACTGTTTCTATCTCTTACCTCTCCTTACTTACAGTTTGTCTTAGTCAAGTCATTGCCTGCTTGACTTCACTATGTGAAGACTGTTGTTGTTTGGCTTCATACTATCTTCCATCCTGATCCATTCTACCTAGCTGCTATTAGTCTTCGTGCTTTCACTTAATTGCCTACTTGACTATGGCCTCTCTAGTGTAGTCTACCTTCCGCTGCATATCAATACGTTCATTTCTATTGTTTGTGTTCGAAACTCCCATGTTTTGAAGACTTTCATAAAAATCGCCGATTCACCCCCATCTAGTCAATAACTAGCACTTTCAATTGGTATCAGAGCAAGGTGCTCCCTTGTTCTTTGTGATTCAGTTTAACCACCTGGAGTTTTAGCTATGTCGACTGCAGGGATAATCAAAGTCTCCGCTGCGTGCCCTGTCTTCGATGGCACTGATTACCCCTACTAGAAGAATAAGATGCGCATGCATCTTGAAGCCATTGATGTCGACCTCTGGTATGTCATCAAGAATGGCGTTCCCAAGACCGGTGAAGGTGTCACCCCTGCTGATATCAAGAAGTGCAACTGTTTCTATCTCTTACCTCTCCTTACTTACAGTTTGTCTTAGTCAATTCATTGCCTGCTTGACTTCACTATGTGAAGACTGTTGTTGTTTGGTTTCATACTATCTTCCAATCTGATCCATTCTACCTAGCTGCTATTAGTCTTCATGCTTTCACTTCATTGCCTACTTGACTATGGCATGTCTAGTGTAGTCTACCTTCCGCTGCATATCAATAGGTTCATTTCTATTGTTTGTCTTCGAAACTCCCATGTTTTTAAGACTTCCATAAAAATCGCCGATTCACCCCCATCTAGTCAATAACTAGCACTTTCAATTGGTATCAGAGCAAGGTGCTCCCTTGTTTTCTATGATTCGGTTTAACCACCTGGAGTTTTAGCTATGTCGACTGCAGGGATAATCAAAGTCTCCGCTGCGTGCCCTGTCTTCAATGGCACTGATTACCCCTACTAGAAGAATAAGATGCACATGCATCTTGAAGCCATTGATTTCGACCTATGGTATGTCATCAAGAATGGCGTTCCCAAGACCGGTGAAGGTGTCACCCCTGCTGATGTCAAGAAGTTCATTCAACTGGATTCTACTGCCAAGTACATCATCTGTGGTCATCTGACCAAAGGACAGTATGGTCGTGTGAGTGCTCTGGAAACTTCGAAGCTAGTCCGGGACTCTCTCTCCAAGGTTAAGGAAGGCGTCTCAACCCAGAGAGACTCAAGGATCAGTGTTCTTCGCAACCTCTTCAACCGCTTCAAGAGAAATGACAATGAGAATGTCCAGCTCACATTTGACGGCCTCACTGATATCACAAATGAGCTTCGCGCACTCGGCGCCACTAAGATCACCAAGCATGAAATCATGAAGACACTTCAAGACGCCCTGGCCCTGATGATTCAAGAATGCCCTGACTTCAAGACGCTCGATCCGTCTGACATACTTGAGAGGCTCAACACACATGACTTCCAGCAATATGAGAAAAGAGATATCTATGGTCCCAACTATGGCCGAACTCGCGCTTTGAAGGCAAAGGTTGTTTCCTCTTCTGAAGGATAATCTGATAGCTGTTCTGAGGATCCTGAAGACATTGGAAAGGAGCTTGCTATGCTTGTGAAGAAGTTCCAGAAGTTCACCAAGAAGAAAGGGTTCATAAAGTCTTCAAGATCCAGCTCAAGAAATGATGAAGCTTCCACTCGTGATCACAAGAAGAGAACATGCCACAAGTGCAAGAAACCTGGTCATTACATCTCTGAGTGTCCACAGTGGGACAATCAGACCAAGACGAAGAAGAAGAGCAAGGAATATGATTCTGATGACAAGAAGAAGAAGAAATCCTCAAAGTCTTCTTCCAAGTCTTCGTCCAAGTCTTCATCATACAATAAGAGCTCATCTGGCAAGGCTCGTGCTTTTGCTGGCAAGGATATGGATTCAGAGGAGGAGTCTGCTTCTGAGGAGGCAGAGGTGGAGTCTGAGGAGGAGTCCGACTCTGGCATTGCAAGTCTGGCTCTAGCTACAGCCTACGTTGCCAAGTCCATCTTCAACATTGAAGACAATGGCTCCATCACCAACACTCATGCTAATGACAAGGATGACTCTGCTCCCACCTATTGCTTCATGGCACGCAGTGCCAAGGTAAACTCACGTGATGCTTACTTTCAAACATCAAGTGAAGATAACTCTGAATGTGAATCTAAACCTAGCTACAAAACACTTGCTAAAATTGCAACTGAACAACATAATGCCATGGAACATATTAAAGAATTGCTAGACAAAAGCGATGACTTGTTGGACGCGGAAATGACCCGGTCTCAGTCCTTAGTTGAAGACATCAAAAATCTTCATGTTAAGTACGAGGAACTTGAAATTCGTCATGAAACGCTCTCAACAACTCATGAAAAGCTTTCCTACGATTATCTTCAAAGGAAGCAAGAACTTGAGAATGGCTCATGATTATCTTCAAAAAGAGAATGAGTCACTCCACACTCAACAGATCAGTTCAACTTAGGAAGGATTTGAACCACCATGCCTAAAATGTCTTGAGCGTGATAACACTTTCTCTATTACTGAATGTTCTACTACTACTGTTGCAATATCTTCAACTGTTGATGTGGTACCTAACCCCTCTACTGAGGATACCACTGCTACGGCTGATGAGAACGCCAGGTTGAAGACATTGCTTGAGATAGGAATGTACAAAAGTCTCAAAGGGCATCTAGCACTATGTGATGTCCTCAAAAAGCAGATTTTGAACCGAAACCCTAGGAAAGAGGGTGTTGGGTTTGAGAGGAAAATGAATGTTGATGGTTCCTACTGGAAGCCTGAGCGGTGATATGTCCATTTTGCATCATGCTTTTATATCGATATTTATCGCATTATGGGCTGTTATTTCCCGTTATGTCACAATACTTATGGCTATTCTCTCTTATTTTACAAGGTTTACATGAAGAGGGAGAATGTCGGCATTTGGAATTAGAAATTTGGAAAAGGAGCAAATATTGGAGACCTATTCTGTGCAACTCCAAAAGTCCTGAAACTCCACGGAATGTCTTAAAATAAATAAAGAAAAATCGTCGCCAAAGATGAAGGCCAGGGGGCCCACACCCTACTCACGAGGGTGGGGGCGCCCCCCCTGGGGCGCGCCCCCTACCTCGTGCCCCCCTGGTGGCTCTCCGATGGCCATCTTCTCCTATATGAAGTCTTTCGATGATAAAAAAATCAGAGACAACCTTTCGGGATGAGACTCCGCCGCCACGAGGCGGAACCTTGGCGGAACCAATCTACGGCTCCGGCGGAGCAGTTCTGCCGAGGACACTTCCCTCCGGGAGGGGGAAATCATCGTTATCATCATCAACAGCGCTCCTCCCATCGGGAGAGGGCAATCTCCATCAACATCTTCACCAGCACCATCTCATCTTCAAACCCTAGTTCATCTCTTGTATCCAATTCTTGTCTCCAAGTCCGGGATTGGTGCTAGTAGGTTGCTAGTAGTGTTGGTTACTCCTTGTAGTTGATGCTAGTTGCTTTATTTGGTGGAAGATCATATGTTCAGATCCTTTATGCATATTATTACCCCTCTGATTATGAACATGAATATGCTTTGTGAGTAGTTACGTTTGTTCCTGAGGACAAGGGAGAAGTCTTGCTATTAGTAGTCATGTGAATTTTGTATTAGATTCGATATTTTGATGAGATGTATGTTGTCTAGCCTCTAGTGGTGTTATGTGAGCGTCGACTACATAACACTTCACCATTATTTGGGCCTAGAGGAAGGCATTGGGAAGTAGTAAGTAGATGATGGGTTGCTAGAGTGATGAGCTTAAACCCTAGTTTATGCGTTGCTTCGTAAGGGCTGTTTTGGATCCATATGTTTCATGCTATGGTTAGGTTTACCTTAATACTTTTGTTGTAGTTGCGGATGCTTGCAATAGAGGTTAATCATAAGTGGGATGCTTTTTCAAGTAAGAACAGCACCCAAGCACCGGTCCACCCACATATCAAATTATCAAAGGACCGAACGCGAATCATATGAACGTGATGAAAACTAGCTTGATGATATTCCCATGTGTCCTAGGGAGCGCTTTTTCTATTATAAGAATTTGTTCCGGCTTGTCCTTTGCTACAAAAAGGATTGGGCCACCTTGCTGCACCGTGTTAACTTTTGTTACTTGTTGCTCGTTACAATTTACCTCATCACAAAACTATCTGTTACCACTTATTTGATGCTTACGAGAGAATACCTTCTTTGAAACCGCTTATCATTTCCTTCTGCTCTTCGTTGGGTTCGACACTCTTACTTATCGAAAGGAATACGATAGATCCCCTATACTTGTGGGTCATCAAGACTCTTTTCTAGCGCCGTTGCCGAGGAGTGTAGCGCCTTTGGTAAGTGGAATTTGGTAAGGAAAAATTAATATAGTGTGCTGAAATTTTCTGTCACTTGTTACTATGGAAAGTAATTATCTGAGGGGCTTGTTAGGTATCTTCACCCGTCCGATGAAACAAAGAGTTGCTCCTCAACCTACTGAACCTATTGAAAATGAAACTCCTTTTAAGTTCCTTGGGTATGATGGAAAAACTTACGGCTAATACTTTTACGGAGATGGAACAAAGCATCCTGATGAACATCTACTCTATCTGGATGAAGTTTGTGGATTATTTAAGCTTGCAGGTATACTCGATGATGTTGTTAAGAAGAAGGTCTTCCCTTTATATTTGAAGGAAGACGCATTGACATGGTATAGGCTATGTGATGATACGGGATCATGGAACTATAAAAGATTGAAATTGGAATTTCATCAAAAGTATTACCCTATGCATCTTGTTCATCGTGATCGCAATTATATATATAATTTTTGGCCTCGTGAAGGAGAAAGCATCTCTCGAGCTTGGGGGAGGCTTAAATCAATGTTATATTCATGCCCCAATCATGAGCTCTCAAAAGTGACAATTCTTCATAATTTTTATGCTCGGCTTTCTGATAACAATCACACCATGCTCGATCCTTCTTGTGCTGGCTCTTTTATGATGAAGACTATTGAATTTAAATGGAATTTATTGGATAGAATTAAACGCAACTCTGAAGATTGGGACCTCGACGAAGGTAAGGAGTCAGGTATGACGCCTAAGTTCGATTGTGTTGAATCTTTTATGGATACCGATGTTTTCCGTAAGTTTAGCACTAAATATGGACTTGACTCTGAGATAGTAGCTTCTTTCTGTGAATCTTTTGCTACTTATGTTGATCTCCCTAAGGAGAAGTGGTTTAAGTATCATCCTCCCATAGAAGTAAAAGTAGCTGCACCTATTAAAGTTGAAGAGAAGGCTGTAACTTATAATGATCCTATGGTTCCCACCTCTTATGTTGAGAAACCACCATTCCCTGTTAGAGTAAAGGATCATGCTAAAGCTTCAACTGTTGTTCGTAAAAGCAATATCAGAACTTATACACCTCCTGAGCAAGTTAAAGTAGAACCTAATATTGCTATTGTTAAAGATCTCTTGTCTGATAATATTGATGGGCATGTTATTCAATTATGTGGTGAAACTGCTAGAATTGCTAAACCGTGTGCTAAAGATAAACATAGACCTGTGGTAGGCATGCCTGTTATTTTTGTTAAAATAGGAGATCATTGTTATCATGGCTTATGTGATATGGGTGCTAGTGCTAGTGTTATACCTATTACCTTGTATGAAGAAATTAAGCATGAAATTGCACCCGCTGAGATAGAAGATATTGATGTTACAATTAAACTTGCCAATAGAGATACCATATCGCCAGTGGGAATTGTTAGAGATGTTGAAGTCTTGTGTGGGAAAGCTAATATCCTGCTGATTTTCTTGTTCTTGGTTCTCCACAAGATAGATTTTGTCCCATTATATTTGGTAGACCCTTCTTGAACACTGTTAATGCTAGGATAGATTGCGAAAAGAATGTTGTTACTGTCGGCTTGGATGATATGGTTCATGAGTTTAATTTCTCTAAATTTAGTAAACAACATCGTGAGGAAGAGTTGCCTAGTAAGTATGAAATTATTGGTCTTGCTTCTATTGCCGTACCTCCTAGTGATCCTTTAGAACACTATTTGCTAGACCATGAAAATGATATGTTCATGAATGAAAGAAGGGAAATAGATGAAGTATTCTTTAAACAGGAACCTATTCTGCAACACAATTTTCCTGTTGAAATCCTAGGGGATCCTCCTCCACCCAAGGGTGATCCTGTGTTTGAGCTTAAACCATTGCCTTATAATCTTAAATATGCTTATCTTGATGAAAAGAAAATATATCCTGTTATTATTAGTGCTAACCTTTTAGAGCATGAAGAAGAAAGATTATTGAAAACTCTGAAAAAGCACCGTGCCGTTATTGGATATACTCTTGATGGTCTTAAGGGCATTAGTCCCACTCTATGTCAGCATAAAATAAATTTGGAAGCGGATGCCAAACCAGTTCGTGATCCTCAATGACGTTTGAATCCTAAAATGAAAGAAGTGGTAAGAAAAGAAATACTGAAGCTTCTGGAGGCAGGTATAATTTATCCCGTTGCTGATAGTCAGTGGGTAAGTCCTGTCCATTGTGTCCCTAAGAAGGGAGGTATTATGGTTGTCCCTAATGATAAAGATGAATTGATTCCGCAAAGAATTATCACATGTTATAGGATGGTAATTGATTTCCGCAAATTAAATAAAGCTACTAAGAAAGATCATTACCCTTACCTTTTATTGATCAAATGCTAGAGAGATTATGCAAACATACACATTCTTGCTTTCTAGATGGTTATTACGGTTTCTCTCAAATACGTGTCGGCTAAAGATCAATCAAAGACTACTTTTACATGCCCTTTTGGTACTTTTGCTTATAGGCGTATGCCTTTTGGTTTATGTAATGCACTGCTACCTTTCAAAGATGCATGATGGCTATATTCTCTGATTTTTGTGAAAAGATTTGTGAGGTTTTCATGGACGACTTTTCCGTCTATGGTTCCCTCTTTTGATGATTGCTTGAGCAATCTTGATCGAGTTTTGCAGAGATGTGAAGAAACTAATCTTGTCTTGAATTGGGAAAAGTGCCACTTTATGGTTAATGAAGGTATTGTCTTGGGGCACAAAGTTTACGAAGAGGTATTGAAGTTGATAAAGCCAAGGTTGATGCTATTGAAAAGATGCCATGTCCCAAGGACATCAAAGGTATAAGAAGTTTCCGTGGTCACGCCGGGTTTTATAAGAGGTTGATTAAGGACTTCTCAAAAATTTCTTGGACTCTGACTAATTTATTACAAAAATATGTACCATTTGTCTTTGATGATGATTGTGTAGAAGCATTTGAAATACTTAAGAAATCATTAGTCTCTGCCCCTATTGTTCAGCCACCTGATTGGAATTTACCCTTTGAAATTATGTGTGATGCTAGTGATTATGCTGTACGTGTTGTTCTAGGGCAAAGAGTTTATAAGAAGTTAAATGTTATCCATTATGCTAGTAAGACTCTAGACAATGCTCAAAGAAATTATGCTACTACCGAAAAGGAACTTTTAGCAGTTGTATTTGCTTGTGATAAATTCAGACCCTATATTGTTGATTCTAAAGTAACTATTCACACTGATCATGCTGCTATTAAATATCTTATGGAAAAGAAAGATGCTAAACCTAGACTTATTAGATGGGTTCTCTTGCTGCAAGAATTTTATTTGCATATTGTTGATAGAAAAGGAGCTGAGAACCCCATTGCAGACAACTTATCTAGGTTAGAGAATGTTCTTGATGACCCACTACCTATTGATGATAGCTTTCCTGATGAACAATTAAATATCATAAGCACTTCTCGTAGCACTCCATGGTATGCTAATTATGCTAATTATATTGTTGCTAAATTTATACCACCTAGCTTCACATACCAACAAAAGAAAAAGTTCTTTTATGATTTGAGACATTACTTTTGGGATGATCCACATCTTTATAAAGAAGGAGTAGATGGTGTTATTAGGCGTTGTGTACTGAGCATGAGCAGGAGCAGATCCTACATAAGTGTCACTCCGAAGCTTATGGAGGACACCACGTTGGAGATAGAACTGCACATAAGGTATTGCAATCTGGTTTTTATTGGCCTACTCTCTTCAAGGATGCCCATAAGTTTGTTTTGTCTTGTGATGAATGTCAAAGAATTGGTAATATTATGTCGGTGTACTAGAGTAGGGGTACCCTAGTATCCCGAACTTGTGCCTGGCGATTGCAGACCCTCATGGCCGGGGCTTACCGGGTGACCGCCAAGATCCTCCGTGGTTCCCTTTGGAGCCATTCAAGAACAAAGTGTTCAAGCCAAGGAGGCGAGGCCCGGCAAGAGGAGCTTGCGGAAGGCCACCCAAGGCACCTAGAAGACAAGGCCCGGCAAGAGGCACTTGCCGGGAAGGCCACCAAGGCACCTACAAGAGAAGGCCCGGCAAGAGGAGCTTGCCGGGAAGGCCCGATCTTGGCGACAAGTTTCGAGGCGGCGGCAAGACAACAACATGACAAAGGCGCTTGCATGCAGACCCTCTCTGTACCTACGCTCCGGCACATCCACTAACGTGTCGCCACAGGACCTTTCGGTAGCGGCGTGGCGAAGAGGCTGTGCAGCCGGTGATGCGGTGGCAAGCAGCCGACAAGTTTGCCATCGTGGCGAGCGGTGGCGCCCTGACGGTCCTGTTTGCCTTTGTTAGGGCAACTAGATGGGCATTTAATGCCTTTGTCTCCTGCCGTCGGGGTTAGGTATAGTACTGCTTTGTACCTTTGCAAGTAGGTGTACCAACCACTACTTTTCCATTTGTACCCCGTCTCGTTGCCACCTATCGGAGCCCTTGAGCATATAAAAGGAGGCCCATGCATAGCGTAGAAGGGGTTGGTCGATTAGTTCCCTCCACGCTCGGTCTCGTTAGCGGCTCGTGTGTCTTTGTAGCACTTTTCAGCGCTCTGAGCAAGCATAATACACCTCACATGCAGCAGTAGGAGTATTATCTCTCGGAGAGCTCGAAGCTGGGTAAACCTCTCGCGTGCTTCGCCTCGATCTGCTCTTCGTGCGACCTCCGCTCCCTTGAACCAAAAGGGGCTCGGTCCGCCGGCCCCATAGGTGTTCGTGGGCGGATCAACCTGCCCGACATCTTTGGCGCGCCCGGTAGGGGCGTCGAGGTTGTGTGAACCTGATCCGGCGTCACGCGAGCTAGATCTTCATCATCTTCATCAACATGCCACGAAGAAGAAGGCTTGGCGGCGAAGCCCGTCCTCGTCGAACCCACCACCACGGAGCAAGCGGTGGTGGGGTAAACGCCGGCGGAAGAATGGACGGCGGCAGAGGGAGCTCACGGTGCTGCCAAGTCCAAGGACAAGGCTGCCTGAGACCTCGGCGTCCGTGCATGCACCGCGCCCGTCTCGAGGCGCGGGACCGGCAGCGTCATGGTATTCACAATGCCATACGCTCGTTGGACCAAGATCGATTGGAGGATCTCGGGATGCTCAAGACCGGCATACTGCGCCAACATCTTTGGCGGCGAAGCACGGTCACTGGGCGGGATCTGCTCCTTCTAACATAGTTAGAAGTCCGAGCATATCCGCTCCTCGCGCCGTTCGCCATCGCCACCCACCACTCAGCGAAGCTTTGGCGAGAGCCCAAGCGCTCTGGATTACCCTCCAACAGCCGACAAGGTCGATGAATGGAGGCCACCATTCAGTCTCATCGGCTTTGCCAACGGCGGCGCTCATGACAGCGAGTGCATCGCTGCCGCGGCAGGACTGCCAAACACGAGCCGGTGGCGGCAGAGACGGTGGGGTGCAACCACCATGCACTCTCCGCCCGAAGGCCAAGATCGCCCGACTCGCCGGATCCACCTCGGCGGCGACTCCGCTGCGTCATCAGATCCACGAGCTCATCAGCGATCAGCGCCAAGTTCTTCACGAGCAGCGGCAAGAGGACACTCGAACTTCGCATCGGCGCCCGAAGAAGCGGCGGCGTCAATCCGACAAGCGGCGCTGGGCCCTCTGTTGACATGCAGCGCCAAGAGGAACGAGCGACTTGCCGTGACGCGGTAGGTTGCCCTGCGTTCACCGTGAGCTGCGGCAAGTCGATGGCCCAAAGAAAAAACTTCAAGCCAGACGTCTGGGAGAAATACGGCGGCAAGAGCGCATCCGTCGGAGTTCCTCGGCATCTACACCATCGCGGTGCGAGCTGCGGGGCGAGATGACAAGATCCTTGCCAACTACTTCCCGCTGGTGCTCCAAGCCCAATGTCGAGATCTGGCTCATGCACTTGCCGGACAACTCCATATCTTCTTGGGCAGATCTATGCCATCGGTTTGTCGGCGCCTTCTGAGGCAGCCACAAGCCCCATGGCCAAGAAAGCGACCTTCATCTGCTGCGCCCGGAAGGAAGGAGAGCCCCTGCGCAAGTATATTCAAAGATTGACCGTGTACGGCACAACATCCCAGATGTCCACCTGCCGCGGTGATCGGTAGCGTTCCATCGAGCGTCGCGAAACCGCAGAGATGCGGGAGGAGATGACGATGTGCAAGATCGAGAGCGTCGATGAGCTATATGCCTGGCCGACAAGTGTGCGCGTCTTTGAAGAAGGGAGGAGACTCCCCGGAGAAAATACCGAAGCAGTAGGATCTGACAGTGAGGAGACCGCCCCAGCAAAGAAGAGCCGGCGGCGGAGCAACAGGAAAAAGAAAGGCAGAGATGTGCTAGTTGTTGAGCGGTCCGACAAGCGGAGGTGGCGCCAAGAACGCCAAGGCTGGTAGCTCCGGCAAGGAGGTTGCGGCGGCACCAAGCTGCCGATCTGTGGCGGTCGCCGACAAGCGGGGCGGCTCCGGCAAGCGATCGCAAGTTCCACCGCACCAAGGGCCATGACCTCGAGCTGCAAGAAGGTCGAGCAGCTTGTCGAGCAGCGAAAGCTGAATACGGCGGCGCGACAAGGAGAAGGCTCAGGGAGGTCTGGAGGACCCGACAAGAAATGTCGGCGGGGAGGGCGCGCGGCAAGGCAAAACAGCGGCAAGGAGACAGACCTCCCGTGGCGCGACAAGGATGACGGCAACGGCGGCGATGAAGACATGGGCGATGGCGAGACCGATGAGCGGGAGTTCGAAAGCCACAGAGGTCACATGCGTTGTGGCGGTGCTTCTGCGCATACCTCCACCGCCCGGCTCAAGCGGTGGATGCGGGAGGTCAATGCGGCAGAACCATCCATCGAGTCACGCAAGCCTCACGAAATGGTCCAACACGTCTATCATCTTTGATATTGAGGACCACCACGATCGTGTAGCTGCGGTCGGTGCTTGCCGATGTTGGTTTCACCAACTATCCGCAACCTCAAGGTCACCAAGATGTTAGTTGACGGCGGGGCGGCTTGAATCTGATCTCCTCCACGGTGCTCCGAAACTCCGGATCCACGATGGCGAGCTCGAAGAGACCGACACTTTTCAAGGAATTAATCCGGGAAGGAGCAAGCGAAGGGAAAGATCACGTTGCGGTGATATTTGGCTTGAAGTTGAACTTCAGGACTGAGAGGGTCACCTTTGATGTTCTTGACTTTCCATTGCCTTACAATGGAATACATGGTAAATCGACACTCGCCAAATTCATGGCGGCCTCTCACTAGGCCTACAACATCTTTGAAGATGCCGGGCCGATAAGTGTCATCTACGTCCTGGCGACAAGAAGGATGCTCTTATCTGTGCCGACAAGATCTCTAGGGAAGCGGCGGCATGACAGTTACAAGCTACTTGCCGCTGAAGCTCCGGGGAAGAAGAAGACCAAGTCCGGCAAGAGCTCGATGCCCACTCGGCAAGCGCACCTCTTGGAGTGCTGCGCTACCGTCGAGGACGCACCATCGAGCTCCACCGGCAAGTATAAGAAGACGATGGAAGCTCCACCAGAGACCAAGAAGGTGTCCGCCAAGGAGGACGGCACTGGTGGTACCTTCACCATCAGTGCCTCTCTCGACCCTAAATAGGAAGGCGCGCTCGTTGCTTTCCTGTCAGGTCCGATGCAATGGACTCCGGAAGCGGAGGCAGCGCTGCAGGACTTGAAGAGATACCTGTCCTCCACTCCAACACTTGTCGCACCTAAGCCACAAGAGAAGTTGCTGCTATATATAGCGGCAACCAATCAAGTGGTTAGTGCTGCGTTAATAGCGGAGAGGGAGGCAGATGATAAGCTAACAACCATGGCAGGTGCATCCGGTGACAAGCGGGGGCTTCACCGGCAAGCTCTGGTCCCAACAAGGGCCGGATCTGCTTGAGACACATGAGAAGATGCGAAAAGAATGGTGCAACTTGATTTACTTTGTCGGTTCCCTTGCGGGGGGCTAGGTCAAGGTACTCTGGTGTGCAGAAATTGCTTTCGGCCTCCTCATGGCCTCGAGAAAGCTGCGCCATTACTTTCGGGCACATGAGATCACAGATTGTCACTCGCTTTCCATTGAAGAGGATCTTGCAAAATCCGAAGCAACAGGCGGGATTGTCGAGTGGGCCTTTGGAACTGTCAAGCTTGGCCTCAAGTTTGAGAGCACTTCAACTATCCAAAGCGAGCATTGGCGGAGTTCATAGCAGAATGGACACCAACACCGGATGAAGAAATTCGAAGCGAGCATTCCGTCAAGGAAGCAAGCAAAGAGTGGCTGATGTACTTTGATGGTGCCTTCTACCTGCAAAGGCGCCCGGTGCGGCGTGCTACTTGTCGCACTCCACGGAGAGCACCTCAAATCGTAGTCGGATGCACTTTCCCAAGGAGCAAGCAACAAACAATACTGCAGTATGAAGGTTTGCTTGCGGTCTCGAGATCATGATGAACCTTGGGATCAAGAAGCTCATTGTCAGGGGTGACTCACAGCTTGTTATCCGCCAAGTGAACAAGAATTATCAGAGTCCGTTGATGTAAGCTTATGTTGATGAAGTGAGGAAGCTAGAGGAGCACTTTGACGGCCTGCAGATGGAATATATTCCAAGAGCTCAGAAGAACATAGCTGATGGCCTGTCAAAATGCGCCGCACTTAAGTTACCTGTGGAACCAGGAATTTTTGTGCTCAAACTGACTCAACCGTCTGTAACACCATCAACTGGACAGAGCAAGAAGAGGAAGTTGATCTCTGGTGACTACTTTCCGTGAGCTTCACGAAGCCGCCGCCAAGAAGGTCCCCAAGATCGACACCAACAGATCTTTGAGGCGATGCTGCTCCAACAAGCTCTAGGGTTTGTTTACGTTGAAGCGGGCGCTCCCGACAAGCTTTGCTCCGGCAAGCTTGCGGGAACGATCAAGCTCCGGCTGAGCCGCGAGTTCTTGCCGTGGAAGGCGATGTTTCCGCAGCGGCAGTGTGCCTTTAGTCCTTGTTGTCGAGCCGCATAGCTCCGGCATGGGCGCAGCAGATTGTCCATTTCCTTGAGACGGAGAACTTCCGAAGAACAAGAAGAAGCGGAAAGAGTAGCCCGGCGGTCAAGTATGTACCAGTTTGTCGACTGACTGCATGCGAAGAAGACTCAACGGTGTGAAATTGAAGTGTATTCACCGGGAAGACGGACAAAAGCTGTTGGCGAGAGATACATGGAGGCATATGTGGTCACCACATTGGCGCCAGAGCACTTGCCGACAAGCGTTCGGCAAGGTTTCTTTGGCCGACATCCCTCCGAGGATGCAAGCTGCACAAGTAACCAAGTGTGAAGCGTGCGATTCCATTCCAAGCAGATACACCAGCCTGCTCAAGCTCTCCGGACGATCCCTTTATCCTGGCCATTTTTGATGCAGGGGCTCGACATCCTCGGCCCCTTCCCGAGCTATCGGGGCTTTGAAATCTTATGCGTTGCAATCGACAAGTTCACAAAGTGGCGGAAGTGGAAGCGATGAGGAAGGTGACAGCATAGTCGTGATCAAGTTCTTGGTCGATTGTTTGCCGTTTGGAATCCCTAACGGGATCATCACCGACAACGGCACGCAATTCTAAGCCGCACCTTCATGTAGTACGTCCAAGATCTTGGCGCCAAAGATGCGCTTTATACATTGCGCATCCGAGAAGCGATCAAGCGGAGAAGGGCAAAAGGCTGAAGTGCTGCGGGCTCAAGACGAGAACTTTCGACGGGCTGCACAAGTGCGGAAGAAACTGGATTGAGGAGCTGCCGGTGGTTCTTTGGTCGATCAGGATGACGCCAAATCGAGCCACTGGCCAGACACCTTTTGCTCTACTCTATGGAGCAGAGGCAGTTCTCCCCATGGAATTCGTATACGGATCGCCTCGAGTGCTCGCTTATGATGAGCTTGAGCAAGAGTAGCTGCGACAAGATGACGCGCTGCTCCTTGAGGAAGATCGTCTTGAGCTCTTTGTCGAGCTGCTCGGTACCAGCAAGCTTTGCGCTGCTACCATAGCCGCAAAGTCAATGCCAGAAGTCTCAAGGAAGGCGACCTTGTTCTCCGGTGCGTTCAGTCCGCCAAGAATTCCAACAAGTTGGCCTTGAAGTGGGAAGGCCCTTATCGGGTGAAACGAGTCACTAGGCTGGCGCTGTCCGCCTTGAGACCGAAGATGGCATTCGGTGAGCAACTCTGGAATATTGAACATCTTCGTAAGTTTTACCCGTAGAAGCGCGGTTGCGGAACCTATTCCGGCAACCACCTTTAATACAAGTCTTGCATTTGTTGCATGTAATCCTTTGTACAAAGCGGTATGAACCCGTGCATCAGTAAAGCTAGCGTGCTTCGCACACCTTGTCGGTTTCATTCTTTTTACTTCTATTTTGCATGCATTATCTGACACTTTGTGCAGCACCTACCCCTGGTAAGTAATAACGAGCCACAAGGCTCCATATCTTTATTTTCTCTTCTTTCTCTTTCTCAAAGAAAGGAAGGTTCCCTCGCACACAAGTTTGCCGGGGAAGGGAGAAGATAATGGTGTGGACCAAGCGCCCGCTCAAGGAAGTCTAGCCTTACCGGGAAGCAAACGACAGAAAAGCTAAGTTGCCAAAGTTTGAGCAATCAGTTTTAATTTTTTTAAGTTATCTTCCTTGAATGACCGAACTTTGTATGGAAAACCTGTGCGCAGAGGAACCAACTCGTAGCTAGTTGCGCCCTTACTTTGTTTCGAGTCCGCTCAACAACTTAAGTGAGCTGCGACTAGTTGCGACAAGGTTGCTTGTCGGAAGCGGCACCGCCAGCAGGCTGCTGACGTCCCGCACTCAACACTCGCGGCTCAGGTGCCCGCGCCGACAAGTTCCCTAATAGCATAGGGCAAAAACATACAAAGGAAGGAATCAAGTAAAGGAAATAACATAGCAACTGATACTCAAAATAAAGTTATATTACAAGATAGCTTGCCGCAGCTCTAATGGATTGTTCCTATGACATAACCAGCAGCGGCAAGAGAAAGAGAAAACAGGCGGCCTAATCTACGCGATCGCCCTCAACCCTCTTGATTCCGCTCACCCGGTCCACAATGGGTGCGACAAGGGTCTTGAGCGCCTCCACATCGACATCCGTGGCGAGGACTTGAGGACGTTGGTGAAGTTGAGGCCTGGATTGCGGAAGGCCACCTTCATCAGCACCTTCTGGAGAGCCCCCGCGCAGATCTGGCGCGACTCCTCGGCCAGCTGCTTTGGGACTTCTTCCCGGAGTCGCTGAAGAACAAGCTAAGTTTGGCGCTGGGTTGGAGGTGCTCGTCGGAGGAGTATCCAAGATCCACCATCCCCAGCTCCATCAGCTCCCTATGGATGGCTGCAGCAGTATCCACGAGCCCCTCGGTCCAGTGCTCCACGTTCTCCCTCAAGGCACTCTGGGCAGCAACAGCACTCGCCAGCAGCTCCTCGTCGGCCTTGATCTTCTCTTTCAAGGCCGCCTCCTGCTCCCTGGCGCCGTCCAACGCCTGAGTCAAAGTAGTTAGCTTCAACTCAAGATCTGCATTGGAGTCCTGGCGGCCAGGCTCCTTGCTCCTCTCGGCGAGGCAGCCCTGCAGCCTCGCCAAGAGTGTAGGCGTCCTTCTCGCGCTCGTGCTTGAGTGCAGCAAGCTCCTCGCCGCTCTTCTTGAGGCTGGCCTCCAAGCTGCGACACCTTCGTCTCCGGCTCCTTCTTGGCGGCCTCGGCACTGCGGCAGCATCCTTTGCTTCCTTGAGAGCCCGCCAAATGTTTCCTCGCGCATGGCGAGATCCTCCTCGTGGTTGTCAAGGTTAACCTTCCATTGCGCTTAGCTTCGCCTTCCTCTTGTGAGACAGCTTCTCAATGACAAGCTGTTCCTCCTCGACTTCAGCCTTCTCGAGGATGAAGGCCTTGCGCTCCTCGGCGAGTTGCTCCCGCTCCTCCGCCAAGGACCGGAGAGCTTCTGGTTGCGGCCCGGAGCTCCTCGGTAGCGCTTCTCAATATACGCTCCGCCTTCGCGACAAAGCGCTTCCGGGATTCCAGCTTGGCTTGTCGGTAGCGGTAGAGCGGCAACAACTTCCGCGGCAATTGCTCCTCCTCGGGCTCGCCGCTTCTTTGCTTAAGCGCGTCAACCAGCGTCGGCCCAGCGGAGGCGAGCAGCTCTTCATCGAAGGTTTCTCCTTGACGGCGCCCTGAGCTCGACTCCCATGGGAGCTTGATGAAAACGCCGTCGCCCGGCCTTCAAGTAAGCGCCGGGCTGGGGCTCTTGAACTCGACGCTGCAGCGGCAGCGGAGGGATCGGCGGTCGGTGTAGCGCTGGCGCTCCTGCGGCCTTAGGGTCGTCGGTCGATCGTCGCGGACCCCTCGCCCGACTTCTCTGGGCGGCAGCTTCGGCGGCCTCTTTGCCGGCAGGCTCGTCAGCGCCGGCTTCTTCTCCCACGGCGGCGGCTTCATCAGTGTTGCCGCGCACGTCCCCCTCGCCGGCGACCTCGGTCTCCATTGGCTCTGTGGCGGACGGATGAAGAGATTCAAGCAAATATTCAAAGAAAAAATCAGAAGAAGAAAAACACAAGGGAAGTACTCAGGTAAGAAGGTTACCTGCGCCGGGGGCTGCGGTCATGGTCTCCGCCGCCAAGGGGTCGTTGGTGCCGTCCCTTGCCGGAGAACTGCCCCTTGCCGGAGAAGGCTCCCTTGCCGGAGAACGGCTCCTTGCGGGAATCCACCCTTGGCGGCGTAGTCGAAGCGAAGGAGGCTGCTCTGCTCCTACACAAATCAACGATCGAGATATCGGCAAGGAAAAAGCACCCATGCACGCCGAACAGCAAGAAGTAGACCATATGCTTCTGTTTGGGGCTGCGCTGAAACTACTTTGAAGAGGGTTGCCTCATCCGGCAAGGTGGTCTCAGACGCGCCTCCTGGCATCATGATGAGGTTCGTCCTCGATGACAACCACCGGGGTCTTGGCTCTTCGACATCCTCTGGGCAGCGTCACGAAAGGAATGGATTGAGTAAAGCAAATCAGATACAAGACAAAGCAACAAATCGAAGAATTACGAGTACTGACAAGGAATTTTACTCTTCCTCTTCCTCGTCGGAGGCCGAGCGGAGAGGTGGTCACAGCCCGCCTCCGGTCTGACGAGGCGGAGGAGTGGGTTCCCTTGGGCGCTTGGCGGGAGCGGGACGGTGGCTGCGAGGCCCGCTCCGATTGCCGCAGCGGCGTAAAGTGCTCAGCGGCAGCGATGCTTACCGCCGTGGAAGCGCGTCGTGATCTTTGCATTGTTAGCCCGTCTGCCGCCCAGCTGCGTCTCCAGCCTTGCGAAGATGCCTTCTTGGTGGAGCTGGTGGCTCCGCTCGCGGCAAGCTGCTTGGAGGCGGGGGGGGGGTGCACCCTCGACGGGTTCGCTCGACTCGGCTTCAGGCTCGGCAAGCTCCTCCTCGCTGGCAAACTCCTTTCGCTCGACAAGGCTTGCCGCCTCGGCTGCCTCTGCCTCCTCCTGAAGCCAAACTTCGCCAGCGGCGGCCTGCTACCGCCTCTTCCGGCTGGTGGCGATCGCTGCATCTCATCGTCGATGAGTGTCATGGGTGAGGCCCCTCTGCTCGTCGGGCGGACCGGCATTTCCACAGATTGTCAAAAACTGCCGCACGACGTCATCTGCCGGCTCTTGCCAAGTGGGGACAATTCCATGGGAGTCGCACAACGACATCTTTGCACGGATGCGGTCAAGCGACGAGTTGTTGCACAGTGGAACGACGCCCCTCGGCAACCTAAACATCTCCGGATGATCAGGATCGGGCTTGAACAGCTCTAAGAGCATCGCGTCAAGCTCCAAGACGGTGAAGTTGAAGTTGAGGCCTGGGCGCAGCCTCATGATGTCTGCTGCGTTCTGAAATTCCCAGGCAGGTCTCCTTCTCTCCTGCAAGGGGGCGATGCGGCGGCGAAGAAAGTCCGCGCCAACAGTGCCTACAGTGAGTCCGGCAAGTCTGAGGCGGAGGATTCAGGTAACTGCGATCTTCAGCCTAGCGTCCTCCGGGGCCAGATTGCTCCAATCATTGCCCCGTACTACTGGGGTTTGGCGCTGGGCGGTAAATGGCTGCGTGTTCTCCTCAACAATCCAGCACCAATCTGCCCTCCACTCCTCCCATTTGCTACGGAGCTCTCCCTCCAGATAGGCCTCCTTCTTGCCGACCACAGAGACCCAAGCAATTCCTCCGGCAAGGGGCTCTCCTCTCTCGGCTCGGGTAAAAAGAAGTGACGGAAAAGAGCTACATTTGGGTGGACTCCGACAAAGTTTTCGCAGAGATGCGAAAACTGCCATGGTCGAAACGGCGTTGGGGTGAAATCAAGGAGGCGGAACCCGTGGGTGTTCATAATGTCACAAAAGAACTTCAGATAAAGGTGGGCCGAGCCCTTGATAGAAAGAAGAGCGAAGAAGGGATACGCCGTCGGGGCGATTCTGCGGCGGCGGCGGGGAGTACTGCCGTGCGCGGATCATCGCGTCTCCGTCGACGAAGAGGTGGTAGTTCTCCCTCGGCTCCCTCGCGGCGAGGAGGGAAGATGGCCCGCTCCTTCCATGGCGCCGCCAAGCCGCACCGCCTCGGCCGACTTCACGGTCTTCCCCTTGTCGGCTTTCGGGCCCATGGCGGAGGCGGTGGAGGAGATCGACGGTGTTGAGGGTGCTGGTGGCGATGGGGGTGGAGCGCTGCTCTCTTTTCAGCCTTGAGAAGAAGGGGGGAGCAGCGGTGGTTTTTCGATGGGATAGCAACTGGCAAGGTAGGCGACATGCCCCTGTTTCCCCTGCTTATAAAGAGGGGGGCGTTCGATTTTCGAATAAAGAAACCCCACGATCTGCCCACGATCTCTCACACGACGCCTTGATCGTAGCGTGCCGTTCGTGGAGGATGTGGTGGGTCGGGGTGAGTTCTGGCGTGACCGGGCGCGTGCCGTGCCTGTTTTGGGCCTGGCCCAACAGCGCTTCGGCACCGTATGTGGCCCAGGGGGCTCTGGCCGGTGTACTAGAGTAGGGTACCCTAGTATCCCGAACTTGTGCCGCAGGCGATTGCAGCCCTCATGGCAGGGCTTACGGGTGACCGCCAAGATCCTCCGTGGTTCCTTTGGAGCCATTCAAGAACAAAGTGTTCAAGCCAAGGAGACGAGGCCCCGGCAAGAGGAGCTTCCCGGGAAGACCACCCAAGGCACCTAGAAGACAAGGCCCCGACAAGAGGCGCTTGCCGGGAAGGCCACCCAAGGCACCTACAAGACAAGGCCCCGGCAAGAGGAGCTTGCCGGGAAGGCCCAATCTTGGCGACAAGCTTCAGGCGGCAAGACAACAACATGACAAAGGCGCTTGTCATGGCAGACCTCTCTATACCTACGCTCCGGCACATCCACTAACGTGTTGCCTGGTACCTTTCGGTAGCGTGGCGAGAGGCTGTGCAGCGGTGATGCGAGGTGGCAAGCAATGACGACAAGTTTGCCATCGTGGCGACGGTGGCGCCCTGACGGTCCCTGTTTGCCTTTATTAGAGGCGACTAGATGGGCATTTAATGCCTTTGTCCCCGCCGTCGAGGTTAGGTATAGTACATCTGTACCTTTGTACAAGTAGGTGTACCAACCACTACTTTTCCATTTGTACCCCGTCTACGTTGCCACGCCGGAGCCCCTTGAGCATATAAAAGGAGGCCCATGCATAGCGTGGAAGGGGTTGGTCGATTAGTTCCCTCCACGCTCGGTCTAGTTAGCAGCTTCGTGTGTCTTTGTAGCACTCAGCGCTCCTGAGCAAGAACGCAATACACCTCACACATGCAGCAGTAGGAGTATTATCTCTCCGGAGAGCTCCGAAGCTGGGTAAACCTCTCGCGTGCTTCGCCTCGATCTGCTCTTCGTGCGACCTCCGCTCCCCGCCGAACCAAAAGGGGCTCGGTCCGCCGGCCCCATAGGTGTTCGTGGGCCGGATCAGCCTGCCCCGACATATTAGTAGACGTCAAGAGATGCCTATGAATTATTCACTTGTTATTGAACCATTTGATGTTTGGGGCTTTGATTATATGTGACCTTTTCCTACCTCTAATGGATATACACATATTTTAGTTGATGTTGATTACGTTACTAAGTGGGTAGAAGCTATTCCAACTAGTAGTGTTGATCATAACACTTCTATTAAAATGCTTAAGGAAGTTATTTTTCGAGGTTTGGAGTCCCTAGATATTTAATGACTGATGGTGGTTCACACTTTATTCATGGTGCTTTTAAGTAAAATGCTTGCTAAATATGGCGTTAATCATAGAATTGCATCTCCTTATCACACACAGTCTAGTGGTCAAGTAGAATTGAGTAATAGAGAGCTCAAATTAATTTTGCAAAAGGCATTAATAGGTCTAGAAAGAATTGGTCCAAGAAACTTGATGATGCATTATGGGCCTATAGAACTGCATATAAGAATCCTATGGGTATGTCTCCGTATAAAATGGTTTATGGAAAAGCATGTCACTTACCTCTCGAACTAGAACATAAGGCATATTGGGCTATTAAAGAGCTCAACTATAATTTCAAACTTGCCGGTGAGAAGAGGTTATTTGATATTAGCTCACTTGATGAATGGAGAACCCAAGCTTATGAAAATGCCAAGTTATTTAAAGAAAAAGTTAAAAGATGGCATGACAAAAGGATACAAAAGCGTGAGTTTAATGTAGGTGATTATGTATTGCTATACAACTCTCGTTTAAGAATTTTTGCAGGAAAACTTCTCTCTAAATGGGAAGGTCCCTACGTTATTGAGGAGGTCTATCGTTCCGGTGCCATAAAAATCAACAACTTCGAAGGCACAAATCCGAAGGTGGTCAACGGTCAAAGAATCAAACATTATATCTTAGGTAATCCCATAAATGTTGAAACCAATGTTATTGAAACCGTAACCCCGGAGGAATACATAAGGGACACTTTCGGACTGTTTGAGACTCGGAAAGGAATAGGTATGTGGTACGGTAAGTAAACCGACTCCAAAACAATTTTTAAGGCAATATTTCTCCGTTTCGGAATATTTAGAAAAATAGAAAAATAAGTGGAAGTCCAGGAAGGACACGAGGCCTTCACGAGGGTGGAGGGCGCCCTACCCCAGGCGCGCCCCCTACCTCGTGAGCACCTTGTGTGCCCTCAGGACTCCGTTTTCTTACTGCGATAGTATTTTGGTCGGTAAAAATTCATTATATATTCTCCCGAAGGTTTTGACTCCCGTATCACGCAATTATCCTCTGTTCTTGTTTCGAGCTGTTTTCTGTCAGGGTTGTCAAGGCCAGGCATCATGTCGTCCCCCTCCTCCGACAATGGTGACAAAGATGCTTGGCTAATGAAGATAGAGCTGAAGAGGGAAGAACCCATGGAGATCAACAAGGATGAAAGGATCAAGGAGGCCACGGAGGACCAAGCTCCGACAGCAGAAGACACCCTCCAACTTGATCACAACTTTCTCACCCCAACTGAAATCGAAGCTTTCAAGATGATTGAGTTAGCTCGTATTCAAAACAAGTATCTCACAAGTGAAAATATTTTGTTGAAGGAGCATATTGTTGCACTCAAGGGCATTATCCGCAAGTTGGGGGACCTCTTACGCTCGATGTGCGACTATCCAACACCTCCACCTTCACCGACCAAGAAGGAGATATAATCACATGGGTATGGGCACTCCCCTTGGCAACTGCCAAGCTTGGGGGAGGTGCCCCGGTATCGTATCACCATCACAACTTCTACCTTTACCGTTTTTCTTAGTTCGATCCTATTAGTAATATCTTGATTTAGTAGAATAAAGTCATGGCATGATCTAATTTTGAAGTTTTGCTTTATGATCCCTCTATGTAATCGAGTCCGTGAGCTATATATATAATAAAGATTAGTGTTGAGTCAAGGGCTTGATTACTTTTCCATGATCTTGGGTGAATAAAAGAAAAAAAAAGAAACAAAGAGTTCATATTGATCTTATTGAAAGTAATGACTTCACATAGAAAGAGTATGATGATTAAAAGTTGTTGGGAGTTGGCAAATATAGCTTTGGTCATCGTTGCAATTAATAGGAAGTAATAAGGAAAGAGAGGTTTCACATATAGATATATTATCATTGACATCTTTTATGATTGGGAGCACTCAATAAAATATGACATGCTAGAGAGTTGATGTTGGACAAGGAACACAACATAATGAGTTATGTTTTCTTGTATCTGAGATAAAGTATGTTGTCATGGATCCTCTAACATGTTGAGCTTGCCTTTCCCTCTCATGCTAGCCAAATTCTCAGCACCAAATAGAGATACTACTTGTGCTTCCAAATACCCTTAAACCAGTTTAGCCATGAGAGTCCACCATATCTACCTATGGATTGAGTAAGATCCTTCAAGTAAGTTGTCATCGGTGCAAAGCAATAAAAATTTCTCTAAATATGCATGACTTATTAGTGCAGAGAAATAAGATTTGTACGAACTTGTTGTGGAAGTAATAAAAGCGACTGACTACATAATAAAGTTCCACATACAAGGGGCAATATAAAGTGACGTTCTTCTGCATTAAGATTTTGTGCGTCCAACCATAAAAGCGCATGGCAACCTCTGCTTCCCTCTGCGAAGGGCCTATCTTTTATTATTATCCTCTACCTTATGCAAGAGTCACGGTGATCTTCACCTTTCCTTTTTCATTTTATCCTTTGGCAAGCTCAACATGTTGGAATGAACATGATATATATATATATATATATATATATATATATATCTAATTGGATGTAGGGGAGCATGAATTGTTATTGTTGACATTACCCTTGAGGTAAAAGGTTGTGGGGCAAAACTATAAGCCCCTATCTTTCTCTGTGTCCGATTAAAACTCCGTAACCACAAGTATTGCGTGAGTGCTAGCAATTATGAAGGACTAAGTGATAGTTGAGTATGTGGACTTGCTTTTAAGCTCTGACATACTCTTTCCGATGTTATGATAAATTGCAATTGCTTCAATGGTGAGGTTATAATTTGTTGGTGCCCAACAAGGTTTACGATTCATACTTTTGCCTTGTGAAAAGATCATCACTTGAACATAAGTAATCATATGACAAATCTATATATGTTGCTTTGTTATGAGTATAATCATGATGCCTTCATGTCCGTATTTTATTTTTATCGACGCCTCTACCTCTAAACATGAGGACATATTTATTGTTATCGGCTTTTAAGCTTGAGGACAAGCGAGGTCTAAGCTTGGGGGAGTTGATACGTCCATTTTGCATCATGATTTTATATCGATATTTATCGCATTATGGGCTGTTATTTCACGTTATGTCACAATACTTATGGCTATTCTCTCTTATTTTATAAGGTTTACATGAAGAGGGAGAATGTCGGTAAATTTGGAATTACGAAATTTGGAAAAGGAGCAAATATTGGAGACCTATTACATGCAACTCCAAAAGTCCACGAAACTCCACGGAATGTCTTAAAATAAATAAAGAAAAATAAATCGCCAAAGATGAAGGCCAGGGGCCCACACCTGCTCACGAGGGTGGGGCGCCCCCAGGCGCGCCCCTACCTCGTGGGCCCCTTGGTGGCTCTCTGATGCCCATCTTCTCCTATATGAAGTCTTTCGATGAGAAAAAAAATCAGAGACAACCTTTCGGGACGAGACTCCGCCGCCACGAGGCGGAACCTTGGCGGAACCAATCTAGGGCTCACGTGGGCTGTTCTGCCGGGGACACTTCCCTCCGGGAGGCGGAAATCATCGTCATCATCATCACCAACGCTCCTCTCATCGGGAGAGGGCAATCTCCATCAACATCTTCACCAGCACCATCTCATCTTCAAACCCTAGTTCATCTCTTGTATCTAATTCTTGTCTCCAAGTCCGGGATTGGTGCTAGTAGGTTGCTAGTAGTGTTGATTACTCCTTGTAGTTGATGCTAGTTGGTTTATTTGGTGGAACATCATATGTTCAGATCCTTTATGCATATTATTACCCCTCTAATTATGAACATGAATATGCTTTGTGAGTATTTACGTTTGTTCCTGAGGACAAGGGAGAAGTCTTGCTATTAGTAGTCATGTGAATTTGGTATTAGATTCGATATTTTGATGAGATGTATGTTGTCTAGCCTCTAGTGGTGTTATGTGAGCGTCGACTACATAACACTTCACCATTATTTGGGCCTAGAGGAAGGCATTGGGAAGTAATAAGTAGATGATGGGTTGCTAGAGTAATGAGAAGCTTAAACCCTAGTTTATGCGTTGCTTAAATGAGGGCTGTTTTGGATCCATATGTTTCATGCTATGGTTAGGTTTACCTTAATACTTTTGTTGTAGTTGCGGATGCTTGCAATAGAGGTTAATAATAAGTGGGATGCTTGTTCAAGTAAGAACATCACCCAAGTACCGGTCCACCCACATATCAAATTATCAAAGTACCGAACGCGAATCATATGAACATGATGAAAACTAGCTTGATGATATTCCCATGTGTCCTCGGGAGCGCTTTTCCTATTATAAGAGTTTGTTCCGGCTTGTCCTTTGCTACAAAAAGGATTGGGCCACCTTGCTGCACCGTGTTAACTTTTGTTACTTGTTGCTCGTTACAATTTACCTCATCACAAAACTATCTGTTACCACTTATTTCAGTACTTGCAGAGAATACCTTGCTGAAAACTGCTTATCATTTCCTTCTGCTCCTCGTTGGGTTCGACACTCTTACTTATCAAAAGGACTACGATAGATCCCCTATACTTGTGGGTCATCAAGTGGTACCCCAAAACCACATGGGTTGCTGCAAAGGAACCCTTAGTGGATCCATCTACCTTGTCTGCCTTCACTTGTGCTAACCAGATTATCATTGATGAATCCTTTGATGCAAACTATAAACTATTTAGGAATCAGAATGGTGAAGTGTTTGCCAGGTATATTGGTACTAACTGCAGGAATGGACCATCTTTGAAGAAGATCTGGGTACCCAAAAGTTGCCTTGTGAATCTTCAGGTGAATGTCATCATGACACCACTAGGGAATAAGACAAACCCCAGACCAAAGGCTTCATATGTTCCAAAGGCATCACATAGACAGAGGACTCAACATAGTCACCCTAACGCCAATGTCTTGTAGGTAAATCATACTCAGACTTATGAGTATGAGCGTGTTTCATCAAACCACTATGTTCATAATACCAAAAACTATTCTGCTTATTCATATGAGTATTATTCACCTCCTGCAAGGCTATTTGCTAGGGCTCCAAAGCCGAAGTTCTTAGATGCCGCACTTAGACTCATTGCTTCGAAGCCACCCCTGAAAATGTGGGTGGTTAACAAAAAATGACTCTCTTTTGCAGGGAAAGGTCTCCAGCCAGAAATCAAAGGAGTCAGATGCTATTGCTGGGGACCTAAAACATCTTGTGGGGCGCAAGATAAAATGCCCAAATGGTCTTACTATGTATTTTGCTCCTGATTTCCTTGACAGTCATCCTATCTACCCTAACCAGACTCTGAACTTTGATAATATGCTTGTCCGTCAAATTTTATGCTTCACATTTCCCTTGGTGAAGCCTATCCCCCTAACTGCACTGTAGGGTACAATACCAAAGGCTTCTGAGTGGATTATGGACAGTGGATGCACTAACCACATGATTTGGTGATCAAGTCTTCTCATGGACTCAACCTTATGTCCATCGACAAGAGTCACATCACATTTCTTGACCTTTGGTAAAAGCAAGGTATTGGGTCTAGGTAGAGTTGCAATCTCAAAGGATCAACACATGGATAAAGTGATGCTTATTGAATCCCTTGGTTTCAACTTAATGTCTGTCTCAATGCTTTGTGATTTGAACATGATTGTGATATTTGGAAAATATCGTTGACTTGTGCTTATGGAGTCTGACAAGTCTCTAGTCTTTGAAGGATATCGAAAGGACGATTTGTACATGGTAGATTTCTCAGTAGGACCACAGCTAGCCGTATGTCTTCTAGCAAAAGCTTCAGAGTGCTGGCTCTAGCATCGGAGGCTAGGGCATGCTGGCATGAGGAACTTGTACACTCTCGCAAAGAAGAAACACGTCGTAGGCATCGAAGGCGTCAAGTTCAAGAAGGATCATCTGTGTGGTGCCTACGAAGCTGGGAAGATGACTAGGGCCAAGCATCCCTCGAAGACAATCATGACAACATCCCAACCCTTCGAGCTGCTTCACATGGACTTATTTGGCCCTACTCACTACTCTACTCTTACTACCTTGCACGCCTATATGGCCGTCATTGTTGATGATTATTCAAGATACACCTGGTTGCATATAATCCTTTACAAGAATGAAGTGCAGGATGTCTTCAGACGATGCGCCAATCGTGCCATGACGAACTATGGCATCAAGATCAAGCACATCAGAAGTGACAACGGCACAGAGTTCAAGAACACAGGCCTCGACACCTATCTTGATACATTGGGCATCACTCATGTGTTCTCTGCTCCAGACACACCTCAACAGAATGGCATCGTGGAGCGCAAGAACAGAACACTCATTGAGATGGCTCGGACGGTGCTTGATGAGTACAAGACTCCAAGGAAGTTCTGGCCTAAAGCCATTGATACTGCATGCCACTTCATCAACCGTGTTTATCTTCACAAGCTTCTAAAGAAGACATCCTATGAGCTTCTAACTGGTAAGAAGCCAAACTTGATTACTTGAGTATTTGGTGCTAGGTGTTGGATCAAGGATCCACATCACACTTCAAAATTTGCACCAAAGCACATGAAGGTTTATGCTTGGTTCTGAAAGGATTCGCACTCCTCTGAGTCTTCAACCTCTTTCACTACAAATTGGTTGAAACTATGGATGTCTTGATTCGATGAGACTAACGGCTCGCAAAGAGAGCACCTGCCAAATGTGCTAGATGAAGTCCCTCCTAGTGAATCGATTAAGCTTATGGGTACTGGAGAAATCATACCTTCAGAGGTATAGGCTGAAGAGGAACTTATCATTTCTGCACCTAATCAACCTGAAGACTCTGCTCAGCCTCAAGCCAATGCTGAAGAAGAAGACAATGATCAGCAAGGGCAAAATCCGCGTGATCTGAAGACTTATTACATTTGAGGACTGTGAATCCTCCAGTCTGTTAGGCGTCGCATTCTGAGCATCCAAGAATCATTGTGGATTGCCAGTAATGAAGCCTGTGAAGGTTTGGAAGTCTACCTTGAAGACTTACCAGAGTGATTGGGCGAGGACTAAGTGTCCTTAGCTCAAGGGGAATAAGGTGAAGACACGGTCTTCTGTGTTGAATCTCAGCCTCCCTAACAAGACGCACAGTTGTCACAGCAACTGGAACTGGTCCAACACATCCTTGGCCTCACCAAGCAACTGGTTCTATCTCTTACCTCTCCTGACTTACAGTTTGTCTTAGTGAAGTCATTGCTTGCTTGCTTGATCTGATTGACTTCACTGTGTGAAGACTGTTGTTGTTTGGATTCATACTATCTTCCATCCTGATCCATTCTACCTAGCTGCTATTATTCTTCGTGCTTTCACTTCATAGCCTACTTGACTATGGCATGTCTAGTGTAGTCTACCTTCCGCTGCATATCAATAGGTTCATTGCTATTGTTTGTCCTCAAAACTCCCATGTTTTGAAGACTTACATAAAAATCGCCTATTCACCCCCCTCTAGTCGATAACTAGCACTTTACAATCATTTTATAATCACTGTCGGCGTATTGGGAACGGGGGTCCCCAGACTTGCCTGCCTGCGGCCCGCGGCGTGGCTTTGCTAACCAGCCCATACGGCCCATCTTCATCAACACGACATTCAAGACCCTCGCGAGGGGCCAAGCCTCGCGAGGCGGACGACGCAAGACCTCCTCAGGAGCGGCCTCGCCGGGCAGGCTCGCGAGGGGCAGAGAGATCAAGGCAAGGCAAACCTCGCAAGGTTCTCGTGACGTGAGCCATGACGATCGAGACCAGGCGGGCGCCAGGCGAGCGCTAGTGCGTGCAGCGTCCTTGTTTCCTCTTATGTGCTAAGGAGGAAAGCGCAGGCGCGGAGTACCGAGGCATCAAGCAAAGGTTTCCATATCAGTGCAACGAGACCAAGACCAGCAGGACGGCAAGACAGAAGTCACCATGGAGCCCAAGGCGGCATCACCACCAGAGCCTTTTGCAGGCGAAGACTACTTTTATCAGGATAAGCTGTACTAGCTGTCCCCTTTCAAATTGGCCGTTGTTGGCTCCCTTCCCGCTCGATATTTGGGGAGAGGACCAGGGCCTCTATGAATAGGACTAGCCACCACAGTAGAAGGCAATTGAGCCTGAGCTGATCTAATCCACACACACACAAGTTCGCCCAACACAAGAACACCTCAACCTTAGGAGGCTGTTCTTCCCCTTGTACTGTTCGTCATCAGCCCAAGAGGCAATCCACCACCACCACACTGGAGTAGGGTATTACACCACAGTGGTAGCCCAAACCAGTATAAATCTTGTGTCCCTTGTGTTATGAGTTCGTCGAGTTAGTCCGTGAGATCTTAGCAAAACTAGGACGTGGATCGGTAGGGGGGAAATCTTCGTGCGCACCCCAGTGTTCGAACCTTGAGGGTTTTGCCAGAACCCGAGATCCGACATTTGGCGCGCCAGGTAGGGGTGCGCCGTAGCCTTCCCTCCGCCAAACTACGCTCCGCCACCACCGCGCTCCGCCCTCATGGCAGGCGCCTCGCTACCGGCGCTGACTACGGGGACAGGGGGCTCCGAGCCCTGGCCCCCGCCTTGCGGCAGGTGCAGTGGCCACCCAAGCTCAAGCCGGAGATGCCGCCGCGCTACGACGGCTCGGCGGACCCGTCGGCTTTCCTACTGGCATACGAGGAGGCCGTCCTTGAGGCTGGGGGCGACGACAAGGTCATGGCCAACTGGTTTCCCATGGCCCTCACCAGCGCGCCGCGCGCCTGGCTGCTCAACCTCCCCGGATCCGCAGTGGCATCTTGGGAGGAGTTGTGCGACCTCTTCACTGCGCTACGCGGCACCGGTGCACCACGCGGTCGCGCTCCTTCAGATCGCCATGTCAATCCATTCCTTCGCCAGATCGACGCCGCTTCCAAGCGCTCGGGGGCTCCGCCGGGCTGGGCCGCGCCTGAAGCCGACCTCACCTTCGACTCAGAAGACCACCCCGTCACCCCCGCTGGCTCAGGTATGCTCCCGATGCTGTGCACACCCACCATTTGCAACGTGGCTGTCACCAAGTCCCTCATCGACGGCGGCGCCGGCCTCAACATGCTCTCCGTGGAGGCTTTCAGCCTTCTTCACGTACCGCTCGAGTTGCTCAGCCTCAGCAAGCCTTTCTCAGGAGTTGGTGGCGGCACCGCCACTCCCTGGGGCAGATCCGCCTCCCCGTCACCTTCGGCACGCGCGACAACTACCGCACCGAGCTGGTTGACTTCGACATCGCCCGCATCGGCCTCCCGTACAACACCATCCTCGGGTACCCGGCTCTGGCCCAGTTCATGGCAGCAACCCACACGACATACAACCTCATGAAGATACCTGGAAGCAAGGGTGTCCTGACTATCAAGGGGGACACCATGGAGGCCGTGGCGGCGCTCAAGCTTGCCTTCAAGACTATCGCGGCGGCACAGCCCGGCGGCACGGGCGCCTCCGAGGCCGAGGGGGCCGCACCAACCAAGAAGAAGCAGTTGTTCACCCAAGACAAGGCAGAAACCAAGCAGGTGCCGGTCGATGAAGACAGATCCTCGGGAGCCACCTTTACCATGGTGCCGACCTCGACCCGAGCCAAGTGGAGGCATTGGTGAAGTTCTTGCGCGCAAACAAGGAGATATTCGCATGGGAGCCCAAGCAGCTGGTGGGGTCCCGAGAGAAGTGATTCAACATCACTTAAGGGTGTGCCCCAATGTGCGCCCAATGAAGCAGCGGGCGAGGCGACAGTCCGCGGAGAAGCTGTCCTTCATCGTCCAAGAGACCCGCAAGCTAGAGGCTGCGGGTGCCATTCGTGAGGTTCGGTACCCCGAATGGCTGGCGCACCCCGTCGTTGTGCTGAAGAAAGGTGGGAAGGAGCGAATGTGCGTCAACTTCACCAACCTCAACAAGGCCTGCCCCCAAGATCCGTTCCCGCTCCCACGCATCGACCAGATCATTGACTCCACCGCCGAGTGCGACCTACTGTACTTCCTGGATGCATTCTCAGGATATCACCACATCAAGATGGCGGTAGAAGATGTAGAGAAGACAGCCTTCCTGACCCCATGCGGGGTGTAATGCTACACTTGCATGCCTTTCGGACTGCGTAACGCGGGCGCAACTTTTCAGCGGATGATGCACATCGCCTTAGGGCAACAGCTCCGGAGGAACGCGGAGGCCTACATCAACGACATTGTGGTGAAATCTTAGGAGGCGAGAACATTGATCCAGGATCTGGAGGAGACCTTCGCGAGTCTACGCCAGGTGAACCTGCGACTTAACCCGGAGAAGTGCGTGTTTTGTGTCCCTTCCGGCAAGCTGCTAGGTTTCCTCGTATCCCACAAAGGGATTGAGGCGAACCCAGAAAAGATCAAGGCCATTGAAGACATGAGCCCACCTCAGACCCTCAAGGAAATGCAGAAGCTGGCTGGTCGGGTGACTGTATTGGGGCGCTTCATCTCCAAGCTAGGAGAGCGCGCCCTACCCTTCTTCAAGTTGGTGAAGAAGAAGGGCCCATTCGAGTGGACCCCGGAGGCCGACCGAGCTTTTCAAGACCTCAAGAGATACCTGACCAGCCCTCCAGTGATGGTGGTGCTGCGACCTCTCGAGCCCCTAGTGCTTTATCTTGCCGCCACTCCGTACTCAGCCAGCGCAGCTCTAGTGGCGGTTCGGAAGAACACCAAGCCAAAGGCGCGTTACGACGAGCCAAGCCACCAGCCGGGCTGACGCAAGATTGGGAGACACCGCAAGAGCCGTATCAGCATCGACAGAGGACCAAGCTCGGCATGACGATGTTGTCGCGGTCCTGGCAAGCGGTCAAGCATCGGAGGTTCCACCACCTCGCGAGACACCCCAACTTCCGTAGGACACAAGCCTCACCAACATGCCGGTTCTCGTCGAGCACCCGGCATATTTCGTCAGCACGGTGTTGCGGGATGCAAGGGCATGATATCCCATGCCCAAGAAGCTCTTGCTCGTGCTCTTGGTGGCCTCACAGAAGTTGCAACACTACTTCCAGGGCCACCCCATCAAAGTCGTCTCGGCCCACCCATTGGAGAGATTGCTCAGGAGCCCCAACTCTGCTGGAAGGGTCGCTGAGTGGAACATCGAGCTGCAGGCATTCCAGTTGGAGTTCAGCACCACCAGGGTCATCAAGGGAGCCGCCCTCGCTGATTTCATGGCAGAATGGACAGATGCCCCGACGCTGGAAGTAGGCGAGGACCAGTCCACCTCGCCGGGAAGTGAGGCGCCTGACGGCTGGGTCATGTATTTCGATGGGGCCTTCGGGCACCAGGGCGCGGGGGCTGGAACAGTACTCGTCTTGCCCACTCGGGACAAGCTCTACTACGCTGTATAGCTATGCTTTCAGCAGGGCGAGAAGGTCTCCAACAACATTGTAGAATACGAAGGCCTAATAGCTGGCCTGAAAGCTGCGGCAGCCCTGGGGGTGAAGCACCTCAACGTCAGATGCGATTCACAGCTTCTCATCAACTTCTCCAACAAGGTATATGAGCCGAAGGACGAGCACATGGAGGCATACCTCGCAGAAGTGCGCAAGACGGAGAAGAAGTTCCTGGGCTTGGAGTTGCAGCATGTGCCCCGTGGCACCAACAAGGAAGCTGACGACATCGCCAAGAGGGCATCCAAGCGGCAGCCCCAAGAGCCTGGCGTCTTCGTGGAGCGGCTCTTCAAGCCATCAGCAACGCCACCACTTTCAAGGACAACTCAGCCTCGGGAGGATCTCCCGCAGCCGCCTGCCACAGGAGCCCCAGCCTGTGGCCCGACTTCGGGAGCGCGCCTGCTCTTGGCGCTTGAGCCCCAGGAGGGATGCTGGACCAAGGAGTTCAAGGAATACCTGATGCAAGGGACGCTGCCAGAGAAGGAGGAGGACGTGGAGTGTGGGCCCGGCAAGCCACGGTATACTGCATCCGGGACTGTGAGTTATACAGGAAGCGACCAAATGACGTTCATTGCGTTGCATCTCCAGAGACCAGGGGAAGGAGTTGCTATCCGACATACACGATGGGGACTGTGGGCACCACTCATCGTCACGAACCCTTGTCGGGAAGGCATTCGGCAGCGGATTCTACTGGCCCACAACGCTCAACGATGCAGCCGAGTTGGTGAAGTTCTGTGACGCCTGCCAGTTCCACGCCAAGCAGATCCATCAGCCAGCTCAGGGCCTCCAGACTATCCCACTCACTTGGCCGTTCGCGATGCAGGGGCTGGATATCTTGGGCCCATTTCCTCGGCGCCGAGGCTACCGCTACCTCTACGTCGCCATCGACAAGTTTACCAAGTGGGCACAAGTGGAAGCCGTCCGCACCATCCCAGCTGGTTCCGCGGTCAAGTTCATCAAGTGTCTCGTGAGCCGTTTCGGGGTCCCCAACCGCATCATCACTCATAACGGCTCGTAGTTCACTAGTAATATCTTCAAAACATACTGTGCTAACCTTGGAATGCAGATCTACTACGCTTCGGTGGCACATCCCAGGAGCAATGGTCAGGCCGAACGCGCCAACACAGAGGTCCTGAGGGGCCTCAAGACCAGGACTTTCAAGAAGAAGCTCGAGGCCTGCGGCAAGGGCTGGTACGACGAGCTCCAGTTCGTGTTGTGGTCTATCCGCACCACCGCCACCAAGACAACGGGCGAGACCCCATTCTTCCTTGTCTACTGAGAAGAAGCTGCCCTCCCTCACGAGGTCAGGCATCGCTCCGCACGGGTCCTGGTGTTTGATGAAACGCAACAGGACGCCACGCGGGGGATGGACCTCGTGTTGGGGGAGGAACGCCGCCGCGAAGCCGCACTACGGGCGGCAACGTACCAGCAGGCGCTGCGGCGATGCCACTGCCGCAACATCTGCTCCAGGACGCTCGAGGTGGGTGACCTCGTCCTGAGGCGGGTCCTCTCCAGGTAAGGGCTACATAGGCTCTCACCCATGTGGGAGGGCCCGTTCAAGGTCGTCCATGTCTCCAGGCCTGGTGCCGCGTGCCTGGAGACACAGGACGGGGTACCCATCCAGAACGCCTGGAACATCCAGCACCTCCGGAAGTTCTACCCATGAAGAAAGGCCTAGTGCCCGTGAAGAAGGCCCAATGCCTGTGAAGATCGCCGCCCGTGACACTTTCACGTAATAACAAGTGGGGATGTACACGCCCCGAAGTCTTAGGAGTGCCGCACTCGGGCCTCAGGGGCTCCCTCCCACATTCAAGTGGTAGCACTTAGGTCCGCGCTGGTGAGAAGACTTTAAGGCTAGACTAGGTGCGGGACGCGGCTTTTCATTTGCTTTCCGTAGTTGGCTCACCTCCTTTTAATTGAAAGTTTGCTTCTGGAGTTCCTTGCTGGTTTGGTTTCGTCGCTCTTTGCTGCTGTTTCCAGTTCCAATTTAGCCTGTTTTCTCTCTCTCGCATACCTCGCGAGGGGGCTAGGCGGGCGCCCTCGCGAGCCTTTTCCTCTCCTCTGCCCTTCGTCTGATTTTTCACGAGGCATCCTCATTCGAGCCAACAAGCTAGCACACCTCTCCTGATCCGTGACCCTCGGGTATCGTGACACAAAGCGTTGGGTCTAGACTCGGGTGAACGATAAGCCTCCTGGCGACGCTCCTAACAAGTTTTTCGCAGTTCCCTAGCACCCGCCAAGTCAAGAAAGGCCTCCGCAGGCACCAGGAAGCAAGTCCCTCGCGAGGAGGAGGCTACCCCAAGCGTGCCAAGCTAAGTTACCTCTACACAAAATAAAGGCACATCACGGAAACAACAAACATAGCATAATGATTGGGAAATCATAGTTCGATACACGCCCTCCGAGGCCCATACTGGTTTCTTCTTGATGCAGAAAGGAAACAAAGAACAAAATAAAGCGGCGCCTGCCCCTATGGCGATCCATGGAGGCGGGCTCCAGGAACCGTCCCGAGCTCAGCCAGACCCCTCCTCGCGCTTCATGGAGGCGCGGCGACGAGACGATCCGCTACCACCTTCGAAGCGGGCGCAGCGGCTGGTCGTAGCCACCACTACTGGAGCTGTCATCGGGAGAAGAGCCGCCGTAGCTGGACGAGACGTGGTCAGCACCAAGGGCGGGTTCGCCCTCGTCCTCGTCTCGACCATCACCAAGGCCGAGCACCTCCTCGCCGTCGTTCACCTCGGGGCAGCACCCGGCGCGGAGACCATCTTCCCCAAACACCCTCGCGTAGAGGGTCGCATCACCGTCGTACCTGAAATGGAGAGTACACCGCCTGCCCAGGCCGCGCACACGGGCAAACGTCTGCCAGCCGCGGGCCATAGCTATGTTGCCCGCAGCGGAGACCTCGACCACAACCCAAGAAGCTCTGCTGCAGCAACCGTCCGCCTGCAGCCAGAGCCCGCCTGGACCGGAGGCCGGCAGCTCGCCGGCAAAGAAGCGCGGGAGCTGAAGCCAGTTGCCGGCCGGGTTCTCCGACCAGACGACGAACTCCGGCAACACCTCCGCTGAATGGAAGCGCGGCCGGGGAGGCTATGCAACCATGGCGCGTCTCCCTTCGTCACCAGGGCTTCCACGACTGGAACAACCCCTGTCACGCGCAGCGGCGCCACCGCGGGGGGCTGCGGTGGGGGTCGTGGTCTGCTTACGGGGACGGCCGCGTCCACGCTTGGGCGCTGGGGAGCTGGGCCCCTCGCTGATGCGGAGCATCCCATGATCATCCCCATGGACCTTCCATCGTCTCATCAAGAGCCAAGAGGACGTATGACACGAGCACGAGCTAGAGCTCTCGAGAACGAGATGACTTCCTTCCTTAGTGATATCACATATGATCCACTCGAGACATGGCTACTACCTAAGTCCGATATGCTATGCATGATCAGGTGTCAAGAGGACCCTCACGAAGAGGCACGTGAAGACGGACAAGCCGCCAAGTCCATGGATGAAGAGAACCAACGGAAACGGGCAAGTTCACCTTCCAGGCCCCGGACATCCGGCCAAGGCCCCGGACATCCAGCCCCTGGAGCGACCACACCAGCAGGAGCCCTGCTGCCCACGTCTACAGGGCCCGGACATCCGGCGTCTAGCCCGGACATCCGGCCCCAGCCCGGACATCCGGCCAGAAGCCCGGAAATCCGGCGCCACACACCCGAATCGACAGTATCTGCCGTCAACAGCCCGGACATCCGGCCACCAGCCCGGACATCCGGCGCCTCCTGAAGCCCCGGACATCTGGCCCGACGCCCGGACATCCGGCTCCGCCTGTCTATGCACAGTGAAGGGTCGAGGCCCATGTACCCTTTCGTCCCCCTAGACTATATATACTCCTTCTCCTCCATCTTTTTAGGGCTAGCATTGGTTTAGCTCATTTGTGAGATAGAGCCATTGCTCATCAATTACGGATCTACTCCGCGAGAGAGACCACGACCCCTCTACGGAGAAGATCCACCTGGGATTCAAGACCTCCTTTACGTAGAAGACCATCATCAAGACCTCCTTCTAGGAGAAGAACCGGTTACCTTTGTATCGTCCTTTGTTGACTTTGAATCATGTATCTCTCTTTGTGTTCTTGGATCTAGCGCATTTGTAATCGTATCTTGTTGGTTTGAGTGATTCTCTTGTGTTTCTCCTCGTTTTCCCCTCGTGTTCTTCGTATTCCTCGTTGGGATCCGCTCCTTTCGTGAAAGATCGGGCCAATAGTGTTCCACCCTACATCATCTTGGTATCATGAGGCACGTTGATCACGATTTCGGAGCCCCCTCTCTTTGTTTTCTAGCTTGATTTTGTTGTTTTTCGTCCTAATCCGAAAATTCCCCACAAAAATAGCCCCAAATTGTTTTTTGTGATTTGTTGGTGTGATGAAGTTTTGTTGGATTTGATCTGCGGATTTCGTGTGTTGCAGGTAGATCTAGAATTCCCCCACCTTTTCCCAATTTCCATCCACAATTTTGTTCAAATTTTTCCCCGGATTTGACCTCTCCACGCGGTGTTCTCCGAGTTCGTCCACGGATCCAGAGCCCGGACATCCGGCCCGACCGCCCGGACATCCGGCTTCCAGCCCGAACATCCGGCCCCTGGCAGCAGCCACTTCCATCTACCACTCCGTTTCCCGCCTAACTCTCGCCAAATTTTGCCCGGTGCCCACAATCACTTCCGCATACCACCACCACTTCCGCATAGCTCCACCTACGCTTACCCGCTACCACTCCGATAATTCTGACGTTTTGGTATTGGAGAATTTGAGTTAACCCTGTCCTTTTGTGTTTCGGCTATCTAGGTACGGTTCGACATCGACATCACTACCGCTCATCTTCGCCACGGACTACTACGACCGACTACACCATTGTGGTATCATCTTGGTATCGTGATATCATCATACACTCGCGCAATTGCATTGATTACCCCATAGCCCTACTTTTGCGTAGCTTACCCATTGAGACTAGCCTTTGAGTATTGCCGGCAACGTGACTTGTGCACATTAGTGATCATACTTTCCATAGCATACATACCATATCATCGTGGTGCATATCTTGGAATCTTCTCTTGTGTCACAAAGTGGCCATCGCACTCAATTGCTATCTTGGTTCGTGAAACATTGCATGAGAAAAGAGCTCAAACAACAAAGAGTCAAACAAGCTTTTAAGAAGAAGAGGAAAGATAAGCAAAGAGCTTATAAGCAAGAACCATAGCATCATACAACATTAAAATTGTCATACTCGATCATCTTGGATCAACGCATAGGAACATCATACATATAGCATACTCAGGATAGAAGTCGTTGCATTTTTGCTTAGTAGGTTGTGCACAAGTTCGTGTCCGCCTATTGTGCAATCGTGCTACCGTCTCTCTAGTGTTGTGCAACAAGAGCATCTTGGTGGATTCCACATTTTGGCTCACCCTTGGTTGCACAACCCCACATTATCTATTTGCGTGTGTGTTTCCGTGTACCATATCTTGCTATTGGTCTACTTGTTGCATTTGCAAATTTGTGAATCTTTTCCAACATTATTGAGTCTCACTTACAATTGCATCAAAATTTTGTGCCTCCTTCCTAACCAAGCTCCACCATAAGCTTTTACTTGTGTAGGTGTGAGAATCTGACAAGAATTGGTACCAATTGTGCTATTTCCTTGTTACACATTGAGTGATCGTTGATCCATCTTCAACATCGGTCAAGGTACATTTGGTATTGGTTCTTCTCTTTCTCCCACTCACATATTTTGTTGGAATGATGGATAGGCCAACCACTTCTACCAATCCACTCTTCTTGGAGCAAGACGACGACATGTCATCCTATTTCACCAAGAGCCACCTCTTCGGTGCATAACGAGCTTTGCATCAAGAGAAACAAGCAATGAGCGACCGCATCGACAACCTCGCCACCGACTTGCGCCTCTCCGAGCAACGTACAAGGAACTACTTCGACAACAAGCTCGACAAACACAAGCACGAGAATGAAGCAAGAATGGATGAGATTCGTGCCTTGTTAGTAAACTGCTCTTCTACCACTTCGTCCTACTCAAGAAGGAGCCGCTCGCGTCGACACTCTGACGACACTATCTCCGGCTCAAGTACCCTGACTTCGAACACTCTTTATCGTGCCGCGCGTCAAGATCGTCATGCCAACCGCAATCCGCTACACGACACCGACTCTCGAGAGCACCAACAACATCAACTCAAGAGGCATTCGTGCAAGCACAAGAACGACAACGGCAACGACAACAACAACAAGAGGAGCAAGCGCGACAATACCAAGAAGCACAAGAAGTCGAGGCACAATGTCACGAACAAGAACTACGTGAAGCTTGAGCACTCGAAGCACAACAAGCCCTCCGAGATTCAAGTAGAGCCGTCACCACGCGCAACCGGCAAGCTCGTGAACAAGAAGAAGCTCTTCGTGATGAAGTCCAAGAACGCATCTATGAAGCACGGGCACATCGTCAAGCTCCTCAAGGTCCTCGTCAAGCTCGACAAGCTCCACCACAACCTCGACAAATTCCTCCTCAGGCTCAACGAGTACCCCAGGCTCACCAAGCACATGATGACTATGAAGAGCCACCCCGACAAGAACAACATGAGGTTGACAACCCTCCTCGCCAAGAGCAACATGAGGTTGACAATCCTACACGTCAAGGGCGTCATCATCCCCGTCCCCAACACAATGAAGAGCAACGATACGGCAAGCTAAAGTTCACCATGCCCAAGTTCAATGGAAGCAATGACCCCGAAGAGTACCTATCATGGGCATTGAAGGTTGACAAAATTTTCCGGTTGCACAACTATGAAGAAGAGAAGAAGATCGCAATGGCATCCCTTGAGTTCCAAGATTACGTCCTCATTTGGTGGGAACAAGTGGTTGAGCGACGAGAGGCAAGAGGTGAACCACCCATCACCACTTGGGCACAAATGAAGGATGTCACGAGAGCACGATTCGTGCCAAACTACTACAACCGCGACCTCTTCAAGAAACTCCAACAACTCAAGCAAGGAACCAAGAGCGTTGAAGAGTACTACAAAGAAATGGAGATTGCCATGATATGAGCCAATGTCAAAGAAGATGATGAGCAAACTATGGCACATTTCTTGAATGGACTCAACCACCCTATCAAGAAGATTGCTGACTTCCAACCATACATGAACCTCATCGAGCTAGTGCATCAAGCTACCAAAGCGGAATGTCAAGTACAAGACGACTTCAAGTATGCCAAGTTCTCATCCAAGTCCTATGGCCTCTCCAACAATCAAGCTTCGGCGACTCCAACACCTTCAACCTCAACCAAGCCATCTGCAAGCAACGACGACAAGTCAAGTTACAATAAAACTTCGACAAGCTCAAGCCGTCCTCCTACTACAAACAACTTCAAGCCGAAAGCTTCATCATCATCTACTCCAACCGATGAGACCATCAAGACAAGTTCCATCAAATGTTTCACATGCGGAGGCCGAGGCCACAAGTCCTTCGAGTGCACAAACACGCGCACCATGATCATCAATGACGATGGAACCTATGACTCAATGAGTGAAGGAGAAATGGAAGCCCTTGAGCAAGTGGCCATGCACCGACAAGTGAACAACTTTGACGAAGATGATAAAGTCTTTTGTGATGAAGATTCAAGTCCCGCTCTTGATGGCTCCAAGGTCTTGACTCTTCAACATCAACAAGACGAAGATCAAAGATGCCATATCTTCCATACAAAGGCCGGCATCAATGGATGGTCCGTCAAGGTCATCATCGATGGAGGTAGTTGCCATAACTTAGCAAGTGAAGAACTATGCTCCAAACTCCAACTGGTCAAGATGAAGCACCCGCACCCCTACAAGGTTCAATTGCTAAACGACACCAGCACCATCCAAGTCGAGCATAGGGTACAAGTCTCTTTCAAGATCGGCGCCTATGAAGACACTTTGGAGTGTGATGTCCTTCCGATGACCGTGTGCCACCTCCTCCTTGGGCGACCATGGCAATTTGACCGAGGTGTCACCCATAACGGGTGCACAAACCACTATAGCTTCAAGATGAAAGGGAAGGAGTTTGTGCTACGACCTATGTCTCAAAGCCAAGTGCTCGCCGACGAGCAAGCCACCCATCGTGGAGAGCCTAGTGAGAGAGTGAACCACCATAAAGAAAGTGAGCGCCACAAGCCCAAATTGAGCGACTCCTCGTCAAGAGAGAAAAACCTAGTCCTATTTGCCAACAAACATGAGATGAGAGAAGTGTGTGAGAACCCATCAAGTGTCCTACACTATGTCCTATTGTGCAAGGACGAGGCAGCAAAAACTAACACCTCTCACAATCTACCTTTGGTGTTATCTTCTCTATTGCAGGAATTTCAAGATGTTTTCCCCGACGAGCTACCTTCGGGTCTACCTCCACTACGAGGCATTGAGCACCGGATCGATCTCATCCCCGGAGCGCCGCTTCCAAACAAAGCTCCCTACCGCGTCAACCCCGAAGAAACCAAAGAAATACAAAGGCAAGTACAGCATCTCATAGATCATGGGCATGTGCGTGAAAGTTTGAGTCCTTGTGCCGTACCGGTCATTCTTGTGCCCAAAAGAGACGGTAGCTTTCGCATGTGCTCCGATTGTAGACCTATCAATGCAATCAACGTTCGCTATAGGTACCCCATTCCACGCCTTGATGATATGCTTGATGAACTTAGCGGTGCCACTATTTTTTCCAAAATTGATCTTAAAAGTGGTTACTATCAAATCCGCATACAAGAGGGTGATGAATGGAAAACCACTTTCAAAACAAAGTTTGGTCTCTATGAGTGGTTAGTCATGCCTATGGGTTTATCGGAAGCACCCGGTACTTTCATGCGTCTTATGCATTACGTGTTTCGCCCTTACATTGGCGAATTTGTTGTTGTTTACTTCGATGATATCTTTGTGTTTAGCAAACCTCTCAAAGAGCATGTCACCCACCTTCGAACCGTGCTACAAACTCTTCGAAAAGAACAACTTTATGCTAATATGGAAAAATGCCTCTTTGGTGTTGATAAGCTTGTTTTCTTGGGATTTGTAGTATCTTCTAAGGGTGTTCATGTTGATGAATCTAAGATCAATGCTATTAAAACTTGGCCCCAACCAACCAATTTGCAACAAGTGCGTAGTTTTCTTGGTTTAGCCGGTTACTACCATAGATTTGTGAAGGATTTTAGCACCATTGCTTCACCTTTGCATGCTTTGAGTAAGAAAAATGCACCGTTTGTTTGGGGAACATCCCAAGACATCGCTTTCAATGAGCTTAGAAATTTGCTTAATCATGCTCCCATGCTTGCATTACCCAACTTTGAAAAACCTTTTGAAGGTCATTGCGATGCTAGTGGTAATGGCATAGGAGGTGTGTTAACGCAAGAGAAGCGCCCCATTGCATACTTTAGTGAGAAACTTTCCGGAGCACAACTAAATTATCTCATCTATGATAAAGAGCTATATGCTTTAGTGCGATTTTTGCATGAATGGGAACATTACCTTCGCCCTCATGAGTTCATCATCCACACCGACCATGAAACGCTTAAATACCTTAAGGGTCAAACTAAGTTGAACAAGCGTCATGCTATGTGGAGTGAATTTATTGAGTCATTTCCTTATGTCATCAAGTACATTAAAGGTAAGGAAAATATTTTGGCGGATGCGCTTTCCCGTATATGCATGCTTGTTACTCAACTTGAATTGAATGTCATTGGTTTTGAGCACCTAAAAGACTTGTATGAGCATGATCCTACATTTGCTATTCCTTATGCCAAGTGTTTGACGCATACTTCTTGGAATTGATACTACATCAAAGATGGATATGTTATGAGAGCTAACAAACTTTGCATCCCCGAGTCCTCTCTTCGCTTGTTGCTTTTGCAGGAATCTCATGGAGGCGGACTCATGGGACACTTTGGACGCGACAAGACATTTGCTACGCTCTCCAAGAACTACTTTTGGCCCAAGATGTTTCGCGACGTCAATCGTTTCACCAACCGATGCTCTACATGTCGCATAGCTAAGTCTAAAGCCCAATCTCATGGCCTTTACATACCACTTCCAATTCCATATCAACCATGGGAAGATATTAGCATGGATTTGTGCTTGGTTTGCCTAGAACTCGAAATGGCAAGGATTCCGTTTTTGTTGTTGTGGACCGATTCTCCAAAATGGCTCATTTCATTCCTTGCAACAAGATAGACGATGCTTCACATGTTGCAAATTTGTTTCGTAGGGAAATATTACGCCTTCATGGAGTGCCAAAGACGATTGTCTCGGATAGCGACGTCAAGTTCTTGAGTTACTTTTGGAAGACCTTGTGCGCCAAGCTCGGAATCAAGCTCTTGTTCTCTTCGGCATACCATCCACAAACTGATGGCCAAACGGAGGTGACGAACCGCACGCTCTCCACTCTACTACGCGTGCTGATAAAGAAGAACATCAAGGAGTGGGAGGAGTGCCTATCCATCGCCGAGTACGCCTACAACCGAGCAAGACATTCGACTCCCCCTTCGAGGTCGTCTATGGCTTCAACCCACAGTCACCATTGGAGATTCTACCTCTACCGCTACAAGAGCGCACAAACATGGACGCGAAAGTGCCGAGTCAACTTCCTCAAGAAGATGCATGAAGATACAAGGAGCACCATCGAGCGCCAAGTACAACGACTCGCGACCAAGCTCAACGTCAACAAGCAACCCATGATGTTCAATGTTGGAGATCTAGTGTGGCTACACCTTCGCAAGGATCGCTTCCCCAATGAACGCAAGTCCAAGCTACTACCCCTAGCAGATGGACCCTTCAAAGTGCTTGCACGCTAGAACAACAACGCATACAAGAACGACATCCCACGCGAAAAGTACTCCGTGAGCGACATCTTCAACATCAAAGATCTCTCCCCGTTCCATGGTGATGAGGATTTTGATCCGAGGTCGGGTCTTTCCCAAGGGAGGGGAGATGATGCGGAGCATCCCATGATCATCCCCATGGACCTACCATCGTCTCATCAAGAGCCAAGAGGACCTATGACACGAGCACGAGCTAGAGCTCTCGAGAACGAGGTGACTTCCTTCCTTGGTGATATCACATATGATCCACTCGAGACATGGCTACTACCTAAGTCCGACATGCTATGCATGATCAGGTGTCAAGAGGACCCTCACGAAGATGCACGTGAAGACGGACAAGCCGCCAAGTCCATGGATGAAGAGAACCAACGAAAACGGGCAAGTTCACCTTCCAGGCCCCGAACATCCGGCCAAGGCCCCGGACATCCGGCCCCTGGAGCGACCACACCAGTAGGAGCCCTGCCGCCCACGTCTACAGGCCCCAGACATCTGGCGTCCAGCCCGGACATCTGGCCCCAGCCCGGACATCTGGCCAAAAGCCCGGAAATCCGGCGCCACACACCCGAATTGACATGATATGCCGCCAACAGCCCGGACATCCGGCCGCCAGCCCGGACATCCGGCGCCTCCTGAAGCCCCGGACGTCCGGCCCGACACCCGGACATCCGGCTCCGCCTGTCTACGCACAGTAAAGGGCCGAGGCCCATGTACCCTTTCGTACCCCTAGACTATATATACTCCTTCTCCTCCATCTTTCTAGGGTTAGCATTGGTTTAGCTCATTTGTGAGATAGAGCATTGCTCATCCATTACGGATCTACTCCACGAGAGAGACCGCGGCCCCTCTACGGAGAAGATCCACCTTGGATTCAAAACCTCCTTTACGGAGAAGACCATCATCAAGACCTCCTTCTAGGAGAAGAATCGGTTACCTTTGTATCGTCCTTTGTTGACTTTGAATCATGTATCTCTCTTTGTGTTCTTGGATCTAGCGCATGTGTAATCGAATCTTGTTGGTTTGAGTGATTCTCTTGTGTTTCTCCTCATTTTCCCCTCGTGTTCTTCGTATTCCTCGTTGGGATCTGCTCCTTTCGTGAAAGATCGGGCCAATAGGGTTCCACCCTACATCACTCGCGAGGGGCCTTTCCCTTCTCTTCGGCAGAGAACCTCTTCGACGGCGTCATCGGAGTCGGCGGTGGGGCGGAAGAAGAAGCAAGCGGAATGGGAAGAAATGGGTGACGGGGGCTCTGACCCTCCTCCTCATTTATAGAAGGAGAAGGCCAACCAGCGCCCCCCATGATCACAAGTAATGATGGTTTTCCTTGCATGTCGCAGGGACTTGTCAAGTCGGCAGTTGCCGAGGCAGCGTGGGGAAGCGTAGACACCCACGTCAATCAACCGCCACGCGTCGACCAAGGCCGTAGGCTATTGGGGCCCGCGGCGCTCCGTACTTACCTTTGGCTTCGCCTCGAAGCCAAGCCCCAGCGCAGCTTGGGCCCAGGGGCTACTGTCGGTGTACTGGGAACGGGGGTCCCCAGACTTTCCTGCCTGCGGCCCGCAGCGTGGCTTTGCTAGCAGGCCCGTACGGCCCATCTTCATCAACAAGGCATTCAAGACCCTCGCGAGGGGCCAAGCCTCATGGCCAGACGATGCAAGACCTCCTCAGGAGCGGCCTCGCCAGGCAGGCTCGCGAGGGGCGGAGAGATCAAGGCAAGGCAAACCTCGCGAGGTTCTCGTGACGTGAGCCATGACGATTGAGACCAGGCGGGCACCAATGCGCGCAGTGTCTGCGGCCCGCAGCGTGGCTTTGCTAGCAGGCCCGTACGGCCCATCTTCATCAACAAGGCATTCAAGACCCTCGCGAGGGGCCAAGCCTCGCGAGGCGGAAGATGCAAGACCTCCTCAGGAGCGGCCTCGCCGGGCAGGCTCGCGAGGGGCAGAGAGATCAAGGCAAGGCAAACCTCGCAAGGTTCTCGTGACGTGAGCCATGACGATCGAGACCAGGCGGGCGCCAGGCGAGCGCTAGTGCGTGCAGCGTCCTTGTTTCCTCTTATGTGCTAAGGAGGAAAGCGCAGGCGCGGAGTACCGAGGCATCAAGCATAGGTTTCCATATCAGTGCAACGAGACCAAGACTAGCAGGACGGCAAGACGGAGGTCACCGTGGAGCCCAAGGCGGCGTCACCACCAGAGCCTTTTGCAGGCGAAGACTACTTTTGTCAGGACGTTGTACTAGCTGTCCCCTTTCAAATTGGACGTTGTTGGCTCCCTTCTCGCTCGATATTTGGGGAGAGGACTAGGGCCTCTATAAATAGGACTAGCCACCACATTAGAAGGCAATTGAGCCTGAGCTGATAGAATCCACACACACACACACAAGTTCGACCAACACAAGAACACCTCAACCTCAGGAGGCTGTTCTTCCCCTTGTACTGTTCGTCATCAGCCCAAGAGGCAATCCACCACCACCACACTGGAGTAGGGTATTACACCACAACGGTGGCCCGAACCAGTATAAATCTTGTGTCCCTTGTGTTATGAGTTCGTCGAGTTAGTCTGTGAGATCTTAGCAAAACTACGACGTGGATCGGTAGGGGAGAATCTTCGTGCGCACCCCAGTGTTCAAATCTTGAGGGTTTTGCCGGAACCCGAGATCCGACACTAACCTATTGACATAGTACCAAGTGCCAGTTGTTGTTTTCTGCATGTTTTTTATATCACAGGAAATCAACAGAAAACGGAATCCAAATGCAACGAAACTTCACGGTGATTTTTTTGGACCAGAAGAGACCTAATGGTCCCTGGCTGTGCCTGGGGGGTGCTCTGAGGAGAGCACAACCCACCAGGGCGCTCCAGGAGGCCCAGGCGCGCCCTGGTGGGTTGTGCCCATCTCGGGTGCCCCCGGACCGCCTCTTTGGTCTATAAATACCCCAATATTCCCGAAACCCTAGGGGAGTCGACGAAATATTCATCCAACCACCGCAGAGTCCAGAACCACCAGATCCAATCTAGACACCATCTCGGATGGGGTTGACCACCTCCATTGGTGCCTCTGCGATGATGTGTGAGTAGTTCTTTGTAGACCTTCAGGTCCGTAGTTAGTAGCTAGATGGCTTCCTCTCTCTCTCTGAATTCTCAATACAATGGTCTCTTGGAGATCCATATGATGTAACTCTTTTTGCGGTGTGTTTGTTGGGATGGATTAACTTTGAGTTTATGATCAGATCTATCTTTTTATATCCATGAAAGTATTTGAGTTTCTTTGGTCTCTTTTATGCATGATTACTTATAGCCTCGTATTTGTTCTCCGATATTTGGGTTTTGTTTGGCCAACTTGATCTATTTATCTTGCAATAGGAAGAGGTGCTTTGTAGTGGGTTCATTCTTACGGTGCTTGATCCCAGTGACAGAAAGGGAACCGACACGTATGTATGGTTCCTACTAAGGATAAAACGATGGGGTCTATCTCTACATAGATAGATCTTGTCTACATCATGTCGTCGTTCTTATTGCATTATTTCGTTTCTCCATGAACTTAATACACTAGATGCAGGCTGGATAGCGGTCGATGTGTGGAGTAATAGTAGTAGATGCAGGCAGGAGTCGGTCTACTAATCTTGGACGTGATGCCTATGTAATGATCATTGCCTGGATATCGTCATGATTGTTTCAAGTTCTATCAATTGCCCAACAGTAAATTGTTCACCCACCATTTGCTATTTTTCTCAAGAGAAGCCACTAGTGAAACCTACGGCCCCTGGGTCTCTTTCTCATATTATTTGCCTTTGCGACCTATTTTCCTTTGCTTTTATTTTCAGATCTATTAAACTAAAAATACAAAAATACCTTGCTACAATTTATTTTCATTTATTTTATTTGGCGTCTGATCTATCAATTTACTACAATTTTATCTCACGTCCGTTTGCCTATCTTGAGGCGTCGTACCCGAAAGGGATTGACAACCCCTTTTACACGTTGGGTTGTGAGGATTTGTTATCTGTGTGCAGGTGCTGTTTGCATTGTGTTGCTTGGTTTTCCTACTGGTTCGGTAACCATGGTCAAACATCTGAGGGAAATACCTACCGCTGCTGTGCTGCATCATCCCTTCCTCTTTGGGGAAATACTGACGTAGCTTCAAGCCGCATCAATCGGCACCCTATTCCTAGGCTCGATGATATGCTTGATGAACTTTTTGGCTCCTCTATATTTTCCAAAATTGATTTGCAAAGTGGTTACCACCAAATAAGAATGAAAGCGGGTGACGAATGGAAAATTGCATTTAAGACAAAATTTGGCTTGTATGAATGGTTGGTTATGCCTTTTGGATTAACAAATGCACCTAGTACTTTCATGATATTGATCAATCATGTGCTTAGATCCTTCATTGGCAAGTTTGTAGTGGTTCACTTTGATGACATATTGATTTATAGAAAAACTTTGGAGGATCATGTTGGACATATAAAATGTGTGCTTGCTGTCCTACGAGAGGAAAAGTTGTATGCTAACGTGGAAAAGTGCACATTTTGCACACACAAGGTTGTGTTTCTTGGCTTTGTTGTTTTAGCAAAAGGTGCGGAGGTCGATGAAGAGAAGATCAAGGCTATTCGTGAGTGGATGTCTCCACTAAATGTGAGCCAAGTACGTAGCTTCCTCGGACTTGCAGGTTTCTATCGCCGGTTCATGAAGGATTTCAGCACCATTGCTGCACCCATGAATGAGTTAATGAAGAAAGACACTCCATTCCAATGGGGTGATGCCCAAGACAAGTCCTTCCAAGAACTTGAGATGAGATTGAGATCAGCCCCATTGCTTTCACTTCCTAATTTTGGTAAGACATTTGATATTGAATGTGATGCAAGTGGTGTTGGCATTTGTGGAGTTCTAATGCAAGAAGGTAAACCCATTGCGTACTTTAGTGAGAAGGTTAGTGGTCCAACTCTTAATTATTCCGTCTATGACAAAGAATTGTATGCACTTATTCAATCTGGAAACATGATAGCATTACTTGTGTCCAAAAGAGTTTGTAATACGTTATGACCATGAATCTTTAAAACATCTAAAGGGCCAACTCAAACTGAACCGTAGACATGCAAAATGGAGTGAGTTCATAGAGTCTTTTGCTTATATTGTCAAGTGCAAGAAAGGGAAGGGTAACGTTGTTGCCGACGCGTTGTCTAGGCGTCACATTTTACTTTCCCAACTTGATGTTAAAATCCTTGGTTTAGAAAGCATCAAAGAATTGTATGCTAACGACTCATACTTTGTTGAACCATTTTCAAAGTGTAACAAGGGAAAGGGATGGGAGAAGTTTCACTTGCATAATAGATTTCTATTTCGAGCTAACAAATTGTGCATCCCAGATTGTTCTGTTCCTTTGTTGCTCTCGCAGGAGGCTCACGCTGGTGGTCTCATGGGACATTTTGGAGCCAAGAAAACTGGAAGTGTACTCGTTGATCACTTCTTTTGGCCGTGAATGAGACGTGACGTGGAATGCTACGTGATGAGATGCGAGATTTGTCACAAAGCTAAGTCCCGTTTGAATCCACATGGTTTATATACTCCTTTATGTATTTCGAATACTCCATGGGAAGATATTTATATGGATTTTGTTCTTGGTTTAGCACGGACTAAGAGGGGGAGTGACTCGGTGTTTGTCGTAGTTGATTGTTTTAGCAAAATGGCACATTTTATCCCATGTCATAAGAGCGATGATTCTTCACACATTGCTGATCTGTTTTTCAGGGAAGTTGTGCGGCTACATGGAGTACCACGCATGATTTCGGACCATGACACCAAATTTTGGAGCTACTTTTGGAAGACCTTGTGGGGAAAACTTGGCACCAAGCTCCTATTTTCCATGACATGCCACCCACAAACCGATGGACAGACTGAAGTTGTCAACTCAACATTGTCCATGATGCTACGAGCAGTCCTCAAGAAGAATTTGAAGATGTGGGAAGAGTGCCTACCTCATTTGGAGTTCGCATATAACAGGGCGGTACATTCGACCACTAAATTTTGCCCATTTGAACTTGTTTATGGATTCAAACCTATTGCTCCCATCGATCTTTTGTCTTTGCCAATGCAGGAACGAACCAACCTTGATGCAGGTAAGCGTGTGGATTTCTTCAAGAAACTTCATGCCCAGGCAAAGGATAATATTGAGAAAATGACTGAACAATATACGAAGAGGGTAAATAAGACCAGGAAGAAGCTGGTGTTCGAGCGACGTGAATTGGTATGGGTACACCTTCGGAAGGACGGTTTTCCTGAGCAATGCAAGTGCAAGTTGCAGCCGCGTGGTGATGGACCATTTGCGATGCTGGAGAGGATCAACGGCAATGCTTATAAGCTCGATCTCCCAGAAGAATATGGTATTAGCCCAACCTTCAATGTCTCTGATCTTTCCCCATACTTTGGGCCTTTAGAGTCGAGGACGACTCCTTTTCACGAGGGGGAGGATGATGAGGACATACCAACAATGGGCACCACACCACCAACCATCAACGGTCCAATCATAAGAAGTCGCGCAATGCAAATACGTGATCAGGTGAACGCTAACTTAAGTCTATCATTTGACCTTTAAAACATGGTTGTACCTTCACCTACTTTGTTGTTGGTTGAACTCAGGTGCGATATCGAAGAAGCCCAAACACATTTCAGTCTGTGTAAAACAATGTTTTATGGAGAAGAAACAAAGTTATGAATTCATGAAGAAATGAGTTGTCTCCTGAAGAAACATTGTTCCGATTCTGATGAAACAATGTTTTGCACGAGTTTGCAAATCCCGTGCGAAGGTTCCCAGAACTCGAGTTTGCTGCTGAAAGAAACATTGTTCGACCCCAGTGAACATGTTTGGACGGGAACTGCCAACCAGCTCCAACGAGAGTTTTCCAGAAGCTACCTCATTAAGTCTCTAAGCCATTTAGTCAAACCGAAGCTGGTTCCCAAAGCTAGTTTAATTTCACAACTATCCAAGGGGGGGGGGGGAGGTTGTCCCAATTGTAAATAGACTAGCTCTTCCCTTCGTTGGGGACTTTTGCCATTTCTATAAAAGACCAAAGACATAGACTCCTCCTGAGATTGGAGAGCTCTTGTTACCCTTATTCTCGTGATTCCTTGAGAAATTGCTCCTAATTCGTGCTCCACGACTAGATCGTGTTGTGTGGGTTAGAGTTCATGGTTTTCCTTGTGGATTGCACCTACCCCGTGCTCCACAACTTGAGCGTGGTTGCGTGGGGTAGTATTGCAGGTTGTGGATCGGCGAATATTCGGATTGCAAGCTTCGGTGAGCATCCTCCTCATCGGGTCATAATCTCTTATTTTCCATTTTTTGGCTGCTTGCAGCTAGGTATCCCCATCCTTTTATCGATCCTACGCCGTGAAGATCGGACCTCCCCTTGAACACCCTCTTCTCCGAAAACGGTGTCACATCAGTATGCAAATCAAGACTTCGGCTCTAAGCCAAGAGAAAATGTGCCGAGTAGGATTTGTGCATCCCTTCAACGCAAACGGTTGTTTTGGATGACCCGTGTGCAACCACGTACAAACAATTTGGTAAGATTTGCATCTGTCATATTGGGTATGTTGCCATTTGTCAAACTGGAAAGATTGACATTTGTTGATCTAGTAACATTGCCATTTGTCAACCTTGTAACACTGTTATTTGTCAAAAGATGCAGCTAAAAATCACTAGCACTATCTAATTTTTGCAACTAAGATTCAGTAATTAAGCATAGATTTCATTCATAGATTAAGCATTCGTTCTTTATACAAACAGTTTAACTCGACAGCTGAACCAACCAAACTTTTCCCCAATTGTTGCCAACCATGTACTGTAATAGCTAGTTATCCTATATATACTAGCTAATTTTAGGTACGTTGTACAGTTCCACCACATACATAGTCAGATGAACTGAACAAAGTAGCCCTAAATACTACTACTACTATGGAGGGGCTTTGTACTACTTCCGGCAACATCTCCTCTGCCGAGCACGCTCAGTAACAGGCAGCGGGGGAGCCTACCGACGAGCTGGACAACTGCAATACGGTGTCTGCCGCTGCTGCACCTTCAACGACGCTCACCTCGAACGCCCTCTGCCGCTCTAGACGACCCCTCTTGAAGTGATGAGGACATCAATACCATTGTTACACCCACAGCCCCTACTGCTACATATACTGGACCAATTACTAGAGCTCGCGCACGCCAATTAAATTATCAGGTACTTTCGTTTCTTGGTAATGATTCTAATGTTCATGAGAATATGATGCTGCCTAAATTGGATACATTTGTTTTGCTTACAAATGAAGGCCCTAGCTTGGAGAAGGATGGACATTGGAGCAAGAACAAGCATGGAGATAATGCCATGCGCAAGGGGAACAAGAACGGAGTTACAAGTGATGATTTCAGGACTTTGAAGCCACCATAATGGGTGCATGAAGCCTTGGACGAAATATACAAGATGCCACTTCATAATATTCGTCCATAGGCTATTCTAGGTGCTGCGTCACCTTATTATTGGGCCAGGCCCATGTAATTTCGAAATACTTAAGTATAGGCTGTTTTTAGAGTCCGTATGTGTGGGGAAACAAGAGTTAGGGATGGTTTCGGACCCCTCCCTCAAGGGCCACGGAATTCCCTCCGCTTCCTCCATATATACAGCCCTTAGGGCGTCGTTTAGACTTTGGGTTTTGTTTAGATTAAAAGTTCGCCATAGCTGCAACTTCGCGTACTTCGTTTGTGTTTAACGACCAGACAAAGGCGTCACAGAACCCCACCTTGATCAATAAAGCTTTCATCTTATATTCGCAATATTCAAATTGCAATCTCAGTTTCTTGCTTGTTCTTCGTTTGCTCGCAGGAAACAGGCCCTCGTGGTCGGAGTTGATCGTGCTCCGGCGTGGTCAATAACCCTCGGAAGTTGGTTTAGCGATTGCTAAGGCGCGACGTCTCGCACATACGTAGTCGGATCGTCAAGGTCGACTCCCACGAAGCGATAGCCACCATCTCATCGAAACATCGGGACACCTTTGCCTCTATCAAGTGGTATCAGATTTTCGGGTTGCTCGGTGAGATTTTACAGTTTTCCGTAGTTTAGATCGAGTGCATTCTTCATACCTATAGTCCACGAAAAAGCCACAAAAAAAATTTAGGGTTAGTTCATCATATCCGAACCAATCGAGCCTTTGCATAATCTTTTTAGGGTTTTGCTTTGTTGAATTCTTTGTTGCATCGTCGTGTCTAGTTCTTTGGTCTTAGCGTCTAGTCTTTTAGAGTTTCGAGTTACGGTCATAAGTTGTCACGCCGCCACCGCACCATCATCATTGCCCTGCCACCTACCATCACCGCTCCGAATCCGTATCCATATACCACCACCAATCCGTGTCCATATACCACCACCGATCCATATCCATATACTACCACCGCTACCACCACCGCTGCCATATACCACCACCATATATCCACCACCAATCCGAGTTCTTCTCATATTAGGTTTGTTTTCGAGATCCATCTAGTTTCCGATTCGTGTTTCCTTGCCGAGTAGGTTTCGAAAAAAAAAGAGTCTGGAAACCACCCTCCGTTTGACCCAAAATTTTCCGAAAACGCACTTGTCGAAAAAATTTTACGGCTATCCTGTTTTTAAGTGTTTCTAAGTGTATTGAGGCGATCGCCGTTATAGAAAGTTTTTTGACCCGTTTCCAGTTTTGGGTCAGGCGGTCGAAAAAAAATATTGGTCGAAAAAAATTTCGTGCCCATCACATCAGTTTGACCTCGGAAGAGTTTTGAGACACTCGCCATTATAGTGATTTTTCGCAAAAAAAAAAAAGCGCAAAAAAAAAAGCGCAAAAAAAAAGAGCGAAAAAGAAAATCCAGTGTGCTTTTCCCTTGTTTACGTGCAGCGCCGTGATTTTGTTAGTGTTCTAGGCTCGCGTCTCTAGCACGGTCTAGCCTAGGACCAACCTGATCACCGTCGTTGAGCGTTTATTCAACTTTGCATCTCTGAATTGATTATTGCTAACCCTTTTGCTACCATATTACAAGCCTTCCTAGCTCCACATACATCTACATCGTGCGTTTGACTCTCCCAGGTAATCACTCTATCCAAGCTTTGAGAGTTTTTACTACATCGGTTGCCGATCACCGCCTGCTGCTGGGTAAGAACTGGTAAGAATTTGAGATTTGCTTGACGGATTTAGGATATCCACCACACAACCACCACCACTTCCTAGTAGTCTGTCGAATCATATTCTTGGGTGTTTCTATTGCTTTGCTAACCATGGCAGGATCACAAGCCGACGAGACTGACCGGGAGAACATGACAAACAAAGCGCTACATGATAAGTTTCAACAAATGATGAGTGGGCGGTGGACGATGTGCTAAATAGATTTGAAGAGGCCATGGAGAAGATAGATGGCATTGAGAAGGCGTTGAAACAAAGCTCGATAACAAGTTTAATGAATTGCTCGCGTCTACCACCACCACCACCGGCGGCACCTAACGCACCTCTACTACAACAACAAGGACTACCTCCACATCGCGAAACAGCCCTCCGCCGAGCTTCCCGTGTCCCTCTTGGCTGGCCAAGCTGCTGGTGCTCTTTGTTGATATACGTGGCTCCTGCTGCTGCTGATGTGGGGGAGGATGATTATGTGAGAGAGTACGAGGATGAGGTTGATCAACTTCAGAACTACGTGCAACCACCAGCACCACAACCACCCGGTCGTCCACATGCAAATAATGGCAATGTTCGGGCTCCCCTTCAGGTACGAGATCATGACCATCTCCCTAAACTGAAATTGAATATTCCACCATTTGAGGGTAGATATGTTCCTGATATATATCTTACTTGGGAGTTAGAAACTGAACAACGATTTACATGTTTACAATATCACGAGGAGAGACGTGTTCCTGCTGCTGTTTGTGCTTTCACTAGCTTTGCATGTGTTTGGTGGTGCGAACATTGTAGATTATATCCTGTTCCAGCTACTTGGGCTGCTTTGAAAACTGCTATGCGTGCTCGTTGGGTTCCACCATATTATCAACGTGAATTACTTCAAAAATTGCAGCGCTTAAGACAAGGAAAAAATTCGGTAGAAGAATATTATCGGGAATTACAAACTGGCTTGATTAGATGTGGTATTGTTGAGGAGAATGAAGCTATGCTTGCACGTTTTACGGGTGGATTAAATAGAGAGATTCAGACCATTCTAGACTACAAGGATTATAATAATATCACTCGATTATTCCATCTTGCTTGTAAAGCTGAGCGTGAAGTCTTGAGGATCGGCGAGCGTTGGCGGCGAACTAACTTTTCTGCAGGTCGACCTTCATCATGGACACCACGTGCATCATCTACTTCCACACGTTCTACTACTACGGCACCTCCGTCGGCTGCCACCTCCAACCGTGATATAAGAAAGCAGGCACAACCACCACTATCTGCCAAGAGCACACCTGCTGGGCCTATACAGAGCTCTTCTTCTTCCATGGCGTCAACAGGGCACACAAGTGATATTATTTGTCGTCGTTGTAAGGGAAGAGGACATTTTCTTGAGAGAATGCCAATCTCAGCGTGTGATGATTGCTCTTGAGGATGGTGGGTATGAGTCCGCTAGTGACTATGATGAAGAGACTTTGGCTCTTATTACACATGAAGAACACGGTGGAGATGATTCCGATCATGACACGCAATACATGGCTGCTGAAGATGCTGACAGGTATGAATGTTTAGTTGCTCAACGTGTTTTGAGTGTGCAGGTTACACAAGCTGAGCAAAATCAGAGACATAACTTGTTCCATACAAAGGGAGTTGTGAAGGAACGTTCTATTCGCGTCATCATAGATGGAGGGAGCTGCAACAACTTGGCTAGCATGGATATGGTGGAGAAGCTTTCTCTCACCACAAGACCACATCCACATCCTTACTACATCCAATGGTTCAACAACAGCGGCAAGGTTAAGGTAACACGTCTTTGTTCGTGTGCATTTTAGTATCTCTACATATGCTGATTATGTTGATTGTGATGTGGTACCTATGCAAGCATGTTCCTTATTACTTGGTAGACCATGGCAATTTGATAAAATTCTGTACACCATGGTAGAAACAATCAGTATACTCTTGTTCACAAGGATAAAATATTACTTTGCTTCCTATGACTCCTGATTCCATTTTGAAAGATGATATTAATAGAGCTAATAAAGCAAAACAGGAGAAAAATAAGAGTGAAAATCAGATTGTGGCAAAAGAATTTGAGCAACAAATGAAGCCTAATAATAAACCATCTAATGTTGCTTCTGAAATTAAACTGAAAAGTGCATGTTTATTTGCCACCAAATCTGATATTGATGAGCTAGATTCTAGCAAATCTGTTTGCTATGGTTTTGTGTGCAAAGAGGCATTATTTTCATTCGAGGGCGTGCCTTCCTCTTTGCCCCTGCTGTCACTAACATTTTGCGGGAGTTCGCCGACGTCTTCCCACAAGGCGTGCCACGGGATTACCACCTATTCGAGGGATTGAGCATCAAATTGATTTAATTCGGTGCATCGCTACCCAACCGTGCACCATACCGTACCAATCCGGAGGAGACGAAGGAGATTATCGTCAAGTACAGGAGCTGCTCGACAAAGGTTATATCTGCGAATCTCTTAGTCCTTGTGTTGTTCCTATTATACTAGTGCCTAAAAAGGATGGTACGTCGCGTATGTGTGTTGATTGTAGAGGCATTAATAATATTACTATTCGTTATCGTCATCCTATTCCTAGGCTAGATGATATGCTTGATGAATTGAGTGGCTCTACAATATTCTCCAAAGTCGATTTGCGTAGTGGATACCATCAAATTCGTATGAAATTGGGAGATGAATGGAAAACAGCATTTAAAACTAAGTTTGGATTATATGAGTGGTTAGTCATGCCTTTTGGGTTAACTAATGCACCTAGTACTTTCATGAGATTAATGAGCGAAGTTTTACGTGCTTTCATTGGACGATTTGTGGTAGTTTACTTTGATGATATACTGATTTATAGCAAATCTTTGGAAGAACATTTGGAACATTTACGTGCTGTTTTTAATGCTCTCACGTGATGCACGTTTGTTTGGTAACCTTGGGAAGTGCACCTTTTGCACCGACCGAGTATCTTTTCTTGGCTATGTTGTTACTCCACGTGGAATTGAAGTTGATACGGCCAAGATTGAAGCTATTGAGAGTTGGCCGCAGCCCAAAGCGGTCACACAAGTGAGGAGTTTTCTTGGACTCGCTGGTTTCTATAGGCGTTTTGTGAGAGACTTTAGCACCATTGCTGCACCTCTCAATGAGCTTACAAAGAAGGATGTGCCTTTTGTTTGGGGTACCGCATACGAGGAAGATGCCTTCACGGTATTGAAAGATAAGTTGACACATGCTCCTTTACTCCAACTTCGTGACTTTAATATGACTTTTGAGCTTGAATGTGATGCTAGTGGAATTGGATTAGGAGGTGTGTTATTACAAGATGGCAAACCTGTTGCATACTTTTACGAAAAATTGAGTGGGCCTCATTCTGAACTATTCTACTTATGACAAAGAATTATATGCTCTTGTTAGGACTTTAGAGACATGGCAACATTATTTATGGCCCAAAGAATTTGTTATACATTCTGATCATGAATCTTTGAAACATATTAAAAGTCAAGCTAAACTGAATCGTAGACATGCTAAATGGGTTGAATTCATTGAGACTTTCCCTTATGTCATTAAACACAAGAAGGGTAAAGAAAATGTTATTCTTGATGCTTTGTCTCGTCGATATACTATGCTTTCACAACTTGACTTCAAAATATTTGGTTTGGAGACCATCAAAGATCAATATGTGCATGATGCTGATTTTAAAGATGTAATGCAGAATTGTAAAGAAGGAAGAACATGGAACAAGTTCGTTATTAATGATGGTTTTGTGTTCCGTGCTAACAAGCTATGCATTCCTGCTAGCTCTGTTAAGTCTTTTGTTGTTGCAGGAGGCGCATGGAGGAGGATTAATGGGACACTTTGGCGTGAAGAAGGCGGAGGATATACTTGCTACACATTTCTTTTGGCCAAAGATGAGACGGGATGTTGAGCGTTTTGTTGCTCGCTGCACTACATGTCAAAAGCTAAGTCACGACTCAATCCTCATGGTTTATATATGCCTTTGCGATTGCCTAGTGTTCCTTGGGAGGATATATCTATGGACTTTGTTTTAGGTTTACCTCGAACAAAGAAGGGAGGATAGCATATTTGTTGTCGTGGATAGATTCTCGAAAATGGCACACTTTATACCATGTCATAAAAGCGATGATGTTAATGTTGCTGATTTGTTCTTTCGTGAAATTATTCGCTTGCATGGTGTGCCAAATACTATTGTTTCAGATCGTGATACTAAATTTCTTAGCCACTTTTGGAGATGTTTATGGGCTAAGTTGGGGACTAAACTGCTTTTTAGTACTACTTGTCACCCCCAAACTGATGGACAAACTGAAGTAGTCAATAGAACATTGTCTACTATGCTTAGGGCTGTTTTGAAGAATAATAAGAAAATGTGGGAAGAATGCTTGCCTCATATTGAATTTGCTTATAATCGTTCATTGCATTCTACTACTAAGATGTGCCCTTTTGAAATTGTGTATGGCTTCCTACCTCGTGCACCTATTGATTTGTTGCCTCTTCCATCTTCGGAGAAGGTTAATTTTGATGCTAAAGAACGTGCTGAATTGATTTTAAAAATGCATGAGATAACTAAGGAAAACATTGAGCGTATGAATGCTAAATATAAACGTCTTGGAGATAAGGGTAGAAAACATGTTGTCTTTGCACGGAGATCTTGTTTGGTTACATTTGCGTGAGGATAGGTTTCCTAGTTTGCGCAAATCAAAGCTAATGCCACGTCTTGATGGTCCATTTAAGGTGTTAGAGAAAATAAATGATAATGCATATAAACTTGAGCTACCTGCAGATTTTGGGGTTAGTCCCACTTTTAACATTGCAGATTTGAAGCCTTATTTGGGTGAGGAATATGAGCTTCCGTCGAGGGCGACTTCATTTCAAGAAGGGGAGGATGATGAGGACATCAATACCATTGTTACACCCACAGCCCCTCTTTGCTACATATCTTGGACCAATTACTAGAGCTCATGCACGCCAATTAAATTATCAGTACTTTCGTTTCTTGGTAATGATTCTAATGTTCATGAGAATATGATGCTGCCTAAATTGGATACATTTGTTTTGCTTACAAATGAAGGCCCTAGCTTGGAGAAGGATGGACATTGGAGCAAGAACAAGCATGGAGATAATGCCATGCGCAAAGGGGAACAAGAACGGAGTTACAAGTGATGATTTCAGGACTTTGAAGCCACCATAATGGGTGCATGAAGCCTTGGACGAAATATACAAGATGCCACTTCATAATATTCGTCCATAGGCTATTCTAGGTGCTGCGTCACCTTATTATTGGGCCAGGCCCATGTAATTTCGAAATACTTAAGTATAGGCTGTTTTAGAGTCCGTATGTGTGGGGAAACAAGAGTTAGGGATGGTTTGGACCCCTCCCTCAAGGGCCACGAAATTCCCTCCTCTTCCTCCATATATACAGCCTTTAGGGCGTCGTTTAGACTTTGGGTTTTGTTTAGATTAAAAGTTCGCCATAGCTGCAACTTGGCGTGCCGTTTGTGTTCAACGACCAGACAAAGGCGTCCACAGAACCCCACCTTGATCAATAAAGCTTTCATCTTATATTCGCAATATTCAGATTGCAATCTCAGTTTCTTGCTTGTTCTTCGTTTGCTCGCAGGAAACAGGCCCTCGTGGTCGAGTTGATCGTGCTCGGCGTGGTCAATAACCCTCGGAAGTTGGTTTAGCGATTGCTAAGGCGCGACGTCTCGCACGTTCGTAGTCGGATCGTCAAGGTCGACTCCCACAGAAACGATAGCCACCATCTCATCGAAACATCGGGAAACCTTTGCCTCTATCACTTGAAGTGGTGGTTATCCTCATAGATCTCCTGATTCCTTGCCTCTGAGGCGGCGTGTGCCATGGCCACGGCGGCCGTAAGGCTCTTTGCGTTCTCAACGAGGCGCTCCTCCTCCTCCCACAGGAACTCGGTGTAGAGCACAAAGTCGCTGACGCACGTGCGGGCGTCCACCTCCGCCTCCCGCCTTCGGGCAGTAGTGGCGGAGTGGGTGAAGACTCCGGCGGTCGACGGTGGGCTGGCGGCCACGGCGGCCGACGATGGGGTGGCAGCCAAGACCACCACCTCCCGCCTTCGGGCCGCGGTGGCGGAGCGGGTGATGGCCACGGTGGCCGACAGTGGGGTGGCGGACATGACGGCCACCTCCCGCCTTCGGGCGGTGGCGGCGGAGTGGGTGATCACCCTGGCTTTCGGCGGTGGTGTGGCGGCAACGGTGGCCAGCAATAGCTGCCAACGGGCAGCGGCGGAGGTGCGTGTGGTGGGTGTTCCGCGCACACCCAACAGGGACGCCATGCGCGCTACACTACGCTGTGGACTGCACCGCCACCACGGTGTTGCCTCCCAGGAGCTGTCCTCTGATGACTGCGGAGTGGCTGAGCGACGACGACGGATCGGTGCCATTGGCGATTGTGGGATAAGCAGACGAGATAAAGCTACAGGGAGGGAGGGGAAAATGCGACACATGACTCGCCGACCGTGAGGGTTTATATAGCAGGCCGGTAAGCATTGGGATTTTGGGGGATTTCACCGAGTTGGGCGGGAAGCTTGCATGTAAACCTGTGAGGTTGCACGGGAACAGGCTCACCGACGATTCATTGGCGCCACTTCGAGCCAACGTTTGGCCAGAAGAACGCCCCCGCGTGCTGTGCAAGCTTGCGCTGTAAGTCGTCCGCGGCAGCAGGGTGACAAGATGTGCGAAAGGAGGACGAAAGGCCACATACACATACGGTTAATAAAAAGTGTTTGCCATTTAATTACCTACTGTACTCCCGTCCCGGTTTATAAGTAGGATTTAACTAATAAAATATGAATGCATGTCGCCAGTGATTATATAGTTGGATTCGTATTTGCACATAGTTTCCAATTATATAATTTTTATAACATGCATTAACATTTTGTTGGTTAAGTTTAAGGGCAAAGTATGGCACATAATATAAAGGGGACTATAGACTAAGACAGAGGTAGTAGCACATGGCCGCTCTCTACGCAGCAACACAACTGTCGGCCGGCTTGGAGGCGACCATTTCCTGCGTGTTCAACTGCTCTATGTGTGTGGTTGCTTGCGGTTGAGGCGGCCACGACGCGCTCTGCTCGCGTCCTACCGCGCGCGCTCTGCTATCGTGTCCCTCCGGGTGCTCTGCTTCGTGCCTCCACGTGCTCTGCCTGTGGTTGGGGTCGGCACACGATCACGCACGTTCGTGTGCATGCGGTTGCGCCGGTAGCGATGCGGCGATCACGATTACCCGCTGCAAAAACTGCCATGCGGACTCGCCGATAATCCAGGCCACCGGGCCCCCATTTATTCTTGCGGCCATTTACCTACATATATCGCATCACACAACACAATAAGCACACCCACGATGACACATACAGAGAGAACATCCAGCGGTTCCAATGGTGCTTCACGTGGCTCCAATGGCGCTCCTAGCGGCCGACGATGACAACGGCAGGCAGTTCACCACGCATGACGTAATGGAAACCCACGTGAGGGGGAAGGCCCTCTCGATGGTGTACACAAAAGATTCAGTCTTGGTGGAGAGATAAATCCAAACTATGGAGCAGTTCCTTGCCAAGGACAAGTACCAAGTGGTTGGCTTTGACCTCAAGTACACCGTCGGTCGTGCCGGGCATGGTTAGAAGGTTGCCATCGCCCAGTTGTGCGTGCGACATGACATCCTCGTCTACCACTACCACCTGTCCACAAGGCTTTGCGAGAGTTTCTCAAGGTTTATCAACAGCTCCGACTATAGGTTCGCTATGATGGACACCACCAACGATCTAAAAGCGCTCAAGGTTTCGGGCTTGAAATGCCCGAATCTTGTCAACGTCCAGAACCACTGCAAGGTCTGGGGCAGCAACAACAACAAACTGAAGTCCTTGGTTGACCTTGCCTCGGCCATCATCGACCCCTACTACATGAAGATGAAGGATGAGAGCAAGAAGGACAAGAACGCTTCCTGTTGCAGCGCCGACCCTTCTTGGTTGGGGCGGCGGTGTCTTCGTTAGTGCAGTCGGTTTCCGCACCGGCATGTTTACCGGGGTACTTCCTTCCTTCTTCAGCCCGATCACATCTATCAGCCAGAACATAAAGTTCGGCCACATCCTTAACCTTGTTCATTGCCAGCTCTTCACGCATTTTGCGGTTGCGGACATTCGCATGGAACACACTAACGACAGCGGTGAGGTGAACATCGGGGATGTTGTACTGCACTCGGCTGAACCTCTGGATGTACTGCGCAGGGGCTCGCCGTCCTTCTGGGGGATGACATACAAGTCGCTCGCCTGTACAGGAGCTTGGTGGCCTCCAGTAAAGGCGCCAACAAACTCGTGGCACAAATCTAACCAAGAAGAGATGGAATCGACTAGCAGGTGCATCAACCACGACATGACGTTGGGCTTAAGCGCCAACAGGAAGTAATCGGCGAGCACCTTGTCGTCGCAGGCCCCGGCAGCTTGCATAGCAACGGTGTAGATGCTGAGGAACTCCGACGGATGAGTCTTGCTTTTGTACTTCTCCCCAACGTCAGGATTGAACATGCGGTGGGAGGGCCACTGGAACTGCCGCAGCTTACAGGTAAAGGCTGGACAACCCACCTCATAAGGCAGGTCACCGGAACCCCCAAGCACTGGGAGGCAGGTCACCGGAACCCCCAGGCGCTGGGTGATCCATAGTTGGCCCCGCACGCCTATCTGACTGATATCATGATTCCTGCCGCCGCTCGATAGTGGTCCGGGCGTCTTCTAGAGCTCGCTCTCGAAGGACTTGATGATGGTCGCGGCGGGCACGTGGGTCGGACAATGCCGTGGAGATGTTGTCAGAGGCGCCGGCCCGGTGAGCCGGCCATTGCTGTTGCGGGCGTGGGGGAGGGGAGTGCACCATGGTCGCAGCACCTCCGGTCTTCCCACCTCCGGCGTGCGTCGGTTCCACAAAGCGTCGGCATGAGGGTCCCGCTAGTTGCAATTCGTCTTTGTTGGCAAAGCTGATGAGGCTTCGAATGGTGGCTCTCCACTCGTCGAGCTTCTCCGTAGCGGAGGAAAGTCGAGGAGCAGTTGCACACGCGCCAAGGCTTCTACTGGTGTGGGCGGCGACAACTGCATGGACCGTGACGCGCTCTGACTTCTAATCACGTTAGAAGGGGCTCTACCACGGCCTCGCGGTCGCGCGTCGCTTCCGCCAGGGTTCAGGTGCGCGCGCCGGCCCGATGCGTCCTGAGAGTGACGCAAAGGGCTCTTCCTGCGGCGGCGCCCGGGGGCGCCGTCGTCGCGGTGTCGTTCATCGCGCGCGTCCTGGGAAGGGTGCGGTGTGGGGGCCGGTGGTGGCATCTTAGAGGCTTCCGCGCTGCCCGTGGGCAGCACAGCCCTGCCCCCGGAACCAGCGGCATGTGGCCCGTCGTCTTCGTCCCGTACAACGTCGCTCGCCCGGCTCTGTGTGCCAGAGTGGGGTGGATGCTCACGGGTGGCGCCTCTGACGCCATCCGTGGCCACCCCATCGCCCGCCCGCGCTGGTGCGGACGGGCCTGCTCCAGGCGACCCGATTGCTGTCATGCCCATCTTCTTGGGGGCCATCGTGATGGTGAAGTCCAGGCATCGGCTTCAAAACCGTATTCTCACAACTCGCGCCCCCTACCTGGCGTGCCAAAGATGTCGGGGAAACGGCACCTATGGGATCACAAAGAATCCCTTCTACGCTTGACAGGGCGCGGGGCTGTGGGAAGAGCGGGATTAGAAGATCAACGCAGGGGAGTTTATCCAGGTTCGGGCCGCAAGCCATGCGTAATACCCTACTCCTGCAGGTGTATGTTTATCTGGCGTTCTTGATCTTGCTACAGAGCGTGCAGGGTCCAAAAAGTTCAAATCCTCTCTCAGTACGCTGCAGGCCTCCTTTTATAGTCAAAGGGTCTGCCAAAGTGGCACACAAGAGGTGGAAAGTTGTACAGTAGTCGAGTTTATCCCTGGCACCGTAGGACAAAACGCATTTAATGCACTGGTGACGTGCCCTTCTTTCTTTATCGGGGACAACAAGGAAGCTCGTCCCACCTGTCGTCGCCTCGCCTTGCTTCGACACGCATCTAGGCTGACGAGGCATGTAGTGCCACGCTAGCTGGCTGACTGCTGAGTTGGTGTGGTGGTAGAGTCTTCACGAAGATCTGCATGCCACCACGCAGGTGCTTGCTGAGTTGACCTGGGAGCTGCATGCCGCCACGCAGGTGCCTGCCTAGTTGGCGGGCTGGCAGCTGTGTGGGAAAGGCGGTGGAGCCTTGGCGTGGGCCTGGCTACGGCCTCGTAGATGGCCTCGGCAAGAGGCTTGCCCGGTTCTTGCAGGTGTCCCCGGCAAGGGTCTTGCCGGGGGTCTTATGGGCGTCTCCGACAAGGATCTTGCCGTGGGTTTTCGTGTTCTGGTTCTCATCTATTCTTGTATTCTCTTGGCCTTCACAAAGATATGCATGCCACCATGGAGGCGCCTCCTGAGCCTTGGTTCTAATGTGTTGATGGTGTCGGAACTCTCAGGCTCAAAGGTGGCAGCCTCGTTGGTGTTGGGCTGGTTGCCCCGGCAAGGCTCTTGCCAGGGCTGTGGAGGTCGCCCTGGCAAGGGCCTTCCCGGGGGAGTTTCACCTTGCCCTTCTGCTCTTCATGCTTCTGGTCTTGAGCACTACTCTGGTAGTCTTGCATCTTTGCTTCCTCTTTTGCTCACAAGCCTTGACATAGCGTGGCGGCTGACCGACTGCACCGATAAAAAGTGCAGAAGGCCCCTACTTTTGTACACCGACAGAGGAGTAGGAAAACATATTTCTATGGTTCAAACTCAATTAGAACAAGTTGCTAAATCTCAAATTTATTTAATGAAATAAATAATAATATGAATGATCAAGCTGTTATGGTAATGACTAGAGGAGGAACAATGACTCAGGAGCCACATTATCCTTAAGGTCACCCTAAAATAATTGAACAAAACTCTCAAATAATTAATATCGATGCACCTAGTCCATCTAAAAGGGAAAATAAAAAGAAAAATGATAGGACTTTGCATACTTATAGTGAACCCGAGGCAGAAAAACCTTCTGAAGATAACAATGATGTCTCTATCTGCCATGCTGAAACTCAATCTGGTAATGAACATTCACCTAGTAGTAATACAATTGGCAATGATGATGTTCATGAAGATGGCCAACTAGACAATGATAAAGAACCAGATAATGATGTTGAAATATAACCTGTTGTTGTTGATAACCCGCAACCTAAAAATAAACGTTATGATATAAGAGACTTTGTTATTAGAAAGCATGGCAAAGAAAGAGAGCCATGGGTTCACAAACCCATGCCCTTTCCACCTAAGACATCTAAGAAAAAGGATGATGAAGAATTTGAAAAACGCTTTGTTGAAATTCTTAGGCTAGTCCTTTTGCGTACTCATTTGATTGATATTTTAAAGATAGCCCCTTATGCTAAATATATAAAAGATATTGTTATTAATAAAAGAAAAATACCTGAAGCTGAAATCTCCACCATGCTTGCTAATTATTCTTTTGCGGATGGAGTACCTAAGAAACTAGGAGATACAGGAATACCAACTACACCATGCTCCATTAAAAGAAACTATGTGAAAACTGATTTATGTTATTTAGGATCCGGTGTTAGTGTTATGCCTTTCTCTTTATATAAAATATTTGATTTGAATAAACTCATACCTACTGAAAATCATTGCAAATGGCTCACAAATCAACTGCCATACCTATCTGTATTTGTGAGGATGTGCCCGTTGTTGTTGCAAACGTTACTATCTTAACAAACTTTGTTATACTTGATATGCCTAAGGATGAACACGTAGGTTATCCTTGGTAGACCCTTTCTGAATACTGCAGGGTTGTTATTGATTGCAACAAAAGCAAGGTCACTTGTCATATAAATGGTAAAGAGCATATGATGCATTTTCCAAGGAAACAATTTCAAGTTAATGGTATTAATGTTATTGAAAAGTCTCCGACAATTACTATTGGAAGTTTCCAACAGCCTCTTCCTAATGCCAAAAATAAATATGAAATACTTATTATTGGGATATGCATATCCCCGTTGAGGTAACTTAGTATTTTACGAAGAGCATTCGGGTTCGTGCTAATCGAAAGTGGTTGTTAATAAGACTTGATCAACCTTATTAATGGTTATTTTTTAGAGGCATGTGGTTGATGAATTTTGTAGGCACAACTCTCTGTACCCACTTTATGTTTTCTGTTATTTTTAGTTAAATACAATAAAATGCCATGCTTATCCTGTTTTCTGAATTTTCCATGGAATAAAATGTGCTAAAAAATAAAAGTGCTCAGAATGACCTGAAATTTTGACACGATTTTTCTGAATTTTGAAGAACTTTTGATACAAAAAACATCATAGTGGGGTGCCCTTGGTGCCCTCTAGGCACCACGGTGCGCCAGCTACCCCAGGCGTGCCTTGATGGGTAGTGAGCCCCACAAGGCCCCCTCACTTATCCCTTTAGCACACTTCATCACCTACCTCTAGAAAAAATCACTCTAGCTCTCTCTCCCTCCCTCTCTCTCTCTCTCTCTCTCTCTCTCTCTCTCGTGTTCTTGCTCACAAACCCGCGAATTTTGATCTCTTTGCTCGGAGCTCCGTTTTCGAAACTGTTTTGGGGGATTGTTAGTTGGAAGATGGACCTTTTTCGAAGGAGTTCATCTAAGAAGAATGCCAAGGGAGTCACCTTTGAATCATCAGATGGTGACATCAACACTCCTCATTGGACGGAGGTCCGGCCGTGCGAATGACCGCACATTGCCTTCATGGAAGAAGCTGGATTCCACCAAGAATTCGCACAATCCATTGCAAACGCCTGACTTACCAACTTCCTCGTAGATGAATGTGGCCAACACCATACCCTCACAAAATCTTTTGTGCAATTTTTTTATTTCCGAATAGGCTTGAACCTCCCGTGGTGCAGTTTAATTTATACTCCAAAACCCGTTAGATACCTCTCACTGGATTTTGTGAGATATGTTTAATTCCCACTGATGGGGAATTAAGAGAGCCTAGACCGACGGAGTTTGAGGACTTCGTCCTCACTTTTGACAGTGGGTGAGGAAAGGGGTGTCTCGAAAGCCACGACCATGAGTCTGTTGTTTCCTTCCATGCACTACTTTGCTTATTTATCACGAAATGTTTGACTATTAAAGAGAAGGGCAGTATACTTAGTGCACATACCTCGCCATTTTACGCCGTCTGCTTCACATTGACCACACCTACAACCTATGGGCTATTATTGCACGTCGTTTGCACGTTAATAGAACTAAGGGTAAAATTCATGGTGGTATTTATGCCACTCGCTTAGCGAGACATTTTAATGTTCAGATGCGCCACCATGACTATCCGTTGCCCAGAGTTTATCTAGATCACCGGGCGATGAAGAACCACTATTTTATTGATGCTCCTGATTCTTTTAGCCATATTCATTATAACTTGGTATTCAGAGAGAATACATGTGATGTTATCTCATTGCCTGCACCTGCTTTGTTTGATTCTATTGCCAGGAATGGATACACCGTCCTACCAGCGGACATTGTTGCCTACCGGAACAACTAGGCAGCGGCAGAGGAGGAACCCCAGCAGTGGGATGCTCAGGTAACGCTGCCTCAGCACTTCTACATGGGACCGACCGGTTACTATGGATGGTGATTACCAAGCTAGGCCAAAAGCCTAAGCTTGGGTGAGTACGTATTTCCATCGACATTACATTCATGTTCACACACTTCATTCTAGTTGTCGGTGTTCACACTTTTTCATTGTATTATCCATGTTAGTTTTATTTTTCTCGCTTTCTTCTTGTGTGTTTCAAAAACTTTATAAGAAATCCAAAAATATTTCTTGCTTCTTTTTGGTTTTCCTTTCTAGTTTAAATTAGTTGTAGTATTAAAAGAAAACCCAAAAAGATTTCCCTATTCTTATTTTGCTTGTTGTGAGCTTTCCCGTGTAAATAGTTTTTCTCATTTTTGTCTCTTTTTCTTTAATTTACTTCTTTCAATAAAAACTAAAAACTCCAAAGATATTCCAGTGTGTTTCTCTGAAATTCTTTTCTTTTTGTTGAGTCATACCAAGGAGAAGACAACAATGAAAATGTTGAGTGGCTTTCATATGCATTATTGTTGATCCAACAAAGAGCCCAAATTATTTTTTCTTCTCTTTTGAATAAAATGTCTGCAAATTCCAGCTTTGTCCAAGGCACTCTTACACTATTATTATTTCCATATCATTCGGTCGTGCAAGTGAAAGGCAATAATGATGATTATGATTAAACATGTTTGTGATGACAATTAGAGATTATAGTTGCTCATGTCATGCTCAAGTAGCTAGGAGTGGATAATGATTTATCTTGGGTGTCAACATGCATTTAAATGATTGTGATGTAGTATGATGATATGGTATTCTCCTCTGAATGTTTCAAGTGGCTTGACTTGGCTCATGTTCACACATGTAGTTGAATCAAAATCAACATAGCCTCCACGATATTTATGTTCATGGTGTTTATATCCTAATCATGCTAGTACTCAATGTTAATTATTAATAATGCATGATCATGATTGTTTTCGCTCTCTAGCTGGTTGCTTCTCAACCTAATTGCTAGCCTTCACCTGTACTAAGGGGGAATACTGTTTGTGCATCCAAATCCATAAGCCAAAGTTATTCCAGATGAGTCCACTATATGTACCTATATGCGGTATTACCCTGTCGTTCCAAGTAAATTTGCATGTGCCACCTCTAAATATTCAAATGAACATCTATTGTGTGTGCCCGTACCGCTCATGGAGCGACAGGGGGTGGTCAGTATCTTCCATGCTAAGCGGGTTATTCTCATGATGAGTGTTTACTCACTCGTCCTTGCATGAAGGGCTGGTAATCGGGATGCCCAGTCCCATGATAAAAAATTGCGAATAATTAAAAAAAACTTCCCCGGACTGTTGTTGGTATGGAGAGTGTCGGTATCAAAACTGGCGGGTCTCGGGTAGGGGGTCCCGAGCTGTGGATCTTGGATAAATGGGGACCCTAAACGCTAACCCTAAGGGACGAAGGAAATGATGTCTACCCAGGTTCGGGCCCTCTCTAAGAGGCAAACCCTATGTCCTGCTTGATTATATTGAAGTTTATAGGATGATTATAGAGTCGATCTACGACGAGATAAGATGAACTAAACCGACCATGTGTAATCCTAGTAGCCCTGGTGTCTATATAAACCAGAGGGTTTTGTCCGTGCGCCAGTCAGGAGGCGAATAGTGGAGCACTCACTGGTGCGTGTCAGTCCTAAACAAACAATTTTTAACCCCTTTCCGCGACGGCATTTGGAACCGTCGCCAAGTTAGTGTGTGTGATAGGGTGTCCTTCCCACACGACCCAGAAATCATCGAGGATAGGCCCTCCTGGGACCCAGGCTGGGGCCATGTGCGATCGAGCGAGGCATCGAAACCCAATCATTTCCGTAGGTATGTACATCCCACACGGTAATCCGAGAAAATCATTTCCGTAGGTATGTACATCCCACACGGTAATCCGAGAAAATCATTTCCGTAGGTATGTACATCCCACACGGTGAATCCTAGAAAAACATTTCCGTTCGTATGTATATCACACATAGTCAATCCAAGGAATACGTCTCCGTTCTGATTTACATCCCACACAGTCAATCCAGGGAAAACGTTTCCGTTCAGATGTACATCCCACACGGTTTTATGTATAAGCTCTTGTGTGAAAGGTGTAACTATCACACACGCTCTGCCTTGGTTAACTGTTTGCTTTCATTAACTACATCACACACGATTTGATGTAGAAAACTGTGTGGCATTGGGCTATCCGTCACAAGCGCTTTTACTGCCAGAACCGTTTGCAAAGTTCCATGATCGTCAGTTCTCTTTCTATTTTTGCCTGTAATTATTTATTCTAATTGCAAATTTTGAAATACGAAACGTGCAATTCAAATCTCAGCACAATAGTTCAACAACGAATCCATAAATAAAATTGCCAGTACAATATGTTCAATAATTACAGGATTAGGCAGCATCTAACTATGATGGACCACTGTATTTGAAGGCGGTAAAGGTGAAGAGACAAGTGTAAATCATTTTGACTGCCGACGGTGTTGAAGAAGCGGAATGCCCATAATGTGCCTTCCTGCATGCCATAGGCATGAACCACTTTTGTCCAACCCCTTGTGACGATCACCCGCCCATCCTTCACCGCCTTCAGGAAGACTTCTAGAGCATTATCATGTAGCATCAATTTTATACCTTAACCTCAGTTGCCTGCACTCCGGTCATGTAGTTTGCAAGGTAATCATCAGTAAATAGCTTCGGAAACCACTGAAAGGAGAATAATATCAGATATTGAGGTCTAATAGAGTAACTTATTGTGGGGAGGGGGAAAAGGCAATACATTACTTACCATCCTAAAGTTCACTGTTGTCTTCGACAAAGTGTAAACAAAGAGCTTAATTCCAATCACCCGTTTCTTTCGCCTAACAATCTTTCTTAGTTTCCTCACTTGACGCTTGTTGATGAATATCTCATTGCCCCATACGCAAAAGGGATCAAAGCATGGATCAGTACCCCTCATATATGTACCTACAAGCAACCAGTAAATGTTAGAAGCTAAACTGAGATTGCACAAATGATGTAAAATACAACTACCTATGTTCCTAAGTACAAGTATTTTTTTTGATATTTCAATATGAACTACATACAAATGTATATAGAATTATAGATATATTTTAGATTAGAATCTAGATTCGCTCATTTTGCACCTTCTGTAGTCTATATTGGAATCTCTAAAAATACTTATATTTAGGAATCGATGGTGTATAAGACATGGGATGCAGCTAACCTCGACGGCAAACAACAGCATCGCCCATTGTAGCCCTGTGTAAGTACATGGAAAGCCAATGTTAACTACAACAGGGTTAACATCCGCCAAAAATAGCAAATGGTAATAAAGCGGCAGCATCTGTAGTGATATCTTCATTTCGAAAGAGTAGCACGGTAGCAAAGGGACGGATTAAAAAATGGATACAATTGTTAATTGCAACAGGCTTAACATAATCCTAATTCATGTTTTGTAAGTTTGTAGCCATTGAAATACAACTCTTTAAAAATGGATACAGCTGGTAATTGCAACAGGCTTAATGGCCATAGAAACCGGTACTGATAAAAATGCAATCGGTAGAGTTAAACATCACAGGGCAGGTGCTGCCAGAGTAGATAATGGCCCAGTTGTCTATAAAAAGGTAGGGAAAATAGCTCAAACGTGTTAGGCATGTTGACTACAACATGCTTAATACATTGACAGTACAAAACAGAGCCATTAATTGCAACTGGTATTGGTAAGATTGAATTGGTGGGTACAAACTTGGTAAGTCCTGAGAGGTAGTTGCTGGGGCACTTCATCTTGGCCAGAGCCCGCCCAAAGTCAGTGGCGGCGGAGGCGAGCTGTTCCTCTGGGTCGAAGCGTGGATCAGTGCCACTGACATGTGTACCTACAAGCAACCAGTAAATGGTAGAAGTTAAACTGCAACCGCACAAATGATGTGAAATACTATAAGACATGGGATGCAGCTAACCTTGACGGCAAACAACAACATCGGCCGTTATGACACTGCGTAAGTACATGGACAAGCATGTTAAGTACAACAGGGTTAGCATCCACCAAAAATAGCAAATGGGGAAGCATCTCTAGTATATCTTCATTGCGGAGAGTAGCATGGTAGCAAATGGACAGATTAAAAAATGGATACAACTGTTAATTGCAACAGGTTTAACAACATCCTAAGTCATGTTTTGTAAGTTTGTAGCCATTGAAATACAACTGTTTAAAGATGGATTCAACTGTTAATTGCAACAGGCTTAATACACATTGAAACCAGTACTGATAAAAATGCAATTGGCATAGTTAAACATCACAAGGCAGGTCTTGCCGGGCAGAGAATGTCGGATGTCTATAAAAAGGTAGGGAAAGTAGCAAAATGTGTTAGGCATGTTTACTAGAACATGCTTAATACATCATTGTCTGAAACATAGCCATTAATTGCAACTAGTATTGGTAAGATTGAACTGGTGAGTACATACTTGGTAAGTCTGAGAGGTAGTTCTTTGGGGCACTTCATCTTGGCCAGAGCTAGCCCAAAGTCAGCGACGGCGGAGGCGAGCTGTTCCTCTGGGTCGAAGCGTGGATCAGTGCCACTGACATGTGTACCTACAAGCCACCAGAAATGGTAGAAGTTAAACTACAATTACACAAATTATGTGAAATACTGTAAGACATGGGATGCAGCTCACCTCGACTGCAAACAAAAGCATCGACCGTCATGACCCGGCGTAAGTACATGGACAGGCATGTTCAGTGCAGCAGGGTTAGCATCTACTAAAAATAGCAAATGGGCAGCATCTCTAGTGATATCCTGAGTAATGTATTGTAAGTTTGTTGCTGGTATTGGTTAAAATGAGCTAGACACGGTAATATTTGAACATCATATAGTGTGTAGTACAGAAATAAAGAAGGCACGAACATGCTTAATACATCAACCGTACAAATCACAGCCGTTGAAAGTGGTATTGGTAAGATTTAGCTGGTCAGATCTTACCTGTTAAGTCCTGGGGGGTAGTCGCTGGGGGACTTTGCCTGGGCCAGAGTCTGCACCATGTCGGCAGCGGCGGCGGCGCCGAGGTGTTCCTCCGGGTCAACATGCAAAGCGGCCATCACGCCATGGACCGCCATCTTCTCCTGGCGGGGGGGGGGGGGGGGGATTTGGAGGCATGAGGATGTTTCGCAGGCGCCATTTAAGCAATCAGGCCGGGGATGTGATAGAGATCGGTGGGTTACCTGACTGGATCCGGGCAGAACGTAGATGTGGTTGAAGCCGTGGTTGCGGCGGCGGCGGTTTGAGATGCCGGTAAGGGGAGGCGCGAGGGTGGGGGGATACTGAGGGGAAGGGGATGTGGTTGGAGGAATAAATTCTGATATCGCGCGCCTAATGAAAATTTCGGTGCGAAACTTGAAACTTGGGCGGGAGAAACACACAACACAGACGAAGAGCGTAAAATACTCGTGTGCGAGAAAAAAGAAAGTTGGTAGATCCCGTCTCCAAAATAATGTACACATGTACTTGATTTTTTTGGTCAATGGTACCCCTGGTTTATTAGGAAATATCGCACAGGTAATTGACTTATGGGTCATTAACGCAAAAAAATGCAGACGGGTACACATGCTAATGAATGGTCAAACCCCTCAAAGGATGCTCTTACCGACATTGTACGTTAATACTACAAACTTAAAGTACTACTGGTAATTTGCTCTAATACTACAAACTTAAATTACTTCTCACATGCTACCATCCGGGCATGCTGGCCAGACGCCGGCGTTCTCCTTCCTGGCCTTGTAGGTGGCAACCCACCATGCTTCGATCTCTGGCAAGCTCTCCTCACCACGGCGTGCGACCTCTTTTTTCTTGCGGCGGCGTGATTCTCTTTTCTTGACTACTTTCTGCCTTTTCCGCTCTTTCTGTGCGGATTTGGCCGCCTCTAGATCCACCACCCATTCGGCAATGGCAGCCTCAATGTCCGCCCATGTAACTGTTTGGCCGCCGCCGGCGATGAACTCGGCGCGGCGAGATGCCATCGCTTCCTTACCATGTGTGCGCTCGCGGGCGGCGATGAACGCGGTGTGGCGGGATGCCATCACTTCCTCACCAGTTACTGTGCGCCGTGTTGCCATGGACGACGCATGGAGAGAGCTCTGTGACGGAGGGGCCGAGTAGCCGTACAGTGCGGTGGTATTCAAGAGCTCAACTGAAAGTGCTAGTTATCGACTAGAGGGGGGGGGGTGAATAGGCGATTTTTATGGAAGTCTTCAAAACATGAGAGTTTCGAAGACAAGCAATAGAAATGAACCTATTGATATGCAGCGGAAGGTAGACTACACTAAGCAAGCCATAGTCAAGTATGCAATGAAGTGAAGGCACGAAGACTAATAGCAGCTAGGTAGTAAGGATCATGATGTAAGATAGTATGAAGCCAAACAATGATAGTAGTCACACAGTGAAGTCAAACAAGTAGTGCAAGCAGGCAATGACTTCACGAAGACAAACTGTAAGTACTGAGAGGAGAGGATAGAACCAGTCACTTGTCGAGGACACATGATTTGTTGGACCACTTCCGATTCTTTGTGACAAGCTATGCGATGCAGTTAGGGAGGCTGAGATTCAACTCAGAAGACCACGTCTTCACCCTATTCCCCTTGAGCTAAGGACACACAATCCTCGCTCAATCACTCTGGTAAGTCTTCACGGTAGACTTCCAAACCTTCACAGACTTCGTTCACCGGCGATCCACAATGACTCTTGGATGCTCAGAACGCGATGCCTAACTGGCTGGAGGATTCACAGTCCTCAAGTGTAACAAGTCTTCAGGTCACGCAGACAAAAGACTTGATGATGCCTAACACTCTTTGGCTCTGGGTGTTTGGGCTTTGTCCTCGCAAAGTTTCTCTCTCTCAAAAGCTTCAGAGGTGGGTTGCTCTCAAACGACAAAAGCCGTGCACTAACTCTGAGCAGCCAACCATTTATGGTGTTGGGGGTGGGCTATTTATAGCCACTAGGCAACCTGACCTGATTTGTCCGAAATGACCCTGGGTCACTAAGGAACTGACACATGTTCCAATGGTCAGATTTGAAACACACACGGCAACTTTACTTGGGCTGCAATTAAAGCTGACTCATCCAGCTCTGGATAAGATTTGCTCTCATTGTCTTCGCTCGAAGACATAGGATTTTGGTTGGGCATCACTTCAGTCACTCTGACTTTGTTCACTGGGACCCCACCTAACAGTAGGGTGGTTCCTATGACTCAACGAAGAAGAAAAGGAAACAACAAAACAACTAAGTCTTTGCTCTCCATAGTATTCACGCAATGTCTACTCATGTCATAGTCTTCAATGTGAATGTCTTCATATACCACCATTCTCGTCAATGTCTTCATACATTTTTAGGGGTCATCACCGGTAGGTAAACCGAATCAATGAGGGACTACTACATGTGTTATCCTGCAATTCTCACAAACACATTAGTCCCTCAACTAGGTTTGTCGTCAATACTCCAAAACCAACTGGGGGTGGCACTAGATGCACTTACATCAACCACAAACGACAACAGAAATTTGGCTTCCCTTACAATTTTGCTCATTCATTATCTCACACGGTTCATCTCCGTTGCTTATGGAAACAGTGTGCGCTAAGCCTATTGTGTGTTGCGTTATGATTGGCCAGAACCCCAGCCACGCGAATCACGCGTGTGCACCGTTGGATGCGCCGAGATCGAACGGCAATCCACGTCCCTCACATCACACCCGTGCACCTGTACCTGGATTCGATTTATATGCGCTAAATGCCTAGAAAATGCACATAATCCCCTAAATATGGTAAATGAGCCCGGAAAAATGCCAAATTTGAACACGGTGATTTGCAGGGTGTATGTTCATCATATAAAAAAACTCCAAGGCAAAGAACACAGAAAATTTGGATTCCCCTTCAATATTGAGGATTTCCCTTTTAAAAGCATGGAACTTCCTTGATGATGGTTCAATTTATGAAGGGCGTGCATGACGACATAAGCCAAACCTTCTCAAATTTTTACCAGGGCATGGTGAGGTCATACCATCTCACCATGCCAGGCATCATGTTTTTTAAGAGTTTATTTCAGTTTTTTCTATAGTTGAAAACCCAACAAACAAACATTCGTGGTTGACTATTGCCACACATTTCATCGAAATATCTGTCCATTCCTTGTAAAAGGCATGAGAATTTACTAAATGGCACGAGCATGATTTTCTAGGCCGTTCTTCTGGACCCTTTGATGCATCGATTGTTTGAACTTGAATTGTGCACATTAATGCCTAGGAAATGCACATAATCCCAAAATATGGCAAATGAACCCGGAAAAGTGCCAAATTTGAACACGGTGATTTGCAAGTTGTATGTCCATCATAGAAAAGAACTCGTGGACAAAGTACAAAGGAAATTTGGACCTACCCTTCAATCTTGGTGATTTCCCCTTAAGACCATGAAACTTCCTCCGTGAAGGTTCGATTTATGAAAGGCGTGCATCACGACATAAGGAAAACATTCTCCAATTTTTACCAGGGCATGGTGAGGCCATACCATGGCACCACGCCAGGCGTCATGTTTTCCAACCATGTGTCTCATTTTTTGTATAGTTGTTAACCGAGTAAATGACGCGTTTATGGTTGACTATTGCCACACATTTCCTTGAAATATCTGCCCATTCCTTGTAAAAGGCATGAGAATGTGCTAAATAACACGAGCATGGTTTTCCAGACCATTCTTGTGCACCTTTTCATGCACCGATTGTTTGAATTTGAATTATGTCCATTAATGCCTAGAAAATGCACATAATCCCCTAAATATGGTAAATGAGCCCGGAAAAATGTCAAATTTGAACACGTTGCATTTGAGGCGGTATGTTGATCGCTCAAAAAAATCTGAATGACAAACTAGGACGGAAATTTGGATTCCCCTTCAATCTTGGGTATTTTCCCTCTCGAAAGCATGGAACTTCCTCAGTGATGGTTTGATTTATGAAGAGCTTGCATGACGACATAAGCCAAACCTTCTAAAAATTTCACCAGGGCATGGTGAGGTCATACCATGGCACCATGCCAGGCGTCATGTTTTTTAAGCATTTATTTCATTTTTTCTATAGTTGAAAAACCCAACAAACAAACATTTGTGGTTGACTATTGCCACACATTTCAACGAAATATCTATCCATTATTCCTTGTAAAAGGCATGAGAATTTACTAAATGGCACGTGCATGGTTTTTCAGGCCGTTCTTGTGGACTCTTTTCGTTACCATTGTTTGAACTTGAATTATGTGCATTAATTCCTAGGAAAGCCTAGGAAATGAACTGGGAAAAGTGCCAAATTTGAACACGGTGATTTGCAGGTTGTATGCTCATCATAGAAAAAACTCGTGGAAAAAGGACACAGGAAATTTGGATCCCCCTTCAATCTTGGTGATTTCCCCCTCGAAACCATGAAACTTCCTCGGATGATGGTTCGTTTTATGAAAGGCGCGCATCACGACATAAGGAAAACATTCTCCAATTTTACCAGGGCATGGTGAGGCCATACCATGGCACCACACCAGGCGTCATGTTTTTCCAAGCATGTATTTCATTTTTGTAGAGTTGTTAACCGAGTAAACGACGCGTTTATGGTTGACTATTGCCACACATTTCCTTGAAATATCTTCCCATTCCTTGGAAAAGGCATGAGAATGTACTAAATAGCACGAGCATGGTTTTCCAGACCTTCCTTGTGCACCTTTTCATGCACCGATTGTTTGAATTTGAATTATGTCCATTAATGCCTAGAAAATGCACATAATCCCCTAAATATGGTAAATGAGCCCGGAAAAATGTCAAATTTGAACACGTTGCATTTGAGGCGGTATGTTGATCGCTCAAAAAAATCTGAATGACAAACTAGGACGGAAATTTGGATTCCCCTTCAATCTTGGGGATTTTCCCTCTCGAAAGCATGGAACTTCCTCAGTGATGGTTTGATTTATGAAGAGCTTGCATGACGACATAAGCCAAACCTTCTAAAAATTTCACCAGGGCATGGTGAGGTCATACCATGGCACCATGCCAGGCGTCATGTTTTTTAAGCATTTATTTCATTTTTTCTATAGTTGAAAAACCCAACAAACAAACATTTGTGGTTGACTATTGCCACACATTTCAACGAAATATCTATCCATTATTCCTTGTAAAAGGCATGAGAATTTACTAAATGGCACGTGCATGGTTTTTCAGGCCGTTCTTGTGGACTCTTTCGTGCACCGATTGTTTGAACTTGAATTATGTGCATTAATTCCTAGGAAAGCCTAGGAAATGAACTGGGAAAAGTGCCAAATTTGAACACGGTGATTTGCAGGTTGTATGCTCATCATAGAAAAAACTCGTGGAAAAAGGACACAGGAAATTTGGATCCCCCTTCAATCTTGGTGATTTCCCCCTCGAAACCATGAAACTTCCTCGGATGATGGTTCGTTTTATGAAAGGCGCGCATCACGACATAAGGAAAACATTCTCCAATTTTACCAGGGCATGGTGAGGCCATACCATGGCACCACACCAGGCGTCATGTTTTTCCAAGCATGTATTCCATTTTTGTAGAGTTGTTAACCGAGTAAGCAGCGTTTATGGTTGACTATTGCCACACATTTCCTTGAAATATCTTCCCATTCCTTGGAAAAGGCATGAGAATGTACTAAATAGCACGAGCATGGTTTTCCAGACCTTCCTTGTGCACCTTTTCAGGCACTCATTGTTTGAATTTGAATTATGTGGATAATTAATGCCTAGAAAATGCACATAATCCCCTAAATATGGTAAATGAGTTTAGAAAAATGTCAAATTTGAACACGTTTCATTTCACGCGGTATGTTGGTCGTTTAAAAAAAACTGAATGACAAACTAGGACGGAAATTTGGATTCCCCTTCAATCTTGGTGATTTCCCTCTCGAAAGCATTGAACTTCCTCGGTGATGGTTCGATTTATGAAGGGCGTGCATGACGACATAGATTAAACCTTCTCAGCTTTTAACTAGGGCACGGTGAGGCCATGCCATGGCACCATGCCAGCCGTCATGTTTTTCAAGCACATATTTCATTGTTCTATAGTTGATAACCCGGTAAATGACGCGTTTGTGGTTGACTATTGCCACGCATTCCATTGAAATCTCTGCCCATTCCTTGTAAAAGGCTTGAGAAATTACTAAATACCCCGAGAATGGTTTTTCCAGACCGTTCTTGTGCACCCTTTCATGCATCGATTGTTTGAATTTCCATTACGTGCATTAATGCCTACAAAATGCACATAATCCCCTAAATATTGCAAATGAACCCGAAAAAGTGTCAAATTTGAACACGGTGATTACCAGGGTTTATGTTCATCGTAGAAAAAAACTCATGGATGAAGGACACAGGAAATTTGGATTCCCATTCAATCTCGGTGATTTACTATCGCACACGATTCATCTCCGTCGCCTTTGTGAATCGTGTGTGTTCACTCACACATGCAAAAGGAAAAGAAAACCCTCGCCCACTTCGTCCCCACTCACTCGCCGCAGACTCCTCCACAACTCTCCACCCTAAGCTCGACGGTTGTTGGCGGCGGGCGTAGGTCACGCTCCAATCGGCACAGGATTTCGCCTCCACCACTTTCTGCCGCCTATCTGCACCGACATTCTAGACTCTGGTCGACTGGGGTTTTTTGCGGGATTGGGCCGGGGATTTTCTCATGCAGAAGGTAATCAACTTAATTAGTGAAATATTCACTCATCTCTTATCGCAGTCCGTCCGTCGCTGTTAATCGACCGACAGAAATCGCCGTGGAATCATTTTTGTTCTAGCTAATTCATGGGTGTTCATTCATGTGTCCACAGTGCAAGCACAAATCGGGCAACTGTGGTCGTGGCCAGTCGGAAACGAAGTTCTATCTCACCATTCCGGATGACTTCAGGGAGCACTCGATATGTTCAATATCAACCTACCACGGTCGGCATGGCCTAAATTTGTGAACATATACCGTCTGTTGCTACATTATCTATATATTTGCATCAAATCTTTGTTACATTATCTATTTTTAATTCTATATTTTTGTACTTTGCTTTCATCTCTCTCTCTCTCTCTCTCTCTCTCTCTATATATATATATATATATATATATATATATATATATATATATATATATATATATGGATCTGTTCTATCAGGTGACTCCCATATTTGCATCTTGCTCCGTTATTTCAATATATCTAATAAACGATCTTAATTTTCATTTCAAGCAGTACATCCCGTGCTTTGCAAGAACAGGAGTAGAAGGAAATATTGGGCTTTACTTTGCTGATGACTCCCAGGATGTCATATTGACAACGCAACATGGATTTACAATGACGGTTAGCGTAAAAATTGATAAAGATGGTCACTCCTATTTTTGATGCGGACCTTTGGAGAAAAATGTCCAAGTGTTATGAACTGAAAGCTGGCAATAAAATTCTAGTGCGTGCACCACAGCCTGGTCTAATTAACATGGATGTTTACTTACCCAATGTCATTAGCCGATCAAAGTCTGATCGAGGTTAGTGTCCTTTCAACCTTTCTCCTTGCTGTCATTTTACTATTTAAGCATCCAATTGATCACTATTTAAGCAACCAATTGTGATATCATATTCTGACTCCGTTCCTAGGCAGTAACAAATTCTATTTACCAATTTATGCGCACTATATATTTTTCTGCCATGTTCTGAATAAATAATAGCTTTCCACCTTTTAAGCAGGATATGTTGGATGCATAGTGAATGATCTGTATGTTACTAAGCGTACCAAATTTCCTTTGGAAGGACTTGAAGCATGTCATAAACTTTGTTGATAATCCGACGGAGATAGCACAGCGTATGAACGCTGGATTTTGGATGTGATTAATGAGACCTATGTTGCAAACACTGAAAAAGACCAATTGTGTGCACAAAACGCTGGTAAAAAGTCTTATTTTAATGTTGATGCTCATAAACTATATATATATATATCTTCAATGATATGTTACAATTGTTTTTTATTCTACATGTCAACAGAAATTGCCCCCTGTAGCAGTTCCTGGATCGATTTCCTGGCATGGTCGAATTACACTTGTGCCTGCTAATAACACCAAAGTGATTGCAAGGTACTGCATTTCCCGCAGAAATGGAACCATTCAAATTAACAAGTTCTCGCTTCTCGTAGCAATGCATCCATAGTGTAAAATTGGAGACAGTGTTCTACTCATGATCTACCAAGGCACAGGAGGGCTCTTCCTTTTCATTGACGAGATGCCGAGTCGCCGTGATCAAGCTACTTCCAGTGGATAGTTGTGGTTGTTGGCCCTCAGCCTCTTAAAATGTGCTAGCTATTACTACTAGTATACATGTACGTGCAGTTGCACGCATTGACTCCCTTGTTCGATTGGTGCATTGCACAACAGCCAGCTCAAAACTTAGTTCTAAATCCAACTGCGATGACGCGATTAGTACACGTGCTACCGATGCTTATGGACCGGCTGCCAAGAAATTTGAGACAGCCCGACTACATGCACGGATGGGCGACAACGGCAAAGCAAGCACGTGGATTTTCCAGCATTGACATCTGTGGATGGTTCTAGAGAACAACAGTAGCTTGGCTGGTACTGATTATTTGTCTATGGTTCCAGAGAACAACAGTAGCTTCACTGGTACTGTAGCTAGAAATGTAGCAGCGAATCCGAGCATTTCCAACCATTGGATGGACTCTGTCAATGGTTCAGGTTGCTTCCTGGTCATGAGATTCAAAATTTCAAAACTGGTACACTATATAGTAGTATAGATATCTGTTAAGTACGTAGATATGGACCATATGGTTGTTGGCCCTTAGCCTCTTAAAATGTGATAGTTGTTACGATGTTAAGTATGTAGATATGAACCATATGGTTGTCAAAACCATGTTACAAAGATCCTCCTTTTGTCGAATAGTGTAACCACTATATATATGTTACTGAAATGATGTTACCCAAGTTCATAAATTTTCATGGAAAGTATTAGTATCGTACACAGTTCATTGAGTTTAAGCATGTGCCCGATGACCAGAAGGCATTTGCAGATTAACTGTCCATATTGCAAATTCACACACATGTTAACCTAAGGAAACGTATGTGTAACATACTAATCATCGCACACGAGTACTCGCAGACGCATCGTGTGCGATACTCCGCCACCGTAAGCAACTAGTTTGCATTTTTCTAAGTTTTTTGTACACACAGAGTCGCACACGAAGTAACTGCATTGACCGTTTGTGTTGTAATTTCTCATCGCAAACAGTTCATCCGAGTCGGCTATTTTCCATATATCACACACATCTTGTTTACATGACTCGTTTGTGTTCTTTTGGCTCATCGCAAACAGTTCATCCATGTGAACTGTATGCTGCATATCACACACATCTTGTTAAGTTGAATCGTTTTTGTTGTGTTCCCTAATCGGAAACAGTTCTTCTGAGTTAACCGTATGCTGTATATCACACACACATTGGTATGGCTTCCCGTTTCTGTTGTTCTACCTCATCGCAAACAGTTCGAATGGATTAACCGTGTGTCCTGCATCGCCCACACATTGTTATGGCTGCCCGTTTACATTGTTACGCCTCATCGCCATGAGCAGTTTGAATGGATTAACCGTGTGTCCTGGATCGCACATGGAACTAAAATCTGAACCGTGTTTGATGGCTCCGCCATTGCAAACGTTTTGCACCTTTTTGACAGTTTTTTACACCACCGTTTGCGATTATTGCATCACACACAGTTTCGGCAAAGGGTCTCTGATTGTAGTGTCGCGTTAGCAGTATCCTGCAGTAGTGGCTCTTTTACAGAAATGCCCCTATGGGATCAGAAAGCGTACATATTTAATAGGTCCAGAGCGCGATGGGTGGTTAATCCATCCCAAAGCAAGAAGCCAAGATCAAACCAAAGAAATCTCAGTGCAAATGGCTAGTGCCTCAGGTTCATTCTCATGCCCTCATGGCCCTCTCCCGGACGACTTGGCCAGCTGTTCGGTCTCACGCCGCCAGCTAAGGAATCTTCAACCACAAGGATATCTTCCTACTGTGGATCTCGTATCTGTCCGTGCCAGATTAACTTCCGTGAACGGCAAGGCCTTCACGGATGTCGGCATTCTGGGAACAGGGGTACCCAGACTTGCATGCCTGCGGCCTGCGGCGTGGCTCAGGGGGTAGCCCAGTTCGGCCCATCTTCATAAGCACAAGCTCAAGACCCTTGCAAGGGGCCAAGCCTCGCGGGGCGGACGACAGGAAGCTTCCTCAGGCACGGCCTCGTCAGGCTGGCTCGCGAGGAGGCGGAGAGATCAAGGCGGGGTACCTCACGAGGTGCCCATGGCGCATAAGCCATGACGACCAAGGGCGCGATCAGGCGCCAGCCCGTCTGATGTCCTCATTTCCTCTTTGGTGCAAAGGAGGCAAGCGCAGGCGAGAGCATCAAGCAAAGGCAACCATTTCGGTGCAACAAGACCAAAACCAACACAACGGTAGGAAGGAGGTCATCGTGGAGCCCAAGCCGGCGTCACCGTCAGAGTCTTTGGTAGGCGAGGACCGACTTTAGTCAAGATAAGTGTACTAGATGTTCCCCTTCAAAATGGCCAATTGTTGGCGCCCTTCCCGCTCAATATTTGGGAAGAGGCCCAGGGCCTTTGCTTATAAATAGGACTAGCCGCCCACAGGGTAGAGGCATCTTGAATCGAGCGAGAGATCAATCTAGAGAGAGAGAGAAGCGACTGATCTCCCTTAGCAGTTCATCGCACCGGCCAAGAACAGACCCTCGCGAGGCTGTTCTTCCTTGTACTGTTCATCATCGTCCCCTGAGGAAATCCACCACAACACACAATGGAGTAGGGTATTACACCACCATGGTGGCCCGAACCAGTATAAACCTTGTGTCCCTTGTGTTGCTCTTTGTGTAGTTTAGATCCTTGCAAGGCGACGAAGTGTAGGTAGGTAGGAGGTGAGATCTCCGCGTGCACCCTAGAGTTCGAACCTAGAGGGTCCGCCGGAACCCGAAATCCGACATTTGGCGCGCCAGGTAGGGGTGCACTGGAATCCGCCTGCCGCCGCCCTGTTCTTCGCCGCCCCTCGCATCCATGTCAGATGCTCGTCGAGCGCTGGCCCGGCTCTCGCTACTCCGTCGCCGAGGCCCCGTCAGCGGCCGCCCTTACCGTTCCCGTCGCTTTGCCGCCGCCGTCAACGCCGCCACCGGCCCGGCGGGGAACGAGCAGCAGGCGTCGTCCCAGCATCCATCCGTGAGGCAAGACGGCCGCACCGCTACTCCTTCGCTCGCCCCAGCTGGTTCTTCGTCCCGCGCGCTCCGCGCGCCCATGGAGGCTCGAGCCGCGCTCATCGCGGCAAACGAGCTCCTGCGCTACCGCCCCGTCGACGACGTCTACGAGGAGTGGCTCGACCGCGTCGCCGAGCTCGTCCGTGCCGCGGGGGGCTCCCCCGCGCCGTCCTTCTCACTGCACCGCGTCCCGCCTTGCGCAGGCGATGAAGCTCCGGGGGCGCCTCAGCCGCCTCCCCCTCAAGAAGGCGCCTTGGCCCCAAGGCGCGTGGCCCCTGGGCCAAACCCACTCCGTCCGGCACCAGCGCAGCAAGAGCAGAGCTGCCAAGAAGTCCCTCGCCCCCAAGAAGCTGCCCGAGTGCTCCCTGCACCGGCCCGCCACGACCGTGCTCTTGCTCCAGCACGCCAAGACCCCGCGTTGCTCCCAGCGGCAGTGCATGAGGACCCGCAAGATCAAGCCCTTCGTCACCAAAGGCCTCCCGTGGCCACTGAAGGCTGCCGCGCCTTCACCACCGAGCTACGCAGCATCGCATGGCCCGGCAAGTTCAAGCCAGACCTGCCTCCTCGCTTCTGACTGACGGCGGACCCAGCGAAATTCCTCGGCACTCTGAGCTGGGCATCGAAGCATATGAGGGGCGAGAAGGTCATGGCGAACTGGTTTCCCATGGCGCTCAAGGGCGGTGCCCTTTTGGCTCCTGAACCTGGCTCCTGGCACGATCTCCTCCTGGGACGAGATGCGCACCCGCTTCATCGCCAACTTCCAAGGCACTCGCGACCGGCCTCCTGCCGTGAGCAACATGCGCCGCATCAAGCAGCAGCCAGGAGAGACCCTGCAGAAGTACATCCAGCGCTTCAACAACGCACGCCTCAAGATTCCCAAGGTGAGTGAGGAGGCCATCATCTCAGCCTTCTCCGACGGTGTGCGTGACGTTAAGATGAAGGAGGAGCTGGCGATTCATGAAGACCTGTGCACATCCCTAGAGCTGTTCAACTTAGCAACAAAGTGCGCCCGGGCTGAGGAAGGAGGCCTTTCCCTCCTCGAGCTGCCGGCTGCCGAACCAGAAGAGAAGAAGCCCAAGGTCAAGGACGTGAAGCTCAAGGGGGCTGCCGTGCTCGCGGCAGAACCAGACACCAAGTGAGGCAGGGATCAGCCCGAGTCTTCCAAGGGCAGCAGGTACTGCGTGTACCACGACCTCCACACCCACAACACCAACGAATGCCAAGAGCTCAGGGCCGTGCGAGAAGGGCGAATCGGTCGACGCCCCGACCGTAGTGATCGAGGCTACGGCTGAGGAGGAGGAAGAAGCGCATGACGTTGGGAAGATCGTGGCCCTCGCCAAGGGTGGCGTGACCGACCTCGCGAGGACCGCTGGCAGGATCAGCATCGTGAGGGAGGTTGGAGGGACCCGCCTCACGAGGGAGGCTGGAGGGATCAGCCTTGCGAGGATCGCCCACAAGGCAACGCAGGCCTCCCTCCTCTGCCACCGCAGCCAAGGAGAAATGAAGACCATCATCAAGACGAGGGGGCTGGGGGCTTCCAGGAGCCGCGTGCAATCGTTTGCATCCTGGGCAGAGCTCAAGCCCCAGCCTCTTAGCGCATCTTCAAGCAGTTCGCCCGCGAAGTGAATGCAGTTCTCCCCATGCTCAAAGCCACGCGCCCTCTCAGGTGGTCAGCGTGCGCCATCACATTCAGCTCAGCGGATTAGCTCAAGTGCGCAGCCACAGCCGGAGTCCTCCCGATGCTTTGTTCCCCAATCATCAGCAACGTGCAAGTCACCAGGACCCTCATCGATGGCGGACCAGGGCTCAACATCCTGTCCGTCGAGACATTCAACAATCTCTAAGTGCCGTACAATCATCTTCAGCCAACCAAGCCTTTCTCCGGAGTCACTGATGGCTCCACGGTTCCGATTGGGCAGGTCCGCATTCCTGTCACCTTCGGGGTGCGCGACAACTACCGCACCGAGCTCATTGACTTCGACGTCGCCCACATTCGCCTGCCATACAATGCCATCCTCGGTTATCCAGTTCTGGCCAAATTCATGGTCGTGACTCATCACGGCTACAATGTCCTCAAGATGCCAGGAAGTGGTGGAGTCATCACGGTGCCTTGTGAAGAAAGAGATGCAGTGTGTTCTCTGGAGCGTGCTTTCCAAGCCGCATCAATTGAAGACCCAGATCACAGGAGCGGGAGGCTCACCGAGGCTGCTCCATAGAAAAAGAAGACATCTCCTGGCCCGACCCCTCGGGAGGCAGGCCCCTCAGGGTCTGCGCCTGTCCAGAGGGCACCTCCTTTTGTCGCATAGGAAGGCGCGCCCAGCGCCCTCCTCGAGCAAGGGTCAGGGGCTCTCTCTTGGAGGGCCACCGACTTTGCTAAGATCACGAGGGAGGCGCTCGGGCACCACTTGGAGGCGTGTTTCAAAGCACGTTTCCCTCAGGAAGGAGCGAGGCAAGGAGGGCCAAACCCTCAGGAGTTCGTCAGCAAGATCATTCAGGAGTTGCAGGAGTCAACAGTCACGAGTGGCAGCCATCGCTTACCCGCCGTAGCTCCCCATCCAGGCGAGGATGGTGGGCTGCGCGTCTACATCGACATACCAGGGCTCAACCGAGCCGCCTCTCAGGAGCGCCTCTAGCCCTCATGCGTGGGGCGCTGTGAAGGTCCACCCCATAGCTACGTTTGCATGCCTTACGGCTTGCCAAACGCGGCTGCCACGCGCCAGCACCTCATAAGGAGCATCTTGGAGGCTCAAGTGGCCAGGCGTTCCGTTGTCCTGGCGGAGATGGAGATGGTCCGAGAGGAGCCGCCAGCGCCTCCGGAGCCTCCCGAGGCTCCTGGGCCTGGGGGCTCGTGAAGATCGGCTTCCGCAGCGCACGACGTCCGCTACTTCAGCATCCCCCCATCTTCAACATTATAAGGGGACATCCTTCGAGTTTCATTTTCATCTGGGAGCGCCCCCCAGGGCTGCATCATTCCCAGGTCGCGTGGGTCCGTCCCTGCAGCATGTAACCCTTTTGCTTCATGTTTCTAGTTTACTTTATTGGGGGCGCCCCTCGGGCTGCATCATCCCCAAGCCACCCGGGCCAGACCCAGTGGCATGTATCCCTCTTGTGTTTATTCGGGTCGTGCGTTTGACCCATCATGATTGTTATTTGGTGCCTGTCCATGGCACCCCTCTTCCTCCATGTCGGTCGCTTGCACGTTAAAGGGGGGGGGGGTACCTGAGCATCGCGACTCATGGGCTCCTACTAGCTCACCAGCCCTCACCCTCGGCCTTGTCCATCGCATCGCGACCGGGCATACCAATGACGGTGAGCCTGCTCGAGGGCCGGGACCCGAGGACGTGGGCGTCGACATCTAACAAAATTTGCAGGAACACATCACAAGTTAAGGCCCGGTGCAGTGCGCAACCCACCTTGAGGTAGGGCCCCGTGAGTCCCAGCTGGCTCACGGGTGCCCAGATACACCTCGTCGAGGCCCTACCGTGCAGCCACATGTCGAGGCGGGGCTATGCGCTCCCGGGGCTCCTCGGGAGGGGAGCCCCTCCCACACACCGGTGGAAGTACCATGCTCCTTGTTGGCTGGCGACAACCTTTGCCGAGGAGCGGCTATGCCCGTACACATACTGAAGCGCTATGCTCCATGGGTGATAAACAAGCGAGGTGGCCCCGGCCGCATCAACCTCGGGAGCCCAGAGCTCAGTGTCCGGCCTCATCGTAACGCGCCTCCCGGGAGTGCCACGCGAGGTTGGGCACTGAGGGCTATGCAGGTCACGCCCAGACGCCGCCACCCAGCCAGGCCCCTCGGGCCTGGTTCGTCGCAATCTCTCCCGGCGGAGCCAAGGTACAAAGGCCGTTTGAGCGTCAAGGGGACTCCTGAGTATCGCGACTCGGAGCCTAATCGTCACGTAGCCCCTCACCCCTTAGTTCCGAAAGGCTAACGGCGGTTGAGGTATCGTGAGCCGGCTCTGCCGACGTAGAATGGTAAATTCACCCATACATCTCACCTCCCTACTTGTTGTTAGATGCGTCAAGGGGACTCTCGAGCATCGCGACTCAGGAGCCTAACTTGTCACGTAGCCCCTCACTCCTTGGTCCCGTCCTGGTTTTTGGTCGGGCTAACTTGGCTGAGGTATCTGTGAGGGCGGGCTCTGCCGACGTAGAACATAAGCAAGTAGGAAGGAAAAGCACAAATCTCAAAGAATTCAAAAGCAAATATTACAGTCCATAAATGTTTTCACAACGCCAAACGCAAGTTTAAACGCCTCCATGAGGCATGATGCATGTTGCAGGAGCTGAAAGCAGGACAGGAGCCACGAATGAGTCACTTGTCAGCAGCACCGTCGCTGGCGGCGGAGCTGCGCTGGGCGAGTTCGCCTCGTGAAGCCTCAGGATCGGCAGCGCCTTGCTTCGGCTTAGTCTTGAAGGCCGGAACCGCCCATGAGCCTCCGCTCGACCCTTCACGGCCTCGGCTTGGCAGCGGCAAGCTCGCCCGCTCACAGGCTCCAATGAGGTCACAAGATCAACGTCGGGATCGCGAAGGTAGGCGTGGGTGAAGAGCGTCGTGCTACGGAAAACAGGACAGCGCCTCGGCCTCGGCCGTGGGGCCGAGCCAAGGTGACATCTTCAAGGGCGTGGACCAGGAAGGGAAGCAGCTTGGGGGCGTCCTCGGCGGCCGGCTGGGCTTTCCGAGCTGCTTTGTCGTCAGAAGCGACCTCAGCAAGGTGCGAGCCTTCACCTCCAGCTTCGTGAAGGCCACGCGGTCCTGGGCCAGGACCCGCGCCTTGCCGTCCAGCTCGATCCTCTTCGCCTCCAACTCCTGCTCCGGCGCACCTAAGCGGCCATGGCGCTCATCGAGCTTAGCATCCCGGTCCTTGGCGGCCGCCTCACGAGCCTTCATGTCTTCCTCCTTCTCTTGGCGGACGCGGGCCTCCTTGGCAAGCTGGTCGCGCAGGCCCTGCAGCTCGCTCTCCAGCGCCTTGCTGCGACCTCGGACATCGGCTACCTTCCCCCAAGGCGGCGTCGCGAGCAGCCTTCGCCTCAAGGACGGCCTGCTTCTCCTCGTCGCAGGCCGTCGCGGCCTGAGCCAGCGCCGCTCGAATTGAAGCATCAGAGCGAACCCAGCCGGAGGCCAGCTCCAGGCGTCCGGTCACCAAGCGAGGATCGGCGCCCAGAAGATCTTTCCGTAGCCGGTCCAGTTCAGCAGCAGCACGATCAAGGACAGTAGAAGGAGTCGGAGAAACGGCAGTTGGCGGAGTGGGAGGAGATGACGGTAGTGTAATCATAGCACCATGAGTCGGGACCTTCTGCGCCCCAGCGACTACGGCAGTGGCGTCAGGCAAGGATACCTCGGGAGTCGCTTGGGCCATGGGGGCTGAGCTTCGCCCAGCTAACCCGCCAGGCCTCGCGAGATGACCGGGCAGAGAGGCCAGCGTCTTGCCGCCCCTTCTTCCGCGGATGGAGGCGCTGCCCGAACGAAGCCTCGGAGCCCCTTGACTTTTTTCGCAGCGGCGCCAGCTAGCCAAGGAATACAGATATCAAGCCTCAACGACGAACCAAGAAGCAAAACGAGAATCAAGCACTTACTGGTCATCGCACGCGGGCTCAAGCAACCTCTGGCCGAACTTGAAGCCGGAGAGCCGGCTGCTAGGACCAACCTCAAGAGGATCGGGAACAGGAGGCGCGTCTGCAGATATCCTCGGAACCGGGGCAGACCTGCGGGGAACCAGCCCCGTCCTGTCCTTCTTCGGGATCAAGGGCGAGCTCTCGCCACCTCGCTCATCGCCATCCTCATCGTCGTCCGGCAAGAGGCGGAGAGCGCGGGACCTGCGCCGGGGAAGGGGCGCTCTCGACTCCCCGTTGGTCGCCTCGGAGTCGGGCCCCGCTTCCCGCTCCTCTTCTTCCTCCTCTTCGCTGGAGTCGCCGGAGGACACGTTCACCGTTGCCAGGGCCGCCGGGTCCTCGGGATCCTCCGCGGGCACAGTCCTGTCCCCGTTGAAAGCGGGCATGGAGTCCACCACCTGCTCCCAATCATCTCGAAGGAACAGGGGTACAGGAGCGCCCTCCAGCCTCGCCACGTCTCCCTCGACCAAAGATTGGAGGACCGCGGCCAGATCTTCCTCGGCCAAGACTACAGGGCTCGGGTGAGGCCTCCACAGCGGAAGCGAGTATTGCCGAAGCGGGGCCACCTGGTGCTACAGGAACTCCCTTAGGAGCGACGACCCGGACAGCTTCGCCATCGCCATGTTGCCCGGCCACAGGTCCGCGTCCATCTTCTCCAGTACTGGCTTCGCGCGGGGATCCACGAGTTCCGCGCGAGACCAACCGTCGATGGGCGTGGGCTGCTCCATAGGCAGAATCAGCCGAGGATGGATGCACCCAGCATCTACCATGACCCACTTGCTCCTGAAGCATTCAATCCTCTTCCTGGGCTTCGAGATGGCGTTGGAGCTGCCGTACGCGACAAAGCTCGCGCACGCGGTGATGGGGCCGTGAGAGGCCCGGAGGTAGAAGTAGTGGCGCAGCAAGGCCACTGAGGGCTGCACCCCGACGTGAGCCTCACAGTAGTAGGTGAAGATCGCCAGGAGAAGAACAGAGTTGGGGTGGAGGTGCAGAGCTTGCAGTTTGTAATGGCGGAGGACAGAAAAGAAGAACTCAGAAAAGGGAGGCACCAGACCGGCGGCAATGGCGCTCACGAAGAGCGGATAGAAGGTGCTTCCTTGGTCCTCAGGAAGGGCAGAGCCAACCTTGAGCACCGCTGCCCCGTCGTTGCCCGGGCAAGGCTCTTCTCCGACACGTTCGGGGAGTCCAAAGCGGGCGCGTACCAAGCTCCGGCCGGGGTCTGGTGAGGCGCCATACCTTGCTAGGGCACGGGGTCGGAGTAGATCTGGGGATTTCAGAAGCAGGAAGGATAGGATCGAGAAAGGGGATCTGGGCAATGACTGGAGAAGGCAAAGGAGGAAAAGCCTAGACGGGTACCGCTCTCTTGTTGATTCGAGCAGTTGTCAAGGCGTCGTGGGGAAGCAGGGACGCCCACGTCCAATCAACCGCCACGCGGCGCCCAAGGCCGCAGGCTGTTAGGGCCCTTGGCCGCTTGCCCCTTCGCTTCTACGCTAAGCCAAGTCCAGCGCGCCTTGGGCGGGGCTCTTGTCGGCGTTCTAGGCAGGGGTACCCAGACTTGCTGCACTGCGGCATGCGGCGTGGCTCGGGGTGGCCCAGTTCGGCCCATCTTCATCGGCACAAGCTCAAGACCCTCGCGAGGGGCCAAGCCTCACGGGCGACGACGGAAGCTTCCTCGAGCACGGCCTCGTCGGTGGCTCGCGAGGAGGCGGAGAGATCAAGGCGGGGTACCTCACGAGGTGCCCATGACGCATAGCCATGGCGACCAAGAGGCGCCCGGTGGCGCCCGGCCAGTGATGTCCTCATTTCCTCTTTGGTGCAAAGGAGGCAAGCGCAGGCGAGAGCATCAAGCAAAGGCAACCATTTCGATGCAACAGGACCAAGACCAACACAACGGCAGGAAGGAGGTCATCATGGAGCCGGAGCCGGCGTCACCGTCAGAGTCTTTGGCAGGCGAGGATCGACTTTAGTCAGGATAAGTGTACTAGATGTTCCCCTTCAAAATGGCCACTTGTTGGCACCCTTCCCGCTCAATATTTGGGAAGAGGCCCAGGGCCTTTGCCTATAAATAGGACTAGCCACCCACAGGGTAGAGGCATCTTGAATCGAGCGAGAAATAAATCTAGAGAGAGAGAGAGAGAAGCGACTAAACTCCCCTAGCAGTTCATCGCACCGGCCAAGAACAGACCCTCGCGAGGCTGTTCTTCCTTGTACTGTTCATCATCCGCCCCTGAGGCAATCCACCACACCACACACTGGAGTAGGGTATTACACCACCATGGTGGCCCGAACCAGTATAAACCTTGTGTCCCTTGTGTTCCTCTTTGTGTAGTTTAGATCCTTGCGAGGCGACGAGGTGTAGGTAGGTAGGAGGTGAGATCTCCGCGTGCACCCCAGAGTTCGAACCTAGAGGGTCCGTCGGAACCCGAAATCCGACAACGGAGAAATTCCCATCCCCAAGCAAGGAAGAGAGGTTATGTTTTGTGCCTTTTCTTCTATATGAGGCTTAGGTTTCCCCATTCATCCCTTCCTACGGGGCTTGCTGGAATTTTACGGGATCCAGCTTCATCACCTCACCCTCGGATCCATATTGCACATCTCCGACTACGTCGCCCTCTATGAGATGTTCTTGGGCTACAGGTCCGTAGGCAATAGCTATATGGCTTCCCACTCTTTCTGATCCTCAATACAATGTTCTCGAGTTCTTGGAGATCTATTTGTAGGATCGATGTAAGTGCATCTAGTGCCCCTTAGTGATTTTGGTGTATTGAAGACTTATAGGTTAAGGGTCTAATGCGTTTATGAGTGTACACAGGTCTATAAGTCTATGAGGAGTTTGATATTTACAGTGAAAGTCGACCCCCTAAATGAAGTTCTTCGGTGAAGACTTTGGTATACGAAGACTTTCTGAAGACTTTGAAAGTGAAGAAATTGGTGTGACCTTGAAGACTTGGTATTCATTTGAGGAACATGAAGCGTGAAGACTTTTGTTTTCATAGTTTCGTTTTCTCTTTATTGAATCATAGGAAACACCGTACTGTTAAAGGGGGTCGAGGAAATACTAAGGAAAAATTTCCATGTGATGCTCAACTCAAAATCCTACACCTACCAATCCCTTCGAGTGAAGCCTTTGGAAATCTAAATGCAGATTCAGTCCAATTTCTTCAGTGATGAGACGAAGTTCTTACGGTCATTGAGGAATTTATCTTGACCGAGGAGTTAAAATTCGCCAGTCTTGGATTGCCTACGATGAGGAACATGATAGCCACGAGGAATTTGAACCTCAAATTTCCGACCGTTCTTGTGCTACTGCCTTGTCTCAAAATATCTTATCCACCTAATGGTCATATCATTGAAGGGCATTTATGTCTTATCATGTCGGGCTGCTCCCTAGGCTATAAATAGCCGCCCCCTACAACCACTAGCTGGTTGGCTGCTTCGAGAGAAACTGACACTTGTCAATTGAGAGCATCCCATCCTCCGAGGACTTTGAGTGAAAATCATCAAGTGAGGAAAACCCAAACCCAAACTCCTACAAACCCAAAGTGATTGAGCATCACTGAAGAGATTGATCTTGCATGGATCCGACGCTTGTTACCTTTGAAGACTGTGCTTCTTCCAGACGGTTAGGCGTCATGGTCTAGAGCATCCAAGAGGAATTGTGGATTGCTGAGTGACCGAGTCTGTGAAGGTTTGGAAGTCGCCTGAAGACTTACCACGAGTGATTGGACGAGGTCTGTGTGACCTTAGTTCAAGGAGAATACGTTGAGGACTTGGTGTCCTGAGCTGCGTGCTCAGGACTGGGTGTCCTCGAGTTTAAATACTCAGCCGCTCCAACCAGACGTACAACTGAGACAGCAGTTGGAACTGGTCTACCAAATCATTGTCTTCACCAAGCTTACTGGTTCTATTTCCTCAACTCTTCCATTTCCTCATTACTGTGTTAAGTGCTTCATCATATCTGTGTTTGAAGACTTTGATTGAAGACTTTCTCAATTTCCTCAGTTCAACTTCTTCAGTCTGTTTGTCTTCATCTTGTGTTATCTTGTGATTACGCTTTCTATACTCTGTGCTTGTCTTCATATCATCATGATGACCATGCATGTATTCTGTTATGCTTATTTCTGAGTACCCGCTGCAAGTAGTTCTTCGCTAAGGAATTTCCTCACCGGCAAATTCCTCAGTGAAGAATTCATAAAAATCGCCTATTCAACCCCCTCTAGTCGATATAACGCACTTTCAATCGAAAGTATGTCTAGAGGGGGGTGATTTGACTACTTGACCAAATAAAAGTCTAGCCTTTTCCCAATTTTAAGTCTTGGCGGATTTCAGCAACTTATCACAAGTCAAGCAATCAACCTACACATGCAAATCTAAGAGTATATCAGCGAAATGTAAATCATTGCATATAAAGGTAAAGGAGAGGAGTTTGGAGGGAGCAAACGCAATGTAGACACGGAGATTTTTGGCGTGGTTCAGATAGGTTGTGCTATCGAACATCCATGTTGATGGAGACTTCAACCCACGAAGGGTAACAATTGCGCGTGTCCATGGAGGGCGCCACCCATGAAGGGTCCACGAAGAAGCAACCTTGTCTATCCCACCATGGCTGTCGCCCACGAAGGACTTGCCTCACTTGGGTAGATCTTCACGAAGTAGGCGATCTCCTTGCCCTTACAAACTCCTTGGTTCAACTCCACTATCTTGACGGAGGCTCCCAAGTGACACCTAACCAGTCTAGGAGACACCACTCTCCAAAAGGTAATAGATGGTGTGTTGATGATGAACTCCTTGCTCTTGTGCTTCAAATGATAGTCTCCCCAACACTCAACACTCTCTCTCAGATTTGGATTTGGTGGAAAAATGATTTGAGTGGAAAGCAACTTGGGGAAGGCTAGAGATCAAGATTCTTGTGGTTGGATTGGAATATCTTGGTCTCAACACATGAGTAGGTGGTTCTCTCTCAGAAAATGAATGCTGGAAGTGTAGGCACGTTCTGATTGCTCTCTCCACGAATGGAGGAACGGTGAAGGGGTATATATAGCCTCCTGATGAGGAAATGGCTACCATAGATACACCCGTATCCCCTGTTGTTTTACCTCTTGGAACAGTTGCTAGAGCTCAGATACGCCAATTAAATTATTAGGTACTTCCGTTTCTTGGTAATGTTTCTAGTGTTCATGAGAATATGATGTTGCCTAACTTAGATACATTTGTGTTACTTGCAATTGAAAGGCCTAGCACGAACAAGAAGGATGAACGTTGGAGCATTGTCAAGCACGGAGATCAATGTGCGTGCGAAGAGAACAAGAACGGAGGTTCAAGTGGAGATTTCCGGACTTTGAAGCCACCATGATGACATACAAGAAGATGGACGAAATATACAAGATGGCCTTTCATAAATTTTGTCCATAGCTTATTATTGGTGTTGTGCCACCTTATTTTGGGCCAGGCCCATGTAATCTATTTTTAGAGTCCATATTGTAGGGGAAACGACTTAGGGGGTGTTTTAGTCCCACCTTGCCTAGGGTGGACGAAATCCCCTCTCCTTTCCCTATAAATATAGCCCTTAAGGCATCGTTTAGACTTGGGTTTTATTTAGTTAAAAGTTAGCCATCACTACAACTTCGTGTACTTCGTTTGTGTCCAACGACTAGACCAAGACCGCTTATGAAACCCCACTTTTATCAATACTTTATCCATATTCGCAATATTCAGATTGCTTCATCATATTCTTGCTTGTTCTTCGATTGCTTGCAGGAATAGACCTTCGTGGTCAGGTTGATCGTGCTCCGGCGTGGTCAATAACCTCTCGGAGTTGGTTTAGCGATTGCTAAGGCGCAACGTCGTTGCACATTTGTAGTCGGATCGTCAAAGTCGTCTCCACCAAACCGATAGTTATCATCTCATCGAAAGATCAGACACCCCGCCTCTATCAAGTGGTATCAGTTTTCAGGTTGCTCGTTGAGATTTTCCAGTTTTTCATAGTTAGATTGCATAAGTTCTTCATACCTATAGTCCAAGAAAAAGCCAAAAAAAGTTAGATTAGTTCATCATATCCCGAACGATGCGAGCCTTTGCGCCATTGCCACTTAGTTTTTGTTTTGCTGAATTTTCGGTTGCATCGTGTGTCGAGTTGCTGGTTTTAGTGTCTAGTCTTTTAGAGTTTCGAGTTCTAGTCACGTTTTGTTCACGTCTTGTCCGCTCACCACTGCATTGTCATTTTTTTTAATACCACTTAATTTCTTCATCGCCGCCGCCGCCATCACCGCCATCAATCCATTGTGGTCGTTCGTCGCCATCTTGATTCATCTTGAAGAGAAAATATAAGAGAAGGAGAGAGTTGCATACGGAAGGAGAAGTTACAAGGACGATCAGATCTAATTCTCTTTGAGTTTCAATTGCTCATATCTGCGTGTACTGGTATTCAAGTTGGCAAGTTTCGTTTGGGGATTCTAAAGGCAAGTTCTGATCGGCTAAAAAAAGGGGCAAGTAGTACCGATTGGTTTCACTTGTGGCTGATTTTGTTGGGCAGGTTTCGTTTAAAAAAAATTTAACAGTTGCCACGTTTGGATTTGGAAGAAAAAAAACTGACCGATCAATTCTTAGTGGTGATCCGAATATGTCAAGAAAGATTAAAGGGGGAAAGAGATCTATTGTTTATTTGGAAAGGAGGAAAGAAATCTGCACATAAATCAAAGAGAGGTGGTTGTTTCCACGTTTGGAAGAGAGAGAAAAAAGGAAAGTTGCGGATATTCTTTTTACGTACGATTTTGTGCTATATGGAAGGACTTCTACTTGGGACGTTGACAGAAAAAAAAGCTGTTCGGTTTGGTGTCCTTGCCCTTCACGTTTTTGGAAACCAAGTAAAAAAAAGTGCTAACCGATTTGTGTGTTTGGAAAGAGAGCGAAAGAAAAAAGGCAAGAAGATAGAGTTTGGAAAGGAATCAAAGAGAGAGATAAAGGGAGATCTGATCGGTAAAAAAAATAAGGGAAGGAAAGGAAAGAAAAGAGGAAGTACTACTGTAATTGGCTGATTCGGTTGGTGGTGTCCAAGTTTTGGAATTTCCTTGGGGAAAATAAAGGAGAAAAAGAGTAGCCATCTTGGAGAGAAAAAGGCAAGTCGGATCAGATCCGGGCACATTTATGAAAACAAAGAGCCAATCGTTCCATCCTTCAGAGGCTCTCACGTGAGTGGCTTTGTTAACTATGTGCCTGTACATTTGAAAAGCAAAGAGAGCAAGCACGTAGCAAACATTTGATATGGTGTCTGAATAAAAAAAGGGATTATCAGGTTGAAGAGAAGATACATACTAGTGCTAGTACTAGTTTCGAGTTGTTGCGTCACATATATACTTGTTGCCACCGCGTGTGAATTCCACTTGTGCCTTAGGCTCGCGTCTCTAGCACGGTCTAGCCTAGGACCAGCAATCGACCACTTTGAACGAATTTTCAGCTTGCATTCATTAACGTGGTTGTAGCATTTTTCTTCCACATATATAAAGCCAACCCAGCCCCACATATTTCTACACTGTGTATACATACGCTCAACTGGCAATCGCTTTACCCAACTTTTGGAGTTACTTGACACCGCTGGTTGCCACTACTAAGAAAAGGCCTACTACCATTAGTATATTTTACTAATGGCGCACCACTGGTGCGCCATTAGTATCTGGTATACTAATGGCGGACCTCAGATGCACCATTAGTATATACAACAGTGCGCCATTAGTATGCCTCCCAGGGGGCCATGTATACCCAGGTGCTTTGGCATACTAATGGCGCACAACGACAAGATGCGCCATTAGTAAGTTCGGCATACTAATGGCACACTGTTTAATGATGCGCCATTAGTATCCTTTGGCATACTAATGGCGCACTGTGATGTGATGCGCCATTAGTATGAATATTAGGTTTTTTTATTTTTTTATTTTCTGTTTTTTGCACAGGTTACAAAATGTATAATTGGACAAAATATAGACAGCACACATCAACAACAGATTCATCGAATACAATAGAAGATTAGTCTCTGAATACAATTCATCATATTAGTCTCCGAATACAATTCATCATATTAGTCTCGAATTGAAAAAGACCGAACAAAGATAGAACATTATATTACAAGTCTCGAGACCGCGAGTAGCGAGTTTGTCTTCACATTACAAGTCGATATCGATCATCTAAACTACCATCACATAGAAGAGAGCTGCGGTCATCACGATGAGCATCATCACGATGAAACTCGTCTTCATCCGGTTCCTCCAACGCCCCCTCCCCTCTCCCGCTAGATAGCGGGCGTATCTAGATTCGGCCTCGGCCCTAGTGGTGTACCCTTTATGGCATTTACCGCTGAATCGGTGAACCTGTCTCCGACACTCCTCCCGGTCGTCGTAGACTCCGGAACCTTACCCTTGTACATGACATCTGACGGCATCGCTATGCACTAGCCAAGCGAAACATTAGTACCAATTCACAGACAATACATAAGCAATATATAAGTATGCAACAGAGCGATCGGAAGAGAAAAGCAAGACATTAATAGCATCGATTACATCTAAGTTGAACGACTCTTGAAACCAAAGAGACATACTACAAGTTCATTAAAGTTTAATTACAACATGAGCCAATCGATGTTTCACAACTAGACACAGCATCACTGCTTTCGACTCGACTCAAGGGACCGGAGCGTGGATGAAGCCGCCGCCTATCGTGGGAGTCATGAAATAGCAGGCGTTGTCGTACTGCATTTGTAGAATTGTGTCGATGTCCTTTGTTGGACGGTTGATTTACGAGGTAGAACTGCCCAGGTACGAAGGACATCTTGATGGATGATTTCCGCAAACTCCATTTGGATGCGAAAGAATTCTTGTCGATGTCCGCGTCCTAGATTGCCGACATGCTTTCGCGGCCCAATCTTTGAGTTTACTCGGTAGCGAAGTTGATGATGGTCCCGTCGATCGCCCGCATGTGATGGATGGCGTAGTAGGCACCCTTGACCGCCAGCGGCTGCTTGACGAGCGTAACGTGTTATTGGGAGAACATGTGCTTGCCGTGCATTACGAATAGGCACGGTGAAGGTGCCTCCAGATTTGGCGTGGCAGGGAGAACATCATCAAGAACCTTCTTGACATTTGTGTAGTCTACGTTCGACTGACGGTCCGGGTCGAAATACGTGGCCATGTTATATTTGGGGCTTAGGAGGATGAGCATGCAATGTGTGTCACTGCAGAAAACACGGAATGTTAAAAGAAAAACGATCGAAATCTAAGAATTCATATGTTACGGGCCGGTTGAGGGGAGGACTTACTCGGGAAAGTAAGGCACGAGGAAGTTATCCTTATCTTGGTTTGCGAATGGCGCCTTCGAGGTAAGAATTCGCGACTTGCGGTCCCAGCGCTGCCCAAGATCTTGGCACGCATGTAGAAGGGGTCGACTATCACGATGTCCGGGGTCTTGTCGCGAATGATCCACATCTCCATACTCAGCGAAAATAGCCGAACGAAGGTGTAGTGCAGCGGATGAAGGTTCAACATAGCATGGATGTCATCAAACCGCAGGACAATCGTACGCCCGATGGAGTTATCCACAAAGCCCTTGCCCTTTGGCACCTTGGCCGCGAAAACCGGGTATGCCACATCCTTCTCTCTGAGACGCCGCTTCTCCAAAGAAAGAACAACATCATGCAGACTCCGCATAGCACGGTTGCAGCATTGAGCATATTTGTCGGTAGCATCGCCCTACCCGCCACATGCACCCTCCTCGAGATATCCTCAAGTGAAGGTGGCCCGTCACGAGCACGGATCGTACCCGGTGCGGTGGCCCGCACCCTTGTTAGTCTTTCTTTATGCGTGCCTTCTTCTTCTCCTGTAATGGGACCGAGTTACGCTCACAGACCGCCTTCTTGAGTGTGTTGGGGCTGATAATATTTCGCACCTCGCCTATCTCGAGGCTCGGTGAAGTCGGCATTGGAGGCGTCTCCTAAGAGCTGAACGGAAGGCGGCGCTTTGTTGCAACTTGGCTTCTCCGCGGTACCAGCTAGATCGCGCCGCGTCTTTTGTTGGGTTGGGTTCTTGAGAAGGAGGCCCCATGAAGTCGCCACCGTACCCATGATCGGCAAAATCTTGATCGGCGTTGCCAAATGTATCGTCGTCGTTACGATCCCGTGCCATATGCATGTTTGGATCGATGGCATAGGGATGTCCGGCACCGTTGCGGCGGTCTTGCCATGGGGCCGACTTAGCGCCCGGCATATTTGGCGGTGTTGTCTTTGGGTGGTGTCCCCGCCCCCAAACGAATCGCTCTTGACCAAAGCGAGGGCCAGCTTCGAGCGGCCGAGGGTCATCACGTCATCATCGTCGGCCCCGACGGGTCGAATCGGAGGTAACAACTCGTCGCAGCTGGCGGCACCGAACCAGTTGAACCCTAAACAAGTTGGGTGGCATCCGGGTACCGTGGAACAAGGGTTGCCGGTTGAGCGATTTTGCCCTTGGCGACATCGACCAACTCGTTGTTCATGAAGTGCGGAGAGTGCGGGAACGTCGGCGGCGCCCTGCGAAAACATGTAGGGCGTCGGGATGCCCGATCAAAGGCAAGGAGATGAAGTCCTCACGAGAGAGGCTTAATTAGTTACCGTGATGATGGCGTCGAGCTCGGCTAATGTCGAGGCACCGCCAACGGCGGGCGTGCAGTTGACGGAGGGGGCCGCTTGCTGCAGAGGTGGCGGCCGTAGTACACCCGGGTGCATTAAGCTCCCGTGCCGGCGTCGGAGACACCAATGCCGCCTCCGCTGGAGACACCAATGGCCCCGCCATCGCGTTCTGCGAGTTGCTGGCCGTGAAGCTAGGAATCGGGGGCGGCCCCTGTTGGCCGCCCGCAATCCACGCACTCAACCCCTCGATCAAGGTAGGCACAATGGCGGTGATCATCGCTCCGAGTTGTTGTTGCACTTGCTCTTGGACAATCTCCGGAATCCGCGCCACTGTGCCTTGAGTTCTTGAACCTCGCGCGCTGGCTTTCCGAGCTGGTCTTTTTCTCCTTTCGCCCACTAGTGTTATAGTATGGCGACCATTTTGTCGACAAGCCTTTGCCGGCCACCACGACCGGTGGCGATAAACTTCTTGAGCTTATCCTTGTTCTTCATTACATTCAACGCCCTATTTAGAGTGGTGTCCCAAGGGTTGCTCTTAGTCGACCCCGCGCTACTGCTTTCAGTCGCATGTGGAAGGAATGTGAACCATTTAGAAATTTGGCTTCATTAATTAGAATGCAACCATATGGAGCTAATTACGCGGGGGTGTATTCCTTACCAGAACAAGCTCAAGCGCCATGGTCTTCGGATCCGTGGTAAGCTCCTTTGTTTTCGGGTCCTTCTTGTGCGGGCCACGACAAAGTTCTGGTCCGCTTGTCACCGTATTTATCGAAGAGGCGGTAGGCCTTGCTCGACGCAGTCCGCCTCCTCCTTGTCCCATATATGCTCCGCCACTCTGTAACCGCGGGACCGAGTGTGTGTTCCCCTAAGTTCAGCTCCGCATTTGTTTCCCCCGACTTGATTCGGAGTTTGCGGTGCTCGAGCAATTGATCTTGAAGTCGTTGTAGTCATCTTCGGTGATCGAAGGATTTTTCTCCTTGATCTTCTCATAGCTCTCACCTTTCTCGATCATTCTCTTCACATTGCTTTTCCAAGTAGACAGGGCCTTGCTCATCTTCGCGAGGGCAGCATTGTTCACTTTATTCCCTTTGAGGCTTGTGTTTTCAAATTCAGCGGGAACTTGTATCGTTCGTGCAACCGTGAAGAGGAGGTTGCGCAAATTCCCTCGGTCGGGATGCCTCGGGTTCTCGGTGTTGATCGAGGCGGTGCTCGGAGAATGCACCGAGGCTGGGCAGTACCCTTGACTATTCATTCGGCGCCGTTGGATTCCGTCGAGTCCACTTGATAACTTCCTCCTTGAGGGTGCGGAGCACGGTCGGGCGCCGTCCTTCCGTTGCCTCTTCGGTTGGCTGCCATGCAAATGCGTCGCGCTGCCATCATCGATGGTGGCATCCTCGGCGGCACCATCGGTGGTGGCATCGGTGGGGTCATCCTCGGCGGTACCATCGGTGGTCTCGAGGATCGGTGGGGAAGGCGGCGTCCTCATACAAGTGAGGTTGTTCCTCCATCTCTGGGACAGCTCGAGAATGCCTTGCCGCCCGAACCCCGGCCTCATGGTTGTTGGCCATGTTTCTCTCTAAATAGGAACAAAGTTTGGTCAAAAGTTGGTTATTGTCAAGGAACAAGATCATGGTCTCATCATTTAGGGTTTGTCGACACCGAGGCATCCTAAAAGCTAAGCTTTTATCATTGAGGGTTTTTCGACGTCGAGGCACCCTAAAAGCCTAAGCTTTCATCATTAGTCACAAGTACCCCAGCCCATGCATTAGTCACAAGTACCCCATATGTCCTATTTTTAGCAAAGTCATGCTAAAATTCACGGAAAATTTCAGCATGACCTTTGCTGAAAATAGGACATATGGAGTACCAATTCTTTGGAATGGAAGTTAATCGACATTCCGGCAAACTCAAGGGCCTCTCGGGTGGACAAGGCAAAAAGGCCTCCATCACAACATGGAAAATACATTGGCATGTGAAGAGGTGAAACAATATATGCATCTCCAAGCGGTATCATTCAACATTTTGGACAAACCACTACAAGCAATCTTGGATCGGATACAAGAAGAATGTGAGAAAATGCGGACAAATACTAATGATTGAGGTGTTTAACTTGTGGTGCTCTACGTGCTATTAACATTTCAAGTCAAAACCTTTTACGGTTAGTAAGTGTTTCTTGAGCATATGTATGTAGTAAGTGTTTACGCTCTCAGTGTTTCAGAACACATATTTTAGCTACCTAGTACCAGTGCTATTACCCAGCAGTTAATTAGCTGTTGCTTTTGCTTTTCAGTGCCAAATTCTAGCTAGTACCAGCAAATTAACATCTAGCTCTCAGTGCTTTTCAGTTAACAACTCACCTCAAGTGCAGGATATAGCAGACACCTACTTCTTCAGTCAAGTGCAGTAAAAGACCGTTTGCAGAACCTGTTTAGTCAGAGTTGAACATTAGAATCCATACTATGCTCTACTATGCTTGTAAAGGAACACCTGCTAGCTAGGCTGTGTCGAGTTCCCAAAGATTAAATCGTCCGTGAAAAAAAATGAAGAAGAAAAAGGCATGCATGCCTTTGGTTTGCCAAAAGCAGAGCACTTTAGTCCTCTATTTTTTGCTAAGCTGCTACACATACCCCCAAGTGAACCACCACAACATCTAAAGCTAACTATTGTTTTTGCTTATATAATCAGACTTTTGTGCTAAAAAACCATAGAACAAGCTGCTCCAAATTTCTAAATAAACTGCCATTTCATTTTATTCAATAATGAACTGTACTCTTTATGGGTTTTTAGTTAAATGCAGAAAATCCAAAGTTAATTCCTTAGGGCTTTTCTATGTTTTTATACATAACTGCTAAAACCCTAGGAGTTAACCGAGCCACCAATGTAATGTGGACTTAAAAAGAGAGTCACGCAGACGGTGACATGATACATTTTCATAAAATTAGCTAGTTTTACTTATGGTGCACAAAGGAACAAGTTATGGTAAGTAGAAAAGAATGCGAGAAGGCACATATTATGGTAAGTAGAAAAGAATGCGAAGGCACATCGCATGAAGTTCTTTCTCGACTCAAGAGTGCAATTCTATGAATATAAGTCCAAGCATATAATCCATGAAAATTGCATTTCTAGATTGATAAAAAATATTAGTAAGAAACATGGTTTAGGTGTCTTGTATGAAATCCAACATAAATATCATCTAAAACAGAGAATTGCACAAATAAATATCCTCAACTGTGGTTCTGGGCCTTATAAAAACTATTTTGTTGGGCAAATCCACTTGTGTTGTCATGGAGTGTACAAGCACGCTAATGACGTGCTTTTGTTTGGTACTTTGGTGCATAAAAGTCTGAAACCATCAACCAAATTAGCAGCATTTCAGAAGCTACATTTCCTTCAAAATACATTTGAGAATCGCACTAATTCTTTTTCATGCAAGCATATTCCAATGGTAGTTAGCCTGTTTGACAATCAAATTATAGGATCAATAGCTAAAGTGTTCAATTATGCCATGAAGACATGTTTCAGTATAAACAAGGTAGCAGTCCTCCCCAAGTAAAGTTATCAAGTCAAATTGTTCATGGTGCACTGGCAATTCAAGACGCACCGAGCTTACTAGTTAATTTTGCATCCCGACTAGAGCAGTTCATACAATGTCTTTCACATACTAATAACACACCGTCGAGAACACCATATCCAGCTACCCGACTAGACATCGCAGTCCCAAATCCTGTCCCAAGCATCCGAGAGTCAAACTGCAAGCCCTTCCCAATCCTCACTTGCGAGAAGAGCTGAATTGAAAACACCGCAACGCCACCAAAATCCACCAGTCAACCTGAATTTCGCAGCTCACGGATTTGTTGCAGTACGATGCCGTAAATTTACGCAAGATGTCTGTACATGTACAAGGCGATAGAGCGCAATTCCACGGGGTTGACGGGCCGTTACACTGGAGGTAGAGGAAGGTCGGCTGACGAAGTTGCTGGGGTAGCCCGGCGTCGGTGGCGGAGGCGCAGGTGAGCACCGGGTTGGCCACCGGCCACGCAGCGAACCGTTAGCTGCTCTTCCCTTCCTTGCGAACCAAATCAAAACAGCAGTGAGTATCCCAGCCTCCCGAATGTCAAAACCCACACCAAACACACACAGCCTTGAAGCTCGAGGCTCCTCACCAGCTCGATGGGGCGGAGGTGGAAGGGGCTACTGCCGTAGAGGTGGATGGGGCGTCGGGGCGTCGAGGCGGCGTCGAGGCATCGAGGCGGCGTCGGGGCGGCGTCGAGGCGGCGTCGAGGCAGCGGGGCAGGGGCGTCGGGAGAGGAGAGGGGAAGGGGATCGAGGGCGAGGGCGAGGAAGAGAGAGGGGATAGGTTTGGGCCAAGGAGGAAATATGGATGGGGGCGGCACAATACTAATGGCGCACCACCCCTCGGTGCGCCATAAGTACATCCATACTAATGGCGCACCTCACCCTGGTGCACCAGTAGTATTTTTTTTGATTTACGCCGAGCCAACAGGGTTATCTTCCACGACCTGATCCACATCAAGTTCCCTCTACTAGCTCGACCGGTGACAGCCAGTTCTCACATCAGGAGGTCCTGGGTTCGATTCCCAGGCTCCACAATTTTTATGCATTTAAAATGCCGTTTGATACTTATTTGTGTTTAAATATGTTCAAACTTGTTTAAATCATAACAGTAATATTTTTATATAAGACAGTAATAATTTTTAAAAAATATCATCAAACAGTAATGCCGTGGAGCGGGAGGTGCGGGGAAGTGCGGGGGTCGGCGGCGGTTGAGTAGGGAGGGTGCGGGGGTCGGCGGCGGTTGAGTAGGGGAATCGAGGTGCGGGGGTCGGCGGCGGCCGTGGACTGGGGGTGCTCGGCGAGGCGGCCGGATCTGGCGAGGTGGGATAGCGATCGAGATGGAGGGGATCGAGATCGAGTGTCCATGAAATTTAAAAATATTCATGATAGTTCAAAAGTGCCCATGAAATACAATCGAGAAATGAAGGCTACGATTTAAATACAATCGATCTTAGCTAGCTATCTGTTCACAATCTTCTTGCCCTTCTTTTTCGCAAATGGAGTTCTTACGTGGAGCAGACGTCCTGTAGGTAGGGTGGTCCTGCTTCTTCTTGTGGTGTATGCTGCTACTTCATCATCGTCGTCATGTTCGATCTTCGGGTCGCCGTGCTTGTCGAAGTCTTGCTCATTGGCTACTCCATCCATTCCGATGATCTTCCTTTTGCCTCTCCGCACAACAACACGGTTGGGCTGTGACGGGTCGGTAATGAAGAAGCATTGGTCAACTTGGGAAGCGGTACCCATGGCTCATTTTTCGCGGTGACGTTTGCGCCCGCGGTCTTGGATTTGGCTTCGGGTATAACCATGGTGGTGAAATACCGGTCTTCTTTTAGGACGCTCTTCGCCCATCTGACCCGGAACATCGGGACCTTCTCTCCAGCGTAGCTCAGCTCCCAGATACCCATTCACCAACGTGAGCTTGATGTCTTCGTTTTGGGTAGCTCCTTGATGACTTGTCCTTCCTTTCTGAATCCTTGCTTCTGCGAGAGGTTCTTCATTCATAACAATCATCTCTACTCCTTCTCTCTCTTGGAGGTGATTCTTCTCTTCTGTTTCTCCTTTTAGGGGAGTTTTCTCTTCTTTCGTAGGGAGCCGTACACTCGTTGGAGTAGTGTCCGGGTCTTCCATAATTGTAGCAATTACCCTCATGACTAGAAGATCTTTTAACATTGTAGGACTTTGTCTTGGAACTTCTTTCCTTGCTTCTACTCTTGTAGAACTTGTTGAAGTTCTTCACCATTAGGCTCAATTCCTCATTGAAGGCTTGTTTCTCACTTGATGATGTAGGAGCATCACATGAGGCTTTGTAAGCACCAAGTGACTTGTTGTGAAGCTCTTCTTTATCCTTGAGTGACATCTCATGAGCAACAATTCTACCAAAGGACTTGGTTGGCTTGAGATCTTTGTAGTTGGGCATCATTTGGATCAATGTGCACACGGTATCATATTTTCCATTCAAGTCTCTTAGGATCTTCTTGATGATGAATCTGTCGGTCATCTCTTCACTTCCTAAGCCCGCAATCTCATTTGTGATGAGAGAAAGCCTAGAGTACATTTTAGCGACACCTTCACCATCCTTCATTTTGAACTTGTCAAGCTGACTTTGAAGCACATCCAATTTGGATTCCTTGATGGAGTCGGTACCTTCATGCATATTAATCAAAGTATCCCAAATTTCCTTTGCATTCTCAAGACGGCTGATTTTGTTGGATTCGTCAGGACACAATCCGTTGAAGAGGATATCGCAAGCTTGAGCATTGTATTGCATCATCTTCAATTCTTCCGTGGTAGCTTCATGATACGGTTCTCTCCCATCATAGAATTCACCTTGCAAGCCAATATACACAATAGCCCAAATGGCAGGGTTATGTCCAAGAATATGCATTTTCATCTTATACTTCCAACTAGCAAAATTAGTACCAGCAAAGTAAGGACCTCTATGGTGGTAATTTCCTCGCTAGACGCCATAGTATCCTAGGTTGTGAGACCAAGGTTATGATCACCAAAGCTATGGAAATCAAGGCAAATGGAGGCCAAAGCTCTGATACCACTTGCAGGATTGAAAGTATGTCTACAGGGGGGTGATTAGACTACTTGACCAAATAAAAATCTAGCCTTTTCCCAATTTTAAGTCTTGGCGGATTTTAGCAACTTATCACAAGTCAAGCAATCAACCTACACATGCAAATCTAAGAGTATAGCAGCAAAATGTAAATCATTGCATATTAAGGTAAAGGGGAGGAGTTTTGATGCAGAGCACCCATGATCATCCCCATGGACCTACCATCGTCTCATCAAGAGCCAAGAGGACCCATGACACGAGCAGTACCTAGAGCTCTCGAGAACGAGGTGACTTCCTTCCTTAGTGATATCATGTGTGATCCGCTAGAGACATGGCTACTACCTAAGTCCGATATGCTATGCATGACCAGGTGTCAAGAGGACCCTCACGAAGATGCTCGTGAAGATGGACAAGCCGCCAAGTCCATGGATGAAGAGAACCAACGAAAACGGGCAAGTTCACCTTCCAGGCCCCGGACATCCGGCCCCTGGAGCATCCACATCAGCAGCAGCCAAGCCGCCCAAGTCTACAGGGCCCGGACATCCGGCGTCCAGCCCGGACATCCGTCACCCAGCCCGGACATCCGGCCCGAGCCCGGACATCCGGCCAGAAGCCCAGAAATCCAGCGCCATGCACGAGAACTTACAGAAGCTATCGCCGGCAGCCCGGACATCTGGCCCTTAGCCCGGACATCCGGCTCCTCCTGAAGGCCCGGACATCCGGCCCGACGCCCGGGCATCCGGCTCCGCCTTTCTACGCACAGTAAAGGGCCGAGGCCCATGTACATCTTCGCCCCCCTAGACTATATATACTCCATCCCCTTCCTCTTTCTAGGGTTAGCATTGGTTTAGCTCATAGTTGAGATAGAGCTTTGCTAATCCATTACGGATCTCCTCCTCGAGAGAGACTGCGGCCCCTCTTCGGAGAAGATCACTGTCGGTGTCAAAACCGGCGGATCTCGGGTAGGGGGTCCCGAACTGTGCGTCTAGGCGGATGGTACCAGGAAACAAGGGACACGATGTTTTACCCAGGTTCAGGCCCTCTTGATGGAGGTAAAACCCTACGTCCTGCTAGATTAATATTGATGATGTGTGTTACAAGAGTGGATCTACCACGAGATCAAAGAGGCTAAACCCTAGAAGCTAGCCTATGGTATGATTGTTGTTCGCCCCACGGACTAAAACCCTCGGTTTATATAGACACCGGATAGGGTTAGGGTTACACGTAGTCGGCTACAATGGTAGGAGATCTACATATCCGTGTCGCTAAGCTTGCCTTCCACGCCAAGGAAAGTCCCATCCGGACACGGACGAAGTCTTCAATCTTGTATCTTCATAGTCTTGGAGTCCGGCCGATGATGATAGTTCGGATATCCGGACACCCCTAGTCCGAAACTCCTCGGTAGCCCTGAACCAGGCTTCAATGACGACGAGTCCGGCGCGCATGTTGTCTTGACATCGCAAGGCGGGTTCTTCCTCCGAATAATTCATAGAAGATTGTGAACACCAGGATAGTGTCCGGCTCTGCAAAAATAAATTCCACGTACCACCGTAGAGAAAATAATATTACACAAGATCAATCTGCTGACGTATTTTGTGGCGTGACGTCGCACCACTACCAAGCCTTTATTCAAATCATTTTTATTGTTCCACCTCGGTAGCGTTTAGCGGCGGTTCCCTTAGCACGCGTCTTGTCGAGCAGAGATCGTGTCCCCTTATTACGGGATTCCCATCAATACGGACGTGGGTAACCCAACCACGCTATTGATTGCGGTGCTTGGGAGATAAGCGAGTTTTACCAGGCCGGTGGGGACACATGTTTTTGTCCGCCCATATAAGGGGATAAGGATCCAACCCTTTTACCTGCGCCTTCTTCCTCCTTGGCTTATCCATCTTCGTGAACTCGAGCTCCAGCGCCCAAGTCTGCACTTCTCACCTCAACCTTCTCCAACTATGTCCGGAGCGGGAGGCAAGTGGATGGCCTCCTCCGTCACGGAGGGGCAGATCCAGAAGCTGCGCGACGCCGGATATTTGTCCAGCAACATCGCGCATCGGGGAGAGCTCATTCCCAACCCCAGGCACCATGAGAGGGTAGTATTTCTTCCCCATTTCCTCCGCGGACTGGGTTTCCCGCTCCATCCCTTTGTCCGGGGGCTCATGTTCTACTACGGCCTAGATTTCCATGATCTGGCCCCGAATTTCTTCCTCAACATCTAGGCGTTTATCGTCGTGTGCGAGGCATTCCTCTGCATCCAGCCCCACTTCGGTTTGTGGCTCAAAACCTTTAGTGTCAAGCCGAAGGTTGTGAAGGGCATCCAAGCGGAGTGCAGAGGCGCCATGGTGGGCAGGATGTCCCACGTTACGTGGCTGGAGGGCACTTTCGTGGAAACCATCAAGGGGTGGCAATCGGGGTGGTTCTACATCACCGAGCCGCGTGACCCTGATTGGGCAGCGTCCCCAATTCAGATCTGGCATCCCACACGGCTCACCTCCTGGAAAGAGAGTGGCGGATTTGGGGGATTTGGAGGAGCTGACGGACTCCAAGCTTGTATCCGAGAAGCTAGTGGACAAGAAGCTCAAGCTTGTCAGCGTAATCCAGTCATGCTCATCCAGCGGATTCTCTCGTGCAATGACGAGGCTTTAATATGTGGGAGTTTGATCCGGCGCAGCACCGGACCTGAGCGGGCTCTTCGATACTACGATGCGAAGATGTGCGGAAGGTGCTTGTTCAAGCGCCGAAGCTCCGCATCCGCTACCGTAGATCGCGGATTACGCTTTCGCGGCGTCCACCGACGAGAGGTAAGTGATTTCACCACTTGTTTTCCTTTGTTTGGTTCTATGCGGGATCTAAACTCCCTTTTCCTTTGACAGGATTGGTGGCGAAGGCGAGCAGATGACCTGTCGGCCCCATTGCGGAAGGACCCAGCGCCCGCCTAACGGGGCTGCTGGCTCCGGCACCACGTGGTGCCGGAGAAGAAAACCAAGAAAGGCGGCCACGGGGACTCGGAAGAGTTCCGTTTTGATGCTATCGGATGATGAATCTGAGGCCGACTCCTCCACCAAGGTGAGGAGGAGAAGAAAACCTCTCCCCGGTGAAGGAGGGAAGAAAGGAAGGCCTCCCCAACAAGGGAGGCGAAGGGTCCAAGAAGGAAAAGCTCCTTCTCCGGACTGCTCCGCCAACGCGATTTGATGGCGAAGATGGCATCCAAGGGCCAAGCCTCGGCGAGATCGTAAGTATCCGGACTCGAATAACTTCAAGGTTTTATTTTCGCCACATAATGTCTTTCTAATGCCGCATACAACCCCGCAGTCCGCCCAAGGATGATCTTCTGTTTGCCGGCGGGTCCTTGGGTGCGTCGGATATGGATTCCTTCCGACTGCCTCCACCCCGTGCATGAGACGCCGAGGTGGGATCCCAGAAAAGGACCCACCAGGAGGAGGAGGCCCCGCAGGTGTCACAGGACACCCTCCCGGATGGTGCACCGGACTCGGCCCCGGAGGCCACGTGGCTCCGGAGTCCGGTGGGCGACCCCTTCGTAAGAAGGGCAAGACCGAGACGCCGGCTGCCTCCGTCCAACCGGAGGTGCCGGATAATTTGCTGGAGGCGCTCAACAACGCCTCCATCGAAGAGGAACACCACGCTGTTATGAGTGCAGTGATTCAGAAGGTTCAGCTCGCCAAGAGCGGGCTGACCGAAGCCTGCAGTAGCCTTCTAACAGGCTTTGAGGTAAGAAATTTCAATATATGTCAAATGGTACCGCATAGACAGTAGCCCCTGATGCTTGGTTCGGTGTTCGGAAAGAAAAGCCGGACTGAGGATCTTTAGAAAGATAAACGCAGGAGTCATATAAAGGATATGTCAATATGGGATTGCAAGCTGTGCTGCTGACCTCCGCCGCACTGACTGTGGAGGTCAATACTTTGAAGGGAAACCTCGAGCGGTCCGAGAACGAGCTCGGGCATGCCAAGAAGCAGCTTGGGGAAAAAGAAGGTGAGTAAAACCTTATAAAAATTGTACCTTACAGAAAAGGATGTGGTTGCAAGAAAAAATGACAAGGATAACGTGGGTGTTGTAGGGGCCACTAACGAGGTGGCAACCCTGAAGGAGGCGGTGGCATGGCCGAACGCATAATGCGGCTGGAGCGCACTGCAGCGAGAGAAGCAGGAGGTGCGGGTGGCGGAGGTACAGCAAGAGCTCCAGGATCTCGTGAAAAACATGAGAGCTTGGGCGTGACTCAAGACTCGAGAGTCCGAGCTTGCAACGGCTCTTGAGAGTGCCAAACCCGCTAAGGCCGAAGCCTATAAGGCCCTCCAGGAGATTGAGGCGGTGAAGAAAATAGCAGCGGGTAAGGCATTTTTCATGCAGAGTAAGCATGTGAGTGTTAATTACCTATTGCTTACCCGAATTCGGAGCTCTCCAGGGGCGTTCGCAGATCTTCCTCGTAGCGTGTCCGATGCTGCCGCATTCTACCGGGCCGAGGAGGGAGCTCGACGGAGAAGGTCTTACGGTCTCGATATCGAGGCCGGACATCAGTGCCCTTAGCGACCGGTGAAGCAGCTGGTTGAGCTCCACAAGGCGGCGAACAGGCCATGAAGGGCCTCATAGTTTGGCTGTGGCCTAAAGAGGCCATGCACGGGAGCTACTTCGCCCTGGTGCGGCGGTGATGGATGCGTGCTGTGGGTTGAAGTGATCAAGCATTCCGCTTGTATTGAGGGTGCCGTCGGGCCTTGCCCGCAAGAAAGGTGCACTGGGCAAGATGGATGCCAGAAGCTTGTGACGGACCCGCCACCGGAGGGCAAGGAGCATCGCACGCCGAGATGTATTATAAGAGTGTCTTTGAAGGGCGCCCGTACTATTGCGGGTGAGTGCTCCAAAGATGTAATATTTGAGTAGACTCACATTTTGTTATCCTGTGCGCTGAAAACTTAGTTCATAAGCGCTAAGCAACGTTTGATAATTTAAAATATTACCTTTTGTGTAGTTGTTTATCAAATCTGAGAGATGGCAAGTCGTCGGCTTCAGCCCCCATGCCACGAGTGCTGGGGTGTTCGGGATAAACTTGAGCGCTCTTGTTCCCATTTTTGGGTCCATCTAGGGAGGCGCTCAACACAATGAACAAGGCAACCGGACTTATAATGCTTGAACACTCTCACTTAGCCATAGAATTCTATAATTCTAAATTTCGTAAGCCCCTAGTCTTCGAAGGCCAATTTGAGGCGCTATTCACGCCTTTGACCGGACAGTATCCGACTCCTCGCTCTAAGTGGCATAAGTCTTTAAGGACTACTTAAAAAACCTCTCGAACAGCGACGGTCTCTCGCCTCATCATGACGGTCAGTTTTAGCTTTCTCCACTGAGGCGTTAACCCCGCCGAACTAGGGCGGATTCGCAGTGGTTCTCCCGGTGCTACCTTAGCCGATATAACGGAACGTAAGGTACCAAAACACGGGAGCCGGGCAAACCCAACTATTGACCCAAGACATGATTCGGAGCCGATGCATATAGTGCTATAAGTTCGGGGTGCCGCACTTGTGAAAGTGTTCGGACTCATCACACCAATCGCGGGAAACATAAGCCCCTGGTGTATATTACCGTACCAAAGTGTACGGATGCGACATGTCGTGAATGAACATATGTATGAAAAAGAAATGCAATTATAAGCAAAAAAGGTGCTGCATTGTTTTATTCAATAAGTGCTGCTACGAATCGAGAATGATACAAATAGTGCGATAAGCAAGGTAGAGACTGTTAAACATGTCCCCCTCCAGGGGTAGGCTGCAGATTGGTGTACGAAAATGCTCGTAATGGAGACCACCTGTATATTCGTTGTAGCCTTTATCCTTCCCCGCTGTTGCATCGTGAGTTCGGCAGGTCTGCTTGTCGGATAGGGCTTCGACAAGCGGAGTCTGTGGGTAAAAAGTAAAAGGTAAAAAAAGAAAAAGGAACGACACACATGAGAGCCCTGGTGTGGTTGAGCATGATCTGGATTTATCGTGGTCGTGCCCCTCTCCCCATGCCCATGGTATCTTTAGAGCGTAATGGTGTACGCGAAGGACCTGCTTTGACGTTTCGCAGGGGCTGGGGTTGGGGCCGCACTGCTCTGGCGATGCTCTGAGCGTGCGGTGGTCTTGTTGTAAGTTACTCCGGCGTCGAGCTGTGTCCGGCCGCTTAAGCGGACTCGAGAATTGCCTTAAGAGGCTGCATTGCACTTCTACCGCGAGAGCCAGTATGTTCCTCCGTGCGGAGATTACGTTCGGTGTTTCCGTTGACCGTAATGACTCCTCGAGGGCTGGCATCTTGAGCTTGAGGTATGCGTGGTGCGGCACCGCGTTGAACTTTGCAAGCGCGATGCGTCCGAAAGCAAGGCATGATAGCCGCTGCGGAACGGGACTATGTCGAAGATTAACTCCTCGCTTCGGAAATTATCCGGGGATCCGAAGACCACTTTCAGTGTAATTGAGCCTATACAATTGGCTTCTACACCTGGTATGACGCCTTTAAAGGTCGTTATGGTAGGTTTAATCCTTGAGGGGTCTATGCCCATTTTACGCACTGTATCACAGTAAAGCGAGTTCAGGCTGCCGCCGTCCATCGGGACTCGGTTAGGTGAAATCCATCGACGATTGGGTCTAAGACCGGTCTGGCGAATCCGCCGTGGCGGATCTTTGGTGAAGCGGTCCTTGGTCAAAAGTGATCGGGCGGGAGGACCATGGATTGAACTGGGCAACCGGCTCCATCGGCGAGACATCCACGAGTGCACGTTTCCGATCCCTTTTGGGTATGTGCGTTGCGTATATCATGTTCACCGTCCGCACTGTGGGGGAAACCCTTCATCCTCTATTGTTGGCGGTTGGGTCTCGTCCTCGTCATCGCTATGCAGCCCCTTGTCATTGTTTTCGCAATTAACTTGCTGCCTGCTTGAATACCCAACAGTCCCTGTTGGTGTGGTTAGCAGCTTTTGAAGTGCCATGTATCCGCACAAGCGGTCGAGTATTCGGTCCAAATTGGGCCGGACCCGGAGTAGTTCGTTTGAATGGCTTTTTCCCGACCGGGTTTAGAGCCTTTGAATCCGGCATTGGTATCATTATCCTCAATATTATAAATCGTTAATCGCGGCGTTTGTTTTTATTACGATGCGCCTGCCATTTCGGTCCTCGAAGTTCGGACTGCGGAAATTTTTGCCGAGGTTGTTGCTGCGTGCTAGCGGTTGTCCTCACCAGCGAAGCGGGTCATGAGTGATGTGAGGGCTGCCATGGATTTCGCTTTTCCTGTCCTAGGTGCCGGGCAAGCCACTCATCGCGGATGTTATGCTTGAAGGCGCGAGGGCCTCCGCATCCGGACAATCGACGATTTGGTTTTTCTTGGTTAAGAACCGTGTCCGTAATTATGCGGCCGATTCGTCTGGCTGCTGAATTATGTGGCTTAGGTCATCAGCGTCTGGTGGTCGCACATATAAGTGCCCCGGAAGTTATCGAGGAATGCGGCTTCCATGTCATCCCAGCTCCCGATTGACTCTGGCGGCAAATTTGTTGAGCCAATGCCGGGCTGGTCCTTTAAGCTTGAGGGGGAGGTATTTGATGGCGTGAAGATCATCACCGCGGGCCATGTGGATGTGAAGGAGATAGTCTTCGATCCAAACCGCGGGGTCTGTTGTGCCATCATAGGATTCAATATTGATGGGTTTAAACCCTTCGGGGATTTGATGATGCATTACTTCGTGCATGAAGCATAGTGGGTGTGCTTGGCGCCTACATCTTGGGCGATATCACGACGGAGACTCAAAGGAGCTTGGTCTGTTTTGTTCGGTCGGCGGACTTATCGTGTCCAAAGGCGACGGTTGTAAATCACGTACCGTGGGGCGCCCACGCGATCCATAGATCGATCTTGATTGTCTTGCCTTGTCCTCCAATATATCTCGCAGGTCCGGAGCGTTCCCCTTCGGCTGTGTGCTTTTTGAGCGATGCCGGGGTACGGTTTTAGTGAAGGGCCTAGAGGCCTCTCTGTCGCCACCACAGGGTGGTCGGTCACCGTATTGTCTCTGGGTGATGCGGGTTCATAAGCCTCCTCCTCTAATCGGGGAGCAGCTTGCGTTTAGGGTAGCTTTTGGAGGGCGTTCGAGCTCATGCTCTTCGGCGGTGAGGACTTGATCCATCCGTCGGCTAGCAGATCTGATCAGCTCTAAGGCTTCTTTGCTTTTTCTTGAGGCTGTTCGCCGTGGCCATAAGCCTGCGTCTAAAACGCTCTTGTTCGACGGGATTCTCGGGCACGACAAATTAAATCGTCGTCGAGGCTTGCCGTCTCCGGAGGGGGGGCATATAATCCTCTACCTCTTCTTACGCCGCTTCTCGTGAGGGTTGGCGTCTCCATCTTCTGCGCTGGATCTTGCTGGAGTGGATTGTCTTGGCATTGTCCGGTGTATTGTTTTCTCCGGTGCCGAGTCTTCATTCTTCTTTGTGGCGGGATTTAGAGCGGCGCGCTGGCCTTGGCGCTTCGGTTGCTTCTTGGAGGGGTCATCCTCCGTTGTTCCATCGCCGTTCCCATCTTTTGGGATGTCCACCATGTATATGTCGTATGACGAGGTGGCCATACCGTCGATGTCTTCGGAGTCGTAGTCTAGCATCTCGGTTAGATCGTCGACAGCGGCTACCAAGTGGGTGGTGGGTGGGCGTTGAATTTCTTCGTCGTCCGCATCCCAATCTTCCTGACCGTAGTCCGGCCAGGGCTCTCCGGATAAAGAGAGAGACTTTAGTGTATTCAGGATGTCGCCAAAAGGAGAGTGCTGAAAGATGTCCGCGACCGTGAACTCCATAACGGGCGCCCAATCGGATTCGATCGGCAAGGGCGCGGAGGGTTCGGAGTCCGGATAGGAGTCCGGCACCTGAGTCGGAGTCTTCGCAAGGGCGAGGATGGAGTTCGGCTCGATCGCCGTAGAGATTGTAGCCCCCGAGGCGGTGTCCAACCACCCGTCCTCGGTCGAGGAATCCGGCTTCGGATTAAAGGTCAGAGCGGATACTGGTGCGGCCTCCAGGGCACTGTTCCGCTGCAGAGCAAGATCATGCCCATCGAGACAGTGCGGCACGCTTGGCTGCGGCTCGAATCCGTCGAAGATCAAGTTTCCACGGATATCGGCCGTATAGTTTAAACTTCCAAATCTGACCTGATGGCTGGGCGTAGCTTTCGATCTGCTCCAGATGGCCAAGTGAATTGGCCCGCAGTGCAAAGCCGCCAAACACAAAGATCTGTCCGGGGAGAAAAGTCTCACCCTGGACCGCGTCGTTGTTGATGATCGAAGGAGCCATCAGGCCTATCGGTGACGACACAGAGGAACTCTCAATGAAAGCACCAATGTCGATTGTCAAAACCGGCGGATCTCGGGTAGGGGTCCCGAACTGTGCGTCTAGGCGGATGGTAACAGGAAACAAGGGACACGATGTTTTACCCAGGTTCGGGCCCTCTTGATGGAGGTAAAACCCTACGTCCTGCTAGATTAATATTGATGATGTGTGTTACAAGAGTGGATCTACCACGAGATCAAAGAGGCTAAACCCTAGAAGCTAGCCTATGGTATGATTGTTGTTCGTCCTACGGACTAAAACCCTCCGGTTTATATAGACACCGGGATGGGGTTAGGGTTACCTGAGTCGGTTACAATGGTAGGAGATCTACATATCCGTATCGCCAAGCTTGCCTTCCACGCCATGGAAAGTCCCATCCGGACACGGGACGAAGTCTTCAATCTTGTATCTTCATAGTCTTGGAGTCGGGCTGATGATGATAGTTCGGCTATCCGGACACCCCCTAGTCCGGAACTCCCTCAATCACCTTGGGTTCAAGACCCTCTCTTGGGTGGCGCCCATCAAGAGCTCCTCACGGAGAAGAACCGGTTACCGTTTGTATCATCCATTGTTGACTTTGGATCTTGTATCTCACCTTTGTGTTCGTCGATCTAGCGCATGTGTGATCTATTCTTGTTGGTTGAGTGATTTCTCTCGTGTTCTCGTCGTGTTTCCCTCGTGTTCCCTCTCGTGTTCATCGCGTTCTTCATAGGGATCCGCTCCTTTCGTGAAAGATCGGCCATCTAGGGTTCCTCCCTACATCATCTTGGTATCATGAGCCATGTTGATCACGATTTCGGAGCCCCCTCTCTTTGTTTTCCAGCTTGATTTTGTTGTTTTTCGTCCTAATCCGAAAATTGCCCCACAAAAATAGCCCCAATTTTTTTGTTATTTATTGGTGTGATGAAGTTTTGTTGGATTTGATCCGCGGATTTCGTGTGTTGCAGGTAGATCTAGCTTTTCCCCTCTTTTTCCCAAATTACATCCAAAAAATATTCCGAATTTTGCCCCGGATTTGACCTCTCCACGCGGTGTTCTTCGAATTCGTCCATGGATCCCGAGCCCCGGCATCCGGCCCGACAGCCTGGACATCCGGCCCGGCCCGGACATCCGGCCATCAGCCCGGACATCCCGCCCCTGACAGCATCACTTCCATCCTCCACTCCGTTTACCGCCTAACTTTCGTCCAACTTTGTTCCGGAGCCCACATACACTTCCGCATACCTCCACCACTTCCGCATAGCACCACCATAGCCCTTTCTGCTACCAACTCCGACAATTTTGATCCGTTTTGCTTTGAGAATTTGAGTTGTGGTTTCCGTGTCCTATTGTGTTTTGGCTATCTAGGTACGACATCAACATAACCACCGCTCATCTTCGCCAAGGACTACTACGAACGGCTACATCACAATTGCGGTATCAACCTCACCTTGGTATCCCTTTGGTATCGTGATATCATCATACTCTCTTGAATTTGTATTGATAACCCCATAGCCTTACTTTTGCGTAGCTTACCCATCAAGACTAGCTTTTGAGTATTGCCGACAACGTGACTTGTGCACATTAGTGTTCATACTTCCCATAGCATACATACCATCGTTGTGTTGCATATCTTGGTATCAACTCTTGTGTCCCAAACTTTTCTTCGCATACACAATTGCTATCTTGGTTCGTGAAGCATTGCATGAGAAAAGAGCTCAAACAACAAAGAGCCAAACAAGCTTTTAAGCAAAAAGGGAAAGATAAGCAAAGAGCTTATGAGCAAGAACCATAGCATCATACAACATTAAGATTGTCATACTCGATCATATTGGATCAAAGCATAGGAACATCATACATATAGCGTACTTCAAATAGAAGTCGTTGCATTTTTGCTTAGTAGGTTGTGCACAAGTTCGTATCCGCCTATTGTGCAATCGTGCTAGCATCTCTCTAGTGTTGTGCAACAAGAGCATCTTGGTGGATTCCACATTTTGGCTCACCCTTGGTTGCACAACCCCACATTATCTATTTGCGTGTGTGTTTTCATGTACCATATCTTGCTATTGGTCTACTTGTTGCATTTACAATTTGTGAATCTTTTCCAACATTATTGAGTCTTACTTACAATTGCATCAAATTTTGTGCCACCATCCTAACCAAGCTCCACCATAAGCTTTTACTTGTGTAGGTGTGAGAACCGACAAGAATCGGGGACACATTGGAGTGATCTTTGATCCATTTTCAACATCGGTCAAGGTACATTTGGTATTGGTTCTCCTTTTTCTCCCACTCACATATCTTTGTTTGGAATGAGGGATAGGCCAAGTACTTCTACCAACCCACTCTTCTTGGAGCAAGGCGGCGACATGTCATCTCGTCACCAAGACTCAACTATTTGGTGCACACCGCGCTTTGCATCAAGAACAACTTGTTTTGGGCGACCACATCGACAATCTCGCCACTGACCTACGACAATCCGAGCAACGTACAAGAGACTACTTCGACACATCCATGAGTTCCCTCAAAGAAGATATCCGAACCATGATGGTCCGGTCTTCTACAACTTCGTCCTCTTCAAGGAGCCGCTCAAGTCATCATTCCGACGATACCCTCTCCGGTTCAAGTACACCGACATCGAATACTCTTTGTCGTGCCGCGCGTCAAGACTGTCAAGCAAACCGCAATCCTCTACACGACACCGACTCTTATGAGCATCGACATCACCAAAACCAAGCTGCATTCGCACAAGCACAAGAACGGCAACGCCAACGACAACAAGAACAAGAGGAGCGAGCGCGACAACATCAAAATGCACAAGACACCGAGGCACAACGTCAAGAACAACAACTACATGAAGCTCAAGCACTTGAGGCGCAACGTGCCCTTCATGATTCAAGTCGTGTCGTAGCCAATCGAGGCCGATAAGCTCGACTACATCAAGAAGCACTTCGCGATGACGCTCAAGAAAGAATTTACCAAGCACGTGTGCATCGACAAGCTCCTCGTCAAGATCGACAAGCTCCTCTTCAAGATAGGCAAGATCCTCCTCAAGCAAGACAAGAACGTCAAGTCCATCGAGAGCAAGAAGACAATGAACCCCGTCCTCGCCAAGAGTAACATGAGGTCGACAACCCTCCTCGCCAAGAGCAACATGATGAAGACAACCCTCCTTGCCAAGAGCAACATGAGATTGCCAATCCTCACCGACATGGGCGTCATCATTCCCGACCCTAACACAATGAAGAGCAACGATATGGCAAGCTAAAGTTCACCATGCCCAAGTTTACCGGAAGCAATGACCCCGAAGAGTACATATCATGGGCATTGAAGGTTGACAACGTCTTCCGCTTGCACAACTATGAATAAGAGAAGAAGATCGCAATGGCATCCCTTGAATTCCAAGACTATGTCCTCATTTGGTGGGAACAAGTCATTGAGCGCCGAGCGGCAAGAGGTGAACCACCCATCACCAATTGGGCACAAATGAAGGATGTCATGAGAGCACGATTCGTGCCAAATTACTACAACCGCGACCTCCTCGAGAAACTCCAACAACTCAAGCAAGGAACCAAGAGCGTTGAAGAGTACTACAAGGAAATGGAGATGATGAGCAAACTATGGCACGTTTCTTGAATGGACTCAATCACCCTATCAAGAAGATTGTCGACTTCCAACCATACTCGAACCTCATCGAGCTAGTGCATCAAGCTACCAAAGCGGAACGGCAAGTACAAGATGACTTCAAGTATGCCAAGTTCTCATCCAAGTCCTATGGCCTCTCCAACAATCAAGCTTCGACGACTCCAACACCTTCTAACTCAACCAAGCCATCTACAAGCAACGGCGACAAGTCAAGTTACAAGAAAACTTCAACAAGCTCAAGTCGTCCTCCTACTACAAGCAACTTCAAGCCGAAAGCTTCATCATCATCTACTCCAACCGATGAGACCATCAAGACAAGTTCCATCAGGCCGAGGCCACAAGTCCTTCGAGTGCACAAACAAGCGCACCATGATCCTCAACGACAATGGAACCTACGACTCCATGAGTGAAGAAGAAATGGAAGCCCTTGAGCAAGTGGCCATGCACCGACAAATGAACAACGAAGACAAAGATGATCAAGTCTTTTATGATGAAGATTCAAGTCCTGCTCGTGTTGTCTCCAAGGTCTTGACTCTTCAACATCAAAAAGAGGAAGATCAAAGATGCCATATCTTCCACACAAAGGCCGGCAGCAATGGACGGTCCGTCAAGGTCATCATCGATGGAGGTAGTTGCCATAACTTAGCAAGTGAAGAACTATGCTCCAAACTCCAATTGGTCAAGATGAAGCACCCTCACCCCTACAAGGTTCAATGGCTAAGCGACACCGGCACCATCCAAGTCGAGCATAGGGTACAAGTCTCTTTCAAGATCGGTGCCCGAGGACACTTTGGAGTGTGATGTCCTTCCGATGACCATTTGGCACCTCCTTCTTGGACGACCATGGCAATTTGACCGAGGTGTCATTCCCAATGGGCGTACAAGTACTCGCCGACAAGCAAGCCACCCATCATGGAGAGAATAGTGAGAGAGCGACCCACCAAAAAGAGAGTGAGCGCCACAAGCCCAAATTGAGTACCTCCACGATGAGCGGTAAGAAAAACTTAGTCATATTTGCCATCAAACGTGAGATGAGAGAAGTCTGTGAGAACCCATCAAGTGTCCTACACTATGTCCTATTATGCAAGGACGAGGCACCTAAAACTACCAACTCTCACAATCTACCTTTGGTGTTATCTTCTTTATTGCAGGCATTCCAAGATGTTTTCCCCGATGAGCTACCTCCGGGTCTACCTCCACTACAAGGCATTGAGCACCGAATCAATCTCATCCCCGGAGCGCCGCTTCCAAACAAAGCTCCCTACCGCGTCAACCCTGAAGAAACCAAAGAAATACAAAGGCAAGTAAAGCATCTCATAGATCATGGGCATGTGCGTGAATTTTGAGTCCTTGTGCCGTACCGGTCATTCTTGTGCCAAAACGAGACGGTAGCTTTCGCATGTGTTCCGATTGTAGACCCATCAATGCTATCACCGTTCGATATAGGTACCCCATTCCACGCCTTGATGATATGCTTGATGAACTTAGCGGTGCCACTATCTTTTCCAAAATTGGTCTTAAGAGTGGTTACTATCAAATCCGCATACAAGAGGGTGATGAATGGAAAACCGCTTTCGAAACAAAGTTTGGTCTATATGAGTGGTTAGTCATGCCTATGGGTTTATCGGAAGCACCCGGTACTTTCATGCGTCTTATGCATTACGTGTTTCACCCTTAAATTGGTGAACTTGTTGTTGTCTACTTTGATGATATCCGTGTGTTTAGCAAATCTCTCAAAGAACATGTCACCCACCTTCGCACCTTGCTACAAACTCTTTGAAAAGAGAAACTTTATGCTAATATGGAAAAATGCCTATTTGGTGTTGATAAGCTTGTTTTCTTGGGTTTCGTAGTATCTTCTAAGGGTTTTCATGTTGATGTATCTAAGATCAATGCTATTAAAACTTGGCCCAACCAACCAATTTGCAACAAGTGCGTAGTTTTCTTGGTTTAGCCGATTTCTAGCGTAGATTTGTGAAGGATTTTAGCACCATGGCTTCACCTTTGCTTTCTTTGCGTAAGAAAAATACACCGTTTGTTTGGGGAACATCCCAAGATATCGCTTTCAATGAGCTTAAGAATTTGCTTACTCATGCTCCCGTGCTTGCATTACCCAACTTTGACAAACCTTTTGAAATTCATTGCGATGCTAGTGGTAATGGCATAGGAGGTGTGTTAACACAAAAGAAGCGCCTAATTGCTTATTTTAGTGAGAAACTTTCCGGAGCGCAACTAAATTATTCCATCTACGACAAAGAGCTATATGCTTTAGTGCGAGTTTTGCATGAATGGGAACATTACCTACACGCTCATGAGTTCATCATCCATACCGACCATGAAACGCTTAAATACCTTAAGGGTCAAACTAAGTTGAACAAGCGTCATGCTAAGTGGAGTGAATTTATTGAGTCTTTTCCTTATGTCATCAAGTACATTAAAGGTAAGGAAAATGTTGTGGCGGATGCACTTTCCCGTATATGCATGCTTGTTACTCAACTTGAGTTAAACGTCATTGGCTTTGAGCATATAAAAGACTTGTATGAGAATGATCTTTCTTTTGCCATTCCTTATGCTAAGTGTTTGACGCACACATATTAGGAAAGCTACTACATCAAAGATGGATATCTTATGAGAGCTAACAAACTTTGCATTCCTGAGTCCTCTCTTCACTTGTTACTTTTGCAGGAATCTCATGGAGGCGGACTCATGGGACACTTTGGTCGCGACAAGACATTTTCTACGCTCTCTAAGAACTAACTTTGTCCCAAGATGTTTCGTGACGTCAATCGCTTCACCAACCGATGCTCTACATGTCGCAAAGCTAAGTATAAAGCCCAATCTCATGGCCTTTACATACCACTTCCAATTCCATATCAACCATGAGAAGATATTAGCATGGATTTTGTGCTCGGTTTGCCTAGAACTAAAAATGGCAAGGATTCCGTTTTTGTTGTTGTGGACCGATTCTACAAAATGGCACATTTCATTCGTTGCAACAAGGTAGACGATGCTTCACATGTTGCAAATTTGTTTTGTAGGGAAATCTTGCGCCTTCATGGAGTGCCAAAGACGATTGTCTCGGACATGACGTCAAGTTCTTGAGTTACTTTTGGAAGACATTGTGCCAAGCTCGGAATCAAGCTTTTGTTCTCTTGACATACCATCCACAAACCGACGGCCAAGCGGAGGTGACGAACCACGCTCTCCACTCTACTATGCGTGTTGATAAAGAAGAACATCAAGGAGTGGGAGGAGTGCCTACCTATCGCTGAAATGCGCCTACAATCTTGCAAGACATTCAACTACCGGCAAGTCCCCCTTCGAGGTCGTCTATGGCTTCAATCCATTGTCACCATTGGACATTCTACCTCTACGGCTACAAGAGCGCACAAACATGGACGCAAGTGCCCGAGTCAACTTCCTCAAGAATATGCATGAAGATACAAGGAACACCATCGAGCGCCAAGTACAACGACTCGCGACCAAGCTCAACGTCAACAAGCAACCCATGATGTTCAATGTAGGAGATCTTGTGTGGCTACACCTTCGCAAGGATCGCTTACCCAATGATCGCAAGTCCAAGCTACTACCCCGAGCGGATGGACCCTTCAAGGTGCTTGCACGCTACAACAACAACGCATACAAGATCAACACTCCATGCGACAAGTATTCCGTGAGCGACATCTTCAACATCAAAGATCTCTCCCCGTACCATGGTGATGACGATTTCGATCCGAGGTTGGATCTTTCCCAAGGAAGGGGAGATGATGGGGAGCATCCCATGATCATCCCCATGGACCTACCATCGTCTCATCAAGAGCCAAGAGGACCCATGACACGAGCACGAGCTAGATTTCTCGAGAACGAGGTGACTTCCTTCCTTAGTGATATCATGTGTGATCCGCTCGAGACATGGCTACTACCTAAGTCCGATATGCTATGCATGATCAGGTGTCAAGAGGACCCTCACGAAGATGCTCGTGAAGACGGACAAGCCGCCAAGTCCATGGATGAAGAGAACCAACGGAAACGGGCAAGGTCACCTTCCAGGCCCCGGACATCCGGCCAAGGCCCCGGACATCCGGCCCCTAGAGCGTCCACATAAGCAGCAGCCAGGCCGCCCAAGTCTACAGGGCCCGGACATCCGGCGTCCAGCCCGAACATCCGGCCAGAAGCCTGGAAATCCAGCGCCATGCACCAGAACCTACAGAAGCTATCGCCGCCAGCCCGGACATCTCGCCCCACAGCCCGGAATCTGGCTCCTCCTGAAGGCCGGACATCGGTAGGACGCCTTGGGACATCCGGCTCACTTTGTCTGCACAAGATAAAGGGCCGAGGCCCATATACCTCTTCGCCCCCCTAGACTATATATACTCCATCCCCTTCCTCTTTCTAGGGTTAGCATTGGTTTAGCTCATAGTTGAGATAGAGATTTGCTCATCCATTACGAATCTCCTCCTCAAGAGAGACTGTGGCCCCTCTTCGGAGAAGATCACCTTGGATTCAAGACACCCTCTTGGGTGGGCCCCATCAAGACCTCCTCACAGAGAAGAACCGGTTACCGTTTGTATCGTCCGTTGTTGACTTTGGATCTTGTATCTCACCTTTGTGTTCATCTATCTAGCGCATGTGTGATCTATTCTTGTTGGTTGAGTGATTTCTCTCATGTTCTCCTCGTGTTTCCCTCATGTTCCCTCTCATGTTCATCGCGTTCTTCATAGGGATCCGCTCCTTTCGTGAAAGATCGGCCATGTAGGGTTCCGCCCTACATCAAGTTTGGAGGGAGCAAACGCAATGTAGACACAGAGATTTTTGGCGTGGTTCCGATAGGTGGTGCTATCGTACATCCACGTTGATGGAGACTTCAACCCATGAAGGGTAACAGCTGCGCGAGTCCACGCAGGGCTCCATCCACGAAGGGTCCATGAAGAAGCAACCTTGTCTATCCCACCATGGCCGTCGCCCACGAAGGACTTGCCTCACTTTGGTAGATCTTTATGAAGTAGGCGATCTCCTTGCCCTTACAAACTCCTTGGTTCAACTCCACAATCTTGATGGAGGCTCCCAAGTGGCACCTAACCAATCTAGGAGACACCACTCTCCAAAAGGTAATATATGGTGTATTGATGATGAACTCGTTGCTCTTGTGCTTCAAATGATAGTCTCCCCAACACTCAACTCTCTCTCACAGATTTGGTTTTGGTGGAAAGATTATTTGAGTGGAAAGCAACTTGGGGAAGGCTAGAGATCAAGATTTTTGTGGTTGGATTGGAATATCTTGGTCTCAACACATGAGTAGGTGGTTCTCTCTCATAAAATGAATGCTGGAAGTGTAGGCACGTTCTGATGGCTCTCTCCACGAATGGTGGAGGGGTGGAGGGGTATATATAGCCTCCACACAAAATATAACCGTTACACACAATTTACCAAACTCGTTGAGACTGAATAGTCAAACTCGGTCAGACTGATTTAGTTCAAAATGTGAATGTTAGGATTTCCAGTGGGACCGACATGTCAACTCAGTGGGACCGATTTCATTAGGGTTAGGGCATAACTTAATCTCAGTGACACCGATCACATGAACTTGGTCAGACCAATTTTTGTAATAGGCAAACAGAGAGTTGGTCAGGCAAACTCGATGGGACTGATCGCTCATTTCGGTGAGACTGAAAAGTTACGAAAAGGAAATAGAGAGTTTGCATTGTGAACTCGGTGGGACCGATCGCTCATCTCGGTTAGACCGAAACGTTACAAAGGGAAACAGAGAGTTTGCAATCCCATCTCAGTGAGACCGAGATCCCTATCAGTGAGACCGAACTGATTAGGGTTTATGTCTATGGCTATGTCAAATGAACTCAGTGGCACCGGATAGATCGAATCGGTGGGGCCGAGTTTGACTTTTGGTTTGGGACATATGTGGATATGAGAAAGTGGTTGAGGGCTTTTGGAGCATATCACTAAGCATTTTTAGCAAGCAAGCCATTAAGCAACACCTCATCCCCTTTTAATAGTATTGGCTTTTCCTATGGACTCAATGTGACCTTGGATTACTAAAATGAAAATGTAGAGTCTTGAGCTTGAGCCAATATGTGTCCTTAGCATTTTGAGGGGTCCACATATCTAGTCGATGCAATGCCAATCATTGAACTTTCTGAAATGATCATCTTGAAAGAGTATTACTTCAATGAGCTATATGTTGTTAGAAATTACCAAAACCACCTAGGGATTAGTTGCACTTACACTATTTGATGTAATGTCTTTTTGCGGTGTGTTTGTTGGGATCCGATGAATTGTGAGTTTATGACCAGTTCTATCTTTCAATATTATATGAGTCTTCTTTGATCTCTTATATGCATGATTATTATAGCCTCGTATTTCTTCTCCGAAACTTTGGTTTGGTTTGGCCAACTAGATTGATTTTTCTTGCAATGAGAAGAGGTGCTTTGTGATGGGTTGAATCTTGCGGTGTCCTCACCCAATGACAGAAGGGGTAGCGAGGCACACATGTATCGTTGCCATTAAGGATAAAAAGATGGGTTCTATTCCTACATGAATAGATCTTGTCTACATCATGTCATCCTTCTTATTCCATTACTCCGTTTCTCCATGAACTTAATACACTAGATGCATGGTGGATAGCGGTTGATGTGTGGAGTAATAGTAGTAGATGCAGGCAGGAGTCGGTCTACTAATCTTGGACGTGATGCCTACAAGATCATCTTGGAGTACGAGGCAAGGTAGAATAATATCCTACGCTATCCTAGCTTTCCTAATAATCACGATACTCAACAGTGATGACTCCCAGTGGCCCAGGCATCTTCAAAGTTTTATAAGCATAGTAAGATGCTGCCGTGAACTTAGCCAGGGCCGGGCGTCCCAGAATCCCATTGTATGGCAGGGGGAGATCAACCACATCAAACACAATCTTCTCGGTCCAATAGTTCAGTTCTCCCCCAAATTTCACCGGCAACATAGTCTTCCCCTTAGGATGGCTCCTGTCGGGATTGACTTCTTGAAATGTGTCGGTAACTTCTAGCTCTTCTTCTCCTATATGATCATTGCCTTGGATATCATCATAATTATTTGCTCTTCTCTTAATTGCCCAACAGTAATTTGTTTACCCACAGTATGCTATTTTCTCGAGAGAAGCCACTAGTGAAATCTACGGCCCCCGGGTCTATTTTCTATCATATTGTTTTTAGGTCTATTATTCCAAAGATCCAAAAATACCTTCCTGCACTTCATGTTCAGCTTTACAAGCAAGATGGAATAAACGAGTGATATTATTATAATCCTTATACTCTAGAATGGTCTGAATCTCTCTATTTAATCCGCCCATAAAACGTGCAAGCATAGCTTCATTCTCCTCAACAATACCACATCTAATCATGCCAGTTTGTAATTCCTGATAATATTCTTCTACAAAAAAATTTCCTTGTCTTAAGCACTACAATTTTTGAAGTAATTCACGCTGATAATATGGTGGAACCCAACGAGTACGCATAGCAGTTTTCAAAGCAGCCCAAGTAGCTGGAATAGGATATAATCTACAATGTTCAGACCACCTAACACATGCAAAACTAGTGAAAGCACAAACAGCAGCAGGAACATGTCTCTCCTCGGGATATCGTAAACATGTAAAATGTTGTTCAGTTTCTAACTCCCAAGTAAGATATATATCGGGAACATATCTACCCTCAAATGGTGGAATATTCAATTTCAGTTTACGAAGATGGTCATGATCTCGTACCTCATGTGGTGGTGCATCCCTACCGTTGTGTTGATATGCATGAGGAGGACCTGGTGTTGGTGGTGCTGGTGGTTGCACGTAGTTCTGATTTTGATCAACCTCATCCTCGTAATGGTCCTCCACCTCTTTAGTAGCAGCAGGGGCTACAGAAGCATAAACACCAGGTACAACAGCTCCAGAAGTTCGACCATCCTCAAGAGGAACACGCTTCGCTCGTCCGAACTGATTCGGAAGGGGGCGTTGTTGTTGTCATTGTAGAGGTGCGATATGTGCAGCCGGCGGTGGTGGTGGAAAACGCGAAAGCAATTCAGCAAACTTGTTATCGAGCTTTGTTTCAAACGTTTTCTCCATGCCATCTATCTTCTCCATGGCCTCTTCAAATCTGTTTAGCACATCTTGCACCTGTCCACTCATCATTTGCTGAAACTTATCATGAAGCTCCTTGTTCGTTAAGTTCTCCCAGTCAATCTTGTCGGCTTGTGATCCTGGCATGGTTAGTAGCAATAGAAACACACAAGAATATGATCTTACAGACTACTAACAAGTGGTGGTGGTGGCGGGTGTCACAAATCCGTCAAGCAAATCTCAAATTCATACCAGTTCTTACCCAGCAGCAGGCGGTGATCCGCAACCGATGTAGTCAAAACTCTTAAAGCTTGGATAGAGCGATTACCAGGGAGAGTCAAACGCACGTCATAGATGTATGTGGAGCTGGGAAGGCTTATAATATGGTAGCAAAAAGGGTCAGCAATAATCAATTCAGAGATGCGAAGTTGAATAAACGCTCAGCGACGGTACTGTGTTGGTCCTAGGCTAGACCGTGCTAGAGACGTGAGCCTAGAACACTAAAAAAATCACGGCGCTGCACGTAAACAAGGGAAAAGCACACGCTGGAACTTTTTTTTCGCTCTAGGATGGCGAGTGTCTCAAAACTCTTCACTCGTCAAACTGATAGGATGGGCACGAAATTTTTTGATTTTTTTTTCAGAAATCAGGGCAGCGACGACAAAAAAGTGCGATAAAAAACACTATGATGGCACGTGGCTCAAAAGAGTCAGAAAAGCCTAAAAATAGGATAGGCCAAAAAAATTTGCCTGCGAAAATTTTGGTCTAATTTTTTTCCGAAACCTACTCAGGCAAGGAAACACGAATCGGAAATTAGAAGGATCTCGAAAACAAACCTAATATGAAAGTAACTCGGATTGGTGGTGGATATATGGTGGTAGGATATGGCAGCGGTGGTGGTATATGGATACGGATTGGTGGTGGTATATGGATACGGATTGGTGATGGTATATGGAGATGGATCGGCGACGGATAAATGGTGGTGGTAGATGGCAGGGGCGATGATGATGGTGCGGCAGCGGCGTGACAACTTATGACCAGAACTCGAAACTCTAAACGACTAGACTCTAAGACCAGCAACTAGACACGACGATGCAACCGCAAATTCAACAAAGCAAAATACTGAAAAGACTATGCAAAGGCTCAAACTGGTTTGGATATGATGAACTTAACCCTAATTTTTTGTGGCTTTTCCGTGGACTGTAGGTATGAAGGACAGAATCGATCTAAACTACGAAAAACTGGAAAATCTCACCGAGCAACCTGGAAATCTGATACCACTTGATAGAGGCAAAGGTGTCTCGATGTTTCATGAGATGGTGGCTATCGTTTTCTGTGGGAGTCGACCTTGATGATCCGACTACGAACGTGCGAGACGTCGCGCCTTAGCAATCGCTAAACCAACTTCCGAGGGTTATTGACCACGCCGGAGCACGATCAACCTGACCACGAGGGCCTGTTTCCTGCGAGCAAACGAGGAACAAGCAAGAAACTAAGATTGCAATCTGGATATTGCGAATATAAGAGGAAAGCTTTATTAATGAAGGTGGGGGTTCTATGACGCCTTGGTCTGGTCGTTGAATACAAACAAAGTACGCAAAGTTGCAACTATGGCGAACTTTTGATCTAAACAAAACCCAAAGTCTAAACGACGCCTTAAGGGTTGTATATATGGAGGAAGAGGGGGAATTTTGTGGCCCTTGAGGGAGGGGTCCGAAAACAACCCTAACTCTTGTTTCCCCACACATATGGACTCTAAAAACAGCCTATACTCAAGTATTTCAAAATTACATGGGCCTGGCCCAATAATAAGGTGACGCAGCACCTAGAATAGCCTCTGGACGAAATTTATGAAGTGGCATCTCGAATATTTCGTCCAAGGCTTCATGCACTCCTTATGGCGGCTTCAAAGTCCTGAAATCATCACTTGTAACTCCATTCTTTTTCCCCTTGCGCATGCCATCATCTCGAGGCTTGGTCTTACTCCAGTGTTCATCCCTCTTCTCCATGCCAGGCCCTTAATTTGCAAGCAAAACAAATGTATCCAATTTAGGCAGCATCATATTCTCATGAACATTATAATTATTACCAAGAAACAAAAGTACATGATAATTTAATTGGCGTGCGCGAGCTCTAGTAATTGGTCCAGTATATGTAGCAGTAGGGGCTATGGGTGTAACAATGTTATTGATGTCCTCATCAACTAGATTGATAACCTTGGTTTCATAACTGAGGGAAATACTTACCGTTGCTGTGCTGCATCATCCTCTCATCTTCGAGGAAATACCATCACAGATACAAGCAAACAACACCCCGTACCCATGGGCGGTCAATTTTTGAAGTAGGTGGAGCCGAGGTATGGCTCATAGCGGAGACGGGGTATCCTATTGGAACCCCAAAGAAGGATTCCTAAGAGCGGACCTCGGAATGGTTTTATATCAAAGATGTTCCCCTATTCGAACCAATTCGAAGGGGCCTTCCCGAATATTCGAATGCTTCTCTAAAGAAGTGAATCAATTTGCAGCCAAAAGGCCGTTCCCAAGAAGAAAGCGCAGAGGTGTGCGCTTGGCCGCCAAGGTACGACTGCTGACCCACAACAAGTTAACCATTATTGACATGATGGTCGCTGCCACCACTCGGTGCGTACAACCTCTGCAAGAAAGGATGCATCCCCTGTGGTGCTACAATGGGACAAACGACACAACCCATTACAAGTAGTAGGGTCCAGATAACCAGGTGGCTATGGCTGCCATACTAGTCGATCTCTTCAAAGGAGAGGAAGAAGAATTTGCCCGTCTAACGAACAGGGACAGTTACGCAAGCTATAACCCCATAGAATGGGTAAGTTCAACTTTCGTTTCATAGTCCGACGTTACATCCGTATACTAATCGGATCTACCATTTTTTGAATAGAATTGGACACTGGTACAACGAGGTGCTATACAAACTGTTTTTAACCCCTTTTCGCGATGGCATTTGTAATCATCGCCAAGTGAGTGAGTGCAATAGGAGGTCCTTCCCACACTACCCAGAAACCGTCGAGGATTGGGAGCCTAGATGCATATATAGTACTCGCTACTCGTTTGTGCTCGCATTGCCATCGCAGTCGGTATTCTGTGGTGCTAGGTTGACGATGCGCGGCCCATCACAAACGGTACACGATTATAAAATGTGTATCATAAGCAGACAATCACACACATTCGCTTCTCCCAAACCATATGCGATAATTAATTAAGAAGATTAGCTAATCGTCATACGAGTGTCAGACAGGATTACAAAACATAGGACCATCATAACATCATCATACACGACAACTATCGCACACGCTATTCTGTGGTGCAATGTTTGCAATGCATACCACATCAGAAACAGTTCATTGTTGCGAATCGGGTACGATAAGGAAACTATCACAAACGTTTAGTTTGCCCACACCGTTTGTGATATTGTCTGACATCGCACACGCTTTGCAACGGCAACTGTTTTCATGCTTGCACACGTTTCCTCTCTGTGAACCGTATCGGGTTGTGGTGTATATCGCAAAGGTTTGTGTTTTACCAACCGTGTGTGTGCCGTAATGACCTGGAGAGCATAATTTCACTGTAATTTAATTGCTGCTATTTCAAATTGTACCAAATTTGAATTTGATTGTATGCTATAGCTTTATTCATATCCATCAGGTTCAAACAACCAATGCATTATTCGATTCATAGGTACATATGCTCAAGAATTACATAAGAACCAAATAAAGAATGATGACCCACAATTGTATACTTGTACTATTAAAGATGGTAAAGGAAGAGGCGAAATACATTCTGGTTGCTGAACAAGGTGAAGCAGAATTCCCATATTGTGCCCTGCTCGATGCAGAAGGCACACACGACTCTAGTCCAACCCCTTGTGATGGCTGACCACCCATCCTTCACGGTCTTCATGAAAACATCTAGATAATCATCGTGTTTCGTTAGGAATATTTTAACCTTTGCATGCCCACCAATCATGTAGTTCAAGAGGTAATCTTGAGTAAACTGCTTTGGGAACCACTAGAAAGGAAAAAGATCCAAAAATTGACATCTAACACAACTCATTATGGGTAGAAAAAAGAAGGCTACAGAGTTCTTACTTACCATCCTGCAGTTCGCTGTTGTCTTGGATAAAGTGTAAACAAGTAGTTTAATTGCTATCTTTTGACCCATTTTACTAATAATCTTTATCATCTTCCTCACTTGATGCTAGTTTCATCGATATCTCATTGCCCCGTACACAGAAAGGGTCGAAGCACGGATGTTTACCAATGATATATGCACCTAAAAGCACCAAGTTAATATTAGAAGCTAAACAACAATTGCATAATGATGTAGTACACCACTCTTTTATAATATCTTATTGCATCCAATATACTCATATATTAGATGAATTAAATCTTATATTATGGGCATAAGGAGTTTATTGCATTCTTACAAATTATCGGCTGATTAACTGTTGTTGTATCCATGGGTTAGAGTTAGTTTGAGCTAGTTCGGGCTCAAATAGCCCCAAAGTATATCGAAACATGCGGGCTAGTTTGATCTAGTTGCATCGAACCCACCGAAATAAACTATCCAACCCAAGAGGTGCTAATTGGAGCTAGTTCTCCTAGTGCATTTGTCAATCTAACCCTGTCATCGAAACACCTCTTTGGATGGAGTTAGTTCAGGGTTAGTCATGAGCTAGAAACTAACTCTAACCTCTAGCTAAGTTGACTATCCAAACAGGGCTGTGTTGTTGCTGTTGCTGCTCTTCTACGTATATCTAGACATCATCAGAACATTAAGGTAACACTCTTCCTTGTTGCTATGTAGCCTAGGATTGCATATTTAGACATTAAGTACAGTGCATGTTGCTATGTAGCCTCAGATATATTACATATGGCCCTAGTTAACCTAACAATAAATGGGTTACAGATATATTCAGTTAAAAGTCTGATTCACCGATTAGTCCCTTATCAGCCCCCGACCTATATGGTAGCTGCCTATATCCTAAACAGTGAGTATATATAAGCCATGGGATGAAACTAACCTTGATGGAAAACAACAGTCGTTCCCAAAATTGTCCTGTGTAGGTACATTGAGAGGCATGTTAAGCACAACAGGCTAAACATCAACCAAATATATCCATGGCAAGCAAAATAATCTCCAAAAGATAGCTTCAGTGTGCATGTTTAAGAACGCTAGTAAAGCAAAACAAGTGGAAAGGTGTGTTAACTACAACAGGCCTAACATTTAACAACAAGCAAACATAGTCATTCAAATTGGTATAGTGCCGGTCTAAGTGCACTGGTTATTATTAAATAAAAATGGAAAGGCGTGTTAACTACAAGATGCAACAACCAAATATAGTCATTCATAGTTGTATTGTTGAAACTGGTATTGATGAAATTGAACTGCACAGTCCATACTTGCACATATAGAACATCAAGTTGTGAATAAATGGAATAAACAAGGCATACTACGAACAACCAAAGATAGCATTTGAAACTGGACATATGCTAACTACAAACAACCGAACAATCAAAAAACTTTAGAAGAGGATATGCTAGCTATAATAGGCTTGACAGCAAGCAAATATATGCATTCCTATCGGCATGTTTTAAAACTGGATTGATGAAATGTACTGCACAGTAAATAATTGCACATATAGAGCATCACATTGTGAACAACTGAAATAAACAAGGCATACTGCAAACAACCAAATATAGCAATTAAAACTGGACATATTCTCACTACACTACAAAAGGGACTTGACAAAACAAATCATGGGTTCCCCCCTATGAAGAGGCACATTGAAACAAATCATGTGTTTCCTCACTTGTCACAGATGGGCTCGTCCCCGTGGGAAGAGCACGGACCCTGGATGCGCTCCATGTTGTCGCAGATGGGCTCCTTCCCCTTGGAAGAGAACGACTGTAGGGTGCCGTCCCTGATGTCGCAGACGAGCTCTTTCCCCTTGGAAGAGCCGGAGAGTGTGCCCTCCTCGTGGTCACCGTCGATGAGGTCTAACTTAGAAGATGTGGATCCAAAGCCAGCGTCGCAGAACATGTCCTTCAGAAATGACAAAAGGGGCTCGATGGTGATGTGGGATGGCAAATTCTTGACAGCGAGCCAGAGGAGATCAGCAGTAGGGCCATGGATGAGATCGACGGCGGTTGAACCCGAGGGGTTGGGGGTGGGCCACTTAACCTGTGACAAAGTTCGCCTCAGGCTGTCGCTGTCGACGACCCCGATGTCATAGCCGGCCTCCGCGACAAACTCGCATACTCTAGCCCGCTGATTGAGTGCCTGCGGCCAGTAATGGTCGTCAGCTCACTTGCCGACGTCGGGTGCACAGACCGCGATACACCTCTTTTGGGCCAGTTGCTCTTTGAGCTCCATGAGAAGCGTAGCTGGGCTTAGGCTGCGATGCTCTGGAGTGGGTGATGGGGATGGGGATCTGTGGAAAAGGGGGCGTTTCGCAGGCATCATCTAAGAAAGTCAGGGCGGCCCGGGTATGGAGATCGGTGGGTAAGCTGCACGGGGAAACCGGCAGATGTTGACAATGAAGGCCTTGCGGCAGCGGCGATGACGACCTTGCTAGGATTTCGAGCGAGGGAGGGTGTGTGTGTGTGTGTGCATGCGCGCGTGCCCGAGGAGGTTTTGGTGTGTGTGTGTGTGTGTGGAGGGGGCGGGGGTGTATTTGAGGAAATGACGCGGCTACTAAAAATTTTACTACGTGGGAGTGAAATGCCGGGGCTATTGAAAATTTGGATGATGGTGCATCGCACACGGTCTGGAGATAACAACCGTGTGTTATGAAGCAAAAAAAACCTCGAGGTGGGCAGATATTTTTGAGGGATGCAGGCGGGAGCGGGAACAATAAACATCACACACGGTCGAAACATAACTACCGTGTGTTATCAAACAGATAAAAGCTGCGGGCGTGTAGGTATTTTTGAGAGGGGAAGCCTCGTGGACCTCAATGTACTATACGGATGTGCGTGACAGGGGCACCGGCATGGCACATGGTTAGTGTGAGTGAACCATGTCTGTTGTGTCATCCGACTTGTCTAATGTTCATAATTTGGTGAAAAATGACGCGGGAGAGGGTGAGAACACGAACACACTTGCATGTGGACCAAATATATTATTTAAAGGGTGGTTTCATGTTCAAATACCAAATGCAACTTCGATGTGGCACCTATCTCGCAAAGCGCATGATATTGCTTGCCCCCCTCATGTCGGCAGGAAGGGAATCCTAAGCCATGAATGCATGCCCCCCCCCACGGAGGTTCACCTAGCAAAGTGCGAGGTAGAAGTCCCCCCCCCACACACACACTCCCACTTTCAGTTGGCGGGCCAGAGAGGCATCTAACCAAGAAGGATAGTTAAACGGATGAAGAATAATCTTCGTACAACCTCTCTCTTGTTGTTGGTCAAAGTGATGGCCGTCCATGCGACCCCGGACATGGGCTAGCTCACCCATAATCACGCAAGTCGCTAGTCCCCGAAGACAACCACTGCGTGCGTGTGGCCCATACATATGTATGGATAGGTGTGTTTTGAATACACAATGGAACAACTTTGATGTGGCACCGTGCTTTCGAACCAGAAATCCCCACACCGAGTGAGGGTTAGGTTGACGATGCATATTTATGCCACACCACACTTGAAGCCGATGATGGGGATTCATCATGCATGCGTGCATAGTATGCACTCAAACTTAATTAGGTCTGAATATCAGCATGACTTATACTACGATAACACAAACCAAAGGAAGAATTCGCCATGGTAACCTATCTTATTGTCGGTCAAGGTGATCATGGATGTCCAGGCGGGCCCATGAATATAAAGGTTTGTCGTCGATAACCGCACGAGGGAGTGTACCGTTCAAAGACAACCACTACATGCATATGTATGGAGGTGATGCATGCATGCATGCATGTTTGAATACCATTTCTCAACATTGATTTGGCGCGTGCATCGAAAATCTCCAGTCCCCACAGAGAGCAAGATTGGTTCATGACGTGTCGTGGTACTAGCCACTTCGACTCGATGGGAGGGATTCATGCGTACACATGCATGTGTGTGCTCAAACTGTATCATGTCATCCCGGAGCATGACCTATATACATACCATATTACAAACAAAAAAATAATACCCTCCTAAGTCGAATTAACCTCTCTCATTGTCAGACAAAGTAGTGATGGACCAAGCGGGCCCATAGATGGAAAGCGTCGATATCACCGATAACTGCTTAAGTGGCTGCGAGAGGACAACCACCATCGCTTTGCATGTGGGCCAAACATATGTTGAATACCAAAAATGCACAACTATGATATGGCACATGCCTGGAAACCCGTAAAGTCCCCACACAGAGCGAGGTTCATGAAGCGTACTACATATGATGGTCCCCTTCCCCCTCTTCGACGCATACTATATGCTCCTACCGTAATACAACCCAAAAAGAATCCTCCTTGATGGTGAAATTAATTAATCTCTCCCGATGTAGGTCAAAGTGATGCATGCATCGACGATGGCCTCGTGGGCCCACATATGGAAGCGTCACACGTGAGTGTCCTAGGATAACCACTGCTTGCATGCATGTGGTCCAAAGAGGTGTTGTGTGATGTTTGAATAGCCAATTTCACAAATTTGATGTGGCAAGTGCCTCGGAAACCGAAATGTCCCAACACTAAGTGAGGTGTCCTTGTTCATGGACGTGTACGTATAGTATATATGCTAGTCCCCTCCCACATGTTCGATGCGAACTATATATATACTCCCACCATAACACAAACAAAAATGATTCTAACTTGCTGGTGAAATTAACCTCACTACCAGCCATTTGACAATGTGATGGATGACGACCTCACGGGGCCACAGAAAGCGTCACACGTGAGTATCGAGTGTCATGTAGGACAACCATCGACTGCATGTGGCCAAAACATCTATGTATGAAAGGGTTGTATAATGTTTTAAATAAGGAATTCACGACTCTGATGTGGCACCTGCCTCACAAAACAGCCAACCCACACGGTGGCTCACGACTCGTAGTGTACTGCGAGCCACCCACCACCCCTAGACGCACACACACACAACACAAATCCACCTCAACTATGATGCATCTTAAATTATCCCACGGTGAACATATGTTAACAAAGGATGGACGTTTTAATTTTGAAAAAAACCAGAGATCATTAAGACGTTTTAGTACATTGATTGATTTTCTGGGGGTACAATGTGCAAAACTCAAATTTGAGCTACATGCACACATGGCAGTGGACCTAAATGAATTGCAAAAACACATGTGTCTCACTGGGTGCATGTTTACTCGTGCAAGAAATTTCAAACATTGAGATTCTTGATTTTTAGTTTCTAGTACATCCAAAACTTATTTGAAATTCATGAAACTTATCATGTTGTCATATGGACACCAATACAAAGTGGCATTGTACTTTTTTTGTCAAATTTGAGACCAGTTTTGATGTAATCTTTATCTTCTTACAAATGGGAGATTATTAATAACTGGGAACTAGTATCCCAAAAGTATTATTTATTCGAACCGTGAGCATTAGACCAATAATGGATATGTGTCATGCTTCGGTTAAGCAATAAAGCGGCACCATTAATCATCCAAATAAGAAAACAATATACGTGCCGCCACTTGACCCGTGTGTCGTGCGAGCAGGCGTGAGTTGACGGGACGCATCCGAGTAGTTCGTCACGCAGGCAGACCAGGAGGCGCACGTGCAGGTGTGTGAATTGACGGAGGCGTTCTCACTATGCAGTGTCATCGGGAGGCGTGCGAGTAGCTGTGTGAAATGACGGTAGGAATGCCAGTAGTCCTGTGCGCAGGCTCACCGGGAGGAGAGCCAGCAGTTTGACCGCCGCCCGCCTCTCTCCCACTACTCCATATTAATGGCCCGTCAGAGCGGCCGCACCCCCCATCTTTGCCACACACACAATCCTCTCTCTCTGCTTGCATCCTCGACGCTGCTCTCAGTCCTCAAAGCCGTCAGTGTATGAGGATCCCACCGAAGCGCCCCATCAGCGGGAGTGGCGACACCGGGGCTGCTGAAGCACTGAAGCACGGTGTGGAGATGGAGACAGAGACTGTCGTCACCGCCGGTGAGGTATTGCTGCACCCTGACATCGTCGACGGTGTTGAGCTTCCATAGCCAGAGGCGGAGTTCCACACGGACTCCGGTGATGACTCGGGCAACGACCCCGGCGACAACTCCGACGACGACTCCGACGACGATGGACAACTGGTTAGTCATCTATACCCATTTATTTGTCAAATAGATCCCATGGTTTCTATGGTTACTCCTGCCTACCCCTTTTTGGAGTAGAAATCTTATGGTTATGTTGACCCAATCCATGAAATGTGTGTAAGTTTCGTTAGATCCGTGTAGTGTATTGATTGTTTGAATGGTACAAGTGATAAGTGATTAGTGTTTCATCTGTGCAAATGATTTCTGCTAGTAATCCGACTAGGATTAGTGTTCGTGTTAATAATTCCTAGCCATGACTTGACAATTGATTATGAATGACCTATATATATGTTTGTGCAATTATTTTCTTCAAGATTGGTCTGTGCATGGACGACTGTGCTTAAAAATCAAACCATAATCTCTGGATATGTATAAAAGAATAGCCATAAATTCCTAATCCTACTTTGTTGCATGTAAACATTGATTTGATGCCATTTTTTTACTATTTGTATAGGTGTTGTGTGACGATGTGGACAACGAGGATGAAGATGGCCAGAGGACGTACAAGAGGCAAATCTTGAGGGAGCTTTATGTGGGAATGCATAACAGGCATATTAGGACCTGGGACGACGGCTATCAATGCCCATTTTAGGGTTTAGGGTTTAGGGCGCATGCAAGAGGACGGGCCATTGGCTCATGCAAGCAGAAGTATTCTCGCAGGGTGGCGCACGACGCGTATGCCGAGTACCTGGAGAAGCTTCAGGATCATGCCGTCAGATGGGATGAGATGTAGGATCGAACTAAGTACGACTATGTAGTGTCTTAATGATGGTTGACCCATGTACTTATGGCTGAACTTTGCTTGTGTATGCTTATTATCTATGTCTAAGTATGTTTAATCTATGTTTACTTATGTCGAAATGCGGGATATGGATGCAATCAATTCGGTTGATGGAATCTACCTCTATCATTGTTTATTGGTCCCCTTTGTAATTTGTGTTAAATTTTGACCAAAGATTTAACTGACAAAATGTTAGTGCAGGCCAGCAAAAATTATAACGTTTGCGTATTTGAACATAGTGTTAGATGATATAATTTTTGGTGACACACATAAACATTTGTTAGTTAAATATTTGGTCAAAATTTGGTAAAAATTACAAAGGGGACCAGTAAACTAAGACGGATGTAGTATGTCAATCACACACGGTTCCCAAAATTGGAACCGTGTGCAATGACTTTCATTTTGCCTATTACGTCAATCACACACAGTTGGCTCTAGCAAACTATTGCCTCCGAAACTCTTTGTGGGACAGAAGACCCTCACCACCCAATTCAAAAAAGAAAAAAAAAGAAAACCCTCACCATCCCCACGTCACAAAAACCTCACCCTGCCCGCCACCCCCTCCGGTCCCCATTCACACCTGCACAAGCTCCTCCACGTCTATGCTTGGCACCGCCTATCATGGCGGCAACCACTTAGCTCGCTGCCTGCCGCCGCCAGGCTGCTGGCAAACCCCACCGCATTTCACCACTTCCACTTGCCGTTGCCTATCGCCATCATCTTTGTCGAGGTTGCTCGTGGTCGAGCTAGCTCCGCCCAGTGGGGGAATTCATACCGAGGTTTTCTTTCTCATGGACAACAAGGTAACTAATTTAATGAGATATTGTCTCATCTCTTATCCCAGTTCATCTGCCTCCTTTAATCACCCGGCCGAAATCACCGGGAATTCATTTTTATTCGAGCTGATTTGAGGGTTTTCTTTCATTCAATGAGTGTACAGTGCATGGACACATCATGACTTTGTGGCCTCCGCCAACATCCATGGAGTTCCATCTCACCGTACAATATGACTTGAGGATGCGGGCGGTAGTTTCAATCTTACCCTAAATTGGTTGGCATGGCCTACTTTCCTGAACATACACTAAATATTGCTACATTTGGATAAAAGGTGCCACATGCACCATATACGTCAAAGGGGATTTTTTCCTCTTCTCTCTATATTCGGCAAACTAATGATGTATTTTTCTATCGATTAGTCTCATATTTCCATGACATCATGTTTACCCTATCTACTTAATTATTGATTTTTGTCCTTTGATTTCAACTGTTGTACAGGTCTTTCAATGCGGGCCCTTATTTGCATGTTCCCTTATTTTATTTAACAATCCTACCATTTTCCGCAGCGCGTCCCTTGCTATGCAACAGAATCTGTAGTGCACAATCTTTCGCTTTACATAAATCAAGACTGCAGGGATGTTATACTGAACACAAACCATCGGTTTACAATCATTGCTACTGTAAGACTTGTTGAACATGATGACTCCTATTTTGGCACTGGCCTTTGGAAAGAGGTTTCTAAGTTCTATGTACTGAAAGCTGGCACTAAAATTGCACTGCACATAAAAGAGCCTGGTCATGAGATATATGCTAACTTCCCCGACAATATCATCCGTCCAGACTTTGTTCGAAGTAAGTTTTCTTTGCAAGTATCTGCATGTTGACTTACCCAGTAATATCTAATGAATTGTGTAGTATTTAAGCAACCAATTGTTATTCCATTTTCTTACTATATTCCTACCTACTAACTTCTAGTTACCAATAGACTTTTCTGTTGCCCTGTTTTAACTTAATGTTCCCTATACTCCCACTGATATCAGAAAGCGCCGCTGACAAGGAGACTCCAGAGGTGGAGAACAGGGCTGCCAACAAGCGGAGATGGGGCGAGCAAGAACCACAAGCGACTCCAGCAGGCCTAGACTTCATGAGCAGCCTCCTTGATGATATGTTGACAATCATCATCTCCTTCCTCCCAATCAAATATGGGGCACAGACAACCGTCCTTTCCCGACAGTGGCGTCCCCTTTGGAACTCCATCCCTCTCGACCTCATCGACAGCCACGAGCTCTGCCATGGCTATCACAAAATCTTGGATGCGTTCTCCAAGATCCTCGGCAGTCACCCTGGCCCAACCAGAGGCCTTAGAATGGGCAAGTTCCATTCCAACTGCAAGGACCGAGCCAAGCTTGACGACTGGTTCTGATCCCCCACCCTAGATCAGCTCGAGGAGCTCACTTTTGACGATGGGCATATGTGCTCGCTACCAACGTCTGCGCTCCACCTCGCGCCCACGCTGCACGTTGCCAAGTTCAGGAACTGCCATCCCCTCTTAATGACGCACCCGCTCTTATTCTACCATGACTGAAGCACCTTGAGCTCGTCGCCGTCTGCCTCCCAAATGGTGACATGGAGCGCCTGCTCCGTGGCTATACTGCACTCCAGTACCTTCGTGTTCACGCGATCAATGGGTGGAGTAGCTTCCACATCACCTCCATGACTCTCCAGACTATTTATGTGTGATGCTGGTGCGACAGGAGGACATCACTAGATGTGTACCATGGTATGGTCATTGAGGACACACCTACACTTGAGAGATTACTTGTAGTTGCTCAAGAAGGTCCAACAAAAATCAATGTCATTTCTGAGCCGAAATTGAAAGTGGTGGGCTACTCGTGTGACAAATACTCCGAACTTGTTATCGGATCCACACCCGTTCAGGTACAACAGCCGCCTTCTACCTCTCCTTCTAGAAATTAACATTATTTCTAATTTTGAAGATGTATGTTCGTTTGTCATCCAAAAAATGATTCCGACAAGCTTGACCCCGAAACTGCGCATAGTGAAGGTCTTGGCACTAGAATCTATCGGCCCCAACCTGGAGCAAGTTGTCAGTTTCATGAGATGCTTTCCATGCCTTGGGAAGAGATATATCAAGGTGATGTTCCTTTCCTATTAAATGTTAACCATAAGGGAGTTTAATTCATGACACCTTTTACCAAGTTTACAATGACATTGTACTACGATTTCTGAAGGATTTTTGGAGGATTTCAGTACATACATGCCCCCCCCCCCATATTGGTTCCTTGATCCATATGGTTACAATCCATAAGCATTTCTCCTTTGTATTCATCACTACTAGTTTTCTTAGGGAACTTTTCATCCACTCCAAGCTCTTGTCAAGAAGGCTACATTTTTCTAGATTGTAATCAAATGCCCATGTTAATCATGTCAGATCGAAGATGGCATGTTAGTGCATTTTACAAATCCTGCAACCAAATAGGCCTGCAGTAGTGTTCAAAACTGCATGTAGGCACTAACACATTTTTTTCTTTGGCATATAAGATTAGGTTCCAAAAATGCTGAATTTCTTTTTGGAACTTCAGATGACAGAGTAATCGGAAGTCATCATGTCAACCCCATACATGACTTCTCAGTGGCTGGCCCCTTTGACAAAAATTATGAGGTTTCGAAACCAGACTTAGAAGTGGTAATATTAGTTTGAACCTCTCTGATATCCATGTTCAGCAGATGCGCGCGAGCGTTTGCAGCTGATGAGCTGAATTTAATTTCTAATATCAGTTTGAACTTTGTAATCTTTGAATATGGGCCATATAACTCTGGAATTTGATCCTTGTAATATTTCGAGCTTTTGAGGTACAATCATTGAAATGGCGTATGAGACTTGTATATTGGTAGCACTATTTTGACCTTAATATGCAATGGACATAGACTTTATTAACTATTCTCGAATCAGTTTACCTTGTCGATCTCATAGCACATGATCTATATAGCTAACTCGACTGCGATCTTTGACATTATTGCACACAGTTGGTTTCTTCAACCGTGTGCCCTGTAGAGCGCTTAATTAATTATCGCGCTCAAGTGTCTATAATCACCCTTCTATGTAACTTTGACCTCATCACCCACGGGTAAACTTATGACCGAAGTCATTCCACACACTTTGTTTTTACAAAGCTTTTTGCCAATAAACACCCACGATTTGTCCCTCTTCTAGCCGACGTGTGTCCAAACTAGTCGGGTAGGAAGCTTGCGCCGTAGTGCAGGAATAGGCTCACCGACGATTTGGCGCCTCTTTGAGCCCCTGTGTGGTCAAATGAAACGCGTGCGGTGCAGTGTTGTCAAGCGTGCACTGGAATCCTCCACTATGAATGCCGTGACAAGACATGACGATTACAGGTCGGCCGGTCCCCATTTATTACAGCGGCCATTTAACCCTTGTGTCGCTTCAACCTATCGATCGCGCCCCACCATTGCAAGAAGCACACCCACCACGACAAATTCTTAGAGGGTATCCTGCGCGGCTCCAATGGTGCTCCGAGCGGCTGCCAACGACGACCAGCAGTTCGCCATGCATGCCATGGTGGACACCCACAGAAGGTTCATGGAGCTCTCAATGGTGTACACCAACAACCCTATCTAGGTGGAGCATTACATCCACATCATGGAGTTGTTGCTTGCCGAGGAGAAGTACAAGGTGGTCTGATTCGACCTCGAGTACACCCGCGCTCATGCCGGGTCTCGTCCCAAGGTCGTTGTCACCGGGATGTGCGTGCGCAACCACATCCTCGTCTACCACTACTGCCTGGCCACAAGGCCTTGCGAGTGTTTCGCCAGGTTTGTCAACAACCCCCACTACAAGTTTGTTACGGTGGACATCACCAACGATGTAAAGGTGCTCAACAATTCGGGCATCGCCTGCCAGAATCTTGTCGACATCCAGGGCCAATACAAGATCTGGGGCAGCAAGGAGCATGAGAAGGACTCACTAGTTCACCTCGCCGAGGCCATCATCGACCCATACTACAGAGACATGAAGGATTCCTGCAACAAGGACAAGCGTGCCTGGCACTTGGCCTGGATGGAGAAACTCGACAAAGCTCACATCGTGTACGTGGACAAGGAGGCGTACACGAGCTACGACATGTACAGGCGGAACATTGACATGAGGAAGTGCCTCCTTCCCTAAAAGGGCGAGGGATCTAGCCGGAAGCAGAGCAATGGCAAGCGTCATCGCAACAATAAGTAGATGATTGGATCCTCGTTTCTTCTAGTTTAGTATGCATGTAATTGCTTACTTTGGTGTGTGGAAATGCTATGTGTGTAGTCACTTGTGTAATAGTATGCTTAAATTGGTTTTGTAATGCTATCTTTTTAAGTATATATGTTGATGCTCTGTAGACAGAGAAAATCACATCGCACACGGACTAAACAATGGAACCTGACGGTGATGATTTCATCAAGCACTGACAATTGTATACCAGCAATCGTTTGCTCACAACACACGTGGCTTGTTAACAGGAATCGTCTGTTTATTATCGGTCTTCCCACACATTTCCGATTACAGACCTGTTTGCCGCGTATCACACATCTTGTTAAGTTGAACCATTTCTGTTCTCTTGGCTCAACGCAAATAGTTCATTCAAGTGAACTGTATGTCGTATATCACACACACCTTCCCCTGGCTGCCCGTTTCTGTTGTTCCGCCTCATCACAAACGATTTATCCGAGTGAAATGTATGACGTATATTGCACGTGCCTTCATCTGTCTGCCCATTTCTTTTGCTCCACCTCATCGCAAATAGTTCATTGAACTGAATCGTATGCCCCTCATGTTTGATGTATCCTTCATCGCAAACCTTTTGCATCTTTTTTGACGGTTATTTTAGATCACCGTTTGCGAATGCATCGCACACAGTTTCGTCAAAGGGTCTCTGATCGTAGTGTCGCATTAGCAGCATCCTGTAGTAGTGGGAGGTGCTAGGTCGAGACCATCAGCTGCCCCTCTCCCCAACCTGAGAGCCATTCCCGTGATGACGACCCAGAATTTCATGAGGATTCCAAGGCGCCCATCGATTTTGAGGGCAGGGTCTTTTTCCAGGAAAGCCTTGACGGTTCCAAGGTGGCCCTCATAGCTGATCACCCCGGGGCCCTCCCTTCTTCCACTTTAAGTAGCAAGAAGGCATCTTCCCGAACAGGGCATTTGCCTCGCGCCATCCCGAGTAACTCCCGAGGGTCGCTGTACCACGCGCTGAACACCAAGGGGAGCGGTGCTGATTATGTTGGCATCAGCCAACAACGGAGCTTCCAAGTGCAAGGTAGCTGTGGGAGCCACATCGACCGCGGCTTCGGACAAAAGGTAATATATCTGAGATTATAGTTACGCCATTATTGACATTGCCGCCGTGGGTACCAGTGACATTAATGAAGACTGCAGAAGAACGACACTGCCACCACCATCCGAATACGTCCAAGAGGTGTCAGGGCGTAATCCCAGTCTGGGATTCTCGGCGTGGGTCGGGGCCAATGCGAGATATTTTACCGCAGAACAGCCTCTAGGAGATCCCGAGGATGTCTCGACCACCAATTCCAAAGTCAAAAGTGTGGTGAATCATCGACAACAGAAGGAATCCTTGTGTCATGTCGCATTTTCCAACCAGCAATTCAGTGCATTTAATTCAGTAGACGCATACCTCGGAGCAGCCCGAGCATGTCTTGAGGGGATTGCCAACCTCCTATCGACCAACATGCATGTACGATATTGGTTTTGGAAACCGAACATAAATCCTATCCCAGTAGACCCCGAGCTTTGATTCGGGTGGGACGGCCAAGTTAAGGATCTGTGAGTATATGTGTTTTTGATATTTTGAAGCCTTCGAGGGAACAGAATAAGAAACTGTCTGAGGACAAAGAGCTGAACCGAACACTGTTGGCTACCGCAAAAGCTGAACTAGAGGCGGTCAAGAAGTTCACCAGCGAAGCCCATGGTGAGGGAAAAGGTTTAAAACACATGAATTATTTCGAGTACCTTGTTTAACAAAGGTTCCCCTTATATCAGTTGAATCCATAGGTCAACTACAAAAGCACGTGGACGCGGCCAGAGAATCTCAAAGGTACGCAGAGTCGTAGCACAAAGCTGGCCGCCGAGTACTGACGTGAAGCCATGAGGAAAAGAACAAACTAAAGGCATAAAACCATCAACAGACTAAAGAAATCAAGAGTTTCAGAACTCAATTGGTGCAAGCCTTGAGGAGAACCAGAGATTGAAATGTGAGATGTTTAGTAAGTGATATTTCAACTAATGCGTGTAGATATTCATAGCGCCTTAATGTAAAGGACATGCAACTCTTTGTGCTAGGTCTCCTGACCGGGCGGCCCGAAGAAGAGGTCAAACCATTTGGAGGGAACCTTTTAAAGGAGCGGTCCATTGTGCATGAGAGAGCTCGAAAAGACATGAAGAGCAGGGTCAAGGCGTTATGGCCGACCAAGGTGCCTCCAGAAGGGATGTCCGAATTGGCCAATCGTTTCAAAGGAGCTTGGCGTCACTTTGAGTTATGGAAGATATCGGCTTGCCAAGAAGGAGCACGCGAGGCCTGGGCAATGGTGAAGACCTAGTTTACCAAACTCGAGCCAGAGCTTATGGCTCGTGTTGGACCGGCGGGGCCGGATGGGCAAGCAAACCGCTTCACCTGTTGTACGACCAAGTGATGCCTGCTGCTCGGTACTCCCAAGAGGACTCTGCCCTAGATAGCTTGATAGACAATATTGACAAGGAGTATGATTGGTTCTATGTACTATGTAAACGCCGTCTTAACAGGCCATCGGCTTCTGCCTCCCCGGCCAGTGGTCGGGGAGTGTTCCGTACTATGCGACCTGAGAAACAGGAAATCACTTCGGCTAACCAGACTATCCGGCCATATGGTGTAAATAGACAAAAGCGTGTGTGGAGAGTTATGTTATATTACTTCTTAACGTAAGAAACATCTTCCAAAGAAAACAGTTCCTCCATGGGTTCCTTTCTTCGGGTTTGTCATGTTGACAATAGATGTTGTATCCGGATACCTATATGATACGGAGCATCCTACGTTCATCTCCATGTGCACCATCATAGCACATCAAGCCCCAAGTGGACCTACCGGACTTAAGGTGATCCCGCTCCTCTTCAAGATTTACATGAATATCCATAGTACTTGGTTGCTACTTCACCTTGGATCATTGTGCATATTTAGGTACGAGGGTGACCGCCACCAAGCAGCCAGGAAGCTTCTCGGAGGCCAAGGAGAAGGACCCCAAGCCCACACGGAGGAAGATGGAACCCAACAGGAGCTGGACAGGAAGTCCCAGGCGACCCCGTGCGCACGGGCCCCCGAGACACTGTGCGCACGGACTACTCAAAGAGTTGGCGCCGGAGCACCCCGTGCACACGGGCCTGTACCGTGCCCACAGGACCCGTCTTGACGGGCACAACTTACCCCTGCTTGAACGGGCCCTCTGAGATGGACGACTGTGATTGCTGTTTGGGCCTCCTCTTCATCCACTTCGTCCCCATGCCTATATATTCCGTACCTAGACAATTTGTTAGGGTTAGCAAAGGATATGTTAGACATATGAGAGCTTTGCTCCATGGATCCACTCCACTAGGAGATCAAGACCTCCTCTTAGAGTGACCTAGCTCAAGACCCCCTCATGGGTGGCCCCTATCAAGACCTCCTCACGGAGAAGAACCCGGTTACCTCTTGTATCATCCTTGGTTGATCGTGGATCATGGATCTCCCTTTGTGTTCATCGTTGTAGCGCATGTGTAATCGAATCTTGTTGGTTTTAGTGATTCTCTTGTGTTTTCCCCGTGATTTCCCTCGTGCTCTTCCGCTCGTTCTTCGTGTTCATCGTAGGGATCCACTCCAAACGTGAAAGATCATCCCCATAGGGTTTCACCCTACATCATATGGTATCATGAGCCACGTTGATCACGTTTTTGGAGCCCCTACCCCGTGTTTTCTAGCTTGATTTTGTTGTTTTTGTCCTAAATTCGAAAATTCCCCACCAAAAATAGCCCCAAAATTTTTTGTGACTTGTTGGTTTAGTGTGATTTTGTTGGATTTGATCCATGGATTTGCTTGGTTTCAAGTGGATCTAGCTTTCCTCCACCTTCCCCTACCTTCCACACTTCGAATTTGCCCCCAATTGCGAAATTTGCCAAACCGACCCATGCTAGCTTGGACATCCGGCCCGAGTGAAGGCCCGGACATCCGACCCCTCCTGCCTGCATAGTGTATCTTAGTCGAGGCCCATGTACCCCTTCGCACCCTAGGCTTTATATACTACCTACGTTTTAGGGTAAGTGTTGTGATAGCTCATACTAGAGAAAGAGCTTTTCTCATGCACTTGTACCCCTACTCCCATGGAGATTAAGGCCTCCATGTGAGAAGATCCCCCAAGTGGACTCAAGACCACTTCATGGGAAGACCCTTCAGGGAATCAAGACCTCCTTCCTCCTAGGATTGAGATGAACTAGCACCCCTTTTATATGCCCCTTTGTTGGATTTGGACCCTTCTTATCTCTGTGTGTATGTGGATCTAGCACACGTGTGATTGGATCAAGTCTATTTGAGAGTTCTTCTTGTGTTTCTCTTTGATTTGCCCTCTCCCCCCTCCAAGTGTGAAAAGATCAACCTATTAGGGTTACAACCTACACCTAGACGCCACTGTTCTTGTGGCTGCATTCGGTGTCTATGGCCATTTTTCCGGACATGTTTTGTTGCAATAGACGTTGAATTCGTGCCAAGTCGTTGTTGAATTCGTGTCAAGTCATTGTATTTTTTATCGGTTATTCTATGAGCCCTTGATTCATTATTATGAATGGGCTCGTCTTCAGATTCTAGGTCAAGCCAGGCATGTCATGTATATAGTATCCCCTGGGCCTATTGGGCCTGCTCGGACTGCGCACGAACGCGCGGGGCGGATGGGGTCTAGATGGAATAAGTCTTCTAGGTACTCATGGTTTAAAACTTTATGGACTGATAAAGCTTGGTCTTTGACAAAGGAATATAAATGTGGGAAAATGTTGCGAAGGAAGGTGTCGATGCAACAAACCCTGGGTCCATTGCCCGGACTGTGCACAGGCCCAAGAGCGAGTTTGCAACATCCAAGCTCAGGTCAAAGAACGAAGGGATTAGTTCTTTGAAAGATCAAAGTGAAGATCAAGAAGACCAAGACTAGCCAGAGGGGCAAGATTTCACTAAGGGAATAACCTCCCTTGCTTGGTAGGTGAGCCTGGAAAGGTTGGGGCTACCATGGAAGCAAGCCTCCAAGATCGTCCTGACAGGCTTGCCGGGGATTGCGGAGGCAAACCACGCCACTGCGCCACCTCAGAGCCACGCAAGTCGTCAATCAGTGCGGTGTCAAGCTCCTAAATGACTAAGTGGCTGCTTCCTACCACACGGCAGCCACTTCCTACAGAAAATACCTCCAAATGACACCCGTCCTAAGATGTGTCAAGCAAGCAGGCACGAAGCTGGCAAAACAGCCCGGCAAGGCCTGCCGGGCACACTATGTGATACTGAGCGGCGCATTTAATGCATTGTGTCAGCCTGCAGAGTTAGGTATGATAACACTGTTTACTATCAAATCAGTATGTAAAGACTGATTTGCCACTTTGGTGGCCCCTTCATCTATTAGAGGAGGCCCATGGCAACCGTAGAAAGGATTCAGACCCTCACACATTCATACGCGTGTGGCCACTCTCGCCCCGAGGCAACCCTGCCGGGCAAGAGCACCACGTTTTACACCATTATCTACCATCATTCCACCAAAGCAGGAGTAGGGTTTTACGCCTCGCAGTGGCCCGAACCTGGGTAAAACTGCCTATGGGATCTCTGTCGAGCTGTGTTGCGCTTCTCCGCTCTTTGTGCAACGTGCCATCCCCCCACCGAACCAAAAGGGGATCATGGCCCCATAGGTGGTCGTGGTTTCCCACGACATCTTTGGCATGCCAGGTAGGGGGATCACTTGCGCGAACCCGAGAGTGTATGCAGCGCATCATCTTCATCGCCATTTTCATCATCGACGGCTCCATCAACTATGGCACCCAAGAAGAAGCCCGGTGTCGCAACTCACCCGTCCAGCTCGAAGGCCCCACCGTCCTGATGAGGACATCAATACCATTGTTACACCCACAGCCCCTGCTGCTATACATACTGGACCAATTACTAGAGCTCGCGCACGCCAATTGAATTATCAGGTACTTTTGTTTCTTGGTAACGATTCCAATGTTCATGAGAATATGATGCTTCTTAAATTGGATACATTTGTTTTGCTTACAAATGAAGGGCCTACCATGGACAAGAAAGATGAACCTTGGAGCAAGTTCAAGCATGGAGATGTTGGCATGCGCAAGGGGAACAAGAACGGAGTTACAAGTGATGATTCCAGGACTTTGAAGCCATCCTAATGAGAGCATGAGGCCTTGGACGAAATATACAAGATGCCACTTCATAATATTCGTCCATAGGCTATTCTAGGTGCTGCGTCACCTTAATATTGGGCCAGGCCCATGTAATTTCGAAATACTTAAGTGTAGGCTGTTTTTAGAGTCCGTATGTGGGGAAACAAGAGTTAGGGTCGGACCCTCCCTCAAGGGCCACGAAATTCCTCCTCTTTCTCCATATATACAGCCCTTAGGGCGTCGTTTAGACTTTGGGTTTTGTTTAGATCAAAAGTTCGCCATAGCTGCAACTTCGCGTGCATTTCGTTTGTGTTCAACGACCAGACAAAGGCGTCACAAAACCCCACCTTCATTAATAAAGCTTTCCTCTTATATTCGCAATATCCAGATTGCAATCTTAGTTTCTTGCTTGTTCTTCGTTTGCTCGCAGGAAACAGGCCCTCGTGGTCGTTGATCGTGCTCGGCGTGGTCAATAACCCTCGGAAGTTGGTTTAGCGATTGCTAAGGCGCCGACGTCTCAAGACGTCACGTAGTCGGATCGTCAAGGTCGACTCCCACGAAGCGATAGCCACCATCTCATCGAAACATCGGGACACCTTTGCCTCTATCAAGTGGTATCAGATTTTCAGGTTGCTCGGTGAGATTTTACAGTTTTCGTAGATTAGATCGAGTCATTCTTCATACCTAAAGTCCACGAAAAGCCACAAAAAATTAGGGTTAGTTCATCATATCCGAACCAATCTGAGCCTTCGCATATTTTTTTAGGGTTTTTGCTTTGTTGAATTCTTGGTTGCATCGTCGTGTCAAGTTGCATGGTCTTAGAGTCTAGTCTTTTAGAGTTTCGAGTTCTGGTCATAAGTTGTCACGCCGCCGCCGCACCATCATCATCGCCTTGCCATCTACCACCCTTCATATACCACCACCAATCCGTATCCATATACCACCACCGCTACCATATACCACCACCGCTGCCATATACCACCACCATATATCCACCACCAATCCGAGTTCTTCTCATATTAGGTTTGTTTTCGAGATCCATCTAAATTCCGATTCGTGTTTTCCTTGCCTGAGTAGGTTTCGGAAAAAAAGTCTGGAAACCACCCTCCGTTTAGGCCCAAAATTTTCCAAAAACGCACTTGTCGAAAAATTTTCTGGCTATCCTATTTTTAGGTGTTTCTAAGCGTATTGAGACAGTCACCGTTATAGAAAGTTTTTTTTGACCCGTTTCCAGATTTTGGGTCCGGGCAGTCGAAAAAAAAAAAAATTTGGTCGAAAAAATTTCGTGCCCATCCTGTCAGTTTTACCTGGGAAGAGTTTTTAGACACACGCCATAATATTGATTTTACGAAAAAAAAAAAAAAAAAGCAGCAAAAAAAAGCGGTAAAAAAAAGAGAGCGAAATTTTTTTCCAGTGTGCTTTTCCGTTGTTTCCGTGCAGCGCCGTGATTTTGTTAGTGTTCTAGGCTCGCGTCTCTAGCACGGTCTAGCCTAGGACCCGACCTGATACCGTCGTTGAGCGTTTATTCAACTTTGCATCTCGACTTGATTATTCTTGACCCTTTTTGCTACCATATTATAAGCCTTCCCAGCTCCACATACATCTACATCGTATGCGTTTGACTCTCCACGGTAATCGCTCTATCCAAGCTTTGAGAGTTTTGACTACATCGGTTGCCGATCACCGCTTTCTTCTGGGTAAGGCTGGTAAGAATTTGAGATTTGCTTGACGGATTTGTGATTGTCCACCACACCACCACCACCACTTCCTAGTAGTCTGTCGAATCATATTCTTGTGTGTTTCTATTGCTGCTAACCATGGCAGGATCATGTTTATTTAGACCGACCGGGAGAACATGACAAACAAAGCGCTACACGATAAGTTTCAACAAATGATGAGTGGGCAGGTGGAAGATGTTCTAAATAGATTTGAAGAGGCCATGGAGAAGATAGATGGCATTGAGAAGGCGTTCGAAACAAAGCTCGATAACAAGTTTAATGAATTGCTCGCCCGTCTACCACCACCACCACATGCTGCACCTAATGCACCTCTACAACAACAACAACGACTACCTCCACATCGCTGAAGCAACCCTCCGCCGAAGCGAGCCGTGTCCCTCTTGACTGGCCAAGCTCTTGGTGCTTCTTTGTTGATACTTCTGTGGCTCCTGCTGCTGATGTGGGGGAGGATGATTATGTGAGAGAGTACGAGGATGAGGTTGATCAACTTCAGAACTACGTGCAACCACCAGCACCACAACCACCAGCACCACAACCACCCGGTCGTCCACATGCAAATAATGGCAATGTTAGGGCTCCCCCTCAGGTACGAGATCATGACCATCTCCCTAAATTGAAGTTGAATATTCCACCATTTGAGGGTAGATATGTTCATGATATATATCTTACTTGGGAGTTAGAAACTGAACAAAGATTTACATGTTTACAATATCACGAGGAGAGACGTGTTCCGCCGCTGTTTGTGCTTTCACTAGCTTTGCATGTGTTTGGTGGTCTGAACATTGTAGATTATATCCTGTTCCAGCTACTTGGGCTGCTTTGAAAACTGCTATGCGTGCTCGTTGGGTTCCACCATATTATCAACGTGAATTACTTCAAAAATTGCAGCGTTTAAGACAAGGAAAAAATTCGGTGAAAGAATATTATCGGGAATTACAAACTGGCTTGATTAGATGTGGTATTGTTGAGGAGAATGAAGCTATGCTTGCACGTTTTACGGGTGGATTAAATAGAGATATTCAGACCATTCTAGACTACAAGGATTATACTAATATCACTCGATTATTCCATCTTGCTTGTAAAGCTTTGAGCGTGAAGTCTTGAGGATCGATAGGCGTTGGCGGCGGACTAACTTTTACTGCAGGTCGACCTTCATCATGGACACCACGTGCATCATCTACTTCCACACGGTCTACTACACGGCACCTCCGCCGGCTGCCACCTCCAACCGTGATACAAGAAAGCGAGCACAACCACCACTATGCGCCAAGAGCGCTTTTCTGGGCCTACAGAGCTCTTCTTCTTCCATGGCGTCAACAGGGCACACAAGTGATATTATTTGTCGTCGTTGTAAGGGAAGAGGACATTTTAGCAGAGAATGCCAATCTCAGCGTGTGATGATTGCTACTGAGGATGGTGGGTATGAGTCCGCTAGTGACTATGATGAAGAGACTTTGGCTCTTATTACACATGAAGAACATGGTGGAGATGATTACGATCATGAGACGCAATACATGGCTCTTTGAAGATGCCGACAGTATGAATGTTTAGTTGCTCAACGTGTTTTGAGTGTGCAGGTTACACAAGTCGAGCAAAATCAGAGGCATAACTTGTTCCATACAAAGGGAGTTGTGAAGGAACGTTCTATTCAAGGCGTCATCATAGATGGAGGGAGTTGCAACAACTTGGCTAGCATGGATATGGTGGAGAAGCTTTCTCTCACCACAAGACCACATCCACATCCTTACTACATCCAATGGTTCAACAACAGCGGCAAGGTTAAGGTAACACGTCTTGTTCGTGTGTATTTTAGTATCTCTACATATGCTGATTATGTTGATTGTGATGTGGTACCTATGCAAGCATGTTCTTTATTACTTGGTAGACCATGGCAATTTGATAAAATTCTGTACACCATGGTAGAAACAATCAGTATACTCTTGTTCATAAGGATAAAAATATTACTTTGCTTCCTATGACTCTGATTCAATTTTGAAAGATGATATTAATAGAGCTAATAAAGCAAAACAGGAGAAAAATAAGAGTGAAAATCAGATTGTGGCAAAAGAATTTGAGCAACAAATGAAGCCTAATAATAAACCATCTAATGTTGCTTCTGAAATTAAACTGAAAAGTGCATGTTTACTTGCCACCAAATCTGATATTGAGGAGCTAGATTCTAGCAAATCTGTTTGCTATGCTTTTGTGTGCAAAGAGGCATTATTTTCATTCGAGGGCGTGCCTTCCTCTTTGCCCCTGCTGTCACTAACATTTTGCAGGAGTTCACGACGTCTTCCCACAAGACGTACCACCGGATTACCACCTATTCGAGGGATTGAGCATCAAATTGACTTAATTCCCGGTGCATCGCTACCCAACCGTGCACCATACCGTACCAATCCGGAGGAGACGAAGGAGATTATGCGTCAAGTACAGGAGCTGCTCGACAAAGGTTATATCGTGAATCTCTTAGTCCTTGTGCTGTTCCTATTATACTAGTGCCTAAAAAGGATGGTACGTCGGCGTATGTGTGTTGATTGTAGAGGCATTAATAATATTACTATTCGTTATCGTCATCCTATTCCTAGGCTAGATGATATGCTTGATGAATTGAGTGGCTCTACAATATTCTCCAAAGTTGATTTGCGTAGTGGATACCATCAAATTCGTATGAAATTGGGAGATGAATGGAAAACAGCATTTAAAACTAAGTTTGGTTTATATGAGTGGTTAGTCATGCCTTTTGGGTTAACTAATGCACCTAGTACTTTCATGAGACTAATGAGCGAAGTTTTACGTGCTTTCATTGGACGATTTGTGGTAGTCTATTTTGATGATATCTTGATTTATAGCAAATCTTTGGAAGAACATTTGGAACATTTACGTGTTGTTTTTAATGCTCTACGTGATGCACGCGTTTGTTTGGTAACCTTGGGAAGTGCACCTTTTGCACCGACCGAGTATCTTTTCTTGGCTATGTTGTTACACCACAGGAATTGAAGTTGATAAAGCCAAGATTGAAGCTATTGAGAGTTGGCCGCAGCCCAAAACGGTCACACAAGTGAGGAGTTTTCTTGGACTCGCTGGTTTCTATAGGCGTTTTGTGAGAGACTTTAGCACCATTGCTGCACCTCTCAATGAACTTACAAAGAAGGATGTGCCTTTTGTTTGGGGTACCATACGGGAAGAAGCCTTCACGGTATTGAAAGATAAGTTGACACATGCTCCTTTACTCCAACTTCCCGACTTTAATAAGACTTTTGAGCTTGAATGTGATGCTAGTGGAATTGGATTAGGAGGTGTGTTATTACAAGATGGCAAACCTGTTGCATACTTTTCTGAAAAATTGAGTGGGCCTAGTCTGAACTATTCTACTTGTGACAAAGAATTATATGCTCTTGTTCGGACTTTAGAGACATGGCAACATTATTTATGGCCCAAAGAATTTGTTATACATTCCGATCGTGAATCTTTGAAACATATTAAAAGTCAAGCTAAACTGAATCGTAGACATGCTAAATGGGTTGAATTCATTGAGACTTTCCCTTATGTCATTAAACACAAGAAGGGTAAAGAAAATGTTATTCTTGATGCTTTGTCTCGTCGCTATACTATGCTTTCACAACTTGACTTCAAAATATTTGGTTTGGAGACCATCAAAGATCAATATGTGCATGATGCTGATTTTAAAGATGTAATGCAGAATTGTAAAGAAGGAAGAACATGGAACAAGTTCGTTATTAAGGATGGTTTTGTGTTCCGTGTTAACAAGCTATGCATTCCTGCTAGCTCTGTTCGTCTTTTGTTGTTGCAGGAGGCGCATGGAGGAGGATTAATGGGACACTTTGGCGTGAAGAAGGCGGAGGATATACTTGCTACACATTTCTTTTGGCCAAAGATGAGGCCGGGATGTTGAGCGTTTTGTTGCTCGCTGCACTACATGTCAAAAGCTAAGTCACGACTCAATCCTCATGGTTTCTATATGCCTTTGCCTGTACCTAGTGTTCCTTGGGAGGATATATCTATGGACTTTGTTTTAGGTTTACCTCGAACAAAGAAGGGAGGGATAGCATATTTGTTGTCGTGGATAGATTCTCGAAAATGGCACACTTTATACCATGTCATAAAAGCGATGATCTTTGTTAATGTTGCTGATTTGTTCTTTCGTGAAATTATTCGCTTGCATGGTGTGCCAAATACTATTGTTTCAGATCGTGATACTAAATTTCTTAGCCACTTTTGGAGATGTTTATGGGCTAAGTTGGGGACTAAACTGCTTTTAGTACTACTTGTCACCCCCAAACTGATGGACAAACTGAAGTAGTCAATAGAACATTGTCTACTATGCTTAGGGCTGTTTTGAAGAATAATAAGAAAATGTGGGAAGAATGCTTGCCTCATATTGAATTTGCTTATAATCGTTCATTGCATTCTACTACTAAGATGTGCCCTTTTGAAATTGTGTATGGCTTCCTACCTCGTGCACCTATTGATTTGTTGCCTCTTCCATCTTCGGAGAAGGTTAATTTTGATGCTAAAGAACGTGCTGAATTGATTTTATAATGCATTTTTTAACTAAGGAAAACATTGAGCGTATGAATGCTAAATATAAACTTGCTTTGGAGATAAGGGTAGAAAACATGTTGTCTTTGCACTGGAGATCTTGTTTGGCTACATTTGCGTAAGGATAGGTTTCCTAATTTATGCAAATCAAAGCTAATGCCACGTCTTGATGGTCCATTTAAGGTGTTCTGAGAAAATAAATGATAATGCATATAAACTTGAGCTGCCTGCAGATTTTGGGGTTAGTCCCACTTTTAACATTGCAGATTTGAAGCCTTCTTTGGGTGAGGAAGATGAGTTTCCGTCGAGGGCGACTTCATTTCAAGAAGGGGAGGGTGATGAGGACATCAATACCATTGTTACACCCACAGCCCCTGCTGCTATACATCTTGGACCAATTACTAGAGCTCGCGACGCGCCAATTGAATTATCGGTACTTTTGTTTCTTGGTAACGATTCCAATGTTCATGAGAATATGATGCTGCCTAAATTGGATACATTTGTTTTGCTTACAAATGAAGGGCCTACCATGGACAAGAAAGATGAACCTTGGAGCAAGTTCAAGCATGGAGATGTTGGCATGCGCAAGGGGAACAAGAACGGAGTTACAAGTGATGATTCGGGACTTTGAAGCCATCCTAATGAGAGCATGAGGCCTTGGACGAAATATACAAGATGCCACTTCATAATATTCGTCCATAGGCTATTCTAGGTGCTACGTCACCTTAATATTGGGCCAGGCCCTTGTAATTTAGAAATACTTCAGTGTAGGCTGTTTTTAGAGTCCGTTTGTGTGGGGAAACAAGAGTTAGGGTTGGTTTCGGACCCCTCCCTCAAGGGCCACGAAATTCCTTCCTCTTTCTCCATATATACAGCCCTTAGGGCGTCGTTTAGACTTTGGGTTTTGTTTAGATCAAAAGTTCGCCATAGCTGCAACTTCGCGTGCCGTTTGTGTTCAACGACCGGACCAAGGCGTCTCGTAACCCCACCTTCATTAATAAAGCTTTCCTCTTATATTCGCAATATCCAGATTGCAATCTTAGTTTCTTGCTTGTTCTTCGTTTGCTCGCAGGAAACAGGCCCTCGTGGTCGAGTTGATCGTGCTCGGCGTGGTCAATAACCCTCGGAAGTTGGTTTAGCGATTGCTAAAGGCGCTGACGTCTCGCCGCGTCACGTGGTCGGATCGTCAAGGTCGACTCCCACAAAAACGATAGCCACCATCTCATCGAAACATCGGGACACCTTTGCCTCTATCACGTCCGCAACTGCTGACGCCTCGGGGAACGCGGAGATGCGTGAGGGTGTGTGTGCTGCGGGTGACGTGGTAGGCGGCGTTTTCACCACCTCCCCCGTGGCCGAAGTAGGAGCGGAAGGCACCGGAGAAGGACAACACCAACAACATCCCGACGACCATGCTCTGCGAGGTACGGGTAGAGAAATAATTCCTTCTATCCCTCCCTGCCTAGCCGAGGGGCATAGCCACGGCGGTGATGTTCACCCTGACGCGAATCACAATCTTCTGTCCGCCCCCGCCGCGGGCGCGGTCGCAGCACATGAAACACCCTTGGAGCAAACTGGCCCAGCCGATGCTCCGAACGGGGTCATTGGTCCACACGCACCACCACCTTATCACTGCGCCATCCAAGCGGCTGGTTCCCGATGACGGGAGCCCAGCGACGCCACTGCCGGCACCGTCAGAACCTGGGCGACGATGCGGTCTACATCATCGTGACCTATGCCTACAACACCTTGAAGATGCCATGGCCGGTGGGTGTCATTTCCATTCTATCAGACGAGAAGGACGCAATTATTTGCGTGGATAAGATGTACCGGGATGCAGTCACAGCAGAGGCCGCTGAAGCTACAGTTCTTGCCAAGGAAAGCAGAGGAAAGAAGAAGGATAGCAGGGACACCAGAAAGGAATCCAGAAAGCGTACCTCTTCGGAGTATACTGTGCTTGTTGATGACTTGCTGAAGAGTTCGAGCAGCAAGAAATTCAAGGCTGCAGCACCTCATGTGAAAAAGGTCCCGGCAGGGCTGGCTAGCGCTGATGGTACCTTTACTATTAGTGCCACCCTTGATGACAAATAGGAAAGCGTGCTCATTGCCTTCCTGCGGGCAAATATTGATGTGTTTTCTTGACAACCATCTGATATCCCCGGTGTTCCTAGGGAGGTCATCAAGCACCACCTTGCTGTCTGCCCACATGCCCGACTCGTCAAGCAGAAGATTTGAAAGCAAGCCTTGGAGCGGCAGCAATTAATTGTGGAGGAAATCAAGAAACTTGAGGCGGCTGGTTTTTTCAGAGGAGTACTACATCCGATAAGGTTAGCAAACCAAGTGGTCGTATGCAAGGCTAACGGAAAATGGAGGCTTTGCATAGATTTCACGGATATGAACAAGGCATGCCCGAAGGACCCATTTCCCTTGCCGCGCATCGACCGGATTATGGATTCCACCTCCTCGTGTGATTTGCTCTCCTTTCTGGATGCATACTCTGGATATCATCAGATTGTGTCCAAGCACGATGAAGGGAAGACATCATTCATCACCCATGTGGCATATACTGCTTCGTGCGCATGCCTTTCAGATTGAAGAGTGCCGGATCCACTTTTGCAAGAGCAGTCCAGGTTGGTTTTGAGTCACGGTTGCACAGGAACATTGAAGCTTACATGGATGATATTGAGGTCAAGACCAAGGATAAATCAACCCTCATCTAGGACTACGAAGAGACGTTTGCTAATCTGCGCAAAATCAACTTGAAGCTGAACCCAGAGAAGTTTATGTGTGGCATTCCCTCTGACAAGCTACTTGCTTTCTTTGTGTCCCATCACGGGATAGAGGCCAACCCCGATAAGATCAAGGCTATCGAGCAGATTCAGGCACCTAAGGCAGTTAAGGATGTGAGGCGTTTGACAGGGTGCGTTGCCACGCTTAGCAGGTTCATCTCTATGTCTGCCGAGCGTGCTTACCGTTCTTCAAAATATTGAAGAAGGCAGGGCCCATGAAGTGGACTCCAGAAGCAGACGCAACACTTCAAGATTTGAAGACCTACTTGTGTTCTGTGCCAACTTTGGTTGCTCAACAACAAGAGCCATTGCTCCTATACCTGGCGGCAACTAATCAAGTGGTCAGTGCAGCACTACTGGCACAACGGGAAGTGGAAGGAGCGGCAGCCTCAGCTAGTGTCCCTTCCGGGGAGAAAGTTAGCATAGCCCGGTAGGGCCAGACATGGACCAAGGCAAGGAAGAGCACCACAGCGGAGACAGCCCCAAGGACGCAGCAAGGAAGAAAGTGGTGCAGTGCCCAGTGTACTTCGTCAGCCCCCTATTGTAGGGGGCTAGATCCAGGTACTCTGGTGTGCAAAAGTTGATTTTTGGCCTTGTCATGGCCTCAAGGAAACTGCTGTTGACACCAGATTTTGGCATGGTCAAAGACACAATTAAGATGGCCTCAAATAAAAAAGTGCTCAAAGTGAGAAAGTTTTGTATCTTCAAAAGGAGAAACTTTGATATTTGGGCCATAGCCATCCGATCTCATCTCTAAGGCCGAAGTTGTGTTCGAAGTACTGGGATTTGATATTTAGAACACCATTCAGCTGATTACGCCCGCAAGACGGCCTCATTTGGAAGAATGATCTACACGAGTTGTCTTTGTCTCATTGAAATGATTGATTTTGATATAAATATCGTCTCAATCTGAGTTCGTATGGAAAAGTTAGAGGCAATACTTTGCGGATCGGTCCTGAGTGAAAAAGGAACACGAGGGACCAGACACCCACCTAGGTGATGTCTGATGAGTCGCGTGAGTTATTAGGCCTTTGCCGGCTGAATGAAGCTTGCCGGCCGAGTCAAAAGTTTGCCGGCACAATTAAAAGCTTGCCGGCGCGAAAAGCTTGCCAGCGTGGAAAGCTTGCCAGGGCGAAAAGCTTGTCGGCATCGAAGCTAGCCGGTGTAAAAGCTTGCCGGGGTGAAACCTTGCCTGGAAGCTTGCCGATATGAAATATTTCCGGGTGGACACCTTCCCGATATGAAAGCTTGCCGGGGTGGAAACCTTGTCGGTGTGGAAAGCTTGCTGGGGTGGAAACCTTGCCAGCATGGAAAGCTTGCCGAAAAAGTGGAGGCTGTCAAAGTCAATCCGAGCAAAAGTTGGGGATGGGCTCGAAACTTTATTCATATGACCTCGGCTGGAAACGTGTTCTACACAGAAGTTGTGTGTATCATCAAAATGGTCAAATCTGCTTTTGAAGTCATCATCATTGGAGATAGTATACGACCTGCAGAGTTGTTACAAGACTCGGGCAGTTCAGAAAACTGCATAATTGAATCCGACCCACAGTTAAAGATGCGCCATAAAAGTCATAAAGATGGCCTCAAAAGGAGAAGTGAAACACGTTTTATTGCAGATCATCAAGGCGGACAAGTTTGATGTTGAACTCGACTCCATCCGAGTTACTATGCGATTTCTACGGCCCGCGCAAGAAGCAGGACATGAGTTTTGGCCAGATTCGGGCTGAATCCGAGTTGGACTGAAACTAGAACTATATGACGTGAATTGATGTAATTTTATTGTAAGGAAAGCCTAGATGAATCTTCTACTTGTAGGGGGAGTCCAGCCGCCTCTTATCTACGTTAGGGGTGACGGCAGATTGAAACAACACACAATCGAACAAATCAATATACTACTTTTTCATCTATGTTTTATCTCTCCACCGTTTTTTCCCCTCGTTCTTCACTTGTAACACCCACGATGCGGCTATATCTCCCACGTGTCGACGCACGACTTAGAGGCATAACCGCATGTGGTTTTGTCGCAAGAGGGGTAATCTTCACACAATCCCATGTAACGAATAAGAAAGGGATAAAGAGTTGCCTTACAATCGCCACTTCACACAAATAACAAGTTAAACATACATCATCCAGAGTACAATCAAGGTCCGACTACGGAATCAAAACAAAAGAAGACAACCCCAAATGCTAGATCCCCGGTCGTCCCAACTGGGATCCACTACTGATCATCAGGAAACGAAATGTAGTAACGACCAAGTTCCTCGTCGAAATCTCACTTGAGTTCGGTAGCATCACCTGCAATGGTATTCTCGGCACCTGCAACAGTTTTGATAGAATCTGTGAGTCACGAGGATTCAGCAATCTCAAAACCCGCGAGATCAAGACTATTTAAGCTTATAGGAAGGATGGGGTAATGAGGTGGAGCTGCAGCAAGCACCAAGAAAATATGGTGGCTAACATACGCAAATAAGAGCGAGAAGAGATGCAATGCAACGGTCGTGAAGCTAGAAGTGATCAAGAAGTGATCCTGAAACTACTTACGTTCAACCATCACACAAACCGTGTCCACTTCCCGGACTCCGCCGAAAAGAGACCATCACGGCTACACACGCCGTTGATGCATTTTAATTAAGTCAAGTGTCAAGTTCACTACAACCGGACATTAACAAATTCCCATCTGCCACATAACCGCGAGCACGGCTTTCGTAAGTTTGTACCCTGCAGGGGTGTCCCAACTTAGCCCATCACAAGCTCTCACGGTCAACGAAGGATATTCCTTCTCCCGGGAAGACCTGATCAGGCTCGGAATCCCGGTTACAAGACGTTTCAACAATGGTAAAACAAGACCAGCAAAGCTGCCCGATGTGCCGACAAATCCCGATAGGAGTCGCACGTATCTCGTTCTTAGGGCACACCGGATGGGCCAGACGTCGGGTTGGCATAGACCCTGGTTGCCCAGGGGCGCCAGACATCGCCCAGGTTGGACCAACACTCGGAGGAGCACTGGCCCGGGGGTTTAAAATAAAGATGACCCTCGGGCTCGCGAAAACCCAAGGGAAAAAGGCTTAGGTGGCAAATGGTAAAACCAAGGTTGGGTCTTGCTGGAGGATATTTATTCAAAGCGAACTGTCAAGAGGGTCCCATAAATCCCCAACCACGCAAGTAACGCAAAATCAAGGAACATAACACAGGTATGACGGAAACTAGGGTAGCAAGAGTGGAACAAAACACCAGGCATAAGGCCGAGCCTTCCACCCTTTACCAAGTATATAGATGCATTAATTAAATAAGAGATATTGTGATATCCCAAAATATCCATGTTCCAACATGGAACCAACTTCATCTGCACCTGCAACTAGCAACTCTATAAGAAGGGCTGAGCAAAAGCGGTAACTTAGCCAAGCAACGGTTTGCTAGGAAAGGATGGTTAGAGGCTTGACATGGCAATATGGGAGGCATGAAAAACAAGTGGTAGGTAGCGCAAGCATAGCGATAGAGCGAATAACTAGCAAGCAAAGATAGAAGTGATATCGAGGGTAATGGTCATCTTCCCTGCAAAGTTCTCAGAGTTGTCGAAAGCTTGCTCCTCGTTAGCGTACTCAACAGGTTCCTCGTTCACGAACTCGTCTCCCGGCTCTACCCAAGGCAAGAACACAAGCAACGGAACAACAATCAATCACGGTTCAATGCACAAGCAACATGATGCAAGACATGACATGGAATGCAAGATATGATGTGCAATGCATATGGGTACTCCGGAAGGGAAAAGGATGAACAAGGTATCAACTTGGCAAACCAAGTATGCCGCTAGAAAGATGAGATGATTTCGGTTGAAACCAATATAAGGATCACCGGAAACGGACGCACGGTTTGCAAATGACAAGCAACACAAGAGTGATGCAAAACTGCGCTTAACAGCAACATAACACTTCGAATGCATCATGAGAATATGCTACGACACTCCAACATATGAACAATGCACATGGAAGCGAAGTACACATGAAGCTCTACAAATCATGAAAAGTGAGCTCCTGCTAGGACTCACTAGAACAATCCTAAAACAGCATGGCAAAAGTGCAAATGATAACAGATTCACAGACTTGGAGAAAATACTAAGCATGGTAAAACAGCAGCAGGTAGCAATGTTTAGAGCTAGCAAACAACATGCTACAGGAACATATCATGGCAAACAAAGACATGGCATGCTAGTAATAAAGACATAGAACAAAACTCCCTTACTGAGCTTTAACCAAATATGCATGGAAAAGGATGCGGCACCCATGGAAGCATGACAAGTTATATGAACAGTTTCAGACTGGGAAGAAAACAGAGCATGGCAGGAATAGATCCATGATAGCAACTTTGCAAGCTCAAAGCACGCTTCACGAAGAATTACATGGCATCACAAGGTAACCAACAGTAAGAAGACACAATTTTAAAGCTACTCATGGGAAGAACATGGTCATAGGATGCATTGAGCACTAGCAAAACACATGGAAAACTGAACTTAATGTTAACAGCATGGCAACAACATTATTTAGCAAAAGTAGAGCATGATAATGACAAGCTACGCTACTCCATAATTGCAACAGAGGCATGGATAGATAGAACATAACATCATCTACAAAACATGCTTAAGAAGCATCTCTATAATATGCATGTATGTGAGGATAGTATCAATCAAACATAGCAACATGATATAGCAGTTTCAGCCTAGCAAAACAGTAACAACAAGTACCCTACTTCATGAGCTTGACGCACTCGCTACAAGACTCAAAAAAATACATGGATTGCACCTCTGTAAAGACGGCATGATGGAGCTCATAAAACATGTAGACATCATGCCCATAAGATGCACACACAAAATGCAACAAAAATGACAAATCAGCAAGTTCTGTTAATAACCAACAGCTAACTTCATATAGCATTTTTGCAACAAGGATAATGGCATCAATATGGACAGTAACAAGCATGTAAATGGCGCTAACATGAAGAGCATCACAAGACGAACATTTCGATATATCATATGCACAAATTGGAGCTATGAGCATGGAGATATGACATGATGAATGAGGGGGGGGGGGTCAACCTGCTCAGATCTAGGGTTTCGGCACGGACTTCGAGGTTCGTCGGGGTTCTCGCCAGAGTCGACGGGGAAGGCGACCGGAGATGAGGGAGCTCGCTGGAGTGGTGCGGGAGGCCGGGGAGGACGTCGGCAAGGTCGGGGGCTCCGGGTCTGGTCCGACCCGACCGGATCTGGGCGCTGGGCGGCGGAGGCGGCGCCCGTGGGTCGGGCGGCGAGGCTAGGGCGCTCTGGCGCTGGCGGGCGGCGGATCTCAGCGCTGGGCGCGGAGCTCCCGAGGTCGACGGCGGCGATTCAGGCCTGCTGGCTGGCGAACCTCGAGGGCCGCGGAGGTGGGCGGCGGCGGCGGACAGGGTGCGGCACGGGAGTGGCTGCGGGCGGTGGCGCGGGCGTGTCCGGCGGGTGAGAGGAGCGGGGCTAGGGTTTGGACTACGGGAATTCCGGGAAAGGTGTATATTTATAGGTAGAGGGAGGTAGGAGAGTCCAAATGAGGTGCGGTTTTCACCCACACGATCGTGATCCAACGACGGAGAGCATGGAGGGGGCTTAGATGGGTTATTGTGCTGTTTGGAGGGGTATTGGGCTGCAACACCAAAGAGGCTTTTGCGGTTACCCGGTTAACCGTTGGGGCACCAAACGACCTCCAAATGGAACGAAATTTGACAAGTGACCTACCGGTGATGTACCAAGGCCGCTCGACAAATCTTGACCCATTCCGAGGATGTTTTCATCCCGCTCACGAAATGAGATTAGAGGGGTGCAACGGGAGCATGTGGGAGTGTCGGATTCCGAAACGGACACCGGGGAAAATGACCAGATGCAAGAGACGAACACGAATGCAAATGATATGCACATGATGACATGAGATGAAATGCATGACATGAACAAAAGCAAAACGACAGACAAAACCCAACCATGGAAGGAAATATCATATCACTTAGCCGGAAATGGCAAGAGTTGGAGTTACAAATAAGGAAAGTTACATCTGGGGCGTTACAACACTCCACCACTACAAGAGGATCTCGTCCCGAGATCTAGGACTGAAAGAACTCCGGATATTCGGAACGGAGGTGATCCTCGCGCTCCCAGGTGGCTTGACAGTCGGAATTGTGTGACCACTTCACTTTCAGGAATTGCGCTCGGTTTCTTCAAGAATGGCAACGGGATGCTCACGATAAGACATATCTTCTTGGAGGTCAATCTCTTCAAAGTTGATAGTACGCTCAGGCGTCTTGAAGCACTTGCGAAGCTGTGACACGTGAAACACATCGTGCACATTTGCGAAGTTGGACGGAAGCTCAAGTTGATAGGCGAGGTCACCTCTTTTGCCAATGATCTTGAAAGGACCCACGTATCTCGGGGCAAGCTTCCCTTTGATACCGAAGCGACGAGTGCCCTTCATTGGAGAGACGCGGACGTAGACATGGTCTCCGATCTCGAAAGCCAAGTCACGGTGCTTGTCATCATAATAGCTCTTCTGGCGTGATTGTGCGGCTTTGAGATTCTCACGAATGACTTTGCACATATCTTCGGCTTCTGTGATCAAGTCGTTGCCAAGAAGTTGGCCTTTCACTTGTCTCGGACCAATTGAGAGGAGTACGACACTTCCTGCCATAGAGAATTTCGAATGGGGCCTTGCCCGCACTTGCTTGGAAGCTGTTGTTGTAGGAGAACTCGACATATGGGAGTCAATATTCCCACTTCATGCCAAAGGAAATGAGACAAGCCCTGAGCATATCTCCAAGGATTTGATTGACTCGCTCGACTTGGCCACTAGTTTGAGGATGGAAAGCTGCGCTGAAGCGAATGTTGGTGCCCATGGCCTTCTGAAAGGAGTCCCAAAACTTAGAAGTGAAAATGCTTCCGCGGTCCAAAGAGATCAATTGGGGAATACCGTGCAAGGAGACAATTCTGGAGGTGTATAGCTCTGCCAACTGAGCTGCCTTGATCGATTCTTTGATTGGAAGGAAATGAGCCACTTTTGTAAGCTTGTCGATGACAACAAAAATAGCATCATTCCCACGCTTGGACTTGGGAAATCCAGTAACGAAGTCCATTTCAATATGGTCAAACTTCCATTCTGGAATAGCAAGAGGTTGGAGGAGACCAGCTGGTCGTTGGTGTTCTGCTTTCACTCTTCTACAGACGTCACATTCATTCACGAATTGAGCAATTTCTCGCTTAATTCGAGTCCACCAATATGACTGCTTGAGGTCATGGTACATCTTCGTACTTCCAGGACGAATGGAAAGGAGAGAATTGTGCGCTTCGTTCACTATGACCTTCTTTAGATCACCTTTAGGAACCACAATCCGGTCCTCAAAGAATAAAGTGTCTTTGTCATCAATGTGATAGCACTTGTATTTGGAGAGGCCCTTGGCAATACCATGTTTCACCTTCTTCACTATAGTATCAAGGAGTTGTGCCTCACGAATTTAGTCTTCCAAAGTTGGAGTGACTTGAAGGTTGGCAAGAAAACCTTGAGGAACAACTTGGAGATTGAGTTTGAGGAAAACTTCACAAAGATTCGGTTGAAACGGCTTGAGAATTAAGCTGTTGCAATAAGCCTTCCTTCTCAAAGCAACAGCTCCACCATTTTCCATCTATGTTTTATCTCTCCACCATTTTTCCCCTCGTTCTTCGATGTTCCTCGAGTTTGAGAGGTGCGAATCCTGACGCTCTAGGGTCGAGCGAATCGACCTATGGCAGCCCATTGCCGCCGCACTCCCTGACGGGGTCCATCCCGGGTGTGCGAGGTTTCGGGTCTAAAAAGCACCCGCCGACTGTCCTCCGTATCGCGCTGTCCCATCACCCATGGCGTCGAGGGTACACGTGATGTGTTCGTGTGTCAACGCACTTTTTGGCGACTCCGATGTGGATCTAAAGATCAATCATCATCATCATCCATCATGTCTGGCTACGACAAGATTCCCAAGCCCTCGGAAATCAACGCCGATAACAGAATTGAGCCCAATTTTGAGGAGTTATCGAAGGAACATCGCCAAGCTTATGAGGAGTACAAGAAGGCGCGTGAAGAGAAGGAGATGTAGGATTTCCTTGATAAGTTCTAGAAGGATCGTCAAGAAAATATCACTCCAGTTGGAGAAATCAAGTTTCCTCCTCTTGATGATGAATAGGTTTAACCCCCTGTGAGTAGTGCTTTCTCTCCTGAGGTACGGGCTGAAATAGATAGTCGCATTACTGATAGCAATAATCTTTCACACCAAACTTTCCAGGAAGGTAGTAATGCTCAGAAAAGTATGCCTCAATCATCTATTGGTAATATTGGTGTGCCTGTTACCGCATAAATCCCTAATCCAACCTTACCTATTTTATCGGTGCCTCCAACGGCAATGAATTTTTATCCTAGCCCAACAAATCAAATTATTGTTGCACCCATTAATCCTATGATGAGTATGCTAGGTTTGGTTGTGACGCAGAACTAAACCCTACCTACAACTGCAAACGCTGTTAGATCATTGCCGAATTACAATTCGGCATATATGCCACAATTCACACCGGCAACTACTAACCCTACTCCTCCCATTCCACTGCCACAAGCTTCATCGTCCGCGGGGGATGATGGTCTAGCTAGTCTTAGAAAGGAGATGGCTAAGATGCTCCGAGAGAATTTTGGAGTTGAGTTGTCAAGGAACCATATTTGCCAAAAGCCATATCCAGAATACTTTGATGCAATTCAATGCCCTCCGGGATGTAAAATTCCAGATTTTGTTAAGTTTAATGGAGAGGGCGCAAAAACCACATAGGAACATGTTAGTCAATACTTGGCACAATTAGGTGAAGCAGGCTCACTAAATGAATTGAAAGTGCGTTTATTTCCTTTATCATGAACTGGTACCGCATTTTCATGGTTTTCTTCTTTACCACATGATTCCATTCGGGTTTGGTCGCACCTAGAGTAGAAATTTCATGATCACTTTTATAGCGGTGATAATGAGCTTAAGTTATCACATCTTACATTGGTTAGACAAAAGCATGATGAATCAGTCTCCGATTACGTCAAGAGATTTAGAGATAAAAAAACCGGTGCTATAGTTTAGTGAGAACCGAGAGAGATTTGGCTGACCTTGTGCTTAGTGGTTTAAGAACTCACATTAGAGAAAGGCCAGAAGGACATGAGTTTTTAAATATCAACCAAGTCTGGCAAAGGGCTTTGGATGAAAAAAGCCAAAGCAAAGTCCTTAAAGAGGTGCATAGATATAGAACTGATCGTCCTAAGATGAATATGATTGAGTACGATAGTGACCACTCGGACTATGAGGGTGATATTTATGCCACTGAATTTGTTTGGCTATCTAAGGCCAAACCATTTACTTGCAATGATTTAAAGCCGGTTCATAAGAATCGTGATGAAGAGATGAAATTTACTTTCAACATTGCTAAGTGTAAGGGAATATTTATCCCTTAGTTGTTTTGGTGATTGATGACAATGCATTTGCGGACTAATCGTGTGCATTGAGCTTTTCAGACATATCATGACTAGGCACAAGACGATTTGGTGCCCCTCGAAGACTATTGAAGACGGCGTTTCTCTACGTTTCTTTTCGGTGGATTTGAGTCGTAGGAAAGCCGTACTATTAAGAGGGGGTCCGCGTTGGAAAGGTTTGGGTGGAATCAACACGTACACCTCTGTCTCTTTTTCGCACCACCTTTCCTTTGGCTCTTTGGGGTATCCTCCGTTTCTCCGTGTCTCTGCAAAATGAAGGACTCCTAGTGTGATGCGGAGCATCCCTCGCTCATCCCCATGGACGCACCTACATCTTCCTCAACACCACATGGACCCATGCCTCGAGCTCGAGCTAAGGCTATTGAAGATAAGGTGAACTCGCTCCTCTCTGAACTCCCTCTTCCTACTCACGAGACATGGCTACTACCTCATTCGGAGACTCTGTGTGTGATCAGGTGCATGGAGGAGAGCCACGGTACAAATACCTACAAGAACCAAGACGGCGAGGAGCCCAAGCGTGATGAAGAAGAAAAAGAGCTGCTGCGGAAGCTACAGGCGTCGGACGACCGACTGCGCCCGGACATCTGACGAGTCCCAGGACACGGACGACCGAACTCTCCGGACGTCCGGTACCTGACATCCAGAGCCAAATCTACGAACGACCGGCCCCCTCCGAACGTCCGACGCACCCAGATCAGAGCCAAATTCACGGAAGACCGAAGACTCCGGACGACCGGACGACCCGCACCCGAGCCGAATTTACGGACGTCCGACAGCCCTCGGACGATCGGACCTTCTTGAAGCCCTGGACGTCCGACGCCTTCCGGACGTCCGACACCTGTGTGACCGCGGCCGCGGGCTGGAGCCCTTGTACCCCTTCACTTTGCCCCCATTTGCACTAAGACTATAAATAGACCTCCTCCTCCTCCTAGTTAGGGTTAGCAAAGGATTAGCTCAATTTGTGTGAGAGCTTTGCTCATCCACTTGGTTACCTTCTCCTCGGAGCTCAGGACCTCTTCGGAGAAGATCCCCCAAGCGAATTCAAGACCCCCTCTAGGGTGGCCCCCATCAAGACCTCCTCACGGAGAAGAACGGCTACGCGTGTATCTTTCCTTTGTTGATTTTGAATCTTGTGCTACCTTATGTGTTTCGTGATCTAGCCCTTGTGTGATCGATACTTGTCGGTTTAGTGACTCGCTCGTGTGTTTTCCCTTGTGTTCTTCCGCTTGTTCGTCGTGTTCCTCGTAGGGATCCACTCCAAACGTGAAAGATCGTCCACATAGGGATCCGCCCTACATCATATTGGTATCATGTGCCACGTTGATCACGTTTTCGGAGCCCCTACCCCGTGTTTTCTAGCTTGATTTTGTTGTTGCTTCCTAATTTCGAAAATCCCCACCAAAAATAGCCCCAAATTTTTTTTGTGATTTGTTGGTGAGTTGACATTTTGTTGGATTTGGTCCATGGATTTGTGTTGCTACGTGTGGATCTAGCTTTCCCCATCCTCCCCACCCTTTTCCATCCATCAATCCGCTTGATTTCGACCTCACCATCTTCTTCCTCCCCGCAATCTTGCTGTTCATCCCGCGTTGACCCCGACCACCGGACGTCCGGCCTTTCCCGGACGACCGGAACACCAGACCCGATTCGAAATCACGTATGACCGGACCCTGCCGGACGTTCGACGGCCGGACGTCTGTGTAACTCTGACGAAACTGAATATTTTCAGTTCAGCCACCACCACAACCCCACCTTCCACCACATCATCCAAACCCACACACACCACCGTCCTCACCAATACCTCCTATGACGATTTTGACACATTTTGGTCCTTGAGATTTTGAGTTGTGGTTCGGCTATCTAGGTACGGTTCGACTTCATCATCATCTCGTCTCATCTTCGCAAGGGTCTCATCATCGCCAAGGACGGTAACATCGTCGACATCTTTGTCATACCTTGCAATTGCATTGATAACCACATGGCCTTACTTTTGCGTAGCTTACCCATCGAGACTAGCCATTGAGTATTGCCGGCAACGTGACTTGTGCACAGTGATCATACTCCATAGCATACATACCATACCACCGTGGTGCATATCTTGGGATCCATTTATGTGTCACAAAGTTGTCATAGCATAGACAATTGCTATCTTGGTTCGTGAAGTTTTGCATGAGAAAAGAGCTCAAAAGTGAAAGAGCCACCCAAGCTTTTAAGCAAAGAGGAAAGATAAGCAAAGAGCTTATGAGCAAGAACCATAGCATCATACTACATTAAGATTGTCATATTGGATCATCTTGGATCATAGCACCGAAATACCATACATATAGCATACGTGGGATAGAGATAGTTGCATTTTTGCCTAGTAGGTTGTCCACAGGTTCCGTATCCGCCTATTGTGCAATCGTGCTAGCGTCTCTCTAGTATTGTGCAATAAGAGCATTTTCGTGGATTCCACATTTTGGCTCACTTTTGGTTTGCACAATCCCACTTATCTATTTGCGTGTGTGTTTCCGTGTGCCATTATTTGCTTGGTCCACTTGTTGCATTTGCAAATTTGTGAACCTTTTCCAACATTATTGACGCTCACTTACAATTGCATCAAATTTTGTGCCACCATCCTTACCAAGCTCCACCATAAGCTTTTATTTGTGTAGGTGGGAGAACCGACAAGGATTGGTACCAATAGTGCTATTTCATTGTCCGCATTTGAGTGAACTTGATTCATCATCAACATCAATCAAAGGTACATTGGTATAAGTCCTTCTCCTTCGACCACTCACATTTTTGCTTGGAGTGATGGATAGGCCAAGTACTTCTACCAACCCACTCTTCCTCGAGCAAGACGACGACATGTCATCATACGTCACCAAGAGCCACCTCTTTGGTGCACAACGAGCGTTGCACCAAGAGCAACAAGCAATGAGAGACCGCATCGACAACCTCGCCACCGACTTGTGACTCTCCGAGCAACGTACATGATAGAGGCAAAGGTGTCCCGTCTTTCGATGAGATGTTGGTTTTCGCTTTGGAGGAAGTCGACTTTGACGATCCGACTACGAACGTGCGAGGACGTCGCGCCTTAGCAATCGCTAAACCAACTCCGAGAGGTTATTGACCACGCCGAGCACGATCAACGACCAGAGGGTCTGCATTTCCTGCGAGCAAACGAAGAACAAGCAAGAAATTGAGATTGCAATCTGGATATTGCGAATATAAGATGAAAGCTTTATTGATCAAGGTGGGGTTCTGTGACGCCTTTATGCAGTCGTTGAACACAAGCGAAATGCACGCGAAGTTGCAGCTATGGCGAACTTTTAATCTAAACAAAACCCAAAGTCTAAGCGACGCCCTAAGGGCTGTATATATGGAGGAAGAGGAGGGAATTTCGTGGCCCTTGAGGGAGGGATCCGAAACCATCCCTAACTCTTGTTTCCCCACACATACGGACTCTAAAAACAGCCTATACTTAATTATTTCGAAATTACATGGGCCTGGCCCAATAATAAGGTGACGCAAGACCTAGAATAGCCTATGGACGAATATTATGAAGTGGCATCTTGTATATTTCGTCCAAGGCTTCATGCACCCATTATGGTGGCTTCAAAGTCCTGAAATCATCACTTGTAACTCCGTTCTTGTTCCCCTTGCGCATGGCATTATCTCCATGCTTGTTCTTGCTCCAATGTCCATCCTTCTCCAAGCTAGGGCCTTCATTTGTAAGCAAAACAAATGTATCCAATTTAGGCAGCATCATATTCTCATGAACATTAGAATCATTATCAAGAAACGAAAGTACCTGATAATTTAATTGGCGTGCGCGAGCTCTAGTAATTGGTCCAGTATATGTAGCAGTAGGGGCTGTGGGTGTAACAATGGTATTGATGTCCTCATCAGTACAAGAGACTACTTTGATAACAAGTTTGACGCTCACAAGCAAGAGAATGATGCAAGAATGGACGAGATCCGCGCCTTGATGAGGAACTCGCATCATTCCACTTCATCATCCTCAAGACGAAGCCGCTCGAGTCGATACTCCGACGACACCTTCTACGACTCAAGTACACCGTCATCGAACATTCTTCGACGAGCCGCGCGTCAAGACCGTCGTGCATCGCGCAACCCACTACATGACAAGCATTCACAAGAGCAAGTCGATGAGCAAGTCCCTCGTCATCAGTCAAACCAAGCCGCTTTTGCCCAAGCTCAAGAACGACAACGACTACGGCGCCAAGAGGAAGAACGAGCGCGTCTACACCAAGAAGAACAAGACGCCGAGGCGCACCGACTTCAACAACAACAACGAGAAGTGCAAGCTCTTGAGGCGCAACGTGCCCTTCAAGAATCAAGTCGAGTCATCGCCAACAGCAACCGCGAATGGCGCAATCAAGAGGAAGCCCTTCGAGAAGAAATCCAAGAGAGGAACTACCAACCGCATGTGCAACGTCAAGTTCCTCAAGCTCCTCCACAAGCTCGTCAAGCTCCACCTCAACCTCAAGTTCAACAAGAGCAAGTTGATTATGGACTTCCTCCACACCAAGATCAACATGAAGATGATTGCTGATGCGGAGCATCCAACGTTCATCCCCATGTACACTTCGACTACTCTCCAAACCCAAAGAGGACATATGACGAGACCTCGAACATACGCCATTGGACACAAGGTGAACTCGCTCCTCTCCGAATCTTCACTTTCCATATGTGAGACATGGCTACTACCTCAAACATGTGTGCTATGCATGTCCAGGAACCAAGAGGAAGGCCATGGAACAGCTACGAGCATTGGACAAGACGGCAAGGACACCAAGTACAAGGACCAAGAGAAGAAGCTGCCCCAAGCTACAGCGGCCGGACGTCCGACCAGGACCGGACGTCCGACGAACTCCAGGCACCAGACGACCGGCCCCCTCCGGACGTCCGACCGAAGCGCACCCGAGCCGAATCTACGGAAGTCCGAAGAGCACCGGACGTCCGGACCTTCCCGAGCCTCCGGACGACCGCCCTCCCGGACGTCGATCAAGCGCACTGAGCCGAATCTACGGAAGTCTGAAGAGCACCGGACGTCCGGACCTTCCCGAGCCTCCGGACGACCGGAACCCTCCGGACGTCCGACGCCTGTCTGTGCACAGTGTATTGGACTGAGTCCATGTATCCCCCACTTACCCCTTCGTGGCCCAAGACTATATATACTCCTCCACCTCCTCCTAGTTATGGTTAGCAAAGGTTTAGCTCATATTTTGTGTGAGAGCCTTGCTCATCCACTTCGTTACTTCTCCTCGGAGCTCAGGACCTCTTCGAAGAAGATCCCCCAAGCGGATTCAAGACCCCTTCAAGGGAAGACAATCAAGACCTCCTCACGGAGAAGAATCGGTTACCTCTTGTATCGTCCTTTGTTGGATTTGGACCGTATGATCTCTATGTGTTCTTGGAACTAGTGCATGTGTAATCGAATCTTGTTGGTTTGAGTGATTCTCTTGTGTTTTCCCCCGTGATTTCCCTCGTGCTCTTCCGCTCGTTCTTCGTGTTCCTCGTAGGGATCCTCTCCAAACGTGAAAGATCGTCCATGTAGGGTTCCGCCCTACATCTTCTTGGATCAGAGCAAGGTTGATCACGAGTTTGGAGCCCCTACGCCTTGTTTTCTAGCTTGATTTTGTTGTGTTCTTCCCCAATTTCGAAAATTCCCCACCAAAAATAGCCCCAATTTTTTGTGATTTGTTAGTGCGATGATGTTTTGTTGATTTTGATCCATATATTTGCTTGGTTTCGAGTGGATCTAGCATTTCCCCAAGTTTCCCCGTCTTTCATCCACGAAATCTCCTCAATTTTGACCCCAAAATCCCAAAATTCCGCCCAAAATCGCGTCCCGAAACTCGCATCTTGCGTTGACCCCGACCCCACCGGACGACCAGCGTTTTACGGACGTCCGGAGCCCCAGGAACGACCGGACGTCCGACCTTTCCCGGACGACCGAAACCCCTAACCCGAACCGAATTTACGGATTTCCGACTTTTTCGGACGTCGGACGCCTCGGACATCCGACCTTTTCCGGACGTCCGTAACCTGTAGATTCCCACTTCGGCTGATTTCTGTTTTGTCCATAACTAATTCATCCGAACTCCGCTTTTGACGTTCTTTAGCTCGTTTTGAAGCTATTGACATCCCCCTTCCAACAAAAATACCACCAAAACCATTTGACTCCATAAATGTTTTGGAACTTTGGCATCTTTACCTAGGGCTTCAACCACATCATCCGCTACACCACCACCGACTTCCGCAACCTAACCCATTTTGTTCCTCATGGTTGTTTGAGTTGTGATTCAAGTCTCCTAAGGTGTTTCGGCTACTTAGGGACGGTTGCTTCTTCATCAACCGCCACCGCCACTTCCGCATAGGATTACCCATCATACACTTCCATCCCAACTTAACCCAATTTTGTTTGTGTTGTGAGTTGTGTCTCGTAAGGTGTTTCGGCTACTTAGGGACCGTGCTTCCAACTCCGACACCGTGTATAGTTCCCCACCTTACACCCCACTTCCGCATTGCGTACGGCAAAACCTCCATTGCATTTCCGCAATCCCATTGAGCTTCCACAACCACCACTGCATTCCGCTACCACCATTTGACATTTGTCATTTGAGATTTTGAGTTCGTGGTTTTTCCGTTTCCTAAGGTGTTTCGGCTACTTAGGGACGAGTCTCCAACATCTTGCTATCTACATCAAGAACACCGCCACTCATCATCGCCAAGGACGGTAACCTCGACGACGCCATTGTACATTCCCCTTGCAATTGCATTGATAACCTCTAGCCCATTTTGCGTCACTTGCCTATCGAGACTAGCCATTTGAGTATTGCCGGCAACATTACTTGTGCACATTAGTGATCATTGATCTACACCATCCATTGCATACATACCATATCATATTGGTATCATATCTTGTGTCACAAGTTTGTTCCCGCATATACACAATTGCTACCTTGGTTTGTGCATTGTGCAAAGTGGCCATACAAAAAAAAGAAAAAGAAATAAAGCTTTTAAGCAAAGAAAGAGAAAGAGAAAATAAGCTTGTAAGCAATAGCCATATCATCATACCACATTGCATATAAGATTGTCATATCCGATCATCTTGCATCATCTTGAGAGAACACCGGGAACCATACATACATAGCATACTTGGGATAGAAAGTTTGTCCATTTTGCATCTTATAGGTTGTGCACAAGTGTCGTATCCGCCTATTGAGCAATCGTGCTAGCGTATCTCTTGAGTTGTGCAACACGAGCGTTTTGGTGGATTCCACATTTTGAGCTCATTCCTTGGTTGCACGACCCCATTTATCTATCCGTGTGTGCGTCTCCGTGTACCTTTCATTGCTATTGGTCTACTTGTTTCACTTGCGAATTTGTGAATCTCTTTCAACATTATTGACTCTTGCTAACATTTTACATCAAATTTTTGTGCCACTATCCTCACCGAGCTCCACCATAAGCCTTACGTGTGTAGGTGTGAGAACCGACAAGAATTGGTACCAATTGTGCTATTTCCTTGTTACACATTTGAGTGATCATTGATCCATCTTCAACATCGGTCAAGGTACATTTGGTATAGTTCTTCTCTTTCTCCCACTCATATTTGCTCGAGTTTTGTGATGGATAGGCAAGGCATTTCCTCTCCGGTCTTCGACAACAACGACGGCGTGAACAACTACATCACCAAAGCGTCAATCTTTGATCTACAACGACAAATGCAAGGCGCACAATCAAAATTGCAAGAGCGCATGGAGAACCTCTCCATCGACATTCATCTGTCCGAAGCAAGGAAAAGGGACTACATCGACAAGAAGCTTTCCGCACATAAAGAGGAGCAAGATGCAAGGATGGAGGAGATTCGGACCTTGCTCAAGTCGACTTCCCCTTCGTCATCTTCAAGGCGGCGACATTCAAGCCACAAGTCTTCGGAGCGCGAAAAAGATGCAAGTGCAAATCGTCCTCGTCCACATCTACATGGCGACCACCATCACGTTCGTGATCCACATCATCATGAAGGGCAAGTCACCTCCAAGCATCATGTGCACGACGACGATGAACGACATCTACTACGAGCTCAAGTGCGACATCGACACCATCAACATGAAGATGCTCCACAAGCGCAGGTGCACAAGTCCCAACAAGCCCTACTTCACGCCAAGTCGACGCTTCATAAGCACAAGAGAAGACCGCGAGACGACCACCACCAAGACGGTGCTACGGCTACATCAACCACTTCGGCATCTTCGCCAAGTGTTCTCAAGGCATCTTCGCCTTTGGACGACGCACATCTTCGCCTACTTCCCACGAGTACGCCTACAACGACTTCATCAAGTCCAAGGCGACTACCTATGAGCGAGGGCGACACTTCCATCTTCGGAAGCCCCCCAAGGAAGATGGCCGAGCATGGGAGATTCCCTTCGGTCATGGAGACGAGCTACGAGGTGCCACATCATGTGGGCCTCCCACACCAAGACGGCGACAAGAAGGTCGAGCAAGGGCCATCCCCTTCGACCACAGCGATAGGAATTGAGCATGGAGACATTTGCACCTACATCTCTCGGACACCCACATATAAAGAGATGACCCAATTCCCATGTGAGGAGAGCCACCCCACCATGAGTGATATGAGTGACTCCACCATATGTGACATTGAGAGCATTTCCTATGAGAGGATGAGTGTGACCACCACTAGCCCCACACATGAGAGCATGCCACACATCCTATGTGAGGTTGAGCGCCATTTGAGTGACTCCACCAACCATATGAGTGAGAGCATCCTTGAGGGAGTTAGTGAGCCACAACACTTAGTGAGTGAGGTAGTTGACACGGCATGTGAGGCCACCATGATTTCTAACGACTTAACCTCTACTCCTAGTGTGTTTTCTTCTTTGGTGCTAGGTCTCCTACATGACAGCATGCCTATCCTCGACGGGTCCATCCCTCCAAAGGGAAAACCGATGGCCATGGTGGACAATGATGCACCCCCCACATGGTTCCATCAAGATGAAGATGACAACGGGACGATCTTCAACACCTCACCTACAACACAGGAGCGACGCTCCAACGGTAACATAGGTGATGGTGCTTCTCTTGTCCCACTAGTGGACTCTCTTGACATCGATTGCTCCCATGATGTTGACCCACCTATTCCCATGCTTCAAGCTAGTGCGACTTATTCATGTCATCACTTACCTATTTATGATGAATATGATGATTAGAATGTTGAGTTGCCTAGTTGTGATGCTATGCTTCATAGGATATCTTGTGAAAGTTCTTTTGGTCACATCATGTTTGACAATCCATTGAACTTGTCATATGCTATGAGTGAGATCTCCCATATAGCCTCATTTCAATCTCAACATAGTAACTATGCATGCCCCATTAAAATAAATCCCATTTGCACTTATGGCATAGATGACGAGATGATGGTCATTGGCTTTTGTTTCTCATGTGATGATATTGCCATGCTTCCTTTACATGATTTGCGCAATTCATCTAGTATGTCATGCCATGATCACATTGTTCCAAATATGCTTTGTTTTGAATGTTGCCAATATTCTCCATGTGATGTTGCTACTCATGCTCATGAGGAGACCCCCATAGTTTCCTCATACATATTCGAAGATTTTGATTCATCCCATCTTTTGCATGATTTCCATGACTGCTTGCACCATATGCATTCCATGAATAACAATGCTCTAGATATTTCTCATGATGAATTACACAATTTGAGTCTCCATTATGCTATACATAACAACAAACCTATCATGATGGATGACATGTTTCTATATCACGCATCTCATTTATTTGAGCATTGGCTATTTTGTGCTAACCGACACATGCATGTGCACATCATGATGGATGATGTGTACATCTACCACACACACACAATCTTCCCTTTGTCTTTGTTTTGTGTAGGTACTCATGTATACTCGTCAACTTCTCAATCCCAAGAGTTGACGAAGCGAGCTCTTGAGAGCTACGATGCTTTGGGATCCCGTGGACTATCCTTACCACCGTTCCCTCCGCGCAAGGACTACGCGCATCTCTTTTACTTGGCTCTCACACGACTATGGGCTATTTACCACTTGTCACCTTATGCCCATACTATCGTGTTCACTTTGCATGTTATACCTCTTTTCATGATTTTGACTTGCAATTGTGACCCTTGCTTGCATCTACCCATGATTCACCATTATGCTACTCCTATGTGTATTTGCATGCTTGGTGGAGATCCTAGTGGCTATTGTCATGATTTCTTTGTGCCCCACGCTGTTGATGCTTGTTGTGTTGGGAGAGCCATGATGACCCATTGCTATTTACATATGGCTCCTCACCAATACATTCATGCTATTGTCCTCATATCTTTCTTTCATGTTTGTGCTATGTCATGTGATTTACTCATGCCAACTATTTGCACACATGACATGCTTGCCATGATTCCTTCTAGTACGTTGCATCTTCGCACTACTAGCTTGCTTGACTTGATCGCTATGATTTCTTGCCATGCAATTGTGACCCTTGCTTGCATATACCAATGATTCACCATTATGCTACTCTTATGTGTATTTGCATGCTTGGTGGAGATCCCAGTAGCTATTGCCATGATTTCTTTGTGCCCCATGCTATTGATACTTGTTGTGTTCGGAGAGTCATGATGACCCATTGCTATTTACATATGGCTCCTCACCAATACACTCATGCTATTGTCCTCATATCTTGCTTTCATGTTTGTGCTATGTCATGTGATTTACTCATGCCAACTATTTGCACACATGACATGCTTACCATGATTACATCTAGTATGTTGCATCTTCGCACTACTAGCTTGCTTTACTTGATCGCTATGATTGCTTACTATGTTGCATCACCCATGTTCCACTATCACTTGCTTTCTTGGGTTGATGACATATATGTTCATGCCTCTCACATGATATATCTTGTTTATTGTCGCTTGCCTCCTATAGTTGCATCTATGCTTAATGATCTTGGAGACTTGGACACTTCACTTGTGATGCATGCTTGTTTGATTGAGCCTCTTGTATTTGGTTATTCTTACATCATATGCCACCATACTATGAAATGCTCCCTTGTACGTTCTTATGATGAGCATGATGCAAACACTTGTGGGGTATCTTACCACATGAATGATAGGTTTTGCACTTCCGCTAACCTCATTTGTTTTTCCGAGTGTTTGTCATGTTCGTTCATTTTGAAGGATTCACAAGGCGATACCGTCATGAGACATATTGGTTATGTGAAGGCATACAAGATTTGCAACTCCATCATCCTTGAGAAACCCCTAAAGGTGACCTCCTTCCCTTTGAGCCATCCTCAAATACGCATATTGGATGGGCCATCCTTTAATTGTTGTTTCCTTCTTGTTGTCTACATGATACATCTATTGGATGGAGGACCGGCATTGGAGATGGACCCTATGGACCTTCACGTTGAGGAGCGCTCGCACTTATTGGATGCATCTTCGGAACTCCACTCATGCCTCGACATCGAGCTTTGGTACACCAACACCTCCATATTTGTTGATTGTGCTCATACATGTCATGCTCGATGGACATATCATACTCACCACAAGTTTGCACCCCATGCATGGATTGACTCACATTATGCTTGTCTTGTTGCCTCTATTTCCATGTCATCCATGATATATGAGCTTGTGCATTTTCTTAGCAAATTTGTTGTGATCTTTCTTGATGGCATATTCATACATCATCATCATATTGCCTACCATCAATTGCATGATAACATAATCATATTGAGCATCCATTGCCATATTCATGCTATTGATAAACCGTCTCACTATGAAATCATTCTGCACCGTGGTTGCATTCATCATATTCACAACACATTTGTGTGCACAATGATTGCATTTCCTCCCATGAATGCTTTGCATCTCATTCTAGATCATCTTGATAAGCTTCATGCGTTTTGTCATGACAAATTTTGCCGCACAAACTCATTCTTACATGATGGACACTTTGTGTGCGCTAACCATTGTATTTCCGAGTGTTGCTTGTGTTTGCTCTTTTTGCATGTCTATCACTCCGGCGACACCGTGGACTACTTGGGTTGGGCCATGTCTTCAACTTCGTCCAACTACAAGTCCTTCTACGAGAACCGTTTCCATGGTGATGAGGATCACGATCCGAGGTCCGATCTTTCCCAAGGGGGGGGAGATGATGCGGAGCATCCAACGTTCATCCCCATGTACACTTCGACTACTCTCCAAACCCAAAGAGGACATATGATGAGACGTCGAACATATGCCATTGGACACAAGGTGAACTCACTCCTCTCCGAATCGTCACTTTCCATATGTGAGACATGGCTACTACCTCAAACATGTGTGCTATGCATGTCCAGGAACCAAGATGAAGGCCATGGAACAGCTACGAGCATTGGACAAGACGGCGAGGACACCAAGTACAAGGACCAAGAGAAGAAGCTGCCCGAAGCTACAGCGGCCGGACGTCCAACCAGGACCGGACGTCCGACGAACTCCAGGCACCGGATGACCGGCCCCCTCCGGACGTCCGACCGAAGCGCACCCGAGCCGAATCTACAGAAGTCCGAAGAGCACCGGACGTCCGGACCCTCCCAAGCCTCCGGACGACCGGCCCCCTCCGGACGTCCAATCAAGCGCACTGAGCCGAATCCCACGGAAGTCCAAGAGCACCGGACGTCCGGACCTTTCCGAGCCTCCGGACGGCCGGAACCTCCGGACGTCAGACACTGCTCACAAGATGTTGTATTGGACCGAGTCCATGTATCCCCCACTTACCCCTTCGTGGCCCAATACTATATATACTCCTCCACCTCCTCCTAGTTAGGGTTAGCAATGGTTTAGCTCATATTTTGTGTGAGAACCTTGCTCATCCACTTGGTTACTTCTCCTCGGAGCTCAGGACCTCTTCGGAGACAAGCGGATTCAAGACCCCTTCAAGGGAAGACAATCAAGACCTCCTCACGGAGAAGAATCGGTTACCTGTTGTATCGTCCTTTGTTGGATTTGGACCGTGTGATCTCTATGTGTTCTTGGAACTAGCATGTGTAATCGAATCTTGTTGGTTTGAGTGATTCTCTTGTGTTTTCCCCCGTGATTTCCCTCGTGCTCTTCTGCTCGTTCTTCGTGTTCCTCGTAGGGATCCTCTCCAAACGTGAAAGATCGTCCAGGTAGGGTTCCGCCCTACATCAATTGCCATCCACCTCAAGGGCGTCATCATCACCATCGCCAACAACACAATGAATAGCAACGCTATGGAAAGCTCAAATTCACCATGCCCAAGTTCAATGGAAGCAATGACCCCGAAGAGTACCTCTCATGGGCATTGAAGGTCGACAAAATCTTTCGTTTGCACAACTATGAGGAAGAACAGAAGATCGCTATGGCATCACTTGAGTTTCCAAGGCTATGTGCTCATATGGTGGGAACAACTCCTTGAGCGGCGACAAGCAAGAGGTGAACCTCCAATCACCACTTGGGCTCAAATGAAAGATGTCATACGAGCACATTTTGTGCCCACCTACTACAACCGCGACCTCTTCAAGAAACTCCAACTACTCAAGCAAGGAACAAAGAGTGTTGAAGAATACTACAAGGAAATGGAGATAGCCATGATTCGAGCCAATGTGAAGGAAGATGATGAACAAACAACGACACGTTTCTTGAATGGACTCAATCATCCCATCAAGAAGATCGCCGACTTCCAACCCTACTCCAACCTCATTGAGCTCGTGCATCAAGCCACAAAGGCGGAATGTCAAGTGCAAGATGACTTCAAGTACGCCAAGTACTCGTCCAAGACCTACGGCTTCTCCAACAACCAACCTTCAACAACCCCTCCAACATCGACATCAACCAAACCTTCTACAAGCAACGCATTTACAAGTCAAGTTACAAGAAAACTTCGACAAATCCAAGTCGTCCTCCTCCTACTACAAGCAACTTCAAGCCGCGTGCTTCGTCATCTACTCCGACCGATGAGACCGTCAAGACAAGCTCTTTCAAGTGTTTCACTTGCGGCGGCCGAGGCCACAAGTCCTACAAATGCACCAACAAGCGCACCATGATCCTCAACGACGATGGCACCTATGACTCAATGAGTGATGAGGATAGGGAAGCTCTTGAGCAAGTGTCCATGCACCGGCGAGTGAACGAGGATGAAGATGATCAAGTCTTTCGTGATGAGGATTCGAGCCCCGCTCTCGTTGTCTCCAAGGTCTTGACTCTTCAACATCAACAAGAAGAAGACCAAAGATGCCACATATTTCACACAAAGGCCGGCATCAATGAAAGTTTCGTCAAGGTCATCATCGATGGAGGTAGTTGCCACAACTTGGCTAAGTGACTCCGGCACTATACGAGTTGAGCATACGGTCCAAGTATCCTTCAAAATTGGTGCATATGAGGACACTTTGGAGTGTGATGTGGTCCCAATGACCATTTGCCACCTCCTTCTTGGTCGACCATGGCAATTCGACCGTGGTGTCTTCCACAACGGGCGTACCAATCACTATAGCTTCAAGATGAAAGGGAAAGAATATGTGCCACGACCTATGTCTCCTAATCAAATGCTAGCCGACAAACAGGCCACCCATCATGGAGAGAAGAGTGAGAAAGTGATCCATCAAAAAGTGAGTGAGAGCCACAAGCCAAACTTGAGAGCCTCTTCGCCTAGAGAGAAAAACCTCATCTTATTTGCCACCAAAAGTGAGATGAGAGAAGTGTGTGAGAACCCATCAAGTGTGATGCACTTTGTCCTTGTGTGCAAGGATGGAGAGCCAACAACTAACACCTCTCACGAGCTACCTTTACTGTTTCAATCTCTTTTGCAGGAATTCCAAGACGTTTTCCCCGATGAGCTACCTCCGGGTCTACCTCCCCTTCGAGGCATTGAGCATCGAATCGACCTCATCCCCGGAGCGCCTCTCCCAAACAAAGCTCCATACCGAGTCAATCCGGAAGAAACCAAGGAGATTCAATGGCAAGTAAAACAACTCATCAACGACGTTCATGTACGCGAAAGCTTAAGCCCTTGTGCCGTTCCCGTTATACTTGTGCCTAAGCCCGATGGAAGTTTCCGCTTCTATTCCTATTGTAGACCTATAAATGCTATTACCGTTCTGATGAGGACATCAATACCATTGTTACACCCACAGCCCCTACTGCTACATATACTGGACCAATTACTAGAGCTCGCGCACGCCAATTAAATTATCAGGTACTTTCGTTTCTTGGTAATGATTCTAATGTTCATGAGAATATGATGCTGCCTAAATTGGATACATTTGTTTTGCTTACAAATGAAGGCCCTAGCTTGGAGAAGGATGGACATTGAGCAAGAACAAGCATGGAGATAATGCCATGCGAAGGGGAACAAGAACGGAGTTACAAGTGATGATTTCAGGACTTTGAAGCCACCATAATAGGTGCATGAAGCCTTGGACGAAATATACAAGATGCCACTTCATAATATTCGTCCATAGGCTATTCTAGGTGCTGCGTCACCTTATTATTGGGCCAGGCCCATGTAATTTCGAAATACTTAAGTATAGGCTGTTTTTAGAGTCCGTATGTGTGGGGAAACAAGAGTTAGGGATGGTTTCGGACCCCTCCTCCAAGGGCCACGAAATTCCTCCTCTTCCTCCATATATACAGCCCTTAGGGCGTCGTTTAGACTTTGGGTTTTGTTTAGATTAAAAGTTCGCCATAGCTGCAACTTCGCATTTCGCTTTGTGTTCAACGACTGCACAAAGGCGTCCCGTAACCCCACCTTGATCAATAAAGCTTTCATCTTATATTCGCAATATTCAGATTGCAATCTCAGTTTCTTGCTTGTTCTTCGCTTTGCTCGCAGGAAACAGGCCCTCGTGGTCGAGTTGATCGTGCTCGGCGTGGTCAATAACCCTCGGAAGTTGGTTTAGCGATTGCTAAGGCGCGACGTGTCGCACGTTCGTAGTCGGATCGTCAAGGTCGACTCCCTGTAAACGATAGCCACCATCTCATCGAAACATCGGGACACCTTTGCCTATATCAAGTGGTATCAGATTTTCAGGTTGCTCGGTGAGATTTTACAGTTTTCCGTAGTTTAGATCGAGTCTGTTTCTTCATACCTATAGTCCACGAAAAAGCCAAAAAAATTAGGGTTAGTTCATCATATCCGAACCAATCTGAGCCTTTGCATAATCTTTTAGGGTTTTGCTTTGTTGAATTTTGCAGTTGCATCGCCGTGTTTAGTTGCTGGTTTTAGCGTCTAGTCCTTTAGAGTTTCGAGTTACGGTCATAAGTTGTCACGCCGCCACCGCACCATCATCATCGCCTCGCCACCTACCATCACCGCTCCGAATCCATATCCATATACCACCACCAATCCGTGTCCATATACCACCACCGATCCATATCCATATACTACCACCGCTACCACCACCGCTGCCATATACCACCACCATATATCCACCACCAATCCGAGTTCTTCTCATATTAGGTTTGTTTTCGAGATCCATCTAGTTTCCGATTCGTGTTTTCTTGCCGGAGTAGGTTTCGGAAAAAAGGAGTCAGAAACCACCCTCCGTTAGGCCCAAAATTTTCCGAAAACGCACTTGTCGAAAAAATTTTACGGCTATCCTGCTTTTAAGTGTTTCTAAGTGTATTGAGACGATCGCCCGTTATAGAAAGTTTTTTGACCCGTTTCAGTTTTTGGGTCCGGCAAAAAAAAAAAATTGGTCGAATTTTTTTTCGTGCCCATCTGTCGAGTTGACCTCGGAAGAGTTTTGACACACTCGCAATTATCGTTATTTTTCGCAAAAAAAAACAAAAAAAAGCGCAAAAAAAACAAAAAAAAAAAGAGCGAAAAAAAAAACCAGAGTTTGCTTTTCCCTTGTTTACGTGCAGTGCCGTGATTTTGTTAGTGTTCTAGGCTCGCGTCTCTAGCACGGTAAAGCCTAGGACCAAAGACTGATCTGCGTCGTTGAGCGTTTATTCAACTTTGCATCTCCGAATTGATTATTCTTGACCCTTTTGCTACCATATTATAAGCCTTCCCAGCTCCACATACATCTACATCGTATGCTTGACTCTCCCCGTAATCGCTCTATCCAAGCTTTGAGAGTTTTGACTACATCGGTTGCGGTCACCGCTTTCTTTGGGTAAGAACTGGTAAGAATTTGAGATTTGCTTGACGGATTTGTGACTGTCCACCACACAACCACCACCACTTCCTAGTAGTCTGTCGAATCATATTCTTGTGTGTTTCTATTCTTGCTAACCATGGCAGGATCACAAGCCGATTTAGACCGACCGGGAGAACATGACAAACAAAGCGCTACATGATAAGTTTCAACAAATGATGAGTGGGCAGGTGGACGATGTGCTAAATAGATTTGAAGAGGCCATGGAGAAGATAGATGGCATTGAGAAGGCGTTCAAACAAAGCTCGATACCAAGTTTAATGAATTGCTCATGCGTCTACCACCACCACCACCGGCGGCACCTAACGCACCTCTACTACAACAACAAGGACTACCTCCACATCGCGAAACAGCCCTCCGCCGAAGCTTCCCGTGTCCCTCTTCACTGGCCAAGCTGCTTTGGTGCTGCTGTTGATACTACGTGGCTCCTGCTGCTGCGGTGGGGAGGATGATTATGTGAGAGATTACGAGGATGAGGTTGATCAACATCAAGATTACGTGCCACCACCAAAGACCACAACCACCGTGTCGTCCACATGCAAATAATGGCAATGTTCGGGCTCCCTTCAGGTACGAGATCATGACCATCTTCCTAAACAGAAATTGAATATTCCACCATTTGAGGGTAGATATGTTCCTGATATATATCTTACTTGGGAGTTAGAAACTGCACAACGATTTACATATTTACAATATCCTGAGGAGAGACGTGTTCCTCATTGCTGTTTGTGCTTTCACTAGCTTTGCATGTGTTTGGTGGTCCGAACATTGTAGATTATATCCTGTTCCAGCTACTTGGGCTGCTTTGAAAACTGCTATGCGTACTCGTTGGGTTCCACCATATTATCAACGTGAATTACTTCAAAAATTGCAGCGCTTAAGACAAGGAAAAATTCGTAGAAGAATATTATCGGGAATTACAAACTGGCTTGATTAGATGTGGTATTGTTGAGGAGAATGAAGCTATGCTTGCACGTTTTCTCGGGTGGATTAAATAGAGAGATTCAGACCATTCTAGACTACAAGGATTATAATAATATCACTCGATTATTCCATCTTGCTTGTAAAGCTGAACGTGAAGTGCAGGATCGACAGGCGTTGGCGCGAACTAACTTTTCTGCAGGTCGACCTTCATCATGGACACCACGTGCATCATCTACTTCCACACGTTCTACTACACCGGCACCTTCGTCGGCTGCCACCTCCAACCGTGATACAAGAAAGCAGGCACAACCACCACTATACGCCAAGAGCACACTGCTGGGCCTACACAGAGCTCTTCTTCTTCCATGGCGTCAACAGGGCACACAAGTGATATTATTTGTCGTCGTTGTAAGGGAAGAGGACATTTTATGAGAGAATGCCAATCTCAGCGTGTGATGATTGCTACCGAGGATGGTGGGTATGAGTCCGCTAGTGACTATGATGAAGAGACTTTGGCTCTTATTACACATGAAGAACACGGTGGAGATGATTACGATCATGACACGCAATACATGGCTGGAAGATCTTGGCGGTATGAATGTTTAGTTGCTCAACGTGTTTTGAGTGTGCGAGTTACACAAGCTGAGCAAAATCAGAGACATAACTTGGTCCATTCATAGGGAGTTGTGTAGGAACGTTCTATTAGCGTCATCATAGATGGAGGGAGCTGCAACAACTTGGCTAGCATGGATATGGTGGAGAAGCTTTCTCTCACCTCATGACCACATCCCCATCCTTTCTACATCCAATGGTTCTACAACAGCTGCAATGTTAAGGTAACACGCATCGCTACGTGTGTATTTTAGTATCTCTACATATGCTGATTATGTTGATTGTGATGTGGTACCTATGCAAGCATGTTCCTTATTACTTGGTAGACCATGGCAATTTGATAAAAATTCTGTACACCATGGTAGAAACAATCAAGATACTCTTGTTCACAAGGATAAAATATTACTTTGCTTCCTATGACTCTCGATTCCATTTTGAAAGATGATATTAATAGAGCTAATAAAGCAAAACAGGAGAAAAATAAGAGTGGAAATCAGATTGTGGCAAAAGAATTTGAGCAACAAATGAAGCCTAATAATAAACCATCTAATGTTGCTTCTGAAATTAAACTGAAAAGTGCATGTTTATTTGCCACCAAATCTGATATTGATGAGCTAGATTCTAGCAAATCTGTTTGCTATGCTTTTGTGTGCAAAGAGGCATTATTTTCATTCGAGGACGTGCCTTCCTCTTTGCCCCCTTTGTCACTAACATTTTGCAGAGTTCACGACGTCTTCCCACAAGGCGTGCACCGGGATTACCACCTATTCGAGGGATTGAGCATCAAATTGACTTAATTCGGTGCATCGCTACCCAACCGCGCACCATACCGTACCAATCCAGAGGAGACGAAGGAGATTATGCGTCAAATGTGAGCTGCTCGACAAAGGTTATATACGCGAATCTCTTAGTCCTTGTGTTGTTCCTATTATACTAGTGCCTAAAAAGGATGGTACGTCGCGTATGTGTGTTGATTGCAGAGGCATTAATAATATTACTATTCGTTATCGTCATCCTATTCCTAGGCTAGATGATATGCTTGATGAATTGAGTGGCTCTACAATATTCTCCAAAGTTGATTTGCGTAGTGGATACCATCAAATTCGTATGAAATTGGGAGATGAATGGAAAACAGCATTTAAAACTAAGTTTGGATTATATGAGTGGTTAGTCATGCCTTTTGGGTTAACTAATGCACCTAGTACTTTCATGAGATTAATGAACGAAGTTTTACGTGCTTTCATTGGACGATTTGTGGTAGTTTACTTTGATGATATACTGATTTATAGCAAATCTTTGGAAGAACATTTGGAACATTTACGTGCTGTTTTTAATGCTCTACGTGATGCACGTTTGTTTGGTAACCTTGGGAAGTGCACCTTTTGCACCGACCGAGTATCTTTTCTTGGCTATGTTGTTACTCCACAGGGAATTGAAGTTGATAAAGCCAAGATTGAAGCTATTGAGAGTTGGCCGCAGCCCAAAGCGGTCACACAAGTGAGGAGTTTTCTTGGACTCGCTGGTTTCTATAGGCGTTTTGTGAGAGACTTTAGCACCATTGCTGCACCTCTCAATGAGCTTACAAAGAAGGATGTGCCTTTTGTTTGGGGTACCGCACGGGAAGAAGCCTTCACGGTATTGAAAGATAAGTTGACACATGCTCCTTTACTCCAACTTCCCGACTTTAATAAGACTTTTGAGCTTGAATGTGATGCTAGTGGAATTGGATTAGGAGGTGTGTTATTACAAGATGGCAAACCTGTTGCATACTTTTACGAAAAAATTGAGTGGGCCTAGTCTGAACTATTCTACTTATGACAAAGAATTATATGCTCTTGTTCGGACTTTAGAGACATGGCAACATTATTTATGGCCCAAAGAATTTGTTATACATTACTGATCATGAATCTTTGAAACATATTAAAAGTCAAGCTAAACTGAATCGTAGACATGCTAAATGGGTTGAATTCATTGAGACTTTCCCTTATGTCATTAAACACAAGAAGGGTAAAGAAAATGTTATTGCTGATGCTTTGTCTCGTCGATATACTATGCTTTCACAACTTGACTTCAAAATATTTGGTTTGGAGACCATCAAAGATCAATATGTGCATGATGCTGATTTTAAAGATGTAATGCAGAATTGTAAAGAAGGAAGAACATGGAACAAGTTCGTTATTAATGATGGTTTTGTGTTCCGTGCTAACAAGCTATGCATTCCTGCTAGCTCTATTCGTCTTTTGTTGTTGCAGGAGGCATGGAGGAGGATTAATGGGACACTTTGGCGTGAAGAAGACGGAGGATATACTTGCTACACATTTCTTTTGGCCAAAGATGAGACGGGATGTTGAGCGTTTTGTTGCTCGCTGCACTACATGTCAAAAAGCTAAGTCACGACTCAATCCTCATGGTTTATATATGCCTTTGCCCGTGCCTAGTGTTCCTTGGGAGGATATATCTATGGACTTTGTTTTAGGTTTACCTCGAACAAAGAAGGGAGGGATAGCATATTTGTTGTCGTGGATAGATTCTCGAAAATGGCACACTTTATACCATGTCATAAAAGCGATGATCTTGTTAATGTTGCTGATTTGTTCTTTCGTGAAATTATTCGCTTGCATGGTGTGCCAAATACTATTGTTTCAGATCGTGATACTAAATTTCTTAGCCACTTTTGGAGATGTTTATGGGCTAAGTTGGGGACTAAACTGCTTTTTAGTACTACTTGTCACCCCCAAACCGATGGACAAACTGAAGTAGTCAATAGAACATTGTCTACTATGCTTAGGGCTGTTTTGAAGAATAATAAGAAAATGTGGGAAGAATGCTTGCCTCATATTGAATTTGCTTATAATCGTTCATTGCATTCTACTACTAAGATGTGCCCTTTTGAAATTGTGTATGGCTTCCTACCTCGTGCACCTATTGATTTGTTGCCTCTTCCATCTTCGGAGAAGGTTAATTTTGATGCTAAAGAACGTGCTGAATTGATTTTAAAAATGCATGAGATAACTAAGGAAAACATTGAGCGTATGAATGCTAAATATAAACGTCTTTGGAGATAAGGGTAGAAAACATGTTGTCTTTGCACTGGAGATCTTGTTTGGTTACATTTGCGTAAGGATAGGTTTCCTAGTTTGCATAAATCAAAGCTAATGCCACGTGCTTGATGGTCCATTTAAGGTGTTAGAGAAAATAAATGATAATGCATATAAACTTGAGCTACCTGCAGATTTTGGGGTTAGTCCCACTTTTAACATTGCAGATTTGAAGCCTTATTTGGGTGAGGAATATGAGCTTCCGTCGAGGACGACTTCATTTCAAGAAGGGGAGGATGATGAGGACATCAATACCATTGTTACACCCACAGCCCCTCTTGCTACATATCTTTGGACCAATTACTAGAGCTCGCGACGCCAATTAAATTATCAGTACTTTCGCTTTCTTGGTAATGATTCTAATGTTCATGAGAATATGATCTTTTGCCTAAATTGGATACATTTGTTTTGCTTACAAATGAAGGCCCTAGCTTGGAGAAGGATGGACATTGGAGCAAGAACAAGCATGGAGATAATGCCATGCTAAGGGGAACAAGAACGGAGTTACAAGTGATGATTTCAGGACTTTGAAGCCACCATAATAGGTGCATGAAGCCTTGGACGAAATATACAAGATGCCACTTCATAATATTCGTCCATAGGCTATTCTAGGTGCTGCGTCACCTTATTATTGGGCCAGGCCCATGTAATTTCGAAATACTTAAGTATAGGCTGTTTTAGAGTCCGTATGTGTGGGGAAACAAGAGTTAGGGATGGTTTGGGACCCCTCCCTCAAGGGCCACGAAATTCCTCCTCTTCCTCCATATATACAGCCCTTAGGGCGTCGTTTAGACTTTGGGTTTTGTTTAGATTAAAAGTTCGCCATAGCTGCAACTTCGCATTTCGCTTTGTGTTCAACGACCGGACAAAGGCGCCACGTAACCCCACCTTGATCAATAAAGCTTTCATCTTATATTCGCAATATTCAGATTGCAATCTCAGTTTCTTGCTTGTTCTTCGTTTGCTCGCAGGAAACAGGCCCTCGTGGTCAGTTGATCGTGCTCGGCGTGGTCAATAACCCTCGGAAGTTGGTTTAGCGATTGCTAAGGCGCTGACGTCTCAAGACGTTCGTAGTCGGATCGTCAAGGTCGACTCCCACAGAAACGATAGCCACCATCTCATCGAAACATCGGGACACCTTTGCCTATATCACGTTCGCTATAGGCATCCCGTTCCTCGCTTAGATGATATGCTTGATGAACTTAGTGGAGCCAACTTTTTCTCAAAAATTGATCTTAAAAGTGGCTATTATCAAATTCGCATTCAAGAGGGTGATGAATGGAAAACTGCTTTCAAAACCAAATTTGGCTTATACGAGTGGTTAGTGATGCCTATGGGTCCATCGGAGGCTCCCGGTATTTTCGTGCGCCTTATGCATTATGTGCTTCGCCCTTATATCGGAGTCTTGTTGTGGTTTACTTTGATGATATCCTTGTGTTTAGCAAAACCATGAAAGAGCATCTTCATCATGTTAGGGCTGTTTTGCAAACCCTTCGCAAGGAACGTCTTTATGCAAACATGAAAAAAATGCACATTTGGTGTTGACAAAGTGGTTTTCTTGTGTTTTGTTGTATCCTCAAAGGGTGTCCATGTTGATGAATCTAAGATTGAAGCAATTAAAACTTGGCCCCAACCCACCAATTTGCAACAAGTGCATAGCTTTCTTGGTCTTGCGGGTTTTCACCGTCGCTTTGTGAAAGATTTTAGCACTATTGCCGCTCCATTGCATGCCTTGAGTAAGAAGAATACTCCTTTTGTTTGGGGATCTTTGCAATCCACCGCTTTTGATGAGCTCAAGTCCTTGCTTACTCATGCTCCGATTCTTGCTTTGCCCAATTTTGACAAAACTTTTGAGGTTCGTTGTGATGCAAGTGGTACCGGAATTGGCGGAGTTTTGATGCAAGAAAAACGAGCCATTGCATATTTTAGTGAAAAACTATCCGGTGCTCAACTTAACTATCCCATCTATGACAAAGAATTGTATGCTTTAGTGCGTGTGCTACATGTTTGGGAACATTAACTTAGACCTCATGAGTTTGTCATCCATACCGATCATGAAACGCTGAAGTACTTAAAAGGTCAAACTAAGTTGAACAAGCGTCATGCCAAATGGAGTGAATTTATTGAATCTTTTCGCTATGTGATCAAGTACATTAAGGGTAAGGAAAATGTAGTTGCGGATGCACTCTCACGCATATGCACCCTTGTCACTAAACTTGAGTTGAATGTTATTGGTTTTGAGCACATTAAAGACTTGTATGCTAATGATCCATCTTTTGCTATTCCTTATGCTAAGTGTTTGACGCATACTTCTTGGGAACAATATTATATCAAGGATGCTTATCTTATGAAAGCTAACAAACTATGCATTCCCGAGTCTTCTCCTCGTTTGCTACTTTTGCAAGAGGCTCATGGAGGCGGACTCCTGGGACATTTTGGTCGAGATAAGACATTCGCCACGCTCTCCAAGAACTACTTTTGGCCTAAGATGTTTTGAGACGTCTCACGCTTCACCAACCGATGCTCTACATGTCGCAAAGCTAAGTCTAAAGCACAATCTAATGGTGTTTACATGCCTCTTCCTATTCCTTATCAACCTTGGGAAGACATTAGCATGGATTTTGTACTTGGTTTGCCTAGAACTCAAAATGGAAAGGATTCCGTGTTTGTTGTTGTGGATAGATTTTCTAAGATGGCACATTTCATTCCTTGCAACAAGATAGACGATGCTTCACACATTGCAAATCTCTTTTGTAGGGAAATCCTGCGACTCCATGGAGTATTAAAGACAATCGTCTCCGATCGTGACGTCAAGTTCTTAAGTTACTTTTGGAAGACCCTATGCGCCAAGCTCGGAATCAAGCTCTTGTTCTCATCCGCATACCATCCTCAAACCGACGGCGAAACGGAGGTGACGAACCGGACTCTCTCCACTCTACTTCGCATATTGATCAAGAAGAACATCAAGGAGTGGGAGGCATGTCTACACATCGCCGAGTACACCTACAATCTTGCAAGACATTCGACTACCGGCAAGTCCCCCTTCGAGGTCGTCTACGGCTTCAACCCGTTATCACCATTGGACATTCTACCTCTTCCTCTACAAGTGCGCAACAACATGGATGTGAGTGCACGGGCAAGCTACATCAAGAAGATGCATGAGGATACAAGGCACACCAGCGAGCGCCAAGTACAACAACTAGCGACCAAGCTCAACGTCCACAAGCAACCCATGGTCTTCAACATTGGTGATCTAGTGTGGCTACACCTTCGCAAGGACCGCTTCCCCAACGAACGCAAGTCCAAACTTCTCCCTCGAGCCGATGGACCTTTCAAGGTGCTAGCACGCTACAACGACAATGCCTATAAGATCGACCTACCACGAGACAAGTACAATGTGAGCAACATCTTCAACGTCAAGGACCTCGCGCCATACCATGGAGATGAAGCTTTTGATCCGAGGTCGGATCTCTCCCAAGAGGGGGAGATGATGCGGAGCATCCCTCGCTCATCCCCATGGACGCACCTACATCTTCCTCAACACCACGTGGACCCATGACTCGAGCTCGAGCTAAGGCTATTGAAGATAAGGTGAACTCGCGCCTCTCTGAACTCCCTCTTCCTACTCAAGACATGGCTACTACCTCATTCGGAGACTCTGTGTGATCAGGTGCATGGAGGAGAGCCACGGTACAGCTACCTACAAGAACCAAGACGGCGAGGACCCCAAGCGTGATGAAGAAGAAGAAGAGCTCCTGAAGCTACTGAGCGTCGGACGATCGATCATACCGGACGTCCGACGAGTCCCAGGACGCGGACGACCAAACTCTCCGGACGTCCGGTACCTGACATCCAGAGCCAAATCTACGGACGACCGGCCCCCTCCGGACGTCCGACGCACCTAGATCAGAGCCAAATTCACGGAAGACCGAAGCCTCCGGACGACCGGGCGACCCGCACCCGAGCCAATTTTACGGACGTCCGACAGCCCCCGGACGATCGGACCTTCCTGAAGCCCCGGACATCCGACACCTGTGTGACCGCGCCCGCGGGCTGGAGCCCTTGTACCCCTTCACTTCTCGCCCATTTGCACTAAGACTATGAATAGACCTCCTCCTCCTCCTAGTTAGGGTTAGCAAAGGATTAGCTCATGTTTGTGTGAGAGCTTTGCTCATCCACTTGGTTACCTTCTCCTCGGAGCTCAGGACCTCTTCGGAGAAGATCCCCCAAGCGTATTCAAGACCCCCTCTAGGGTGGCCCCCATCAAGACCTCCTCATGGAGAAGAACGGCTACTCGTGTATCTTTCCTTTGTTGATTTTGAATCTTGTGCTACCTTATGTGTTCGTTGATCTAGCCCTTGTGTGATCGATACTTGTCGGTTTAGTGACTCGCTCGTGTGTTTTCTCTTGTGTTCTTCCGCTCGTTCGTCGTGTTCCTCGTAGGGATCCACTCCAAACGTGAAAGATCGTCCACATAGGGTTCCGCCCTACATCTTAGTGTTGCTGAACTGGGGCATGCGGTAGTACGGCTCCTTAGAGCGGGAGTACCGCAGACCCTTGCGGTAGTATCGCCCGCAGGCGCGGTAGTACCCAAGGTGCTCACGGTAGTACCGCTCCCTAGGAGAGGTAGTATTGTGGCCTCAGGCCAGGCTCAGCGGCTCGAGCGGTTGTAGGGGCGGATGTAATTTTTTTACATCCGCGCCCTACACGGTAGAAGCGCGCCATGGGTGCGGTAGTACCGCGAGCTCTGACCAGGCGCAGCAACATGAGCGGAAGTAGGGGCGGATGTATTTTTTTTCATCCACGCCCTATGCGGTAGTACCTCTCCAGGCTTGCAGGAGTACCGTGTCCTATTCTTGCATGGATCGGAACTCAGCGGAAGTAGTCACAGATGTATTTTTATATGTCCGTGCCTTCCCAGTCTAGACCAACCCTACCTTGCGGTAGTACCGTGCCAGCGGTTCTACCGCCCTCGGCTTCTTTGCCACAGGTTTGGCCTAGCTTCTATCGCGCCAGCGGTAGTACCACAGGGCCTTGCAGTAGTACTGTTGGCTCGTGCGGTAGTACCGCTTGTTGGGTGCGGTAGTACCGCTCGTCGCGGACTGGGTAAGTGGATAACGGTTGGATTTGTTCTTTCACTATAAAAGGGGAGTCTTCTTCTCCGAGTTGACCACCTCTCTTCCATCCACAAGCTCCATTGTTGCTCTAAGCTGCATTTTCGCCCGATCTCTCTCCCTAGCCAATCAAACTTGATGCGGAGCATCCCTCACTCATCCCCATCGATGTACCTACATCTTCCTCAACACCACGTGGACCCATGACTCAAGCTCGAGCTAAGGCTATTAAAGATAAGGTGAACTCGCTCCTCTCCGAACTCCCTCTTCTAACTCACGAGACATGGCTACTACCTCATTCGGAAACTCTGTGTGTGATCAGGTGCACGGAGGAGAGCCACGGTACAGCTACATCCAAGAGCCAAGACGGCGAGGACCCCAAGCGTGATGGAGAAGAAGAAGAGCTGATTTGGAAGCTACAGGCGTCGGACAACCGACCCCGTCCGGACGTCCGATGAGTCCCAAGACACGGACGATCGAGCTCTCCGGACGTCCGGTACCTGACCACCCGAGCCAAATCTACGGACGTCCGAGGCGGACCAGACGACCGGGCGACAAGCATTCGAGCTGAATCTACGGACGACCAGCTCCCTCCGGACGTCCGACACGTCCACGACAGAGCCAAATCTACGGACGTCTGAGCCCTGCCGGATGTCCGGGCCGTCCCGAACCTTCGGTCGTCCGACGTCTTCCGGACGTCTGGCACCTGAGTGACCGCGCCCGCGGGCTGGAGCCCTTGTACCCCTTCACTTCGCCCCCATTTGCACTAAGACTATAAGTAGACCTCCTCCTCCTCCTAGTTAGGGTTAGCATTGGTTTAGCTCATATTTTGTGTGAGAGCCTTGCTCATCCACTTGGTTACTTCTCCTCGGAGCTCACGACCTCTTCGGAGAAGATCACCCAAGCGAATTCAAGACCCCTTCAAGGGAAGACAATCAAGACCTCCTCACGGAGAAGAATGGCTACTCGTGTATCTTTCCTTTGTTGATTTTGAATCTTGTGCTACCTTATGTGTTCGGTGATCTAGCCCTTGTGTGATCGATACTTGTCGGTTGAGTGATTCTCTCGTTTCTCCTCGTGTTGTGCCTTGTGTTTTCCGCGCGTTCCTCGTGTTCTCCCCCATAGGATCCACTCCAAACGTGAAAGATCGACCCCGAGGGTTCCTCCGTACATCATCTTGGTATCATGAGCCACGTTGATCACGTTTTTGGAGCCCTACCCCGTGTTTTCTAGCTTGATTTTGTTGTTTTTGTCCTAAACCCGAAAAGTCCCCACCAAAAATAGCCCCAAATTTTTTTTGTGATTTGTTGGTGAGTTAAGATTTTGTTGGATTTGGTCCATGGATTTGAGTTGCTACGTGTGGATCTAGCTTTCCCAACCCTCCTCACACTTTTCCATCCATCAATCTGCTCGATTTCGACCTCACCATCTTCTTCCTCCCCGAAATCTTGCTGTTCATCCCGCGTTGACCCCGACCAATGGACGTCCGGCCTTTCTCGGACGACCGGAACCCCTTAGCTGACTCGAAATTACGGACGACCGGACCCTACCGGACGTCCGACGGCTGGACGAACGTGACCACCCGGACGTCCGTGAAACTCTGACGAAACTGAATTTTTAAATTCGGCCACCACCACAACCCCACCTTCCACCACATCTTCCAAACCCACATACTCCACCATCTTCCACGATGCCTCCTATGACGATTTTGACACATTTTGGTCCTTGAGATTTTGAGTTGCGGTTCCCGTATCCTTTTGTGTTTCGGCTATCTAGGTACGTTCGACATCATCATCACCACGCTCATCTTCGCAAGGGTCTCATCATCGCCAAGGACGGTAACATCATCGACATCTTTGTCATACCTTGCAATTGCATTGATAACCACATGGCCTTACTTTTGCGTAGCTTACCCATCGAGACTAGCCATTGAGTATTGCCGGCAACGTGACTTGTGCACATTAGTGATCATACTCCATAGCATACATACCATACCACCGTGGTGCATATCTTGGGATCCACTTGTGTGTCACAAAGTTGTCATAGCATACACAATTGCTAGCTTGGTTCATGAAGTTTTACATGAGAAAAGAGCTCAAAAGTGAAAGAGCCACCCAAGGTTTTAAGCAAAGAGGACAGATAAGCAAAGAGCTTATGAGCAAGAACCATAGCATCATACTACATTAAGATTGTCATACTGGATCATCTTTGATCATAGCACCGAAATACCATACATATAGCATACGTGGGATAGAGATAGTTGCATTTTTGCCTAGTAGGTTGTGCACAAGTTCCGTATCCGCCTATTGTGCAATCATGCTAGCATGTCTCTAGTATTGTGCAACAAGAGCATTTTCGTGGATTCCACATTTTGGCTCACTTTTGGTTTGCACAATCCCACCTATCTATTTGCGTGTGTGTTTCCGTGTACCATTATTTGCTTGGTCTACTTGTTGCATTTGCAAATTTGTGAACCTTTTCCAACATTATTGAAGCTCACTTACAATTGCATCAAATTTTGTGCCACCATCCTCACCAAGCTCCACCATAAGCTTTTACTTGTGTAGGTGTGAGAACCGAAAAGAATTGGTACCAATAGTGCTATTTCATTGTCCGCATTTGAGTGAACTTGATTCATCATCAACATCGGTCAAAGGTACATTTGATGCAAGTAATAGCACTATACGAGTCGAGCATACGGTCCAAGTCTCCTTCAAAATTGGTGCATATGAGGACACTTTGGAGTGTGATGTGGTCCCAATGACCGTTTGCCACCTCCTTCTTGGTCGACCATGGCAATTCGACCGAGGTGTCTTCCACAACGGGCGTACCAATCACTATAGCTTCAAGATGAAAGGGAAGAAATATGTGCTACGACCTATGCCTCCTAGTCAAGTGATAGCCGACAAGCAAGCCACCCATCATGGAGAGAAGAGTGAGAAAGTGATCCACCAAAAAGTGAGTGAGAGCCACAAGCCAAACTTGAGCGCCTCTTCGCCTAGAGAGAAAACCTCATCCTATTTGCCACCAAAAGTGAGATGAGAGAAGTGTGTGAGAACCCATCTAGTGTGATGCACTTTGTCCTTGAGTGCAAGGATGGAGGGCCAACAACTAACACCTCTCACGAGCTACCTTTAGTGTTTCAATCTGTTTTGTAGGAATTCCAAGATGTTTTCCCCGATGAGCTACCCCGGGTCTACCTCCTCTTCGAGGCATTGAGCATCGAATCGACCTCATCCCCAGAGCGCCTCTCCCAAACAAAGCTCCATACCGAGTCAATCCCGAACAAACCAAGGAGATTCATGGCAAGTACAACAACTCCTCGACAACGGTCATGTACGTGAAAGCCTAAGCCCTTGTGCCGTTCCCGTTATACTTGTGCCTAAGCCCGATGGAAGTTTCCGCTTGTGTTCCGATTGTAGACCTATAAATGCTATTAACGTTCGCTATCGGCATCCCATTCCTCGCTTAGATGATATGCTTGATGAACTTAGTGGAGCCAACTTATTCTCAAAAATTGATCTTAAAAGTGGCTATTATCAAATCCGCATTCAAGAGGGTGATGAATGGAAAACTGCTTTCAAAACCAAATTTGGCTTATACGAGTGGTTAGTGATGCCTATCGGTCTATCGGAGGCTCCCGGTACTTTCGTGCGCCTTATGCATTATGTGCTTCGCCCTTATATTGGAGTCTTTGTTGTGGTTTACTTTGATGATATCCTTGTGTTTAGCAAACCCATGAGAGAGCATCTTCATCATGTTAGGGCTGTTTTGCAAACCCTTCGCAAGGAACATCTTTATGCAAACATGAAAAAATGCACATTTGGTGTTGACAAAGTGGTTTTCTTGGGTTTTGTTGTATCCTCAAAGGGTGTCCATGTTGATGAATGTAAGATTGAAGCAATTAAAAGTTGGCCCCAACCCACCAATTTGCAACAACTACGTAGCTTTCTTGGTCTTGCGGGTTTTTACCATCACTTTGCGAAAGACTTTAGCACCATTGCCGTTCCTTTGCATGCCTTGAGTAAGAAGAATACTCCTTTTGTTTGGGGATCTTTGCAATCCACCGCTTTTGATGAGCTCAAGTCATTGCTTACTCATGCTCCGATTCTTGCTTTGCCCAATTTTGACAAAACTTTTGAGGTTCATTGTGATGCAACTGGTACCGGAAATTGCGGAGTTTTGATGCAAGAAAAACGAGCCATTGCATATTTTAGTGAAAAACTATCCGGTGCTCAACTTAACTATCCCATATATGACAAAGAACTGTATGCATTAGTACATGTGCTACATGTTTGGGAACATTATCTTAGACCTCATGAGTTTGTCATACATACCGATCATGAAACACTTAAGTACTTAAAAGGTCAAACTAAGTTGAACAAGCGTCATGCCAAATGGAGTGAATTTATTGAATCTTTCCCCTATGTGATCAAGTCAATTAAGGGTAAGGAAAATGTAGTTGCGGATGCACTTTCACGCATATGCACGCTTGTCACTAAACTTGAGTTGAATCTTATTGGTTTTGAGCACATCAAAGACTTGTATGCTAATGATCCATCTTTTGCTATTCCTTATGCTAAGTGTTTGACGCATACTTCTTGGGAACAATATTATATCAAGGATGCTTATCTTATGAACGCTAACAAACTATGCATTCCCGAGTCTTCTCTTCGTTTGCTACTTTTGCAAAAGGCTCATGGAGGCGGACTCATGGGACATTTTGGTCGAGATAAGACATTCGCCACGCTCTCCAAGAACTACTTTTGGCCCAAGATGTTTCGAGACGTCTCACACTTTACCAACCGATGCTCTACACGTCGCAAAGCTAAGTCTAAAGCTCAATCTCATGGTCTTTACATGCCTCTTCCTATTCCTTATCAACCTTGGGAAGACATTAGCATGGATTTTGTACTTGGTTTGCCTAGAACTCAAAATGGAAAGGATTCCGTGTTTGTTGTTGTGGATAGATTTTCTAAGATGGCACATTTCATTCCTTGCAACAAGATAGAGCGATGCTTCACACATTGCAAATCTCTTTTGTAGGGAAATCTTGCGACTCCATGGAGTACCAAAGAAAATCGTCTCCAATCGTGACGTCAAGTTCTTGAGTTACTTTTGGAAGACCCTATGCGCCAAGCTAGGAATCATGCTCTTGTTCTCATCCGCATACCATCCTCACCGACGGCCAAACGGAGGTGACGAACCGCACACTATCCACTCTAATCCGTGTCTTGATCAAGAAGAACATCAAGGAGTGGGAGGCATGTCTACCCATCGCCGAGTACGCCTACAACCGTGCAAGACATTCGACTACTGGCAAGTCCTCCTTCGAGGTCGTGTACGGCTTCTACCCGTTGTCACCATTGGACATTCTACCTCTTCCTCTACAAGAGCGCACCAACATGGATGCGAGTGCACGGGCAAGCTACATCAAGAAGATGCATGAGGATACAAGACACACCATCGAGCGCCAAGTACAACGACTAGCGACCAAGCTCAACGTCAACAAGCAACCCATGGTCTTCAACATTGGTGATCTAGTGTGGCTAGACCTTCGCAAGGACCGCTTCCCCAACGAACACAAGTCCAAGCTTCTCCCTCGAGCCGATGGACCTTTCAATGTGCTAGCACGCTACAACGACAACGCCTACAAGATCGAACTACCACGAGACAAGTACAATGTGAGCGGCATCTTCAACGTCAAAGTCCTCGCGCCATACCATGGAGATGAAGATTTTGATCCGAGGTCGGATCTCTCTCAAGGGGGGGGGAGATGATGCGGAGCATCCCTCACTCATCCACATCGACGTACCTACATCTTCCTCAACACCACGTGGACCCATGACTCGAGCTCGAGCTAAGGCTATTGAAGATAAGGTGAACTCGGTCCTCTCCGAACTCCCTCTTCCTACTCATGAGACATGGCTACAACCTCATTCGGAAACTTTGTGTGTGGATAGGTGCATGGAGGAGAGCCACGGTACAGCTACATCCAAGAGCCAAGACGGCGAGGACCCCAAGCGTGATGGAGAAGAAGAAGAGATGATTTGGAAGCGACATGCGTCGGACAACCGACCCCGTTCGGACGTCCGACGAGTCCCAGGACGCGGACGACCGAGCTCTCAGGACGTCCGGTACCTGACCACCCGAGCCAAATCTACGGACGTACAAGGCGGACCGGACGACCGGGCGACATGCATCCGAGCCGAATCAACGGACGGCCGGCTCCCTCCGGATGTCCGACACGTCCACGACAGAGCCAAATCTACGGACGTTCGAGCCCTGCCGGATGTCCGGGCCGTCCCGAACCTCCGGTTGTCCGACGTCTTCCAGACGTCCGGCACCTGAGTGACCGCGCCCGCGGGCTGGAGCCCTTGTACCCCTTCACTTCGCCCCCATTTGCACTAAGACTATAAATAGACCTCCTCCTCCTCCTAGTTAGGGTTAGCATTGGTTTAGCTCATATTTTGTGTGAGAGCCTTGCTCATCCACTTGGTTACTTCTCCTCGGAGCTCTGGACCTCTTCGGAGAAGATCCCCCAAGCGGATTCAAGACCCCTTCAAGGGAAGACAATCAAGACCTCCTCACGGAGAAGAACGGCTACTCGTGTATCTTTCCTTTGTTGATTTTGAATCTTGTGCTACCTTATGTGTTCAGTGATCTTGTGTGATCGATACTTGTCGGTTGAGTGATTCTCTCGTTTCTCCTTGTGTTGTGCCTTGTGTTTTCCGCGTGTTCCTCGTGTTCTCCCCCGTAGGATCCACTCCAAACGTGAAAGATCGACCCCGAGGGTTCCGCCCTACATCAAAACTTGTTGATTTTCTAGGGATAGGTTGAGAAGGCCATGATCTACACTTCCACCAAGAGAAATTTGATTCCCCCCACTAATCCCTTGCGAATCTTTCTTACTCTTGGGTGTTTGAGCACCCTAGATGGTTGAGGTCACCATGGAGCCATATTCCATTGTGGTGAATCTTCGTGATGTCATTGGGAGCCTCCAGTTAGGTTGTGGAGATTGCCCCAACCTTGTTTGTAAAGATTCGTTCGCCGTCTCCAAGGGCACCAATAGTGGAATCACAGCATCTCGCATTGTTTGATGGCGTGAGGAGAATACGGTGGCCCTAGTGGCTTCTTGGGGAGCATTGTGCCTCCACACCGCTCCAACGGAGACATACTTCCCCTCAAAGGAAGGAACTTCGGTAACACATCCTCGTCTTCACCGACTCCACTCTTGGTTATCTCGCACATTTACTTGTGCAAGCTTATATTGTGTTGTATCCTTTGCTTGTGTGTGTTCTTGGTGATGTTACATCTTATAGGTTGCTCACCTAGTTCTATATCTAGACAACCTACTTTGATGCAAAGTTTAATTTGGTAAAGAAAAGCTAAAAATTATTAGTTGCCTATTCACCCCCCCCCCTCTAGTCAACTATATCGATCCTTTCAATTGGTTTCAGAGCCTCCTCTCTTTATTAAGGACTTTGTCGTTCGAAGAGTATGGTTGACACCGTAGACGGTGGGGAGGAGCACTCCGATGTGAATCCGTTCTCGTCAACGACCGATGGGGCAACCGCGGTCTCTCGTGAGGAGTGCAATGTGGCTTTAGACACATTGAAAAACTCCATGACGGCTGAGATCAAAGGCATGTTTAAGAACTTTCTTGATGGTCTCAAATTATCCACCGCACCGTTCGAAGTGGTCGATCCCACTAACAAGGTGTCGGATGCTAACTCCGATAAGGGGGAAGCTACTAGTGAGAAAGTTCCTTTGTCTAGTGGTAAAAATGGTAGTGGCATCATTGCCCATGTGGAACCACCTCCTACTTATGGAGGACCTATTCCCTCCACTCATTTAAATCATGTCGGCCCTCCTCCTAAGATTGTTAAAAATGAGGATTTTGATGCTTGGGTATATCGATTTAAACGTCATTTAAACCATGTTAGTACTAACCTTTGGAGAATCATTGAGCAAGGTTTTTATCCGCATGACCTAAGCAACTTCACCCCTAGAGAAGCCATGGATCATCAATTCAACGACAATGCTCTCTTCATCATCCAAGATGCAATTCCATCTGAAGATCTTACACATCTCTGACCTTTCACCATGGCCAAGGAAGAATGGCACCATGTTGTTTCCCTTTACAAGAGAAGCGCAAGCATTCAACGCTCCAACTATGAGGTGGTGCAAGATGAGGCCGATGAGTTTGCAATGAATGAAGATGAAGAACCTCGTGAGCTTTACCGGAGGTTAACCACTCTCGCGGTCCCACTATGAGATCATGGGAGCAAGGATATGGATGACAATTGGATCAAGCACATGTTCCTCAAGGCCATAATGCCTTATCACAAGGCCATGTCGTCCGTCATCCGTCAAAGACCGGACTTCCACACCTTGTCCTCAAGTGAAGTCTTGGATGAGTTTTTGGCAATGGGGATCTTGGACAAGACCGCCGACAATGCGGTGTTGCGCTCTCAAAGAGCTAAGAAGCTCAACCTTGCTTTGAAGGCCAAGGTTAGTGTGGAAGAAGAGGATGAAGAGGAAGTGATGTAGGGTGGAACCCTATGTGGACCATCTTTCATGTTTGGAGAGGATCCCTACGAGGAACACGAAGAACGAGTGGAAGAGCACGAGGAAAATCACGGGGGAAAACACAAGAGAATCACTCAAACCAACAAGATTCGATTACACATGCGCTAGTTCCAAGAACACATAGAGATCACACGGTCCAAATCCAACAAAGGACAGGTAACCGATTCTTCTTAGTGAGGAGGTCTTGATTGTCTTCTCTTGAAGGGGTCTTGAATCCGCTTGGGGGATCTTCTCCGAAGAGGTCGTGAGCTCCGAGGAGAAGTAACCAAGTGGATGAGCAAGGCTCTCACACAAAATATGAGCTAAACCATTGCTAACCCTAACTAGGAGGAGGTGGGGAGTATATATAGTGCTAGCCCATGAAGGGGTAAGTGAGGGCGAAGGCGTACATGGGCTCGGCCTGATACACTGTGCGCAGACAGGCTGGAAGTTCCAGGCGGGGCCGGAAGTTCCGGGCTCTGAAAGTTCCGGGCAGGTACCGGGCTATCCAGAGAGTTGGCGCGCTCGGGGCTGGTCTGGACTCCGTGGGCCGGAGGTTCCGGGAAGGCCGGAAGGTCCGGGGGCCGGAAGTTCCGGGCAGGCCGGAAGGTCCGGGCTTTCCAGAAGCTTGTCCTTGCTTCTTCTTCCTTCTCCTCTTCCATGCTTCGCCTTGGTCCTTGGATCCTCCATGGTCGTCTCGGTTGTACCTGAGTGTATGCAATGTCCATGCATGAGGTAGTAGCCATGTCTCATATGTGGAAAGTGACGGTTCGAAGAGGAGTGAGTTCACCTTGTGTCCACTGGCGTATGGACGAGGTCTCATCGTATGTCCTCTTGGGGTTTGGGGAGTAGTCGAAGTGTACATGGGGATGACCGTAGGATGCTTCGCATCATCTCCCCTCCCTTGGGAAAGATCCGACCTCGGATCGTGATCCTCATCACCATGGAAACGGTTGTCGTGGACGGACTTGTAGTTGGACGGAGTTGAAGGCATGACGCAATCCAAGTACTCCAAGGTGTCTCCGGTATGTGGTACATGCAAAATGAGCAAACACAAGCGACACTCGGAAATACAATGGTTAGCGCACACAAAATGTCCATCAATTAAGCGTGAGTCCGTGCGAAGGGATAGTACGTGACAAAGCGCATGAAGCTTATCAAGATGATATAGAATGATATGCAAAGCATTCATGGGATAATTAACATGGTGCACAAAGCGACAAATTCTACCATTGTGCAAAATGATGTCATAGAGGGATGGTTTATCAATAGCATGAATATGGCAATGGATGCTCAATATGATTATGTTATCATGCAATTGATGGTAAGCAATGTGCTCATTATGTATGAATATGCCATCAAGAAAGATCACAAAAGATTTGCTAAGGAAATGCACAAGCTCATATATCATGGATGACATGGAAATAGGTGTAACAAGACAAGCATAATCAGTGTCAATTCATGCATAGGGTGCAAACTTGTGGTGAGTATGATATGTCCATCGAGCATGAAATGAGGAAGCACAATCAACAAATATGTATGTGTTGGTGCAATGTGTCAAAGGAGTGTTGATGTACCAATGCTCGATGTCGTGGCATGAGTGGAGGTTCAAGGTGCATCCAAGAAGTCCGAAAGGCCTCAACTTGAAGGCCCAAAGGGTCCATCTTCAATGTCGCTCCTCCGTTCGCGAGATGTATCATGTAGACAACAAGAAGGAAACAACAATGAAAGAATGACCCATCCAATATGCATATGTGAGGATGGCTCAAAGAGAAGGAGTTCACCTGTAGGAGTTTCTCAATGATGTTGGAGTTGCACATCTTGTATGCCTTCACATAACCAATATATCTCATGAAGGTACCGCCTTGTGAATCCTTCAAAATGAAAGAACATGACAACCACTCGTAAAAACAAATGAGGATAGTGCAAATGCAACACCTATAATTCGTGTGGTAAAATACCCAACAAGTGTATGCATCATGCTCATCATAAGAAAGGACAAGGGAGCGTTTCATAGTATGGAGGCATACGATGCAAGAACAACCAAATACAAGAGGCTCAAGTAAACAAGCATGCATCACAAGTAAAGTGTCAAAGTCTCCAAGATCAATAAGCATAGTATGGTTGCACTCAATATAAGTGGATATGAGAGAGGCAACTAATGGACACAAGAGACAATGATCAAGATATATCATGTGAGAGGCATGAACATATATGTCATCAACCCAAGAAAGCGAGTAATAGTGGAACATGGCTGATGCAACATAGCAAGCAATCATAGCGATCAAGTCAAGCAAGCTAGTAGTGCGAAGATGCAACATACTATAAGGAATCATGGCAATCATGTCATGGGTGCAAATAGTGTGCATGAATACTTCACATGACATATCACAAGCATGAAGGCAAGATATGAGCAAATTAGCATGAATGTATTGGTGAGAAGCCATGTGTAAATAGCAATGGGTCATCATGACTCTCCCAACACAACAAGCATCAATAGCATGGGGCACATGATAAACATGGCAATAGCAACAAGGATCTCCACCAAGCATGCAAATACACATAGAAGTAGCATAATTGTGAATCATGGGTAAATGCAAGCAAGGGTCACAAATTGCATGGCGAAGGCATAGAAGCAAGCATAACATGCAAAGTGAACACGAAAAAATGAGCATAAGGTAACAAGTGATATATAGCCCATAGCCGTATGAGAGCCAAGTAGAAGAGACGCGCGTAGTCCTTGCGCGGAGGGAATGGTTGTAAGGATAGTCCACGGGATCCCAAGTTATCGTTGCTCTCAAGAGCTCGTTTCGTCAACTCTTGGGATTGAGAGGTTGACGAGTATACATGAGTACCTACACAAAACAAAGACAAAGGGAAAATTGTGTGTGCGTGGTAGATGTACACATCATCCATCATGATGCATACGTGCATGTGTTGGTTAGCACCAAATATCCAATGCTCAAATAAATGAGATGCGTGATATAGAAACATGTCATCCATCATGATAGGTTTGTTGTTATGTATAGCATAATGGAGACTCAAATTTTGTAATGCATCATGAGAAATATGTAGAGCATTGTTATTCATGGAATGCATATGGTGCAGGCGATTATGGGAATCATGCAAAGTATGGAGTGTATCAAAATCTCCTAATATATATGAGGAAACTATGGGGGTCTCCTCATGAGCATTAATGAAAACATCACATGGAGAATATTGACAACATCCAAAACAATGCATATTTGGAACAATGTGATCATGGCATGGGATAGTAGATGAATTGCGCAAATCATGTCAAGGAAGCATGGCAATATCATCACATGAAAAACAAAAGCCAATGACTATCATCTCGTCATCTATGCCATAAGTGCAAATGGGATTTATTTTAATGGGGCATGCATAGTTACTATGTTGAGATTGAAATGATGTAATATGGGAGATCTCACTCATAGCATATGACAAGTTCAATGGATTGTCAAACATGATGTGACCAAAAGAATTTTCACATGATATCCTATGGAGCATAGCATGACAACTAGGCAACTCAACATGCTCATCATCATATTCATCATAAATAGGTAAGTCAAAGCATGAAGAAGTCTCACTAGCATGAAGCATGGGAATAGGTGGGTCAACATCATGGGAGCAATCAATGTCAAGAGCGTCCACTAGTGGGACAAGAGAAGCACCGTCACCTATGTTACCTTTGGAGCGTCGCTCATGTGTTGTAGGTGAGGTGTCGAAGATCCACTCGTTGTCATCTTCATCTTGATGGAACCATGTGGGGGTGCATCATTGTCCACCATGGCCATCGACGTCTCAATTGGAGGGATGGACTCGTCGAGGATAGGCGTGTCGTCATGTAGGAGACCTAGCACCAAAGAAGAAAACACACTAGGAGTAGAGGTTAAGTCGTTAGAAATCAAAGTGGCCTCACATGCCGTGTCAACTATCTCACTCGCTAAGTGTTGTGGCTCACTCACTCCCTCAAGGATGCTCTCACTCATATGGTTGGTGGAGTCACTCAAATGGCGCTCAACCTCACATAAGATGTGTGGGATGCTCTCAAGTGTGGGACTAGTGGTGGTCACACTCATCCTCTCATAGGAAATGCACTCAATGTCATATAGGGTGGAGTCACTCGTCTCACTCATGGGTTGGTGGCTCTCCTCACATGGCAATTGGGTCATCTCATGATATGTGGGTGTCGGAGAGAAGTTGGTGCAAATGTCTTCATGCTCAACTCCTATCGCCGCCTTGGTTGAAGGGATAGTCCCATGCTCAACCTTCTTGTCACCGTCTTGTGGTTGGAGGCTCATATGATGATGTAGGGCGGAGCCCTAGTCGGAGATCTTTCACGTTTGGAGAGGATCCTACGAGGAGAACACGACGAACATGCGGAAGAACACAAGGAAAAACACACAATAGGAACACTAAACCGACAAGTATCGATCACACAAGGGCTAGATCACGAACACATAAGGTAGCACAAGATTCAAAATCAACAAAGGAAAGATACACGAGTAGCGGTCTTCTCCGTGAGGAGGTCTTGATAGGGGTCCACCCTAGAAGGGGTCTTGAATCCTCTTGGAAGGATCTTCTCCGAGGAGGCGCGATCTCCGAGGAGAAGGTAACCAAGTGGATGAGCAAAGCTCTCACACAAATATGAGCTAATCCTTTGCTAACCCTAACTAGAAGGAGGAGGAGGTCTATTTATAGTCTTAGTGCAAATGGGGGCGAAGTGAATGGGTACAAGGGCTCCAGCCCGCGGCCGCGGTCACACATGTGTCGGACGTCCGGAAGGTGTCGGGCGTCCGGGGCTTCGGGACGGTCCGGACGTCCGGAACTGTCAGACGTCCGTAAATCCGGCTCGGTGCTGGTCGTTCGGTCCTCCGAGACTTAGGTCTTCCGTAGTTTTGGCTTTGATCGAGTGCGTCGGACGTCCGGAGGTGGCCGGTCATCCGTAGCTTTGGCTCTAGATGCAGTCTTGGATGACCGGAAAGCTTCGTCGTCCGTATCTCCGGGACTTGTCGGACGTCCGGGCGCGGTCGGTCGTCCGACGCCTGTAGCTTCCGCAGCTTCTCTTCTTCTTCTTCTTCACGCTTGGGGTCCTCGCCGTCTTGGCTCTTGCAAGTAGTTGTACCGTGGCTCTCCTCCATACACCTGATCGCATTACGAGTTTCGGAATGAGGTAGTAGCCATGTCTCGTGAGTAGTAAGAGGGAATTCGGAGAGGAGCGAGTTCACCTTATCTTCAATAGCCTTAGCTCGAGCTCGAGTCATGGGTCCACGTGCTATTGAGGAAGCTGTAGGTGCGTCCATGGGGATGAGTGAGGGATGCTCCGCATCATCTCCCTCCCCCCCCCCTTGAGAGAGATCCGACCTCGGATCAAAAGGTTCATCTCCATGGTATGGTGCGAGGTCCTTGACGTTGAAGATGTCGCTCACATTGTACTTGTCTCGAGGTAGGTCGATCTTGTAGGCGTTGTCGTTGTAGCGTGCTAGCACCTTGAAAGGTCCATCGGCTCGAGGGAGAAGCTTGTACTTGCGTTCTTTGGGGAAATGGTCCTTGCGAAGGTGTAGCCACACTAGATCACCAATGTTAAAGACCATGGGTTGCTTGTTGACGTTGAGCTTGGTTGCTAGTCGTTGTACTTGGCGCTCGATGGTGTGTCTTGTATCCTCATGCATCTTCTTGATGTAGCTTGCCTGCGCGCCGCATCCATGTTGGTGCGCTCTGGTAGAGGAGGAGGTAGAATGTCCAATGGGGACAACGGGTGGAAGCCGTAGACGACCTCGAAGGGGGACTTGCCGGTAGTCGAATATCTTGCACGGTTGTAGGCGTACTCGGCGATGGATAGACATGCTTCCCACTCCGTGATGTTCTTCTTGATCAAGACACGAAGGAGAGTGGATAGTGTGCGGTTCGTCACCTCCGTTTGGCCATCGGTTTGAGGATGGTATGCGGATGAGAACAAGAGCTTGATTCCAAGCTTGGCGCATAGGGTCTTCCAAAAGTAACTAAAGAACTTGACGTCCACGATCGGAGACGATTGTCTTTGGTACTTGAGGGAGTCACGGAGTAGGGGGTGTCCAGATAGCGAACTATCACCGTTGGCGGACTCTGGACTATGAAGATAAAAGATTTATTACTTCGTCCCTTGTCCGGTTGGTACTTTCCTTGGCGTGGAAGGCATGCTTGGCGATACGGATATGTAGATCTCCTACCATTGTAACCGACTCTGTGTAACCCTAACCCTATCCGGTGTCTATATAAACTGGAGGGTTTTTAGTCTGTAGGACGAACAACAATCATACCATAGGCTAGCTTCTAGGGTTTAGCCTCTCTGATCTCATGGTAGATCCACTCTTGTACTACCCATATCATCAATATTAATCAAGCAGGAGTAGGGTTTTACATCCATCGAGAGGGTCGAACACAGGTAAAAACATCGTGTCCCTTGTCTCCTGTTACCATCCGCCTAGACGCATACGATTCGGGACCCCCTACCCGAGATCCGCCGGTTTTGACACCGACATTGGTGCTTTCACTGAGAGTTCCTCTGCGTCATCATCCTTAGGCCCGATGGCTTCTTCGATCATCAACAACGACACGGTCCAGGGTGAGACTTTTCTCCCCGGACAAATCTTCGTATTCGGCGGCTTTGCACTGCGGGCCAATTCACTTGGCCATCTGGAGCAGATCGAAAGCTACGCCCCTGGCCATCAGGTCAGATTTGGGAGTTTGAACTACACGGCCGACATCCGTGGAGACTTGATCTTCGATGGATTTGAGCCACAGCCAAGCGCGCCGCACTATCTCGACGGGCACGATCTAGCTGTGTGGGATGCTCTCAAGTGTGGGACTAGTGGTGGTCACACTCATCCTCTCATAGGAAATGCACTCAATTTCATATAGGGTGGAGTCACTCATCTGATGAGGACATCAATACCATTGTTACACCCACAGCCCCTACTGCTACATATACTGGACCAATTACTAGAGCTCACAAGACGCCCAATTAAATTATCGGTACTTTCGTTTCTTGGTAATGATTCTAATGTTCATGAGAATATGATGCTGCCTAAATTGGATACATTTGTTTTGCTTACAAATGAAGGCCCTAGCTTGGAGAAGGATGGACATTGGATCAAGAACAAGCATGGAGATAATGCCATGCAAGGGGAACAAGAACGGAGTTACAAGTGATGATTTCAGGACTTTGAAGCCACCATAATGGGTGCATGAAGCCTTGGACGAAATATACAAGATGCCACTTCATAATATTCGTCCATAGGCTATTCTAGGTCTTCGTCACCTTATTATTGGGCCAGGCCCATGTAATTTCGAAATACTTAAGTATAGGCTGTTTTTAGAGTCCGTATGTGTGGGGAAACAAGAGTTAGGGATGGTTTGGACCCCTCCCTCAAGGGCCACGAAATTCCTCCTCTTCCTCCATATATACAGCCCTTAGGCGTCGTTTAGACTTTGGGTTTTGTTTAGATTAAAAGTTCGCCATAGCTGCAACTTCGCAGCATTTCGTTTGTGTTCAACGACCGGACAAAAGGCGTCCACAGTAACCCCACCTTGATCAATAAAGCTTTCATCTTATATTCGCAATATCCAAATTGCAATCTCAGTTTCTTGCTTGTTCTTCGTTTGCTCGCAGGAAGCAGACCCTCGTGGTCGAGTTGATCGTGCTCGGCGTGGTCAATAACCTCGGAGTTGGTTTAGCGATTGCTAAGGCGCGACGCCCTCAAGACGCTCGTAGTCGGATCGTCAAAGTCGACTTCCTCCAAAGCGAAAACCAACATCTCATCGAAGACGGGACACCTTTGCCTCTATCAAGTGGTATCAGATTTTCAGGTTGCTCGGTGAGATTTTACAGTTTTCCGTAGTTTAGATCGAGTCTGTTCTTCATACCTATAGTCCACGAAAAAGCCACAAAAAAAATTAGGGTTAGTTCATCATATCCGAACCAATCTGAGCCTTTGCATAATCTTTTTAGGGTTTTGCTTTGTTGAATTTGCGGTTGCATCGTAGGTGTCTAGTTGCTGGTCTTAGCGTCTAGTCTTTTAGAGTTTCGAAGTTACGGTCATAAGTTGTCACGCCGCCACCGCACCATCATCATCGCCCTGCCACCTACCATCACCGCTCGAATCCATATCCATATACCACCACCAATCCGTGTCCATATACCACCACCGATCCATATCCATATACTACCACCGCTACCACCACCGCTGCCATATACCACCACCATATATCCACCACCAATCCGAGTTCTTCTCATATTAGGTTTGTTTTCGAGATCCATCTAGTTTCCGATTCGTGTTTCCTTGCCGGAGTAGGTTTCGGAAAAAAAAAGGAGTCCGGAAACCACCCTCCGTTTAGGCCCAAAATTTTCCGAAAACGCACTTGTCGAAATTTTTTCTGGCTATCCTGTTTTTAAGTGTTTCTAAGCGTATTGAGACAGTCGCCGTTATAGAAAGTTTTTTTTGACCCGTTTCCAGTTTTTGGGTCCGGCAAAAAAAAAAAAATTTAGTCGAAAAATTTCGTGCCCATCCTGTCGATTTGACCTGTGAAGAGTTTTGTGACACTCGCCATTATAGTGATTTTTCGCAAAAAAAAGGAGCGCAAAAAAAAAAAAAAAGAGCTCAAAAAAAAAGAGCGGAAAAAAAATTCCAGAGTGTGCTTTTCCGTTGTTTCCGTGCAGCGCCGTGATTTTGTTAGTGTTCTAGGCTCGCGTCTCTAGCACGGTCTAGCCTAGGACCAGCACAGTACCGTCGTTGAGCGTTTATTCAACTTTGCATCTCTGAATTGATTATTGCTGACCCTTTTGCTACCAAATTATAAGACTTCCCATCTCCACATACATCTACTTATGCGTTTGACTCTCCCCGTAATCGCTCTATCCAAGCTTTGAGAGTTTTGACTACATCGGTTGCCGGTCACACTTCTTCTGGGTAAGAACTGGTAAGAATTTGAGATTTGCTTGACGGATTTAGGATCGCTCACCACACAACCACCACCACTTCCTAGTAGTCTGTCGAATCATATTCTTGTGTGTTTCTATTGCTGCTAACCATGGCAGGATCACAAGCATTTAGACTGACCGGGAGAACATGACAAACAAAGCGCTACATGATAAGTTTCAACAAATGATGAGTGGGCGGTGGACGATGTGCTAAATAGATTTGAAGAGGCCATGGAGAAGATAGATGGCATTGAGAAGGCGTCAAACAAAGCTCGATACCAAGTTTAATGAATTGCTGTGGCGTCTACCACCACCACCACCGGCGGCACCTAACGCACCTCTACTACAACAACAAGGACTACCTCCACATCGCTTGAAACAGCCCTCCGCCGAAGCTTCCCGTGTCCCTCTTCACTGGCCAAGCTGCTTTGGTGCTGTTGATACTTCCGTGGCTCCTGCTGCTGCGGTGGGGAGGATGATTATGTGAGAGATTACGAGGATGAGGTTGATCAACATCAAGATTACTCGTGCAACCACCAGCACCACAACCACCGTGTCGTCCACATGCAAATAATGGCAATGTTCGGGCTCCCCTTCAGTGCGAGATCATGACCATCCTCCCTAAACTGAAATTGAATATTCCACCATTTGAGGGTAGATATGTTCACGATATATATCTTACTTGGGAGTTAGAAACTGAACAACGATTTACATGTTTACAATATCCCGAGGAGAGACGTGTTCGCCATTGCTTTGTGCTTTCACTAGCTTTGCATGTGTTTGGTGGTGCGAACATTGTAGATTATATCCTGTTCCAGCTACTTGGGCTGCTTTGAAAACTGCTATGCGTGCTCGTTGGGTTCCACCATATTATCAACGTGAATTACTTCAAAAATTGCAGCGCTTAAGACAAGGAAAAAATTCGGTAGAAGAATATTATCAGGAATTACAAACTGGCTTGATTAGATGTGGTATTGTTGAGGAGAATGAAGCTATGCTTGCACGTTTTCTTGGTGGATTAAATAGAGAGATTCAGACCATTCTAGACTACAAGGATTATAATAATATCACTCGATTATTCCATCTTGCTTGTAAAGCTGAACGTGAAGTGCAGGATCGACAGGCGTTGGCGCGGACTAACTTTTTCTGCAGGTCGACCTTCATCATGGACACCACGTGCATCATCTACTTCCACACGTTCTACTACACGGCACCTCCGTCGGCTGCCACCTCCAACCGTGATACAAGAAAGCAGGCACAACCACCACTATCTCGCCAAGAGCGCACCTCCGGGCCTACACGAGCTCTTCTTCTTCCATGGCGTCAACAGGGCACACAAGTGATATTATTTGTCGTCGTTGTAAGGGAAGAGGACATTTTGCGAGAGAATGCCAATCTCAGCGTGTGATGATTGCTACCGAGGATGGTGGGTATGAGTCCGCTTAGTGACTATGATGAAGAGACTTTGGCTCTTATTACACATGAAGAACACGGTGGAGATGATTACGATCATGACACGCAATACATGGCTGCCAAGATGTCGGCAGGTATGAATGTTTAGTTGCTCAACGTGTTTTGAGTGTGCAGGTTACACAAGTCGAGCAAAATCAGACATAACTTGTTCCATACAAAGGGAGTTGTGAAGGAACGTTCTATTCGGCGTCATCATAGATGGAGGGAGCTGCAACAACTTGGCTAGCATGGATATGGTGGAGAAGCTTTCTCTCACCAAAAGACCAAATACACATCCTTTCTAAATCCAATGGTTCATCAACTGGGGCAAGGTTATGGTATCACGTACTGTTCGTGTGTATTTTAGTATCTCTACATATGCTGATTATGTTGATTGTGATGTGATACCTATGCAAGCATGTTCCTTATTACTTGGTAGACCATGGCAATTTGATAAAAATTCTGTACACCATGGTAGAAACAATCAGTATACTCTTGTTCACAAGGATAAAAATATTACTTTGCTTCCTATGACTCCTGATTCCATTTTGAAAGATGATATTAATAGAGCTAATAAAGCAAAAGCAGGAGAAAAATAAGAGTGAAAATCAGATTGTGGCAAAAGAATTTGAGCAACAAATGAAGCCTAATAATAAACCATCTAATGTTGCTTCGAAATTAAACTGAAAAGTGCATGTTTATTTGCCACCAAATCTGATATTGATGAGCTAGATTCTAGCAAATCTGTTTGCTATGCTTTTGTGTGCAAAGAGGCATTATTTTCATTCGAGGACGTGCCTTCCTCTTTGCCCCCCGCTGTCACTAACATTTTGCGGGAGTTCGCCGACGTCTTCCCACAAGACGTGCCACCGGATTACCACCTATTCGAGGGATTGAGCATCAAATTGACTTAATTCCGGTGCATCGCTACCCAACCGCGCACCATACCGTACCAATCCAGAGAGAGGAGACGAAGGAGATTATGCGTCAAGTACATGGAGCTGCTCGACAAAAGGTTATATACGTGAATCTCTTAGTCCTTGTGCTGTTCCTATTATACTAGTGCCTAAAAAGGATGGTACGTCGGCGTATGTGTGTTGATTGTAGAGGCATTAATAATATTACTATTCGTTATCGTCATCCTATTCCTAGGCTAGATGATATGCTTGATGAATTGAGTGGCTCTACAATATTCTCCAAAGTTGATTTATGTAGTGGATACCATCAAATTCGTATGAAATTGGGAGATGAATGGAAAACAGCATTTAAAACTAAGTTTGGATTATATGAGTGGTTAGTCATGCCTTTTGGGTTAACTAATGCACCTAGTACTTTCATGAGATTAATGAGCGAAGTTTTACGTGCTTTCATTGGACGATTTGTGGTAGTTTACTTTGATGATATACTGATTTATAGCAAATCTTTGGAAGAACATTTGGAACATTTACGTGCTGTTTTTAATGCTCTACGTGATGCATGTTTGTTTGGTAACCTTGGGAAGTGCACCTTTTGCACCGACCGAGTATCTTTTCTTGGCTATGTTGTTACTCCACAGGAATTGAAGTTGATAAAGCCAAGATTGAAGCTATTGAGAGTTGGCCGCAGCCCAAAACGGTCACACAAGTGAGGAGTTTTCTTGGACTCGCTGGTTTCTATAGGCGTTTTGTGAGAGACTTTAGCACCATTGCTGCACCTCTCAATGAGCTTACAAAGAAGGATGTGCCTTTTGTTTGGGGTACCGCATGTGAAGAAGCCTTCACGGTATTGAAAGATAAGTTGACACATGCTCCTTTACTCCAACTTCCCGACTTTAATAAGACTTTTGAGCTTGAATGTGATGCTAGTGGAATTGGATTAGGAGGTGTGTTATTACAAGATGGCAAACCTGTTGCATACTTTTACGAAAAATTGAGTGGGCCTAGTCTGAACTATTCTACTTATGACAAAGAATTATATGCTCTTGTTCGGACTTTAGAGACATGGCAACATTATTTATGGCCCAAAGAATTTGTTATACATTACGATCATGAATCTTTGAAACATATTAAAAGTCAAGCTAAACTGAATCGTAGACATGCTAAATGGGTTGAATTCATTGAGACTTTCCCTTATGTCATTAAACACAAGAAGGGTAAAGAAAATGTTATTGCTTTGATGCTTTGTCTCGTCGATATACTATGCTTTCACAACTTGACTTCAAAATATTTGGTTTGGAGACCATCAAAGATCAATATGTGCATGATGCTGATTTTAAAGATGTAATGCAGAATTGTAAAGAAGGAAGAACATGGAACAAGTTCGTTATTAATGATGGTTTTGTGTTCCGTGCTAACAAGCTATGCATTCCTGCTAGCTCTGTTCGTCTTTTGTTGTTGCAGGAGGCGCATGGAGGAGGATTAATGGGACACTTTGGCGTGAAGAAGACGGAGGATATACTTGCTACACATTTCTTTTGGCCAAAGATGTGACGGATGTTGAGCGCTTTTGTTGCTCGCTGCACTACATGTCAAAAAGCTAAGTCACGACTCAATCCTCATGGTTTATATATGCCTTTGCGTGCCTCAGTGTTCCTTGGGAGGATATATCTATGGACTTTGTTTTAGGTTTACCTCGAAGAAAGAAGGGAGGGATAGCATATTTGTTGTCGTGGATAGATTCTCGAAAATGGCACACTTTATACCATGTCATAAAAGCGATGATGTCGTTAATGTTGCTGATTTGTTCTTTCGTGAAATTATTCGCTTGCATGGTGTGCCAAATACTATTGTTTCAGATCGTGATACTAAATTTCTTAGCCACTTTTGGAGATGTTTATGGGCTAAGTTGGGGACTAAACCGCTTTTAGTACTACTTGTCACCCCCAAACCGATGGACAAACTGAAGTAGTCAATAGAACATTGTCTACTATGCTTAGGGCTGTTTTGAAGAATAATAAGAAAATGTGGGAAGAATGCTTGCCTCATATTGAATTTGCTTATAATCGTTCATTGCATTCTACTACTAAGATGTGCCCTTTTGAAATTGTGTATGGCTTCCTACCTCGTGCACCTATTGATTTGTTGCCTCTTCCATCTTAGGAGAAGGTTAATTTTGATGCTAAAGAACGTGCTGAATTGATTTTAAAAATGCATGAGATAACTTAGGAAAACATTGAGCGTATGAATGCTAAATATAAACGTCTTTGGAGATAAGGGTAGAAAACATGTTGTCTTTGCACCGGAGATCTTGTTTGGTTACATTTGCGTAAGGATAGGTTTCCTAGTTTGCGCAAATCAAAGCTAATGCCACGTCTTGATGGTCCATTTAAGGTGTTAGAGAAAATAAATGATAATGCATATAAACTTGAGCTACCTGCAGATTTTGGGGTTAGTCCCACTTTTAACATTGCAGATTTGAAGCCTTATTTGGGTGAGGAATATGAGCTTCCGTCGAGGACGACTTCATTTAAAGAAGTGTAGGATGATGAGGACATCAATACCATTGTTACACCCACAGCCCCTCTTGCTACATATCTTGGACCAATTACTAGAGCTCAAGACGCCAATTAAATTATCAGTACTTTCGCTTTCTTGGTAATGATTCTAATGTTCATGAGAATATGATGCTGCTTAAATTGGATACATTTGTTTTGCTTACAAATGAAGGCCCTAGCTTGGAGAAGGATGGACATTGGAGCAAGAACAAGCATGGAGATAATGCCATGCTAAGGGGAACAAGAACGGAGTTACAAGTGATGATTTCAGGACTTTGAAGCCACCATAATGGGTGCATGAAGCCTTGGACGAAATATACAAGATGCCACTTCATAATATTCGTCCATAGGCTATTCTAGGTGCGTCACCTTATTATTGGGCCAGGCCCATGTAATTTCGAAATACTTAAGTATAGGCTGTTTTTAGAGTCCGTATGTGTGGGGAAACAAGAGTTAGGGATGGTTTGGGACCCCTCCCTCAAGGGCCACGAAATTCCCTCCTCTTCCTCCATATATACAGCCCTTAGGGCGTCGTTTAGACTTTGGGTTTTGTTTAGATTAAAAGTTCGCCATAGCTGCAACTTCGCGTGCCGTTTGTGTTCAACGACCCGGACAAAGGCGTCCACGTAACCCCACCTTGATCAATAAAGCTTTCATCTTATATTCGCAATATCCAAATTGCAATCTCAGTTTCTTGCTTGTTCTTCGTTTGCTCGCAGGAAATGCAGACCCTCGTGGTCAGGTTGATCGTGCTCGGCGTGGTCAATAACCTCTCGGAGTTGGTTTAGCGATTGCTAAGGCGCGACGTCCTCGCACGTTCGTAGTCGGATCGTCAAAGTCGACTTCCTCCAAAGCGAAAACCAACATCTCATCGAAAGACGGGACACCTTTGCCTCTATCATCATCTCACTCATGGGTTGGTGGCTCTCCTCACATGGCAATTGGGTCATCTCATGATATGTGGGTGTCGGAGAGATGTTGGTGCAAATGTCTTCATGCTCAACTCCTATCGCCGCCTTGGTTGAAGGGATAGTCCCATGCTCAACCTTCTTGTCACCGTCTTGTGGTTGGAGGCTCATATGATGATGTAGGCGGAGCCCTAGTCGGAGATCTTTCACGTTTGGAGAGGATCCTCACGAGGAGAACACGACGAACATGCGGAAGAACACAAGGAAAAACACACAATAGGAACACTAAACCGACAAGTATCGATCACACAAGGGCTAGATCACCGAACACATAAGGTAGCACAAGATTCAAAATCAACAAAGGAAAGATACACGAGTAGCCGGTCTTCTCCGTGAGGAGGTCTTGATGGGGTCCACCCTAGAAGGGGGTCTTGAATCCTCTTGGAAGGATCTTCTCCGAGGAGGCGCGATCTCCGAGGAGAAGGTAACTCAAGTGGATGAGCAAAGCTCTCACACAAATATGAGCTAATCCTTTGCTAACCCTAACTAGAAGGAGGAGGAGGTCTATTTATAGTCTTAGTGCAAATGGGGGCGAAGTGAATGGGTACAAGGGCTCCAGCCATGTCATGATCACACATGTGTCGACGTCCGGAAGGTGTCGAGGCGTCCGGGCTTCGGGACGGTCCGGACGTCCGAACTGTCGGACGTCCGTAAATCCGGCTCGGTGCTGGTCGTTCGGTCCTCCGGAGACTTAGGTCTTCCGTAGTTTTGGCTTTGATCGGGTGCGCTTGACGTCCGGAGGTGGCCGGTCATCCGTAGCTTTGGCTCTAGATGCCAGGTACCGGATGACCGGAAAGCTCGGTCGTCCGTATCCTGGGACTTGTCGGACGTCCGGGCGCGGTCGGTCGTCCGACGCCTGTAGCTTCCGCAGCTTCTCTTCTTCTTCTTCTTCACACTTGGGGTCCTCGCCGTCTTGGCTCTTGCAAGTAGTTGTACCGTGGCTCTCCTCCATACACCTGATCACACACAGAGTTTCGGAATGAGGTAGTAGCCATGTCTCGTGAGTAGTAAGAGGGAATTCGGAGAGGAGCGAGTTCACCTTATCTTCAATAGCCTTAGCTCGAGCTCGAGTCATGGGTCCACGTGCTATTGAGGAAGATGTAGGTGCGTCCATGGGGATGAGTGAGGGATGCTCCGCATCATCTCCTCCCCCCTTGAGAGAGATCCGACCTCGGATCAAAGGTTCATCTCCATGGTATGGTGCGAGGTCCTTGACGTTGAAGATGTCGCTCACATTGTACTTGTCTCGAGGTAGGTCGATCTTGTAGGCGTTGTCGTTGTAGCATGCTAGCACCTTGAAAGGTCCATCGGCTCGAGGGAGAAGCTTGTACTTGCGTTCTTTGGGGAAATGGTCCATGAAGGTGTAGCCACACTAGATCACCAATGTTAAAGACCATGGGTTGCTTGTTGACGTTGAGCTTGGTTGCTAGTCGTTGTACTTGGCGCCGATGGTGTGTCTTGTATCCTCATGCATCTTCTTGATGTAGCTTGCCCGTCTTTCGCATCCATGTTGGTGCGCTCTTGTAGAGGAAGTGGTAGAATGTCCAATGGGGGACAACGGGTGGAAGCCGTAGACGACCTCGAAGGGGGACTTGCCGGTAGTCGAATATCTTGCACGGTTGTAGGCGATCATTTCGGCGATGGATAGACATGCTTCCCACTCCGTGATGTTCTTCTTGATCAAGACACGAAGGAGAGTGGATAGTGTGCGGTTCGTCACCTCCGTTTGGCCATCGGTTTGAGGATGGTATGCGGATGAGAACAAGAGCTTGATTCCAAGCTTGGCGCATAGGGTCTTCCAAAAGTAACTAAAGAACTTGACGTCACGATCGGAGACGATTGTCTTTGGTACTTGAGGGAGTCCTGGAGTAGGGGGTGTCCAGATAGCCGAACTATCACCGTTGGCCGGACTCCTGGACTATGAAGATACAAGATTTAAGACTTCGTCCCTTGTCCGGATGGGACTTTCCTTGGCGTGGAAGGCAAGCTTGGCGATACGGATATGTAGATCTCCTACCATTGTAACCGACTACGTGTAACCCTAACCCTATCCGGTGTCTATATAAATCGGAGGGTTTTTAGTCCGTAGGGATTAACAACAATCATACCATAGGCTAGCTTCTAGGGTTTAGCCTCTCTGATCTCATGGTAGATCCACTCTTGTACTACCCATATCATCAATATTAATCAAGCAGGAGTAGGGTTTTACATCCATCGAGAGGGTCCGAACCTGGGTAAAAACATCGTGTCCCTTGTCTCCTGTTACCATCCGCCTAGACGCACAGTTCGGGACCCCCTACCCGAGATCCGCCGGTTTTGACACCGACATTGGTGCTTTCACTGAGAGTTCCTCTGCGTCATCATCCTTAGGCCCGATGGCTTCTTCGATCATCAACAACGACACGGTCCAGGTGAGACTTTTCTCCCGGACAAATCTTCGTGATTCGGGCGGCTTTGCCTTTGGCCAATTCACTTGGCCATCCGAGCAGATCGAAGCTACGCCTCGCCATCGTGTCAGATTTGGGAGTTTGAACTACACGGCCGACATCCGTGGAGACTTGATCTTCGATGGATTTGAGCCACAGCCAAGCGCGCCGCACTATCTCGACGGGCACGATCTAGCTGTGTGGGATGCTCTCAAGTGTGGGACTAGTGGTGGTCACACTCATCCTCTCATAGGAAATGCACCCAATGTCATATAGGGTGGAGTCACTCATCTCACTCATGGGTTGGTGGCTCTCCTCACATGGCAATTGGGTCATCTCATGATATGTGGGTGTCGGAGAGATGTTGGTGCAAATGTCTTCATGCTCAACTCCTATCGCCGCCTTTGGTTGAAGGGATAGTCCCATGCTCAACCTTCTTGTCACCGTCTTGTGGTTGGAGGCTCATATGATGATGTAGGGCGGAGCCCTAGTCGGAGATCTTTCACGTTTGGAGAGGATCCTACGAGGAGAACACGACGGACATGCGGAAGAACACAAGGAAAAACACACAATAGGAACACTAAACCGACAAGTATCGATCACACAAGGGCTAGATCACCGAACACATAAGGTAGCACAAGATTCAAAATCAACAAAGGAAAGATACACGAGTAGCCGGGTCTTCTCCGTGAGGAGGTCTTGATGGGGGTCCACCCTAGAAGGGGTCTTGAATCCTCTTGGAAGGATCTTCTCCGAGGAGGCGCGATCTCCGAGGAGAAGGTAACCAAGTGGATGAGCAAAGCTCTCACACAAATATGAGCTAATCCTTTGCTAACCCTAACTAGAAGGAGGAGGAGGTCTATTTATAGTCTTAGTGCAAATGGGGGCGAAGTGAATGGGTACAAGGGCTCCAGGCCAGCGGTCATGATCACATGTGTCGGACGTCCGGAAGGTGTCGGGCGTCCGGGCTTCAGGACGGTCCGGACGTCCGGAGCTCGCTTGACGTCCAGAATCCGGCTCGGTGCTGGTCGTTCGGTCCTCCGAGACTTAGGTCTTCCGTAGTTTTGGCTTTGATCGGGGTGCGTCGGACGTCCGGAGGTGGCCGGTCATCCGTAGCTTTGGCTCTAGATGCCAGGTACCGGATGACCGGAAAGCTCGGTCGTCCGTATCCTGGGACTTGTCGGACGTCCGGGCGCGGTCGGTCGTCCGACGCCTGTAGCTTCCGCAGCTTCTCTTCTTCTTCTTCTTCACGCTTGGGGTCCTCGCCGTCTTGGCTCTTGCAAGTAGTTGTACCGTGGCTCTCCTCCATACACCTGATCACACAGAGTTTGAATGAGGTAGTAGCCATGTCTCGTGAGTAGTAAGAGGAATTCGGAGAGGAGCGAAGTTCACCTTATCTTCAATAGCCTTAGCTCGAGCTCGAGTCATGGGTCCACGTGCTATTGAGGAAGATGTAGGTGCGTCCATGGGGATGAGTGAGGGATGCTCCGCATCATCTCCCTCCCCCCCCCCCTTGAGAGAGATCCGACCTCGGATCAAAAGGTTCATCTCCATGGTATGGTGCGAGGTCCTTGACGTTGAAGATGTCGCTCACATTGTACTTGTCTCGAGGTAGGTCGATCTTGTAGGCGTTGTCGTTGTAGCATGCTAGCACCTTGAAAGGTCCATCGGCTCGAGGGAGAAGCTTGTACTTGCGTTCTTTGGGGAAATGGTCCTCATGAAGGTGTAGCCACACTAGATCACCAATGTTAAAGACCATGGGTTGCTTGTTGACGTTGAGCTTGGTTGCTAGTCGTTGTACTTGGCGCTCGATGGTGTGTCTTGTATCCTCATGCATCTTCTTGATGTAGCTTGCCCGTGCGCTCGCATCCATGTTGGTGCGCTCTTGTAGAGGAAGTGGTAGAATGTCCAATGGGGGACAACGGGTGGAAGCCGTAGACGACCTCGAAGGGGGACTTGCCGGTAGTCGAATATCTTGCACGGTTGTAGGCATACTCGGCGATGGATAGACATGCTTCCCACTCCGTGATGTTCTTCTTGATCAAGACACGAAGGAGAGTGGATAGTGTGCGGTTCGTCACCTCCGCTTGGCCATCGGTTTGAGGATGGTATGCGGATGAGAACAAGAGCTTGATTCCAAGCTTGGCGCATAGGGTCTTCCAAAAGTAACTAAAGAACTTGACGTCACGATCGGAGACGCATTGTCTTTGGTACTTGAGGGAGTCCTCGAGTAGGGGTGTCCAGATAGTCAACTATCACCGTTGGCCGGACTCCTGGACTATGAAGATACAAGATTTAAGACTTCGTCCCTTGTCCGGATGGGACTTTCCTTGGCGTGGAAGGCAAGCTTGGCGATACGGATATGTAGATCTCCTACCATTGTAACCGACTCTGTGTAACCCTAACCCTATCCGGTGTCTATATAAATCGGAGGGTTTTTAGTCCAGAGGACGAACAACAATCATACCATAGGCTAGCTTCTAGGGTTTAGCCTCTCGATCTCATGGTAGATCCACTCTTGTACTACCCATATCATCAATATTAATCAAGGTGAGTAGGGTTTTACATCCATCGAGAGGGTCCGAACCTGGGTAAAAACATCGTGTCCCTTGTCTCCTGTTACCATCCGCCTAGACGCACAGTTCGGGACCCCCTACCCGAGATCCGCCGGTTTTGATACCGACATTGGTGCTTTCATTGAGAGTTCCTCTGCGTCGTCATCCTTAGGCCCGATGGCTTCTTCGATCATCAACAACGACACGGTCCAGGGTGAGACTTTTCTCCCCGGACAGATCTTCGTATTCGGCGGCTTTGCACTGCGGGCCAATTCACTTGGCCATCTGAGCAGATCGAAAGCTACGACCCTGGCCATCAGGTCAGATTTGGGAGTTTGAACTACACGGCCGACATCCGCGGAGACTTGATCTTCGACGGATTTGAGCCACAGCCACGCGCGCCGCACTGTCTCGACGGGTACGATCTAGCTGTGTGGGATGCTCTCAAGTGTGGGACTAGTGGTGGTCACACTCATCCTCTCATAGGAAATGCACTCAATGTCATATAGGGTGGAGTCACTCATCTCACTCATGGGTTGGTGGCTCTCCTCACATGGCAATTGGGTCATCTCATGATATGTGGGTGTCGGAGAGATGTTGGTGCAAATGTCTTCATGCTCAACTCCTATCGCCGCCTTGGTTGAAGGGATAGTCCCATGCTCAACCTTCTTGTCACCGTCTTGTGGTTGGAGGCTCATATGATGATGTAGGGCGGAGCCCTAGTCGGAGATCTTTCACGCTTGGAGAGGATCCTACGAGGAGAACACGACGAACATGCGGAAGAACACAAGGAAAACACACAATAGGAACACTAAACCGACAAGTATCGATCACACAAGGGCTAGATCACCGAACACATAAGGTAGCACAAGATTCAAAATCAACAAAGGAAAGATACACGAGTAGCCGGTCTTCTCCGTGAGGAGGTCTTGATGGGGGTCCACCCTAGAAGGGGGTCTTGAATCCTCTTGGAAGGATCTTCTCCGAGGAGGCGCGATCTCCGAGGAGAAGGTAACCAAGTGGATGAGCAAAGCTCTCACACAAATATGAGCTAATCCTTTGCTAACCCTAACTAGAAGGAGGAGGAGGTCTATTTATAGTCTTAGTGCAAATGGGGGCGAAGTGAATGGGTACAAGGGCTCCAGCCCGCGGTCATGTCACACATGTGTCTGACGTCCGGAAGGTGTCGAGGCGTCCGGCTTGGACGGTCCGGACGTCCGGAGTTCGCTTGACGTCCGTAAATCCGGCTCGGGTGCTGGTCGTTCGGTCCTCCGGAGACTTAGGTCTTCCGTAGTTTTGGCTTTGATCGGGGTGCGTCGGACGTCCGGAGGTGGCCGGTCATCCGTAGCTTTGGCTCTAGATGCCAGGTACCGGATGACCGGAAAGCTCGGTCGTCCGTATCCTGGGACTTGTCGGACGTCCGGGCGCGGTCGGTCGTCCGACGCCTGTAGCTTCCGCAGCTTCTCTTCTTCTTCTTCTTCACGCTTGGGGTCCTCGCCGTCTTGGCTCTTGCAAGTAGTTGTACCGTGGCTCTCCTCCATACACTGATCACACACAGAGTTTGGAATGAGGTAGTAGCCATGTCTCGTGAGTAGTAAGAGGGAATTCGGAGAGGAGCGAGTTCACCTTATCTTCAATAGCCTTAGCTCGAGCTCGAGTCATGGGTCCACGTGCTATTGAGGAAGATGTAGGTGCGTCCATGGGGATGAGTGAGGGATGCTCCGCATCATCTCCCTCCCCCCCCTTGAGAGAGATCCGACCTCGGATCAAAAGGTTCATCTCCATGGTATGGTGCGAGGTCCTTGACGTTGAAGATGTCGCTCACATTGTACTTGTCTCGAGGTAGGTCGATCTTGTAGGCGTTGTCGTTGTAGCATGCTAGCACCTTGAAAGGTCCATCGGCTCGAGGGAGAAGCTTGTACTTCATGTTCTTTGGGGAAATGGTCCTTGCGAAGGTGTAGCCACACTAGATCACCAATGTTAAAGACCATGGGTTGCTTGTTGACGTTGAGCTTGGTTGCTAGTCGTTGTACTTGGCGCTCGATGGTGTGTCTTGTATCCTCATGCATCTTCTTGATGTAGCTTGCCCGTGCGCTCGCATCCATGTTGGTGCGCTCTTGTAGAGGAAGTGGTAGAATGTCCAATGGGGGACAACGGGTGGAAGCCGTAGACGACCTCGAAGGGGGACTTGCCGGTAGTCGAATATCTTGCACGGTTGTAGGCATACTCGGCGATGGATAGACATGCTTCCCACTCCGTGATGTTCTTCTTGATCAAGACACGAAGGAGAGTGGATAGTGTGCGGTTCGTCACCTCCGTTTGGCCATCGGTTTGAGGATGGTATGCGGATGAGAACAAGAGCTTGATTCCAAGCTTGGCGCATAGGGTCTTCCAAAAGTAACTAAAGAACTTGACGCCACGATCGGAGACGATTGTCTTTGGTACTTGAGGGAGTCCCGAGTAGGGGGTGTCCAGATAGCCGAACTATCACCGTTGGCCGGACTCCTGGACTATGAAGATACAAGATTTAAGACTTCGTCCCTTGTCCGGATGGGACTTTCCTTGGCGTGGAAGGCAAGCTTGGCGATACGGATATGTAGATCTCCTACCATTGTAACCGACTGTGTAACCCTAACCCTATCCGGTGTCTATATAAGCTGGAGGGTTTTAGTCCGTAGGACGAACAACAATCATACCATAGGCTAGCTTCTAGGGTTTAGCCTCTCCGATCTCATGGTAGATCCACTCTTGTACTACCCATATCATCAATATTAATCAAGCAGTGAGTAGGGTTTTACATCCATCGAGAGGGTCGAACCTGGGTAAAACATCGTGTCCCTTGTCTCCTGTTACCATCCGCCTAGACGCACGATTCGGGACCCCTACCGAGATCCGCCGGTTTTGATACCGACATTGGTGCTTTCATTGAGAGTTCCTCTGCGTCGTCATCCTTAGGCCCGATGGCTTCTTCGATCATCAACAACGACACGGTCCAGGTGAGACTTTTCTCCCGGACAGATCTTCAGATTCGGCGGCTTTGCTGCGGGCAAATTCACTTGGCCATCTGGAGCAGATCGAAAGCTACGCCCCTGGCCATCAGGTCAGATTTGGGAGTTTGAACTACACGGCCGACATCCGTGGAGACTTGATCTTCGATGGATTTGAGCCACAGCCAAGCGCGCCGCACTATCTCGACGGGCACGATCTAGCTGTGTGGGATGCTCTCAAGTGTGGGACTAGTGGTGGTCACACTCATCCTCTCATAGGAAATGCACTCAATGTCATATAGGGTGGAGTCACTCATCTCACTCATGGGTTGGTGGCTCTCCTCACATGGCAATTGGGTCATCTCATGATATGTGGGTGTCGGAGAGATGTTGGTGCAAATGTCTTCATGCTCAACTCCTATCGCCGCCTTGGTTGAAGGGATAGTCCCATGCTCAACCTTCTTGTCACCGTCTTGTGGTTGGAGGCTCATATGATGATGTAGGGCGGAGCCCTAGTCGGAGATCTTTCACGTTTGGAGAGGATCCTACGAGGAGAACACGACGAACATGCGGAAGAACACAAGGAAAAACACACAATAGGAACACTAAACCGACAAGTATCGATCACACAAGGGCTAGATCACCGAACACATAAGGTAGCACAAGATTCAAAATCAACAAAGGAAAGATACACGAGTAGCCGGTCTTCTCCGTGAGGAGGTCTTGATGGGGGTCCACCCTAGAAGGGGTCTTGAATCCTCTTGGAAGGATCTTCTCCGAGGAGGCGCGATCTCCGAGGAGAAGGTAACCAAGTGGATGAGCAAAGCTCTCACACAAATATGAGCTAATCCTTTGCTAACCCTAACTAGAAGGAGGAGGAGGTCTATTTATAGTCTTAGTGCAAATGGGGGCGAAGTGAATGGGTACAAGGGCTCCAGCCATGTCATGATCACACATGTGTCTGACGTCCGGAAGGTGTCGGGCGTCCGGGCTTGACGGTCCGGACGTCCGGAGTTCGCTTGGACGTCCGTAAATCCGGCTCGGTGCTGGTCGTTCGGTCCTCCGGAGACTTAGGTCTTCCGTAGTTTTGGCTTTGATCGGGGTGCGTCGGACGTCCGGAGGTGGCCGGTCATCCGTAGCTTTGGCTCTAGATGCCAGGTACCGGATGACCGGAAAGCTCGGTCGTCCGTATCTCCGGGACTTGTCGGACGTCCGGCGCCGGTCGGTCCGTCTGACGCCTGTAGCTTCCGCAGCTTCTCTTCTTCTTCTTCTTCACGCTTGGGGTCCTCGCCGTCTTGGCTCTTGCAAGTAGTTGTACCGTGGCTCTCCTCCATACACTGATCACACACGAGTTTCGGAATGAGGTAGTAGCCATGTCTCGTGAGTAGTAAGAGGGAATTCGGAGAGGAGCGAGTTCACCTTATCTTCAATAGCCTTAGCTCGAGCTCGAGTCATGGGTCCACGTGCTATTGAGGAAGATGTAGGTGCATCCATGGGGATGAGTGAGGGATGCTCCGCATCATCTCCCTCCCCCCCCCCCCCTTGAGAGAGATCCGACCTCGGATCAAAAGGTTCATCTCCATGGTATGGTGCGAGGTCCTTGCCGTTGAAGATGTCGCTCACATTGTACTTGTCTCGAGGTAGGTCGATCTTGTAGGCGTTGTCGTTGTAGCGTGCATAGCACCTTGAAAGGTCCATCGGCTCGAGGGAGAAGCTTGTACTTGCGTTCTTTGGGGAAATGGTCCTTGCGAAGGTGTAGCCACACTAGATCACCAATGTTAAAGACCATGGGTTGCTTGTTGACGTTGAGCTTGGTTGCTAGTCGTTGTACTTGGCGCTCGATGGTGTGTCTTGTATCCTCATGCATCTTCTTGATGTAGCTTGCCCGCAAGGCCGCATCCATGTTGGTGCGCTCTTGTAGAGGAAGTGGTAGAATGTCCAATGGGGACAACGGGTGGAAGCCGAGACGACCTCAAGGGGGACTTGCCGGTAGTCGAATATCTTGCACGGTTGTAGGCATTTCGGCGATGGATAGACATGCTTCCCACTCCGTGATGTTCTTCTTGATCAAGACACGAAGGAGAGTGGATAGTGTGCGGTTCGTCACCTCCGTTTGGCCATCGGTTTGAGGATGGTATGCGGATGAGAACAAGAGCTTGATTCCAAGCTTGGCGCATAGGGTCTTCCAAAAGTAACTAAAGAACTTGACGTCACGATCGGAGACGATTGTCTTTGGTACTTGAGGGAGTCCCGAGTAGGGGTGTCCAGATAGCGAACTATCACCGTTGGCTGGACTCCTGTACTATGAATATACAAGATTTAAGACTTCGTCCCTTGTCCGGATGGGACTTTCCTTGGCGTGGAAGGCAAGCTTGGCGATACGGATATGTAGATCTCCTACCATTGTAACCGACTCTGTGTAACCCTAACCCTATCCGGTGTCTATATAAACCGGAGGGTTTTTAGTCCATAGGACGAACAACAATCATACCATAGGCTAGCTTCTAGGGTTTAGCCTCTACGATCTCATGGTAGATCCACTCTTGTACTACCCATATCATCAATATTAATCAAGGTGAGTAGGGTTTTACATCCATTGAGAGGGTCCGAACCTGGGTAAAAACATCGTGTCCCTTGTCTCCTGTTACCATCCGCCTAGACGCACGATTCGGGACCCCTACACGAGATCCGCGGTTTTGACACCGACATTGGTGCTTTCATTGAGAGTTCCTCTGCGTCGTCATCCTTAGGCCCGATGGCTTCTTCGATCATCAACAACGACACGGTCCAGGTGAGACTTTTCTCCCTGGACAGATCTTCATATTCGGCGGCTTTGCACTGCGGGCCAATTCACTTGGCCATCTCGAGCAGATCGAAAGCTACGCCCCTGGCCATCAGGTTAGATTTGGGAGTTTGAACTACACGGCCGACATCCGCGGAGACTTGATCTTCGACGGATTCGAGCCACAGCCAAGCGCCGCACTATCTCGACGGGCACGATCTAGCTGTGTGGGATGCTCTCAAGTGTGGGACTAGTGGTGGTCACACTCATCCTCTCATAGGAAATGCACCCAATGTCATATAGGGTGGAGTCACTCATCTCACTCATGGGTTGGTGGCTCTCCTCACATGGCAATTGGGTCATCTCATGATATGTGGGTGTCTGAGAGATGTTGGTGCAAATGTCTTCATGCTCAACTCCTATCGCCGCCTTGGTTGAAGGGATAGTCCCATGCTCAACCTTCTTGTCACCGTCTTGTGGTTGGAGGCTCATATGATGATGTAGGGCGGAGCCCTAGTCGGAGATCTTTCACGTTTGGTGAGGATCCTACGAGGAGAACACGACGAACATGCGGAAGAACACAAGGAAAAACACACAATAGGAACACTAAACCGACAAGTATCGATCACACAAGGGCTAGATCACCGAACACATAAGGTAGCACAAGATTCAAAATCAACAAAGGAAAGATACACGAGTAGCCGGTCTTCTCCGTGAGGAGGTCTTGATGGGGGTCCACCCTAGAAGGGGGTCTTGAATCCTCTTGGAAGGATCTTCTCCGAGGAGGCGCGATCTCCGAGGAGAAGGTAACCAAGTGGATGAGCAAAGCTCTCACACAAATATGAGCTAATCCTTTGCTAACCCTAACTAGAAGGAGGAGGAGGTCTATTTATAGTCTTAGTGCAAATGGGGGCGAAGTGAATGGGTACAAGGGCTCCAGCCCGCGGCCGCGGTCACACATGTGTCGGACGTCCGGAAGGTGTCGGGCGTCCGGGGCTTCGGGACGGTCCGGACGTCCGGAGCCTGTCGGACGTCCGTAAATCCGGCTCGGGTGCTGGTCGTTCGGTCCTCCGGAGACTTAGGTCTTCCGTAGTTTTGGCTTTGATCGGGGTGCGTCGGACGTCCGGAGGTGGCCGGTCATCCGTAGCTTTGGCTCTAGATGCCAGGTACCGGATGACCGGAAAGCTCGGTCGTCCGTATCCCGGGACTTGTCGGACGTCCGGCGCGGTCGGTCGTCCGACGCCTGTAGCTTCCGCAGCTTCTCTTCTTCTTCTTCTTCACGCTTGGGGTCCTCGCCGTCTTGGCTCTTGCAAGTAGTTGTACCGTGGCTCTCCTCCATACACCTGATCACACACAGAGTTTCGGAATGAGGTAGTAGCCATGTCTCGTGAGTAGTAAGAGGGAATTCGGAGAGGAGCGAGTTCACCTTATCTTCAATAGCCTTAGCTCGAGCTCGAGTCATGGGTCCACGTGCTATTGAGGAAGCTGTAGGTGCGCCCATGGGGATGAGTGAGGATGCTCGCATCATCTCCCTCCCCCCCCTTGAGAGAGATCCGACCTCGGATCAAAAGGTTCATCTCCATGGTATGGTGCGAGGTCCTTGACGTTGAAGATGTCGCTCACATTGTACTTGTCTCGAGGTAGGTCGATCTTGTAGGCGTTGTCGTTGTAGCATGCTAGCACCTTGAAAGGTCCATCGGCTCGAGGGAGAAGCTTGTACTTGCGTTCTTTGGGGAAATGGTCCTTGCGAAGGTGTAGCCACACTAGATCACCAATGTTAAAGACCATGGGTTGCTTGTTGACGTTGAGCTTGGTTGCTAGTCGTTGTACTTGGCGCTCGATGGTGTGTCTTGTATCCTCATGCATCTTCTTGATGTAGCTTGCCCGTCTTCGCATCCATGTTGGTGCGCTCTTGTAGAGGAAGTGGTAGAATGTCCAATGGGGACAACGGGTGGAAGCCGTGAAGCGACCTCGAAGGGGGACTTGCCGGTAGTCGAATATCTTGCACGGTTGTAGGCGCATTTCGGCGATGGATAGACATGCTTCCCACTCCGTGATGTTCTTCTTGATCAAGACACGAAGGAGAGTGGATAGTGTGCGGTTCGTCACCTCCGTTTGGCCATCGGTTTGAGGATGGTATGCGGATGAGAACAAGAGCTTGATTCCAAGCTTGGCGCATAGGGTCTTCCAAAAGTAACTAAAGAACTTGACGTCACGATCGGAGACGATTGTCTTTGGTACTTGAGGAGTCTGGAGTAGGGGTGTCCAGATAGCGAACTATCACCGTTGGCGGACTCTGGACTATGAAGATACAATATTTAAGACTTCGTCCCTTGCCCGGATGGGACTTCCCTTGGCGTGGACGGCACGTTTGGCTATCCGTATTTTTAGATCTCCTACCATTGTAACCGACTGTGTAACCCTAACCCTATCCGGTGTCTATATAACCGGAGGGTTTTTAGTCCGTGGGACGAACAACAATCATACCATAGGCTAGCTTCTAGGGTTTAGCCTCTCTGATCTCATGGTAGATCCACTCTTGTACTACCCATATCATCTATATTAATCAAGCAGGAGTAGGGTTTTACATCCATCGAGAGGGTCCGAACACAGGTAAAAACATCGTGTCCCTTGTCTCCTGTTACCATCCGCCTAGACGCACAGTTCGGGACCCCCTACCCGAGATCCGCCGGTTTTGACACCGACATTGGTGCTTTCACTGAGAGTTCCTCTGCGTCATCATCCTTAGGCCCGATGGCTTCTTCGATCATCAACAACGACACGGTCCAGGGTGAGACTTTTCTCCCCGGACAAATCTTCGTATTCGGGCGGCTTTGCTGCGGGCCAATTCACTTGGCCATCCGGAGCAGATCGAAGCTACGCCCGCCATCGGTCAGATTTGGGAGTTTGAACTACACGGCCGACATCCGTGGAGACTTGATCTTCGATGGATTTGAGCCACAGCCAAGCGCGCCGCCAAGACTATCTCGACGGGCACGATCTAGCTGTGTGGGATGCTCTCAAGTGTGGGACTAGTGGTGGTCACACTCATCCTCTCATAGGAAATGCACCCAATGTCATATAGGGTGGAGTCACTCATCTCACTCATGGGTTGGTGGCTCTCCTCACATGGCAATTGGGTCATCTCATGATATGTGGGTGTCGGAGAGATGTTGGTGCAAATGTCTTCATGCTCAACTCCTATCGCCGCCTTGGTTGAAGGGATAGTCCCATGCTCAACCTTCTTGTCACCGTCTTGTGGTTGGAGGCTCATATGATGATGTAGGGCGGAGCCCTAGTCGGAGATCTTTCACGCTTTGGAGAGGATCCTACGAGGAGAACACGACGGACATGCGGAAGAACACAAGGAAAAACACACAATAGGAACACTAAACCGACAAGTATCGATCACACAAGGGCTAGATCACCGAACACATAAGGTAGCACAAGATTCAAAATCAACAAAGGAAAGATACACGAGTAGCCGGTCTTCTCCGTGAGGAGGTCTTGATGGGGGTCCACCCTAGAAGGGGGTCTTGAATCCTCTTGGAAGGATCTTCTCTGAGGAGGCGTGATCTCGAGGAGAAGGTAACCAAGTGGATGAGCAAAGCTCTCACACAAATATGAGCTAATCCTTTGCTAACCCTAACTAGAAGGAGGAGGAGGTCTATTTATAGTCTTAGTGCAAATGGGGGCGAAGTGAATGGGTACAAGGGCTCCAGCCCGCGGCCGCGGTCACACATGTGTCGGACGTCCGGAAGGTGTTGGGCGTCCGGGGCTTCGGGACGGTCCGGACGTCCGGAGCCTGTCGGACGTCCGTAAATCCGGCTCGGGTGCTGGTCCTTCGGTCGTCCGGAGACTTAGGTCTTCCGTAGTTTTGGCTCCGATCGGGGTGCGTCGGACGTCCGGAGGTGGCCGGTCGTCTATAGCTTTGGCTCTAGATGCCAGGTACCGGATGACCGGATAGCTCGGTCGTCCGTATCCTGGGACTTGTCGGACGTCCGGGCGCGGTCGGTCGTCCGACGCCTGTAGCTTCCGCAGCTTCTCTTCTTCTTCTTCATCACGCTTGGGGTCCTCACCGTCTTGGCTCTTGCAAGTAGTTGTACCGTGGCTCTCCTCCATACACCTGATCACACACAGAGTTTCAGAATGAGGTAGTAGCCATGTCTCGTGAGTAGTAAGAGGCAATTCGGAGAGGAGCGAGTTCACCTTATCTTCAATAGCCTTAGCTCGAGCTCGAGTCATGGGTCCACGTGCTATTGAGGAAGATGTAGGTGCGGAAGAATACACGGAATGTTAACCATTGTATTAACCATTGCATGCCTTGTCATCAACAATTCCTTTGGACGGACTCATTCTTACATGATGGACACTTTGTGTGCGTTAACCATTGTATTTTTGAGTGTTGCTTGTGTTTGCTCTTTTTGCATGTCTATCACTCCGGCGACACCTTGGACTACTTGGATTGCTCCATGTCTTCAACTTCGTCCAACTACAAGTCCGCTCTCGACAACCGCTTCCATGGTGATGAGGATCACGATCCGAGGTCGGATCTTTCCCAAGGGGAGATGCTGCGGAGCATCCCACGTTCATCCCCATGTACACTCCCACTACTCTCCAAGCCCCAAGTGGACATATGACGAGACCTCGAACAAATGCCATTGGACACAAGGTGAACTCGCTCCTCTCCAAACCTTCACTTCCCACATGTGAGACATGGTTACTACCTCAAATATATGTGCTATGCATGACCAGGAACAAGGAGGAAGACCATGGACAAGACGGCGAGGACACCAAGTACACGGACCAAGGGAAGAAGCTACCCGAAGCTACAGCGGCCGGACGTCCGACGACTCCCAGGCTCCGGACGACCGTGCCAGCGACCACCGAACCGAATCTGCGGACATCCGAAGAACTCCGGACGTCCGGGACCCCGCGAGCCTCCGAACGACCGGCCCCCTCCGGACGTCTGACCGAAGCGCACCCGAGCCGAATCTACGGAAGTCCGAAGAGCACCGGACGTCCGAACCTTCCCGAGCCTCCAGACGACCGGAACCCTCCGGACGTCCGACGCCTGTCTGCGCCTGATGTATTGGACCGAGTCCATGTATCCTCCACATACCCCTTCGCGGCCCATGACTATATATACTCCTCCACCTCCTCCTAGTTAGGGTTAGCGTTGATTTAGCCCATAGATAGAGCTTCGCTCATCCATACCGTATCTACTCCACGAGAGACCGCGGCCCCTCTTCGGAGACCATCCACCTTGGATTCAAGACCTCCCTTTGCGGAGAAGACCATCATCAAGACCTCCTCACGGAGAAGAACGGCTACCATTTGTATCGTCCTTTGTTGACCTTGGATCTCGTGTATCTCTTTGTGTTCTTTGATCTAGCATTTGTGTGACCGATTCCTTGTTGGTTGAGTGTTTTCCTCATTCCTCCCGTGATTTCCTCGTGTTCTTCCGCTCGTTCTTCGTGTCTCCCCGTAGGATCCACTCCAAACGTGAAAGATCGACGCCATAGGGTTCCACCCTACATCATCATATGGTATCATGAGCCACGTTGATCACGTTATTGGAGCCCCTACCCCTCTTTTTCTAGCTTGATTTTGTTGATTTCGTCCTAAATCCGAAAAATCCCCACCAAAAATAGCCCCAAATTTTTTTGTGATTTGTTAGTGTGATGATGTTTTGTTAATTTTGATCCATGGATTTGCTTGATTTCGAGTGGATCTAGCATTTCCCCAATTTTCCCGTCTTTCATCCACAAAATCCGTGAATTTTAACCCGAAATCCCCAATTTCCGCCCAAAATCGCGTCCCGGATCTGAAATTTCGAGTTGACCCGACCCACCGGACGACCGACGATTTACGGACGTCCGGACCCCCACGAAGCACCGGACGTCCGACCTTTTCCGGACGACCGGAACCCCTAACCCGCACCGAATTTACGGATTTCCGACCTTTCCGGACGTCCGACGCCCCGGACATCCGACCTTTCCGGACGTCCGTAACCTGTAGTTTCAGACTTCGGCTGATTTTTGTTTTGTCCATAACTAATTCATCCGAACTCCGATTTTGACGTTCTTTAGCTCGTTGAAAAGCTCTTGACATCCCCCTTCCAAAAAAAATACCACCAATATCATTTGACTCCACCAAATTTTGTGAACTTTGGCATCTTTGCCTAGAGCTTCCGCCACATCCTCCGCATAACCACCACCGACTTCCGCAACCTAACCAATTTTCTTCCCCATAGCATTAGTGGTTGCTTGAGTAGTGATTCGAGTCTCCTAAGGTGTTTGACTACTTAGGGACGATTGCTTCTTCATCAACCACCACCACCACTTCCACATAACCTTGCCCAACATACACTTCAACCACCCCAACTTAACCCAATTGTTGATTGAGCTTTTTCGAGTTGTGACTTGTGTCTCCTAAGGTGTTTCGCTACTTAGGGACGGCAACTTCAACTCCGACACGTGTATAGCCCATCATTCCACTTCCGCATTGCGGCGTGCAAACCACCACCGCATTCCCGCTACCACCATTTTGACATTTTGACGTTGAGATTTTGAGTTCGCGGTTTTTCCGCTTCCTAAGGTGTTTCGCCACTTAGGGACGAGTCTCCATCATCTTGGTATCTACATCAAGAACACCGCTACTCATCATCACCGGACGGTAACCTCCATATCATCTTGGTATCGTGGTATCCCCATTGTATATTCCCTTGCCATTGCATTGTTAACCCCTAGCCTTACTTTTGCGTTACTTGCCTATCGAGACTAGCCATTTGAGTATTGCCGGCAACATTACTTGTGCACATTAGTGATCATCGTTCCCATAGCATATATACCATATCATTGTGGTGCATATATTGGTATCATATCTTATGTCACAAGTTTGTTCCCGCATACACACAATTGCTGTCTTGGTTTGTGCATTGTGCAAAGTGGCCATAGAAAAAAAAGAAATAAAGCTTTTAAGCAAAAGAGAGAAAGAGCAAAGAAGCTTGTAAGCAAGTGCCATAGCATCATACCACATTGCATATAAGATTACCATATCCGATCATCTTGGATCATCTTGAGAGAAACACCGAACCATACATACATAGCATACTTGGGATAGAAGTTTATCCATTTTGCATCTTATAGGTTGTGCACAAGTGTCGTATCCGCCTATTGAGCAATCGTGCTAGTGTCTCTCTTGAGTTGTGCAACACGAGCGTTTTCCGTGGATTCCACATTTTGTGCTCATTCCTTGGTTGCACGACCCCATTTATCTATCCGCGTGTGTGTTTCCGTGTGCCATTCTTTGCTATTGGTCCATTTGTTTCACTTGCGAATTTGTGAATCTCTTTCAACATTATTGACTCTTGCTAACATTTTGCATTAAATTTTTGTGCCACTATCCTCACCGAGCTCCTCCATAAGCTTTACTTGTGTAGGTGTGAGAACCGACAAGGATTGGTACCAATAGTGCTATTTCATTGTCCGCATTTGAGTGAACTTGATTCATTTTCAACATCGGTCAAGGTACATTGGTATAAGTTCTTCTCTTTCTCCCACTCATATTTGCTCGAGTCTTGTGATGGATAGGCAAGGCATTTCATCTCCGGTCTTCGACAACAACGACGGCGTGAACAACTACATCACCAAAGCGTCTCTCTTCGATCTACAACGACAAGTGCAAGGCACACAATCAAGATTGCGAGAGCGCATCGAGAACATCTCCAGCGACATTCATCACTCTGAAGCAAGGAGAAGGGACTACTTCGACAAGAAGCTTGCCGCACATAAAGAGGAGCAAGATGCAAGGATGGAGGAGATTCGGGCCTTGATCAAGTCTTCTTCCCCTTTGTCATCTTCAAGACGGCGACGTTCAAGCCACAAGTCTTCGGAGCGCCCAAGCGATGCAAGCGCCAAGTCGTCCACATCTCCATGGCGACCACCATCACGTTCGTGATCAACATCGTCATGAAGGGCAAGTCACCTCCAAGCATCATGTGCACGACGGCGATTTAACGACGTCTACTACGAGCTCAAGCACGACAACGACATCATCATCATGAAGATGCTCCACAAGCGCAAATGCACAAGTCCCAAAAAGCCCTACTTCACGCCAAGTCGAAGCTTCATAAGCACAAGAGAAGACCGCGAGAAGACCGCGAGACGACCACCACCAAGACGACGCTACGGCTACATCAACCACTTCGGCATCTTCGCCAAGTGTTCTCAAGGCATCTTCGCCTTTGGACGTACGGCATCTTCGCCTACTTCCCACGTGTACGCCTACATCGACTTCATCAAGTCCAAGGCGACCACCGATAAGTGAGGGCGACACTTCCATCTTCGAAGCCCCTCAAGAAAGATGGCCGAGCATGGGAAACTCCCTTGGTCATGGAGACGAGCTATGAGGTGCCACATCATATGGGCCTCCAACACCAAGACGGTGACAAGACGGTCGAGCGAGGGCCATCCCCTTGACCACGGCTGACGAGAGCGAACCTCTTCAACAACATGAAGACGGCGCCAACATTGGACTCCTCCTCCGAGTCAAGCTACGCGACCGCGCGCATGGAGACATTTGCACCTACATCTCTCCGGCACCCACATATGTCGAGATGCCCCAATTGCCATGCGAGGAGAGCCACCACCACATGAGTGACATGAGTGACTACACCATACGTGACATTGAGAGCATTTCCTATGAGAGGATGAGTGTGACCACCACTAGCCCCACACATGAGAGCATGCCACACATCCTATGTGAGGTTGAGCGCCATTTGAGTGACTCCACCCACCATACGGTGAGAGCATCCTTGAGGGAGTGAGTGAGCCACAACACTTAGTGAGTGAGGTAGTTGACACGGCACATGAGGCCACTATGATTCCTAAATCTAATTAACCTCTACTCCTAGTGTGTTTTCTTCTTTGGTGCTAGTTCTCCTACATGACGACATGCCTATCCATGATGAGTCAATTCCTCCAGTGGAGACGACTATGGCCATGGTGGACAAAGTAGCACCCCCCACATGGTTCCATCACGATGAAGATGACAACGAATGGATCGTTGACACCTCACCTACAACACATGAGCGACCTTCAAAAGGTAACATAGGTGATGGTGCTTCTCTTGTCCCACTAGTGGACTCTCTTGCCATCGATTGCTCCCATGATGTTGACCCACCTATTACCATGCTTCATGCTAGTAAAACTTCTTCATGCCTTGACTTACCTATTTATGATGAATATGATGATGAGCGTGTTGAGTTGCCTAGTTGTGATGCTATGCTTCATAGGATATCATGTGAAAATTCTATTGGTCACATTATGTTTGACAATCCATTGAACTTGTCATATGCTATGAGTGAGATCTCCCATATTGCCTCATTTCAATCTCAACATAGTAACTATGCATGCCCCATTAAAATAAATCCCATTTGCACTTATGGCATAGATGACGAGATGATGGTCATTGGCTTTTGCTTCTCTTGTGATGATATTGCACTACTTCCTTTGCGCAATTCGTCTACTATTCCATGCCATGATCACATTGTTCCAAATATGCATTGTTTTGGATGTTGTCAATATTCTCCATGTGATGTTTCCATTAATGCTCATGAGGAGACCCCCATAGTTTCCTCATACATATTAGGAGATCTTGATGCATTTCATACTTTGCATGATTCCCATAATTGCTTGAACCATATGCATTCCATGAATAACAATGCTCTAGATATTTCTCATGATGCATTGCACAATTTGAGTCTCCATTATGCCATACATAATAACAAACCTATCATGATGGATGACATGTTTCTATATCACGCATCTCATTTATTTGAGCATTGGCTATTTTGTGCTAACCGACACATGCACGTATGCATCATGATGGATGATGTGTACATCTACCACGCACACACAATTTTCTCTTTGTCTTTGTTTTGTGTAGGTACCCACATACACTCGTCAACATCTCAATCCCATGAGTTGACGAAACGAGCTCTTGAGAGCAATGATGCTTTGGGATCTCGTGGACTATCCTTACCACTGTTCCCTTCGCGCAAGGACTACGCGCATCTCTTCTACTTGGCTCTCACACAGCTATGGGCTATTTACCACTTGTCACCTTATGCTCAGTTTCCCGTGTTCACTTTGCATGTTATGCTTGCTCCTATGCCTTTGCCATGCAATTGTGACCCTTGCTTGCATATACCCATGATTAACCATTATGCTACTTCTATGTGTATTTGCATGCTTGGTGGAGATCCTTGTTGCTTTTGCCATGATTATCATGTGCCCCATGCTATTGTTGATTGTTGTGTTGGGAGAGTCATGATGTCCCATTGCTATTTACATACGGCCTCTCGCCAATACATTGATGATAATTTTCTCATATCTTGCTTTCATGCTTGTGCTATGCCATGTGAATTATTCATGCCCACTATTTGCACATATGACATGCTTGCCATGATTCCTTCTAATCGTTGCATCTTCTCACTACTAGCTTGCTTGACTTGATCGCTATGATTGCTTGCTATGTTGCATCACCCATGTTCCACTATTACTCGCTTTCTTGGGTTGATGACATATATATTCATGCCTCTCACATGATATATCTTGTTCATTGTCGATTGCCTCCAATTGTTGCATCTATGCTTATTGATCTTGGAGACTTTGACACTTTACTTGTGATGCATGCTTGTTTGATTGAGCCTATTGTATTTGGTTGTTCTCGCATCATATGCCTCCATACTATGAAATGCTCCCTTGTTCTTTCTTATGATGAGCATGATGCATACACTTGTTGGGTATCTTACCACACAAATGTTAGGTTTTGCACTTCCACTAACCTCATTTGTTTTTCCGAGTGTTTGTCATGTTCTTTCATTTTGAAGGATTCACAAGGCGGTAACATCACGAGACAACTTGCTTATGTGAAGGCATACAAGATGCACAACTCCATCATCCTTGAGAACCTCCTAAAGGTGACTTCCTTCCCTTTGAGCCATCCTCAAATACACATATTGGATGGGTCATTCTTTCATTGTTGTTTCCTTCTTCTTTTCTACGTGATACATATATTGGATGGAGGACCGACATTGGAGATGGACCCTATGGACCTTCAAGTTGAGGAGTGCCACGACATCGAGCTATGGTACAACACCACCCATGACAAATTTGCACCCCATGCATGGATTGACTCACATTATGCTTGTCTTGTTGCACTTATTCCCATGTCATCCATGATATATGAGCATGTGCATTTTCTTAGCAAATTTGTTGTGATCTTTCTTGATGGCATATTCATACATCATGATCATATTGCCTACCATCAATTGCATGATAACATAATCATATTGAGCATCCATTGCCATATTCATGCTATTGATAAACCGTCTCACTATGACATTATTTTGCACCGTGGTTGCATTGATCACATTCACGACACCTTTGTTGTCCCAATGCATGAATTTTCTCTCATGAATGCTTTACATGTCATGTTACATCATTTGGATAAGCATTTCATGCCTTGTCATCAACAATTCCTTTGACGGACTCATTCTTACATGATGGACACTTTGTGCGTTAACCATTGTATTTTTGAGTGTTGCTTGTGTTTGCTCTTTTTGCATGTCTATCACTCGGCGACACCTTGGACTACTTGGATTGCTCCATGTCTTCAACCGTCCAACTACAAGTCCGTCTACGACAACCGTTTCCATGGTGATGAGGATCACGATCCGAGGTCGGATCTTTCCCAAGGGGGGGAGATGATGCGGAGCATCCCACGTTCATCCCCATGTACACTCCCACTACTCTCCAAGCCCCAAGTGGACATATGGCGAGACCTCGAACAAACGCCATTGGACACAAGGTGAACTCGCTCCTCTCCGAACCTTCACTTCCCACATGTGAGACATGGTTACTACCTCAAATATATGTGCTATGCATGACCAGGAACAAGGAGGAAGACCATGGACAAGACGGCGAGGACACCAAGTATACGGACCAAGAGAAGAAGCTGCCCGAAGCTACAGCGGCCGGACGTCCCACCACGACCCGACGTCCGACGACTTGAGCTCGGACGACCGTGCGGCGACCACCGAACCGAATCTGCTTACATCCGAAGAACTCCGGACGTCCGGGACCTCATGAGCCTCCGGACGACCGGCCTCCGGACGTCCGATCAAGCGCACTGAGCCGAATCTACGGATGTCCAAGAGCTCCTGACGTCCGGACCTTCCCGAGCCTCCGGACGACCGGAACCCTCCGGACGTCCGACGCTGTCACAAGACAAAGATGTATTGGACCGAGTCCATGTATCCTCCACTTACCCCTTCATGCCCATGACTATATATACTCCTCCACCTCCTCCTAGTTAGGGTTAGCGTTGATTTAGCTCATAGATAGAGCCGCTCATCCATACCGGATCTACTCCACGAGAGAGACCGGCCCCTCTTCGGAGACGATCCACCTTGGATTCAAGACCTCCCTTTGCGGAGAAGACCATCATCAAGACCTCCTCACGGAGAAGAACGGCTACCGTTTGTATCGTCCTTTGTTGACCTTGGATCTCGTGTATCTCTTTGTGTTCTTTGATCTAGCATTTGTGTGACCGATTCCTTGTTGGTTGAGTGTTTTCCCTCATTCCTCCCCGTGATTTCCTCATGTTCTTCCGCTCGTTCTTCGTGTCTCCCCGTAGGATCCACTCCAAACGTGAAAGATCGACGCCATAGGGTTCCACCCTACATCACGGAAGAACACAAGGAAAAACACATAAGAGGAACACTAAACTGACAAGTATCAATCACACAAGGGCTAGATCACCGAACACATAAGGTAGCACAAGATTCAAAATCAACAAAGGAAAGATACACGAGTAGCCGTTCTTCTCCGTGAGGAGGTCTTGATGGGAGTCCACCCTAGAAGGGGGTCTTGAATCCTCTTGAAGGATCTTCTCCGAGAAGGCGCGATCTACGAGGAGAAGGTAACCAAGTGGATGAGCAAAGCTCTCACACAAATATGAGCTAATCCTTTCCTAACCCTAACTAGGAGGAGCAGGAGGTCTATTTATAGTCTTAGTGCAAATGGGGGCGAAGTGAAGGGGTACATGGGCCTCAGCCCGAAACTCTGCTTACAGACAAAGCGTGGTCGTCCGCCAAGTACCGGACGTCCGGTGGCTCGCGAGGGTCTGGTCGTCCGGTACTTGTCGGACGTCCGGTGATTTGGCTCGGGTGTGGATTTGTCGGTCGTCCGGTCGGGACCGGTCGTCCGGGCGCTGGAGGATGTCGGACGTCCGGTCGGCGTTGGTCCTCCGACCGCTATAGGTCTCGCTGGCTGGGACTTGGGCTGGCTGGTGAAGACTCCAGGCGTCAGACGTCCGGTGATGAGCGGTCGTCCGGTGACTTCCAGGCATTGGACGTCCGGTCCAGACCGGTCGTCCGGTGGCTGTAGCTTCGGGCAACTTCTTCTGTTGGTCCTTGTACTTGGCGTCCTCGCTAGCTCATCCATTGGATGTGGTGTCTCCGTGGCTTTCCTCTAAGTACCTAATCATGCATAGAACACACGTTGGATGTAGTAGCCATGTCTCACATGTAGAAAGTGAAGGTTCGGAGAGGAGCGAGTTCACCTTGTGTCCAATGGCGTTTGTTCAAGGTCTCGTCATATGTCCACTAGGGGTTTGGAGAGTAGTCGGAGTGTACATGGGGATGAACGTGGGATGCTCCGCATCATCTCCCCTCCCCCCTTGGGAAAGATCCGACCTCGGATCGTGATCCTCATCACCATGGAAACGGTTGCCGTAGACGGACTTGTAGTTGGACGAAGTTGAAGACATGGCGCAATCCAAGTAGTCCAAGGTGTCACGGGAGTGATAGACATGCAAAAATAGCAAACACAAGCAACACTCGAAAATACAATGGTTAGCACACACACAAAGTGTCCATCATGTAAGAATGAGTCCGTGCAAATAGCGGGCATACAAAATGCACATGACATTTCACAAGCATAAAGGCAAGATATGAGCAAAATAGCATCAATAGCATGGGGCACATGATAAACATGGCAATAGCAACAAGGATCTACACCAAGCATGCAAATACACATAGGAGTATCATAATGGTGAATCATGGGTAGATGCAAACAAGGATCACAATTGCATGGCAAAGGTATAGAAACAAGCATAACATGCAAAGTGAACACGCTAGAATGGGCATAAGGTGACAAGTGGTAAATAGCCCATAGCCATGTGAGAGACAAGTAAAAGAGATGTGCGTAGTCCTTGCGCAAAGGGAACGGTGGTAAGGATAGTCCACGGGGTCCCAAGTCATCATTGCTCTCAAGAGCTCGTTTCGTCAACTCATGGGATTGAGATGTTGACGACTATACGTGTGTACCTAGACAAAACAAAGACAAAGGAAAAATTGTGTGTGTGTGGTAGATGTACACATCATATCATGATGTGCACGTGCGTGTGTTTGTTAGCACAAAATAGCCAATGCTCAAATAAATGAGATGCGTGATATAGAAACATTTCATCCATCATGATAGGTTTGTTGTTATGTATAGCATAATGGAGACTCAAATTGTGTAATGCATCATGGGAAATATCTAGAGCATTGTTATTCATGGAATGCATATGGTGTACACTATCATGCGAATCATGCAAAGTATGAAATGCATCAAGATCTCCTAATATGTATAAGGAAACTATGGGGGTCTCCTCATGAGCATTAATGGAAACATCACATGGAGAATATTAACAACATCCAAAACAATGCATATTTGGAACAATGTGATCATGGCATGACATAGTAGATGAATTTCACAAATCATGTAAAGGAAGCATGGCAATATCATCACATGAAAAACAAAAGCCAATTACCATCATCTTGTCATCTATGCCATAAGTGCAAATGGGATTTATTTTAATGGGGCATGCATAGTTACTAGTTGAGATTCAAATGAGGCTATATGGGAGATCTCATTCATAGCATATGACAAGCTCAATGGATTGTCAAACATGAAGTGACCAATAGAATTTTCACAAGATATCCTATGAAGCATAGCATCACAACTAGGCAACTCAACATGCTCATCATCATATTCATCATAAATAGGTAAGTCAAGGCATGAAGAAGTCTCACTAGCATGAAGCATGGGAATAGGTGGGTCAACATCATGGGAGCAATCGATGGTAGGAGAGTCCACTAGTGGGACAAGAGAAGCACCATCACCTATGTTACCTTTGGAGCATCGCTCATGTGTTGTAGGTGAGGTGTCGAAGAACAAGTCGTTGTCATCTTCGTCTTGATGGAACCATGTGGGGGTTGCATCATCGTCCACCATGGCCATCGGTTTTCCCTTTGGAGGGATGGACTCGTCGAGTATAGGCATGTCGTCATGTAGGAGACCTAGCACCAAAGAAGAAAACACACTAGGAGTAGAGGTGAAGTCGTTAGAAATCATGGTGGCCTCACATGCCGTGTCAACTACCTCACTCACTAAGTGTTGTGGCTCACTCACTCCCAATATGATTCTCTCACTCGTATGGTTGGTGGAGTCACTCAAATGGCTCTCAACCTCACATAGGTTGTGTGGCATGCTCTCAAGTGTGGGGCTAGTGGTGGTCACACTGATCCTCTCATAGGAAATGCACTCAATGTCACATATGGTGGAGTCACTCATATCACTCATGGTGGGGTGGCTCTCCTCACATGGGAATTGGGTCATCTCTTTATATGTCGGTGTCGGAGAGATGTTGGTGCAAACGTCTCCATGCTCAACTCCTATCGCCGCCTTGGTTGAAGGGATAGTCCCATGCTCAACCTTCTTGTCACCGTCTTGTTGTTGGAGGCCCATATGATGTGGCACCTCGTAGCTCGTCTCCATGACCGAAGGGAATGTCCCATGCTCGGCCATCTTCCTTGAGGGGCTTCCGAAGATGGAAGTGTCGCCTCGCCGTGGGTAGTCGCCTTGTACTTGATGAAGTCGTTGTAGGCGTACTCGTGGGAAGTAGGCGAAGATGCCGTACGTCCAAAGGCGAAGATGCCTTCATAGCACTTGGCGAAGATGCCGAAGTGGTGGTGGTAGCCGTAGCACCGTCTTGGTGTTGGTCATCTCGCAGTCTTCTCTTTTGCTCATGAAGCTTGGACTTGGCGTGAAGTAGGGCTTGTTGGGACTTGTGCATTTGCGCTTGTGGAGCATCTTCATGTTGATGGTGTCGTTGTCGCACTTGAGCTCGATGGCATTCGTCGTCGTGCACATGATGCTTGGAGGTGACTTGTGGATCACGAATGTGATGATGGTCACCATGGAGATGTGGACATGGACGGCTTGCACTTGCATCGTTTCCGCTCTCCGAAGACTTGTGTCTTGAATGTCGCCGCCTTGAGGATGACGAAGGGGAAGAATACTTGATCAAGGCTCTAATCTCCTCCATCCTTGCATCTTGCTCCTCTTTATGTGCAGAAAGCTTCTTGTCGATGTAGTCCCTTTTCCTTGCTTCGGAGAGATGAATGTCGATGGAGATGTTCTCGATGCGCTCTCGCAATCTTGATTGTGCGCCTTGCATTTGTCATTGTAGATCGAAGATTGACGCTTTGGTGATGTAGTTGTTCACGCCGTCGTCGTTGTCGAAGACCGGAGATGAAATGCCTTGCCTATCCATCACAAGACTCGAGCAAATAAGAGTGGGAGAAACAGAAGAACTTATACCAAATGTACCTTGACCGATGTTGAAAATGGATCAATGATCACTCAATGTGTAACAAGGAAATAACACAATTGGTACCAATTCTTGTCGGTTTCTCACACCTACACAAATAAAGCTTATGGTGGAGCTCAGTAAGGATAGTGGCACAAAAATTTAATGCAAAATGTTAGCAAGAGTCAATAATGTTGAAAGAGATTCACAAATTTGCAAGCGAAACAAGTAGACCAATAGCAACGAAAGGTACACGGAAACACACACACGGATAGATAGATGGGGTCGTGCAAACAAGGAATGAGCTCAAAATGTGGAATCCACCAAAACGCTCGTGTTGCACAACTCAAGAGTGACGCTAGCACGATTGCTCAATAGGCGGATACGACACTTGTGCACAACCTATAAGATGCAAAATGGATAAACTTTCTATCCCAAGTATGCTATGTATGTATGGTTCCCGGTGTTTCTCTCGAGATGATCCAAGATGATCGGATATGACAATATTATATGCAATCTGGTATGATGCTATGGCACTTGCTTACAAGCTTCTTTGCTCTCTTTCTTTTGCTTAAAAGCTTTACTTCTTTTTTTCTATGGCCACTTTTGCACAATGCACAAACTAAGATAGCAATTGTGTATATGCGGGAACAAACTTGTGACACAAGATATGATACCAATATATGCACCACAATGGTATGGTATGTATACAATGGGAAGTATGATCACTAATGTGCACAAGTAACGTTGCCGGCAATACTCAAATGGCTAGTCTCGATAGGCAAGTAACGCAAAATGGGCTAGAGGTTATCAATGCAATGGCAAAGGAATATACAATGGTGTCGTCGAGGTTACCGTCCTTTGCGATGATGAGTGGCGTTGTTCTTGATGTAGATACCAAGATGATGGAGACTCGTCCCTAAGTAGCCGAAACACCTTAGGAAACGAAAAACCCGCGAACTCAAATCTCAAATGACAAATGTCAAATGGTGGTAGCGGAATGCGGTGGTGGTTGCGGAAGTTCAATGGGATTGCGGAAATGCAATTATGGGTTATGGTGTACGCAATGCGGAAGTGGGGTGTAAGGTGGTGAACTATAAACGGTGTCGGAGTTGGAAGCGCGGTCCCTAAGTAACCTAAACACCTTAGGAGACACAACTCACAACACAAACAAAATTGGGTTAAGTTGAGGTGGAAGTGTATGGTGGGTAAGCCTATGCGGAAGTGGCGGTGGTGGTTGATGAAGAAGCAACCGTCCCTAAGTAGCTGAAACACCTTAGGAGACTCGAATCACAACTAAAACAACCATGAGGAACAAAATTGGTTATGTTGCGGAAGTCGGTGGTGGAGTAGCGGAGGATGTGGTGGAAGCCCTAGGCAAAGATGCCAAAGTTCCAAAACTTTTATGGAGTCAAATGATGGTTGTGGTATTTTTGTGGGAAATAGGATGTCAAGAGCTTTTCAACGAGCTAAAGAACGCGAAAGTCGGAGTCCGGATGAATTAGTTATGGACAAAACAAAAATCAGCCGAAATGAGAATCTACAGGTTACGGACGTCCGGGAAGGTCGGATGTACGGGGACCGGACGTACGGGCAGGCTCGGAAATCCGTAATTTTGGTTCGGGTTAGGGATTCCGGTCGTCCGGGAAAGGTAGGATGTCCGGTCGTTCCTGGGGCTTCGGACGTCCGTAAAACGGAGGTCGTCCGGTGGGTCGGGGTCAACCCGAGATGCGAGTTCGGGGGCGCGATTTTGGGCGGAAAATGGAGATTTCGGGGTCAAAATTGAAGAGATTTTGTGGATGAAAGATGGGGAAACTTGGGGAAATGCTAGATCCACTCGAAACCAAGCAAATCCATGGATCAAAATCAACAAAACTTCATCTCACCAACATATCACAAAAAAAATTTGGGGCTATTTTTGATGGGGAATTTTCGAATTTAGGACGAAATCAACAAAATCAATCTAGAAAAAGAGGGGTAGGGGCTCCAAAAACATGATCAACCTGGCTCTTATACCAAGACAATGTGGATCACGAACATGATGGTTGTTGCCATGTAGGTGTGGACGAGGAAGATTTGCACTTGCATCGTTTCCGCGCTCCGAAGGCTTGTGTCTTGAATGTCGCCGCCTTGAGGATGACGAAGGGGAAGAAGACTTGATCAAGGCTCTAATCTCCTGCATCCTTGCATCTTGCTCCTCTTTATGTGCAGAAAGCTTGTTGTCGATGTAGTCCCTTTTCCTTGCTTCGGAGAGATGAATGTCGATGGAGAGGTTCTCGATGCGCTCTTGCAATCTCGATTGTGCGCCTTGCATTTGTCGTTGTAGATCGAAGGTTGACACTTTGGTGATGTAGTTGTTCACGCCGTCGTTGTTGTCGAGGACCGGAGAGGAAATGCCTTGCCTATCCATCACAAGACTCGAGCAACTATGAGTGGGAGAAAGAGAAGAACTTGACCAAATGTACCTTGACCGATGTTGAAAATGGATCAATGATCACTCAATGTGTAACAAGGAAATAGCACAATTGGTACCAATTCTTGTCGGTTTCTCACACCTACACAAGTAAAAGCTTATGGTGGAGCTCGGTGAGGATAGTGGCACAAAAATTTGATGCAAAATGTTAGCAAGAGTCAATAATGTTGAAAGAGATTCACAAATTCGCAAGTGAAACAAGTAGACCAATAGCAATATGTGGCACACGAAAACACACACGCAAATAGATAAATGGGGTCGTGCAACCAAGGAATGAGCCAAAATGTGGAATCCACGGAAAATGCTCTTGTTGCACAACTCTAGAGAGACGCTAGCACGATTGCTCAATAGGCGGATACGACACTTGTGCATAACCTATAGGAGACAAAAATGCAACGACTTCTATCCCAATTATGATATGTATGTATGGTTCCCGGTGTTTCTCTCAAGATGATCCAAGATGATCGGATATGACAATCTTATATTCAATGTGGTATGATGCTATGGCTATTGCTTACAAGCTTCTTTGCTCTCTTTTTTTCTTAAAAGCTTATTCTTTTTTTTTGTATGGCCACTTTTGCACAATGCACAAACCAAGATAGTAATTGTGTATATGCGGGAACAAACTTGTGACACAAGATATGCTAGCAATATATGCACCACGATGATATGGTATGTATGCTATGGGAAGTATGATCACTAATGTGCACAAGTAACGTTGCCGGCAATACTCGAATGGCTAGTCTCGATAGGCAAGTAACGCAAAATGGGCTAGGGGTTAACAATGCAATGGCAAGGGGAATATACAAAGGAGGGATACCACGATACCACGATGATATGGAGGTTACCGTCCGGTGATGATGAGTGGTGGTGTTCTTGATGTAGAAACCAAGATGATGGAGTCTCGTCCCTAAGTAGCCGAAACACCTTAGGAAACGGAAAAACCGCGAACTCAAAATCTCAAACGTCAAATGTCAAATGGTGGTAGCGGAATGCGGTGGTGGTTGCGGAAGTATTGGTGGAAACCCGAGTAGCCGAAGTTGACTGGGTTATGGTGGTGGGAACGTATGATGGGCTATACACGGTGTCTGATTTGAAGTTGTCGTCCCTAAGAAGCCGAAACACCTTAGGAGACACAACTCTCAACACAACAAAATTGGGTTAAGTTGGGGTAGCGGAAGTGTATGGTGGGCAAGCCTATGCGGAAGTTATGGTGGTGGTGGATGAAGACGCAACCGTCCCTAAGTAGCCTAAACACCTTAGGAGACTCAAGTCACTACTCAAACAACCTCAAATGCTATGGGGATCAAAATGGGTTAGGTTGCAGAAGGCTATGGTGGTATTGCGGATGATGTGGTGGGAGCCCTAGGCAAAGATGCCAAAGTACAAAAACTTTGATGGTGTCAAAAGGTGGTGAAACCAAGGTTAGGACCTCGGGCACGTCGATAGCTTCAAAACGAGCCAAAGAACACTCAAATCGGATTTCAGAGTGAAAAGTTATGATGAAAACGGTGAAGAAGGCTGATGCTGAAATTCTGTGCAGTGTCTCTGGTTAGGCCAGAAGTTCCGGGGTTGGGGCCGGAAGTTTCGGGCTCCGGAAGTTCCGGGGGTGGCCGGAAGTTCCAGGGGTCGGGGAAAAAGTCTGGGGACTTTGGGTGAACTCTCTGTTTAGCCCGGAAGTTCCGGGGCTGGGACGGAAGTTCCAGGGGACGAAAGTTCCGGGGGTGTCCGGAAGTTCCGGGGGTCGTGGAATTTCTTCCGGGACGAACCCTAAATTCCAGATCTGAGAACGGGGGCGGAAAAACTCGATTTCTAGGGGTAAAATTGAGAAGATTTCATGGATGGAAATGGGGGAAAAGATGGGGAAGGCTAGATCCACTTGAAACACAACGAATCCATGGATCAAAATCAACAAAAAATCATCAAAACCAACAAATCACAAAAAAAATTGGGGGCTATTTTTGGTGGGGATATTCGGATCTAGGACGAAATTAGCAAAATCAAGCTAGAAAACAAAGGGTAGGGGCTCCAAAAATGTGATCAACGTGGCTCATGATACCAAGATGATGTAGGGTGGAACCCTATGTGGACGATCTTTCACGTTTGGAGAGGATCCCTACGAGGAACACGAAGAACGAGCGGAAGAGCACGGGGAAAATCACGGGGGAAAACACAAGAGAATCACTTCAAACCAACAAGACTCGATTACACATGCGCTAGTTCCAAGAACACATAGAGATCACACGGTCCAAATCCAACAAAGGACGATACAAGAGGTAACTGATTCATGATGCGGAGCATCCCTCACTCATCCCCATGGACGCACCTACATCTTCCTCAACACCACGTGGACCCATGACTCGAGCTCGAGCTAAGGCTATTGAAGATAAGGTGAACTCGCTCCTCTCCGAACTCCCTCTTCCAACTCACGAGACATGGCTACTACCTCATTCGGAAACTCTGTGTGTGATCAGGTGCATGGAGGAGAGCCACGGTTGTCACTAAACTTGAGTTGAATGTTATTGGCTTTGAGCACATAAAAGAATTGTATGCTAACGACCCATCTTTTGATATTCCATATGCTAAGTGTTTGACGCATACTTCTTGGGAACAATATTACATCAAGGATGGTTATCTTATGAGAGCTAACAAACTATGCATTCCCGAGTCTTCTCTTTGTTTGCTCCTTTTGCCAGAGGCTCATGGAGGCAGACTCATGGGACACTTTGGACACGACAAGACATTCGCCACGCTCTCCAAGAACTACTATTGGCCCAAGATGTTCCGCGACGTCTCACGCTTCATCAACCGATGCTCTACATGTCGCAAATCTAAGTCTAAAGCTCAATCTCATGGTCTTTACATGCCTCTTCCTATTCCTTATCAACCTTGGGAAGACATTAGCATGGATTTTGTACTTGGTTTGCCTAGAACTCAAAATGGAAAGGATTCCGTGTTTGTTGTTGTGGATAGGTTTTCTAAGATGGCACATTTCATTCCTTGCAACAAGATAGACGATGCTTCACACATTGCAAATCTCTTTTGTAGGGAAATCTTGCGACTCCATGGAGTACTGTCGGTGTCAAAACCGGCGGATCTCGGGTAGGGGGTCCCGATCTGTGCGTCTAGGCGGATGGTAACAGGAGACAAGGGACACGATGTTTTTACCCAGGTTCGGGCCCTCTCGATGGAGGTAAAACCCTACTCCTGCTTGATTAATATTGATGATATGGGTAGTACAAGAGTGGATCTACCACGAGATCAGAGAGGCTAAACCCTAGAAGCTAACCTATGGTTTGATTGTTGTTCGTCCTATGGACTAAAAACCCTCCGGTTTATATAGACAACGGATAGGGTTAGGGTTACACAGAGTCGGTTACAATGGCAGGAGATCTACATATCCGTATCGCCAAGCTTGCCTTCCACGCCAAGGAAAGTCCCATCCGCACATGGGACGAAGTCTTAAATCTTGTATCTTCATAGTCCAGGAGTCCGGCCAACGGTGATAGTTCGGCTATCCGGACACCCCCTAATCCAGGACTCCCTCAGTAGCCCCTGAACCACGCTTCAATGACGACGAGTCCCGCGCGCATATTGTCTTCGGCATTGCAAGGCGGGTTCCTCCTCTGAATACTTCATAGAAGATTTTCAACACAAGGATTGTGTCCGGCTCTGCAAAACAAGTTCCACATACCACCGTAGAGAGAATAACCTTTGCACAGATCTGCTGACGTATTCCGCACCGTGACATCATACCACGGCCAGGCCTTCATACGAATCGTTTTTACCATTCCACCTCAGCGCGTTTAGCGAGGCGGTTTCCTTGGCACGTCTTATCAAAGCAGAGATCGTGCCCCCTTTATTCTGGGATCCTCATCAATACGGATGTGGGTAACCCAGTCGTGCCCGTTGGCACGCCTCCTCCATCGAAGGAGAGTCCCGAACGGTCACGGGGTGGGCTCTTGGTATTCAACCTCTTTATAACGAGACCAAGGCCCGCTCCTTTCTTTCAATCTCAATCAAATCCACCCCTCGCCTCGAGTTCCAACACTGATAGAGGCAAAGGTGTCCCGTCTTTCGATGAGATGTTGGTTTTCGCTTTGGAGGAAGTCGACTTTGACGATCCGACTACGAATGTGCGAGGACGTCGCGCCTTAGCAATCGCTAAACCAACTCCGAGATTATTGACCACGCCGAGCACGATCAACCTGACCACGAGGGTCTGCTTTCCTGCGAGCAAACGAAGAACAAGCAAGAAACTGAGATTGCAATCTGGATATTGCGAATATAAGATGAAAGCTTTATTGATCAAGGTGGGGTTCTGTGACGCCTTTGTCCGGTCGGTTGAACACAAACGGCACGCGAAGTTGCAGCTATGGCGAACTTTTAATCTAAACAAAACCCAAAGTCTAAACGACGCCCTAAGGGCTGTATATATGGAGGAAGAGGAGGAATTTCGTGGCCCTTGAGGGAGGGGTCCGAAACCATCCCTAACTCTTGTTTCCCCACACATACGGACTCTAAAACAGCCTATACTTAAGTATTTCGAAATTACATGGGCCTGGCCCAATAATAAGGTGACGCAGCACCTAGAATAGCCTATGGACGAATATTATGAAGTGGCATCTTGTATATTTCGTCCAAGGCTTCATGCACCCATTATGGTGGCTTCAAAGTCCTGAAATCATCACTTGTAACTCCGTTCTTGTTCCCCTTAGCATGGCATTATCTCCATGCTTGTTCTTGCTCCAATGTCCATCCTTCTCCAAGCTAGGGCCTTCATTTGTAAGCAAAACAAATGTATCCAATTTAGGCAGCATCATATTCTCATGAACATTAGAATCATTACCAAGAAACGAAAGTACGATAATTTAATTGGCATGCGCGAGCTCTAGTAATTGGTCCAAAGATATGTAGCGATGAGGGGCTGTGGGTGTAACAATGGTATTGATGTCCTCATCATCCTCCCTTCTTGAAATGAAGTCGTCCTCGACGGAAGCTCATATTCCTCACCCAAATAAGGCTTCAAATCTGCAATGTTAAAAGTGGGACTAACCCCAAAATCTGCAGGTAGCTCAAGTTTATATGCATTATCATTTATTTTCTCTAACACCTTAAATGGACCATCAAAGACGTGGCATTAGCTTTGATTTGCGCAAACTAGGAAACCTATCCTTACGCAAATGTAACCAAACAAGATCTCCGGTGCAAAGACAACATGTTTTCTACCCTTATCTCCAAAGACGTTTATATTTAGCATTCATACGCTCAATGTTTTCCTTAGTTATCTCATGCATTTTTAAAATCAATTCAGCACGTTCTTTAGCATCAAAATTAACCTTCTCCGAAGATGGAAGAGGCAACAAATCAATAGGTGCACGAGGTAGGAAGCCATACACAATTTCAAAAGGGCACATCTTAGTAGTAGAATGCAATGAGCGATTATAAGCAAATTCAATATGAGGCAAGCATTCTTCCCACATTTTCTTATTATTCTTCAAAACAGCCCTAAGCATAGTAGACAATGTTCTATTGACTACTTCAGTTTGTCCATCAGTTTGGGGGTGACAAGTAGTACTAAAAAGCAGTTTAGTCCCCAACTTAGCCCATAAACATCTCCAAAAGTGGCTAAGAAATTTAGTATCACGATCTGAAACAATAGTATTTGGCACACCATGCAAGCGAATAATTTCACGAAAGAACAAATCAGCAACATTAACAAAGATCATCGCTTTTATGACATGGTATAAAGTGTGCCATTTTCGAGAATCTATCCACGACAACAAATATGCTATCCCTCCCTTCTTTGTTCGAGGTAAACCTAAAACAAAGTCCATAGATATATCCTCCCAAGGAACACTAGGCAATCGGCAAAGGCATATATAAACCATGAGGATTGAGTCGTGACTTAGCTTTTTGACATGTAGTGCAGCGAGCAACAAAACGCTCAACATCCCGTCTCATCTTTGGCCAAAAGAAATGTGTAGCAAGTATATCCTCCGTCTTCTTCACGCCAAAGTGTCCCATTAATCCTCCTCCATGCGCCTCCTGCAACAACAAAAGACGAACAGAGCTAGCAGGAATGCATAGCTTGTTAGCACGGAACACAAAACCATCATTAATAACGAACTTGTTCCATGTTCTTCCTTCTTTACAATTCTGCATTACATCTTTAAAATCAGCATCATGCACATATTGATCTTTGATGGTCTCCAAACCAAATATTTTGAAGTCAAGTTGTGAAAGCATAGTATATCGACGAGACAAAGCATCAGCAATAACATTTTCTTTACCCTTCTTGTGTTTAATGACATAAGGGAAAGTCTCAATGAATTCAACCCATTTAGCATGTCTACGATTCAGTTTAGCTTGACTTTTAATATGTTTCAAAGATTCATGATCGTAATGTATAACAAATTCTTTGGGCCATAAATAATGTTGCCATGTCTCTAAAGTCCGAACAAGAGCATATAATTCTTTGTCATAAGTAGAATAGTTCAGACTAGGCCCACTCAATTTTTCGTAAAAGTATGCAACAGGTTTGCCATCTTGTAATAACACACCTCCTAATCCAATTCCACTAGCATCACATTCAAGCTCAAAAGTCTTATTAAAGTCGGGAAGTTGGAGTAAAGGAGCATGTGTCAACTTATCTTTCAATACCGTGAAGGCTTCTTCCTGTGCGGTACCCCAAACAAAAGGCACATCCTTCTTTGTAAGCTCATTGAGAGGTGCAGCAATGGTGCTAAAGTCTCTCACAAAACGCCTATAGAAACCAGCGAGTCCAAGAAAACTCCTCACTTGTGTGACCGTTTTGGGCTGCGGCCAACTCTCAATAGCTTCAATCTTGGCTTTATCAACTTCAATTCCTCGTGGAGTAACAACATAGCGAAGAAAAGATACTCGGTCGGTGCAAAAGGTGCACTTCCCAAGGTTACCAAACAAACGTGCATCACGTAGAGCATTAAAAACAGCACGTAAATGTTCCAAATGTTCTTCCAAAGATTTGCTATAAATCAGTATATCATCAAAGTAAACTACCACAAATCGTCCAATGAAAGCACGTAAAACTTCGTTCATTAATCTCATGAAAGTACTAGGTGCATTAGTTAACCCAAAAGGCATGACTAACCACTCATATAATCCAAACTTAGTTTTAAATGCTGTTTTCCATTCATCTCCCAATTTCATACGAATTTGATGGTATCCACTACATAAATCAACTTTGGAGAATATTGTAGAGCCACTCAATTCATCAAGCATATCATCTAGCCTAGGAATAGGATGACGATAACGAATAGTAATATTAGTAATGCCTCTACAATCAACACACATACACGACGTACCATCCTTTTTAGGCACTAGTATAATAGGAACAGCACAAGGACTAAGAGATTCGCGTATATAACCTTTGTCGAGCAGCTCCTGTACTTGACGCATAATCTCCTTCGTCTCCTCTGGATTGGTACGGTATGGTGCGCGGTTGGGTAGCGATGCACCGGGAATTAAGTCAATTTGATGCTCAATCCCTCGAATAGGTGGTAATCCCGGTGGCACGACTTGTGGGAAGACGTCGTGAACTCCTGCAAAATGTTAGTGACAGCGGGGGCAAAGAGGAAGGCACGTCCTCGAATGAAAATAATGCCTCTTTGCACACAAAAGCATAGCAAACAGATTTGCTAGAATCTAGCTCATCAATATCAGATTTGGTGGCAAATAAACATGCACTTTTCAGTTTAATTTCGAAGCAACATTAGATGGTTTATTATTAGGCTTCATTTGTTGCTCAAATTCTTTTGCCACAATCTGATTTTCACTCTTATTTTTCTCCTGTTTTGCTTTATTAGCTCTATTAATATCATCTTTCAAAATGGAATCAGGAGTCATAGGAAGCAAAGTAATATTTTTATCCTTGTGAACAAGAGTATACTGATTGTTTCTACCATGGTGTCTGAAATTTTTATCAAATTGCCATGGTCTACCAAGTAATAAGGAACATGCTTGCATAGGTACCACATCACAATCAACATAATCAGCATATGTAGAGATACTAAAATACACACGAACAAAGACGTGTTACCTTAACCTTGCCGCTGTTGTTGAACCATTGGATGTAGTAAGGATGTGGATGTGGTCTTGTGGTGAGAGAAAGCTTCTCCACCATATCCATGCTAGCCAAGTTGTTGCAGCTCCCTCCATCTATGATGACGCTGAATAGAACGTTCCTTCACAACTCCCTTTGTATGGAACAAGTTATGTCTCTGATTTTGCTCAGCTTGTGTAACCTGCACACTCAAAACACGTTGAGCAACTAAACATTCATACTGTCGGCATCTTCAGCAGCCATGTATTGCGTGTCATGATCAGAATCATCTCCACCGTGTTCTTCATGTGTAATAAGAGCCAAAGTCTCTTCATCATAGTCACTAGCGGACTCATACCCACCATCCTCGGTAGCAATCATCATCACACGCTGAGATTGGCATTCTCTCGCAAAATGTCCTCTTCCCTTACAACGACGACAAATAATATCACTTGTGTGCCCTGTTGACGCCATGGAAGAAGAAGAGCTCTGTGTAGGCCCAACAGGTGTGCTCTTGGCAGATAGTGGTGGTTGTGCCTGCTTTCTTGTATCACGGTTGGAGGTGGCAGCCGACGGAGGTGCCGGTGTAGTAGAACGTGTGGAAGTAGATGATGCACGTGGTGTCCATGATGAAGGTCGACTGCAGAAAAGTTAGTTCGCGCCAACGCTTGCCGATCCTGCACTTCACGTTCAGCTTTACAAGCAAGATGGAATAATCGAGTGATATTATTATAATCCTTGTAGTCTAGAATGGTCTGAATCTCTCTATTTAATCCACCCGTAAAACGTGCAAGCATAGCTTCATTCTCCTCAACAATACCACATCTAATCAAGCCAGTTTGTAATTCCCGATAATATTCTTCTATGAATTTTTCCTTGTCTTAAGCGCTGCAATTTTGAAGTAACTCACGTTGATAATATGGTGGAACCCAACGAGTACGCATAGCAGTTTTCAAAGCAGCCCAAGTAGGCTGGAACAGGATATAATCTACAATGTTCAGACCACCAAACACATGCAAAGCTAGTGAAAGCACAAACAATGGCGAGAACACGTCTCTCCTCGGGATATTGTAAACATGTAAATCGTTGTTCGGTTTCTAACTCCCAAGTAAGATATATATCAGGAACATATCTACCCTCAAATGGTGGAATATTCAATTTCAGTTTAGGGAGATGGTCATGATCTCGTACTGAAGGGGAGCCGAACATTGCCATTATTTGCATGTGGACGACCTGGTGGTTGTGGTGCTGGTGGTTGCACGTAAAATCGATGTTGATCAACCTCATCCTCGTAATCTCTCACATAATCATCCTCCCCACCGCAGCAGCAGGAGCCACGAAGTATCAACAGCAAGACCAAAGCAGCTTGGCGGTGAAGAGGGACACGGGAAGCTTCGGCGGAGGGCTGTTTCGCGATGTGGAGGTAGTCCTTGTTGTTGTAGTAGAGGTGCGTTAGGTGCCGCGGTGGTGGTGGTGGTAGACGCAGCGAGCAATTCATTAAACTTGGTATCGAGCTTTGTTTCAACGCCTTCTCAATGCCATCTATCTTCTCCATGGCCTCTTCAAATCTATTTAGCACATCGTCCACCGCCCACTCATCATTTGTTGAAACTTATCATGTAGCGCTTTGTTTGTCATGTTCTCCCGGTCGGTCTAAATGGCTTGTGATCCTGCCATGGTTAGCAGCAATAGAAACTCACAAGAATATGATTCGACAGACTACTAGGAAGTGTTGGTGGTTGTGTGGTGGACAGTCACAAATCCGTCAAGCAAATCTCAAATTCTTACCAGTTCTTACCCAAAGAAAGCGGTGACCGCAACCGATGTAGTCAAAACTCTCAAAGCTTGGATAGAGCGATTACCGGGAGAGTCAAACGCATACGATGTAGATGTATGTGGAGCTGGGAAGGCTTATAATATGGTAGCAAAAGGGTCAGCAATAATCAATTCAGAGATGCAAAGTTGAATAAACGCTCAACGACGCAGATCAGGTCGGGTCCTAGGCTAGACCGTGCTAGAGACGCGAGCCTAGAACACTAACAAAATCACGGCGCTGCTGCGTAAACAAGGGAAAAGCACACTCTGGATTTTTTTTCCCTCTTTTTTTTTTTTTCTGTTCTTTTTTTTTTGCGCTGCTCTTTTTTTTTTTGCGAAAAATCACTATAATGGCGAGTGTCTCAAAACTCTTCCGAGGTCAAACTGACAGGATGGGCACGAAAATTTTTTCGACCAATTTTTTTTTTCGACTGCCCGGACCCAAAAACTGGAAACGGGTCAAAAAAAACTTTCTATAACGGCGACTGTCTCAATACACTTAGAAACACTTAAAAACAGGATAGCCAGAAATTTTTTCGACAAGTGCGTTTTCGGAAAATTTTGGGCCTAAACGGAGGGTGGTTTCCAGACTCTTTTTTTTTTTCCGAAACCTACTCCGGCAAGGAAACACGAATCGGAAACTAGATGGATCTCGAAAACAAACCTAATATGAGAAGAACTCGGATTGGTGGTGGATATATGGTGGTGGTATATGGCAGCGGTGGTGGTAGCGGTGGTAGTATATGGATATGGATCGGTGGTGGTATATGGACACGGATTGGTGGTGGTATATGGATATGGATTCGGAGCGGTGATGGTAGGTGGCAGAGGCGATGATGATGGTGCGGTGGCGGCGTGACAACTTATGACCAGAACTCGAAACTCTAAAAGACTAGACGCTAAGACCAGCAACTAGACACGACGATGCAACCGCAAATTCAACAAAGCAAAACCCTAAAAAGATTATGCAAAGGCTCGATTGGTTCGGATATGATGAACTAACCCTAAATTTTTTTTGTGGCTTTTTCGTGGACTATAGGTATGAAGAACAGACTCGATCTAAACTACGGAAAACTGTAAAATCTCACCGAGCAACCTGAAAATCTGATACCACTTGATAGAGGCAAAGGTGTCCCGTCTTTCGATGAGATGTTGGTTTTCGCTTTAGAGGAAGTCGACTTTGACGATCCGACTACGAACGCGGCGAGGACGCCGCGCCTTAGCAATCGCTAAACCAACTCCGAGAGGTTATTGACCACGCCGAGCACGCATCAACTCGACCACGAGGGTCTGCTTTCCGCGAGCAAACGAAGAACAAGCAAGAAACTGAGATTGCAATCTGGATATTGCGAATATAAGATGAAAGCTTTATTGATCAAGGTGGGGTTACGTGGACGCCTTTGTGCAGTCGTTGAACACAAACGGCACGGAAGTTGCAGCTATGGCGAACTTTTAATCTAAACAAAACCCAAAGTCTAAACGACGCCCTAAGGGCTGTATATACGGAGAAGAGGAGGGAATTTCGCGGCCCTTGAGGGAGGGGTCCGAAACCAACCCTAACTCTTGTTTCCCCACACATACGGACTCTAAAAATAGCCTATACTTAAGTATTTCGAAATTACATGGGCCTGGCCCAATTATAAGGTGACGTGACACCTAGAATAGCCTATGGACGAATATTATGAAGTGGCATCTTGTATATTTCGTCCAAGGCTTCATGCACCCATTATGGTGGCTTCAAAGTCCTGAAATCATCACTTGTAACTCCGTTCTTGTTCCCCTTGCGCATGGCATTATCTCCATGCTTGTTCTTGCTCCAATGTCCATCCTTCTTTAAGCTAGGGCCTTCATTTGTAAGCAAAACAAATATATCCAATTTAGGCAGCATCATATTCTCATGAACATTAGAATCATTACCAAGAAACGAAAGTACCTGATAATTTAATTGGCGTGCGCGAGCTCTAGTAATTGGTCCAGTATATGTAGCAGTAGGGGCTGTGGGTGTAACAATGGTATTGATGTCCTCATCAAACACCCAAAGCTCCAGATTTAGGCGCTTCGGACCTTCAACGATGTCCGGCTCCGACCTGAACGGCCGGTGGATGTCTTCCTCCGTCACGCAAGAAGATGTGCTAAAGCTGAGGGACGCCAGCTATCTAACCGGCGAAATTTCGCATAGGCTGCCTGCTCAAGGGCAGGTTGTTCCTACTGCCGAGCCTGGTGAGAGCATGGTATTCGTGTCTCACTTCCTTCGGGGTTTAGGCTTCCTGACGGACCCCTTTGTGAGGGGGCTCATGTTTTATTATGGGCTGGAATTCCATGACTTGGATCCGGAGTCCATCCTCCACATCTCGTCATTCTTGTCGTATGTGAAGCCTTCCTCCGCATTACCCCTCACTTCGGGTTGGGGCTCAAGACCTTCAAAGTGGAGCCGAAGATGATCAAGGGGCATCAGGCAGAGTGCGGAGGGGCTGTTATAAGCAAGAATGCGGACGCTCCATGGCCTGAGGGCTCTTTTCAAGAGGAGCTCAATTCTGGCAACAGGAGTGGTTTTATATCACCGCTCCCGGGGGCACCAAATGGGCGGCGCCACCTGCCTTCCGCTCGGGTCCTCCACTGCGGCGGGCGTCATGGGTCAATAAAGGGCTCGACTGGGGACCGTCCAAGGACGTACCTCTGTTGCAGGGCCGTATTCGAGACCTCCGAGAGAGAGAGATCAATCTGGTCGTAGTAGCGCAGGTCATGCTGATTCGTCGCACCTTGCCCTGCAAACGTCGCCCCCTCCGCCTGTGGGAGTTTAATCCGGAGGGACCACGAGCTCTCCAACATTTTATGGGCGTAACGCCCGTGGAGATGTACCAACTGTTCTTCGGATCACAAGCAATGTGTCCGGACTTAACCAAGGACGCAGGTCTGAGCTACAATCACCCGGATACTCAAGTAAGTAGTCCAGCACCGGACATGCTATCCGCATATTTATCATACACTTGCCCTTAAAAGAGCTATCCTTTAAACAGGTGGATAGCAAAAGCAAAACTGATCAGTGTCTGGCCCCCTCCCCGAGACCACGCCGGATCTGTATTAACCAAGATGCTAGAGGTTGTGCCTTTTGAAGAAGGCGAAGGGGAACAAGGAACTACTACCTCCATGAAGGAGGCTATCAAGAAAGGGAGGGATCAAGAATCCCTCCCTCCAAGGGGAGAAGAGGACCGCTTCTGAAGATCCGGAGACCAAAGCCTCGAAGCGGGGGAAGAAATCTTCACCAGAGGGTCCTGCGACGGGAGATGCCCCGACCGCACTATTTCCCCAAGGAGATCAGCCCTTCAGCGAGCCGTAAGTAAAGGGGGCGTTTTGTTTTTAAAAGAGAAACATCTCTGTTTTATTTCTGAAGGTAACCAAAAGTTTACCTTGTAGTTCGGATCTCAGCCCTTCACAGCAGAGCTCGTCTTCAGGGGATCTTGGTCCGGAGATGATGGAAAGCGAAACGCCTCCGCCTGCTGTACCGTTATGCGAGGTGGACGACCCTGAGGTGTCATCACTGAGGGCTCCTCCGAATCCGGCGGGGCCAGAAGGCAGCCGTATGTCCCCTCAAAGCCCTCTGTGTCCGGCCTTCGAAAAAGGCCACCGGACGAGTCCGGCACCAATGGGTGTATGGTTGGAGGAGCTGAAGGATCTGCTCGGGCGAGCATCTATCTCGGAAGATCACCGTACGCTAATGGGTACGGTGATTGAAAGGATTTCATCCGCTGAGAGCGGATTGCATGAAGCCGTCGTAAGTTTACTGACGGGTTTTGAGGTACGCAAAATGATGTACCTTCTGACAGTTTTTGCATATAAAATGCACCCTGTATAGATAGTAGCCCCTGAGACTTGGTGCGGTGTCAAAAATGACGGCGCGCCGAGGATCATAACCCCAGGTATAATATGCGCTCTTCCTATATAGGTGGCGAATCGTTCGGTGGCTAGCCGGGCTAATGAATTTGCCGAACTGAAGCGGCAACTTGACGTGGCGGATGCGGACATCACGCTTGTTAATAAGCAGCTTGACGAGTCACAAGGTATGCAACTTCTCCGCGGACACCTGGTAAGGGAGCTTGACGCCCATGCCTTACAACATGTATGCTTAATGCAGATGGTGCCGCTGCTATGGAGAGCCTTCGGGCGGAGCTCGCCCGAGCCAAGGAGCAAGCCAGAAAAAGTGATGCGGCTGCTTTAAAGGCGGCCGCAGAGCTAAAAGCCGAACAAGCTGCTCACTGCCGAAGCAAGAAAGAAATGGCCGAGATGGCCGTGAAATTGAAGAATGCTACTGACCGTTGCGAGCTTCTTGAAAAAGAAGATCGAGCGAAACAAGAGGACCTGAAAAAGGCCGCCACCGAGGCCAAGGATACTCGCTTCGCAATGAGAGCTATGAAGGAGGAGCTACGTCGGGCGGAGATATTGCGGCCGGAAAGCCCTTTACATTGCGGAGGAAATTCACGGATCCTAGGTACGCTCAATTGGACCGGCTGTGGGGTGCGGAGGATGCTTATCTGGACTTGGCGGCGAGTGCCGCAGACGCGGCCGAACACTTCCGAGGTCAAAAGGATCACAGAATCGAAGAGCTTTTTTGGTCGCAGTTCCATAGTCCGGAGCGTCCACTTTCATTAACCGATCGTTTGGCCGAATGGGCTGAGCTGAATAGGTTGTCCGGACTTACCATGAAGGTTGTCGTGACTCATTTGTGGCCGAAAAGGCCCGAGCCGAAGAGTTATTTTGGCTTGGTGCAACAGTTCCTTGGTGCGGTGCCGCATATCGATGCAATGAAGTGGTCAGCATGCATAGAGGGTGTGAGGATGGCTCTTGCCCGTGTCAAGACATACTGGGCGAAGATGAAGGCCACCGACGTTGCATCCCAAAATTCGGACAGAAGCCGAGTACCTGCCGAGCACTATTTTGAGGAAGTCCTGCAGGGTGCTCGTTTAATAGAGACGCAGTGCTCGAAGGATATTATGTTTTAATGACATGTATGATTTGTGAAAACAATGTTTTAATATAATATAAGAGCTTTTTATACTTGTGCGTTCAAGTATTAAAACACCTCTGTCTGACCGTTGATGTATATGTGTATATAACCTTAAAGATGGCAGTCTTGGCTTCATTTCACGCACATAGTGCGGGGTGTTTGCAAAAGGCGCATTTTCACACTTAATCCAACGTCTTGGTCCTGTAAAGGAGGTGATAGCGTAGCAAACTAGGCAACCGGACTATAATGCTTTATCACTTTCACTTAGCCATAGGAGTTCGATGGTGGGGCTACTATATAGCCCCTAGGGGCACCGCGCTCTCCCGAATTCGGGGCGCGTATGTGCCTGACCAGGAAACAGTCCTTCATTAATGCGGGGGAATTCTAAACATTCCGGTGGGTCATCGAGTGGTTGACCAGTCTCACGCTATATCATGACAGTCAGTTTTCGGCTTTCTCTACTGAGGTGCTCACCTGGCCGAACCGGGGCACAATCGCAGTAGTTCTCCTGGTGCCACGTTAGCCGATAGAACGGAACGTAAGGCAGCAAAACACAAGAGCCGGGCAAACCCAACATTTGACCAAAGACATGATTCGGAGCTGATGCATATAAGGCCTAACTCGAGACGCCGAACACTCCCTAAGGTATTCGGTCAAAGCCCCTGGTGTCCAGGTACGCGCAAAAATTCTGGTGCAGCCGATGCCAAAACGCCAGCCTCCTCCTCGGTTATAGCAAGAAACCGGGGGATGTGTATCAACAAGAGACAGTAAAAAAGGTTTACGCAGGGTCTTAATCTGAAAAGAATCCTTGCAACGGGTCCCTACGGCACGTCTGCGCCTGTGTCTCCGTTGTGCCGTATCCTGGACGGGTGTAGCACGGTGTACATCTGTAAAAGAGAAGAACTTAGTTGAAAAGAAAAAAAAGATCATGCGAAAAATGTACTTTATATTAAATAAACAGAGTACGGATCGAAAAGTGAATAAAATTGAGCTTCATTGTCTCTCGTTGTACATGCGTGCAACCCCTTGTACGGGGGTATGCCGCTAGTAGGCGTTTATATGTTTACGCCGGACTCGTCTAGCCATGTCCGGGGTTCGAATGACCTATTCAGGTGCTTTGATTAGCGGAGCCGGATTAGTGTGGGGCTGTGAAGGCAATCTCACGTTCTTCCATGCTCGAGTAACACTTGATACTCCCTTTTAATGAGATGATGCTGCGTGGACCGGGCATTTTAAGTGTAAGAGATGCATAATGCGGTATTGCGTTAAAGCGGGCGGAAGCTTGCGTGCCAGTAGTGCTTGATAGATAATTTTGAATGGGGCGATGTGGAAGGTTAACTTTTCTTGGCGGAAGTTGTCGGATGACCCGAACACAACTTCTAGCAGTAGGGAGCCCGTACAATGGGCATATAGGCCTGGCATTACCCCTTTGAAGGAGGTGTTGCTATGACGAATTTTGGTTGGGTCTATCCCCATTTTGCAGATTGTGTCCTGATATAGCAGGTTTAGACCGCTGCCTCCATCCATTATGACTTGTGTAAATTTGATGAGGACATGACTACCTTGGATACGACCAAAAATATTGCGTACATGTATATTTGTGAGGTGATTTCTAATGAAAACTATGCAATAATTTATTTATGTCATCCAGGACAAAAATACTTCACATACTTTTGTGCGATGTCTAATTGCAGGTGTATGGGACATTTGTACAATCCACATATGAAGATAAGGGAGAAAGAGATGTTTACCTGCTGTTCAAAAAGTTCTCTCACGTCACTTTTGGCCCAAGAGAAGATAGAGTCCAAGTCTCTCACGTTCTGGACTCTGATTCGGACTGCACAGACATACCTGACTCAAAACGTCAACAACTTTTTCATACGGACTCCAAATTGGTTGATTCTTTTTTTGTTGGAAAATAGATTTCGTGCACTTTCCAACTCAATTGGAATCACCTTAAAATCCGCCCGGAGCGTTGAGTTATGGACGAAACAATCTGATGCTGCACCAGAATCCGAGTCAAACTACAAGTCCAAAGGTGTTACGTCACCTCCACTGGGGCCCATTGGCCTTGTACGACCTAGGGTTAGTTTTAGCCTGCCTTGGGACTTCCTCCCACCTCCTTGGCCGCCACCCTTTGCTCCTATATAAGTAGATCCATCTAGTAGTTTTTCCCTTGGGATTTGTTTAGTTAAAAGTTAGCCATTGCAACTTCGTACTTCGTTTGTGTCCAACGACCAGACCAAGGCCGCTTATGGATCCCCATCATTATCAATACTTCATATGTATTCGCAATATTCAGATTGCTTTATCATATTCTTGCTCGTTCTTCGATTGCGTGCAGGAATAGACCTTCGTGGTCAGGCTGATTGTGCTTCCAGCATCGTCAGTAACCTCGGGAGATTGGTTTAGCGATTGCTAAGGCACAATGTCGTGCACGTTTGTAGTCGGATCATCAAGGTCGACTCACACAGAAACGATAGCCACCATCTCATCGAAACATCGGGACACCTTTGCCTCTATCTAGTGGTATCAGTGTTCAGGTTGCTCGGTGAGAATTTCCAATTATCCCTATATTTGATTTATTTTCTTACCTATTGTCCAAGAAAAAAGTTAAAAAAAAGTCAGAGAAAAAAAAGAGAGAAATAAAAAAGAAAAAAAGTGTGAGAAAAAAAAGAGAGAAGAAAAAAAAACAAAGTTCGGATCTATTTAGACTCAATCTCGTAGCTGAATTCGGATTGGAATCTGTTTTGTGCACTGTTCAATAAAACAGGCATAACTTCCTCATACGAAGTTCGTTTTGGCTCCGCGAGTACTCAAATTAAAGCTAGAGACGAGCCGCATCTAAATAGTTGCAGAAGCTAGTTCAATATTTGGCACCTCAAAATCGGCTTCTAAATAGGTCTTTTGCCCTCCGAAGTTCGTGAACACAGCTTATTCCAGTTTTTCAAACCAGTTTTAGAATTTTTGACTCCTCATATCAACTCGGAATTGAGTGATTCTTTTTGCATTGAAAAGCTTGAGTTAGTAGCATTCTTTGAAAAAGTTATCAGAAAATTGTCTCAAAATTTTCAAGAGGAAAATTGGAGAGAGTTGTTGTATATCCTGCTTGGCAGTTATTTTTCATCATTATCTTCACTGCCGTTGTGATCTTCACTTATATCTTGCTGTCTAGAGCTACTTAGTATCCTTCATTGATGCTAGTTGTGCTATGTCGTGACCTCATTAATGTTCTAGGCTTGCGTCTCTAGTCCGGTCTAGCCTAGGACCAGCACAGTACCGTCGTTGAGCGTTTATTCAACATTGCATCTTTGAATTGCTTATTGCTAATTTTTTGCTACCATATATAGCCAACCCAGCTCCACATATTTCTACACCGTGTATGAGTACGTTCCCTCGGCAATCGCTTTACACAATCTTCAGAGTTACTTGACACCGCTGGTTGCTGTCACCACCTGCCGCATGGTGAGAACTTGTAAGATATTGATATTTGCTATACTGTGAGCGTTTTACCACCACATCCTAGTAGTTCATAGGAACATTATTCTCGAATTTTGTTTCTTGTTTCTGCTAATCATGACAGGTTCTGGAGATAGAAGTTCTTGGACGACGGACACATCTTCACCCTCACGAGAGTTGGGACAACACACACAAGTACATGGTCAGGTTATCTCTTTACCGTCATTTGAGGGTAGATTTAATCCTACTATTTATCTAGCTTGGGAGTTTGAAGTAGAACAAGTTTTTTGTAACCATGGCTTTTCTAAACTTGAGCGAGTACGAGCTGCCACTAGAGCATTTACTAGTTTTGCTTCTGTTTGGTGGAGTGTGCATTGTAAGAAAAACATTGATAACCAACCCACAACTTGGAAAGATTTGAAAGATGTAATGAGACAACATTTTTTCCCTCCTTACTATCGTCGTGAATTGCTTCGCAAATTTGAACAATTTAAACAAGGCAACAACAATGTTCACGCTTACTACCAAGAGTTCAAATCTTATATTCATCATTGTGACATTGAAGAATCTAAGGATGATACAATGAATAGATTTTTTGGTGGTTTGAACCATGATATTCAGGCAAGATTTCAGTATATTCCTCGTTGCATTATTGGTATGTATGTTCGTGCTTGTACCTTTGAGAGACAGATACAGGAGGATGCATTGGGTGACTACAACAACTACTATTCTAGTTCGTGCTGGCCACCGCTGTTCGTTTCTTCCACCGTTGCACCTACTAGAGCAGCCCCACCTCGGATTGTGAGCGCGACATCATCTCAAGAGTATGGTGCATTGTCAACGTCCGTACCTACATCAGCTACATCTTTGCGACAAGGTAACAGTAAAGGTATTGATGATATAACTTCACATGAGAATGATGCATCCCTAGTTAACTTGAATGCATCATGTGTTGAGTTACACAGTGATTTGAGCACATCACCTATTTTAGAGAATCTTGATACTATCATGAATGCGTCATGTGATCAAACAACTGAAATACCAACAATTTTTAGTGCACCCATTGAATTAACATTTGATGCAAAAGAATCAATGTTTAATCATTTTGATATGACCTCTAATCTTGGTGATGATTCTGTGTCGAATAACTTATTGCATGTTTGCTTATTTAAGCATGTTGTAGCATGTAACCTTGATGCAAGTAAGGTTTTTTCACCAATGTTTGGATGGTTTAATGATGAACATTGTCAATCTTTTCAAATGAATAAGAGCTTCACTTATATGTGCAAACTGAGTTGCAATATTTTCACGCCTTCTACTTCTTGTGATAATGTTTTGGCTTTAGATCTTATGAACTATACAAGTTACTCATCTATTAACTGTCATATATGCAAAAATCAAGGGAAGTAAAAATGGATGACATATACATACACAACATGTACACCTTGTCTCTTTTGTTAGCCACATTTCAGACTAAGCAACGCCGAGGACGACTTTGTTTTCAAGAAGGGGAGGATGACGAGGACATGACTACCTTGGATACGACCAAAAATATTGCGTGCATGTATATTTGTGAGGTGATTTCTAATGAAAACTATGCAATAATTTATTTATGTCATCCAGGACAAAAATACTTCACATACTTTTGTGCCATGTCTAATTGCAGGTGTATGGGACATTTGTACAATCCACATATGAAGATAAGGGAGAAAGAGATGTTTACCTGCTGTTCAAAAAGTTCTCTCACGTCACTTTTGCCCCAAGAGAAGATAGAGTCCAAGTCTCTCACGTTACGGACTCAGATTCGGACTACTGCAGACATACCTGACTCAAAACGTCAACAACTTTTTCATACGGACTCCAAATTGGTTGATTCTTTTTTTGTTGGAAAATAGATTTCGTGCACTTTCCAACTCAATTGGAATCACCTTAAAATCCGCCCGAAGCGTTGAGTTATGGACGAAACAATCTGATGTCGCACCAGAATCCGAGTCAAACTACAAGTCCAAAGGTGTTACGTCACCTCCTTTGGGGCCCATTGGCCTTGTACGACCTAGGGTTAGTTTTAGCCTGCCTTGGGACTTCCTCCCACCTCCTTGGCCGCCACCCTTTGCTCCTATATAAGTAGATCCATCTAGTAGTTTTTCCCTTGGGATTTGTTTAGTTAAAAGTTAGCCATTGCAACTTCGTGTACTTCGTTTGTGTCCAACGACCAGACCAAGGCCGCTTATGGATCCCCATCATTATCAATACTTCATATGTATTCGCAATATTCAGATTGCTTTATCATATTCTTGCTCGTTCTTCGATTGCGTGCAGGAATAGACCTTCGTGGTCAGGCTGATTGTGCTTCCAGCATCGTCAGTAACCTCGGGAGATTGGTTTAGCGATTGCTAAGGCACAATGTCGTGCACGTTTGTAGTCGGATCATCAAGGTCGACTCACACAGAAACGATAGCCACCATCTCATCGAAACATCGGGACACCTTTGCCTCTATCTAGTGGTATCAGTGTTCAGGTTGCTCGGTGAGAATTTCCAATTATCCCTATATTTGATTTATTTTCTTACCTATTGTCCAAGAAAAAAGTTAAAAAAAATTCAGAGAAAAAAAAGAGAGAAATAAAAAAGAAAAAAAGTGTGAGAAAAAAAAGAGAGAAGAAAAAAAAAACAAAGTTCGGATCTATTTAGACTCAATCTCGTAGCTGAATTCGGATTGGAATCTGTTTTGTGCACTGTTCAATAAAACAGGCATAACTTCCTCATACGAAGTTCGTTTTGGCTCAAGTACTCAAATTAAAGCTAGAGACGAGCCGCGTCTAAATAGTTGCAGAAGCTAGTTCAATATTTGGCACCTCAAAATCGGCTTCTAAATAGGTCTTTTGCCCTCAAGTTCGTGAACACAGCTTATTCCAGTTTTTCAAACCAGTTTTAGAATTTTTTGACTCCTCATATCAACTCGGAATTGAGTGATTCTTTTTGCATTGAAAAGCTTGAGTTAGTAGCATTCTTTGAAAAAAGTTATCAGAAAATTGTCTCAAATTTTTCAAGAGGAAAATTGGAGAGAGAGTTGTTGTATATCCTGCTTGGCAGTTATTTTTCATCATTATCTTCACTGCCGTTGTGATCTTCACTTATATCTTGCTGTCTAGAGCTACTTAGTATCCTTCATTGATGCTAGTTGTGCTATGTCGTGACCTCATTAATGTTCTAGTCTTGCGTCTCTAGTCCGGTCTAGCCTAGGACCAGCACAGTACCGTCGTTGAGCGTTTATTCAACATTGCATCTTTGAATTGCTTATTGCTAATTTTTTGCTACCATATATAGCCAATCCAGCTCCACATATTTCTACACCGTGTATGAGTACGTTCCCCTGGCAATCGCTTTACACAATCTTCAGAGTTACTTGACACCGCTGGTTGCCTGTCACCACCTGCCGCATGGTGAGAACTTGTAAGATATTGATATTTGCTATACTGTGAGCGTTTTACCACCACATCCTAGTAGTTCATAGGAACATTATTCTCGAATTTTGTTTCTTGTTTCTGCTAATCATGATAGGTTCTGGAGATAGAAGTTCTTGGACGACGGACACATCTTCACCCTCACGAGAGTTGGGACAACACACACAAGCACATGGTCAGGTTATCTCTTTACCGTCATTTGAGGGTAGATTTAATCCTACTATTTATCTAGCTTGGGAGTTTGAAGTAGAACAAGTTTTTAGTAACCATGACTTTTCTAAACTTGAGCGAGTACGAGCTGCCACTAGAGCATTTACTGGTTTTGCTTCTGTTTGGTGGAGTGTGCATTGTAAGAAAAACATTGATAACCAACCCACAACTTGGAAAGATTTGAAAGATGTAATGAGACAACATTTTTTCCTCCTTACTATAAATGGGTGAATTGCTTCGCAAATTTGAACAATTTAAACAAGGCAACAACAATGTTCACGCTTACTACCAAGAGTTCAAATCTTATATGCATCATTGTGACATTGAAGAATCTAAGGATGATACAATGAATAGATTTTTGGTGGTTTGAACCATGATATTCGTGCAAGATTTCAGTATATTCCTCGTTGCATTATTGGTATGTATGTTCGTGCTTGTACCTTTGAGAGACAGATACAGGAGGATGCATTGGGTGACTACAACAACTACTATTCTAGTTCGTGCTGGCCACCGTTGTTCGGTTCTTCCACCGTTGCACCTACTAGAGCAGCCCCACCTCGGATTGTGAGCGCGACATCATCTCAAGAGTATGGTGCATTGTCAACGTCCGTACCTACATCAGCTACGTCTTTGCGACAAGGTAACTGTAAAGGTATTGATGATATAACTTCACATGAGAATGATTCATCCCTAGTTAACTTGAATGCATCATGTGTTGAGTTACCGTGATTTGAGCACATCACCTATTTTAGAGAATCTTGATACTATCATGAATGCGTCATGTGATCAAACAACTGAAATACCAACAATTTTTAGTGCACCCATTGAATTAACTGTTGATGCAAAAGAATCAATGTTTAATCATTTTGATATGACCTCTAATCTTGGTGATGATTCTGTGCCGAATAACTTATTGCATGTTTGCTTATTTAAGCATGTTGTAGCATGTAACCTTGATGCAAGTAAGGTTTTTTCACCAATGTTGGGATGGTTTAATGATGAACATTGTCAATCTTTTCAAATGAATAAGAGCTTCACTTATATGTGCAAACTGAGTTGCAATATTTTCACGCCTTCTACTTCTTGTGATAATGTTTTGGCTTTAGATCTTATGAACTATACAAGTTACTCATCTATTAATCTGTCATATATGCAAAAATCAAGGGAAGTAAAAATGGATGACATATACATATACAACATGTACACCTTGTCTCTTTTGTTAGCCACATTTCAGACTAAGCAACGCCGAGGACGACTTTGTTTTCAAGAAGGGGAGGATGATGAGGACAAGACTACCTTGGATACGACCAAAAATATTGCGTACATGTATATTTGTGAGGTGATTTCTAATGAAAACTATGCAATAATTTATTTATGTCATCCAGGACAAAAATACTTCACGTCACTTTTGTGCCATGTCTAATTGCAGGTGTATGGGACATTTGTACAGTCCACATATGAAGAGAAGGGAGAAATAGATGTTTACATGCTGTTCAAAAAGTTCTCTCACGTCACTTTTACCCCAAGAGAAAATAGAGTCCAAGTCTCTCACGTTCTGGACTCAGATTCGGACTGCACAGACATACCTGACTCAAAACGTCAACAACTTTCTCATACGGACTCCAAATTGGTTGATTCTTTTTTTGTTGGAAAATAGATTTCGTGCACTTTCCAACCCAATTGGAATCACCTTAAAATCCGTTCGGAGCATTGAGTTACGGACGAAACAATCTGACGCTGCACCAGAATCCGAGTCAAACTACAAGTCCAAAGGTGTTACGTCACCTCCACTGGGGCCCATTGGCCTTGTACGACCTAGGGTTAGTTTTAGGCTGCCTTGGGACTTCCTCCCACCTCCTTGGCCGCCACCCCTTGCTCCTATATAAGTAGATCCATCTAGTAGCTTTTCCCTTGGGATTTGTTTAGTTAAAAGTTAGCCATTGCAACTTCGTACTTCGCCGTTTGTGTCCAACGACCAGACCAAGGCCGCTTACGGATCCCCATCATTATCAATACTTCATATATATTCGCAATATTCAGATTGCTTTATCATATTCTTGCACGTTCTTCGATTGCGTGCAGGAATAGACCTTCGTGGTCAGGCTGATTTTGCTTCCAGCATCGTCAGTAACCTCGGGAGATTGGTTTAGCGATTGCTAAGGCACAACGTCGTGCACGTTTGTAGTCGGATCGTCAAGGTCGACTCCCACAGAAACGATAGCCACCATCTCATCGAAACATCGGGACACCTTTGCCTCTATGAAAATTGGAGTACATTGATTATAGGATCTAATATCAAGGCAGTCCATCCGGCGTTCCGGATACTTCCGGAATAGTCCTGATGATCGAAGGTGGTTGGTTTGACAACCATCGTTGGGACTCTGCTGGGATAGACCGTGCGGCGCGTGTTTCTATGGGCGTCACTCTGTTTTTCCCTTTTGTCACTTGAAGTGAGTTCACTGTTTTGACTTTTTGTGGGAAATTCTTTTGTTTTCCGGTGCTCTGCTTGTGGGGTTCGTCATCGTCCTCGCTTGGTGTGTCGAGCCCCTTGTGTTCGGCATTGAGTTTGTCGGACTGCTTGAAGACCCAACAATCTCTGTGGGTATGGTTTGCAGGCTTCCCGGGAGTACTGTGGATTTGGCATATTTTGTCCAAGATTTTGTTTAGGTTGGATAGCTCGTCGTTGTTGTCCTTGAGGGGCAGTTTTTTATGATTCTGCCGGGAGCTTCTGAATCCAGCATTGACTGCCGTGCTCTTCGGGCTGTTTCCCTTTGTCCGGCGCTAGTCCTTGCTGCGTCGTGGTTTTCCATTTCCATCCCTGACTTCGGATGTAATTGGGTCGCTGGTATTGCATCTTGCCAGCCAACTATCCTCTCCCGCGCAAAAGCGGGTCATGAGGTTTGTTAATGCAGCTATTGTTCTCAGCTTCTCCTGGCCGAGGTGTCTGGCGAGCCATTCGTCTCGTACGTTGTGTTTGAAAGCTGCTAAGGCTTCGGCGTCCGTACAGTCGACTATTTCGTTCTTTTTGATGAGGAACCTGTTCCGGAATTTGCGGGCTGACTCTCCGGGTTGTTGAGTTATGTGACTTAAATCGTCTACATCCGAAGGAGGACATAAGTCCCTTGAAAATTTGCCCGAAAAGCATCCTCGAGCTCTTCCCAACTTCCAATGGTATTTTTAGGGAGGCTTTTGAGCCAATGCCGGGCTGGCCCTTTGAGCTTGAGGGGTATGTATTTTATGGCGTGGAGATCATCTCCTCTAGCCATGTGTATGTGGAGGATGTAATCCTCAATCCAGACTCTGTGGTCTCATTGTTCCGTCGTATGCCTCTATGTTTACGGGTTTGAATTCACTGGGAATTCGTGGATCCAAAGACCTCATCGATGAAACACAGGGGGTGTGCGGCACCCCTATATTTGGGTGTGCCGTGATGTTCGGATATTTGGCGCCTTGCATTGCTTGGAAGAGCTTGCTTTCCCAGCCCATAGATGGACCTAACTGGGCCATCCTTTTGATGTGAATCCTTATGTGGATCGCGTGCCGGCTTGTGTGCGGCACCGCTTGCCGCTCCATGTTTGCCATGTGGTCGTCTATCCGACCGGGCGGCCTCTTTGTTCTTTGATTGCGGGGGCTCTATGGCCTCCTCATCGAATTCGGGCAGTAATTTGCGCTTCGGGTAGCTCTTTGTTTGGCGACTGTCACCGTATTTCTCTGCGGTGTTGAGTACTTTGCTCCATCTGATTCTGAGTGCATCTTTCGCTGTTTTGCGCTTCCGCTTACGCTTTTTTTCTACAGCGCGATGGCGACGAGCCTTTTGTGGAGGTTCTTCTGCTCCAACAATTTGTCCGGCATGAGATCGCCCGCATCGTTATCTTCGCCGGGACGGGTTGTTTATCCAAGTTGTCCTGTTCGGACGGTTGCTCGATAGCATGTTAAATGCCGTCCACCGGTTCGCCCTGCTCTATGGCTGGGTCTGTGTGGCTGCCGTCTTTGTCGAGGCGGGACTTGGAGCGGCGTTTACGTTGCCGTTTTGATTGCTTTTCGAGGGATTTATCGTTCGTAGTGTCCCGTTATTCCTCGTCGTCACTTCCTTTAGGTATATCCACCATGTATACATCGTGGGATGAGGTGGCTGTCCAGTATCCTATAGGTGCTGGTTCATGGTTGTCTCCTACATCGTCGTCCATACCGTCGATGTCTTCGGAGTCGAAATCGAGCACGTCGTTTAAGCTTTCGACAGTGGCTACAAAGTGGGCGGTCGGTGGGCGTTGAATTTATTCGTCGTCCGCATCCCAACCTTCCTGACCGTGGTCCGGCCAGGGCTCTCCCGATAAAGAGAGAGACTTTAGTGAATTCAGGATGTCGCCAAAGGGTGAGTGCTGAAAGATGTCATGACGATGAACTCCATAACCGGCGCCCAATTGGATTCGATTGGCAGGGGCACAGAGGGTTCGGAGTCCGGAGAGGAGTCCGGCACCTTGGAGTCACGGTCTTCGCAAAGGACATTGATGGAGTTCGTATCAATCGCCGTAGAGATCATAGCCCCCGAGGCGGTGTCCAACCACTCGTCCTCGATCGGCGGAGTCGGCTCCGAGCTAAGGGTCGGAGCGGACGCTGGTGCGGCCTCCAGGGCACTGTTCGGCGGCAGAGCTAGATCGTGCCCGTCGAGATAGTGCGGCGCGCTTGGCTGTGGCTCAAATCCGTCAAAGATCAAGTCTCCACGGATGTCGGCCGTGTAGTTCAAACTCCCAAATCTGACCTGATGGCCAGGGGCGTAGCTTCGATCTGCTCCGGATGGCCAAGTGAATTGGCCCTGATGCAAAAGCCGCCGAATCTGAAGATCTGTCCGGGAGAAAAGTCTCACCACTGGACCGCGTCGTTGTTGATGATCGAAGAAGCCATCGGGCCTAAGGATGACGACACGAGGAACTCTAAATGGAAGCACCAATGTCGATTGTCAAAACCGGCGGATCTCGGGTAGGGGGTCCCGAATCGTATGCGTCTAGGCGGATGGTAATAAGAGACAAGGGACACGATGTTTTTACCCAGGTTCGGGCCCTCTCGATGGATGTAAAACCCTACTCCTGCTTGATTAATATTGATGATATGGGTAGTACAAGAGTGGATCTACCACGAGATCAGAGAGGCTAAACCCTAGAAGCTAGCCTATGGTATGATTGTTGTTCGTCCTACGGACTAAAAACCCTCCAGTTTATATAGACACCGGATAGGGTTAGGGTTACACAGAGTCGGTTACAATGGTAGGAGATCTACATATCCGTATCGCCAAGCTTGCCTTCCACGCCAAGGAAAGTCCAATCCGGACAAGGGACGAAGTCTTCAATCTTGTATCTTCATAGTCCAGGAGTCCGGCCAACGGTGATAGTTCGGCTATTCGGACACCCCCTACTCCAGGACTCCCTCAAGTACCAAAGACAATCGTCTCCGATCGTGACGTCAAGTTCTTTAGTTACTTTTGGAAGACCCTATGCGCCAAGCTTGGAATCAAGCTCTTGTTCTCATCCGCATACCATCCTCAAACCGACGGCCAAACGGAGGTGACGAACCGCACACTATCCACTCTCCTTCGTGTCTTGATCAAGAAGAACATCACGGAGTGGGAAGCATGTCTATCCATCGCCGAGTACGCCTACAACCGTGCAAGATATTCGACTACCGGCAAGTCCCCCTTCGAGGTCGTCTACGGCTTCCACCCGTTGTCCCCCATTGGACATTCTACCACTTCCTCTACAAGAGCGCACCAACATGGATGCGAGCGCACGGGCAAGCTACATCAAGAAGATGCATGAGGATACAAGACACACCATCGAGCGCCAAGTACAACGACTAGGAACCATGCTCAATGTCAACAAGCAACCCATGGTCTTTAACATTGGTGATCTAGTGTGGCTACACCTTCGCAAGGACCATTTCCCCAAAGAACGCAAGTACAAGCTTCTCCCTCGAGCCAATGGACCTTTCAAGGTGCTAGCACGCGACAACGACAACGCCTACAAGATCGACCTACCTCAAGACAAGTACAATGTGAGCGACATCTTCAACATCAAGGACCTCGCACCATACCATGGAGATCAACCTTTTGATCCGAGGTCGGATCTCTCTCAAGGGGGGGGGGGGAGGGAGATGATGCGGAGCATCCCTCACTCATCCCCATGGACATGTTTTGTGCTAACCTACTACAACTGCGACCTCTTCAAGAAACTCCAACTCCTCAAGCAAGGAACAAAGAGTGTTGAAGAATACTACAAGGAAATGGAGATAGCCATGATTCGAGCCAATGTGAAGGAAGATGATGAGCAAACTATGGCACGTTTCTTGAATGGACTCAATCATCCCATTAAGAAGATCGCCGACTTCCAACCATACTCCACCCTCATTGAGCTCGTGCATCAAGCTACAAAGGCGGAACGTCAAGTGCAAGATGACTTCAAGTACACCAAGTACTCGTCCAAGACCTGCGGCTTCTCCAACAACCAAGCTTCAACACCTCCTCCAACATCTACATTAACCAAACCTTCTAAAAACAACGACGACAAGTCGAGTTACAAGAAAAATTCGACAAGTTCAAGTCGTCCTCCTCCTACTACAAGCAACTTGAAGACGCGTGCTTCGTCATCTACTCCGACTGATGAGACCATCAAGACAAGCTCCTTCAAGTGTTTCACTTGCGGTGGCCGAGGCCACAAGTCCTACGAATGCACCAACAAGCGCACCATGATCCTCAACGACGACGGCACCTATGACTCAATGAGTGATGAGGAGATGGAAGCTCTTGAGGAAGTGGCCATGCACCGGCGAGTGAACGAAGATGAAGATGACTAAGTCTTTTGTGATGAGGATTCGAGCCCCGTTCTCGTTGTCTCCAAGGTCTTGACTCTTCAACATCAACAAGAAGACGACCAAAGATGCCACATATTCCACACAAAGGCCGGCATCAACGGAAGGTCCGTCAAGGTCATCATCGATGGAGGTAGTTGTCACAACTTGGCAAGTGAAGAACTATGCTCCAAGCTTCAATTGGTCAAGAGGAAGCACCTGAATCCTACAAGGTTCAATGGCTAAGTGACTCCGGCACTATCTGAGTTGAACATACGGTCCAAGTCTCCTTCAAAATTGGTGCATATGAGGACACTTTGGAATGTGATGTTGTCCCAATGACGGTTTGCCACCTCCTTCTTGGTCGACCATGGCAATTCGACCGTGGTGTCTTCCACAACGGGCGCACCAATCACTATAGCTTCAAGATGAAAGGGAAGGAATATGTGCTACGACCTATGTCTCCTAGTCAAGTGGTAGCCGACAAGCAAGCCACCCATCATAGAGACAAAAGTGAGAAAGTGATCCACCAAAAAGTGAGTGAGAGCCACAAGCCAAACTTGAGCGCCTCTTCGCCTAGAGAGAAAAACCTCATCCTATTTGCCACCAAAAGTGAGATGAGAGAAGTGTGTGAGAGCCCATCTAGTGTGATGCACTTTGTCCTTGTGTGCAAGGATGGAGAGCCAACAACTAACACCTCTCATGAGCTACCTTTAGTGTTTAAATCTCTTTATGGGAATTCCAAGATGTTTTCCCCGATGAGCTACCTCCGGGTCTACCTCCTCTTCGAGGCATTGAGCATCGAATCGACCTCATCCCCGGAGCACCTCTCCTAAACAAAGCTCCATACCGAGTCAATCCCGAAGAAACCAAGGAGATTCAACGGCAAGTACAACAACTCATCGACAACGAACATGTACGTGAAAGCCTAAGCCCGTGTGCCGTTCCCGTTATACTTGTGCCTAAGCCCGATGGAAGTTTCCGCTTGTGTTCCGATTGTAGACCTATTAATGCTATTACCGTTCGCTATAGGCATCCCATTCCTTGCTTAGATGATATGCTTGATGAACTTAGTGGAACCAACTTTTTCTCAAAAATTGATCTTAAAAGTGGCTATTATCAAATCCGCATACAAGAGGGTGATGATTGGAAAACTGCTTTCAAAACCAAATTTGGTTTATATGATTGGTTAGTCATGCCTATGGGTTTATAGGAAGCTCCAGTAACTTTTGTGCGTCTCATGCATTATGTCCTTCGGCCTTATATTGGAGTCTTTGTTGTGGTTTACTTCGACGATATTCTTGTGTTTAGCAAAACCATGAAAGAGCATCTTGATCATGTTAGGACTGTTTTACAAACCCTTTGAAAGGAAAGTCTTTATGCAAACATGAAAAAATGCACATTTGGTGTTGACAAAGTGGTTTTCTTGGGTTTTGTTGTATCCTCAAAGGGTGTCCATGTTGATGAATCCAAAATTGAAGCAATTAAAACTTGGCCTCAACCCACCAATTTGCAACAAGTGCGTAGCTTTCTTGGTCTTACGGGTTTTTATCGTCGCTTTGTGAAAGATTTTAGCACAATTGCCGCTCCTTTGGATGCTTTGAGTAAGAAGAATACTCCTTTTGTTTGGGGAACTTTGCAATCCACCGCTTTTTGATGAGCTCAAGTCTTTGCTTACTCATGCTCCGATTCTTGCTTTGCCTAATTTTGACAAAACTTTTGAGGTCCATTGTGATGCAAGTGGTACCGGAATTGGCGGAGTTTTGATGCAAGAAAAATGAGCCATTGCATATTTTAGTGAAAAATTATCCGGTGCTCAACTTAACTATCCCATCTATGACAAAGAATTGTATGCTTTAGTGCGTGTGCTACATGTTTGGGAACATTACATTAGACCGCACGAGTTTGTCATCCGTACCGATCATGAAACGCTTAAGTACTTAAAAGGTCAAACTAAGTTGAACAAGCGTCATGCCAAATGGAGTGAATTTATTGAATCTTTTCCCTATGTGATCAAGTACATTAAGGGTAAGGAAAATGTAGTTGCTGATGCCCTTTCACGCATATGCACGCTTGTCACTAAACTTGAGTTGAATGTTATTGGCTTTGAGCACATAAAAGAATTGTATGCTAACGACCCATCTTTTGCTATTCCTTATGCTAAGTGTTTGACGCATACATCTTGGAAACAATATTACATCAAGGATGGTTATCTTATGAGAGCTAACAAACTATGCACTCCCGAGTCTTCTCTTCGTTTGCTCCTTTTGCAAGAGGCTCATGGAGGCGGACCCATGGGACACTTTGGACACGACAAGACATTCTCCACGCTCTCCAAGAACTACTTTTGGCCCAAGATGTTCCGCGACGTCTCACGCTTCACCAACCGATGCTCTACATGTTGCAAAGCTAAGTCTAAAGCTCAATCTCAAGGTCTTTACATGCCTCTTCCTATTCCTTATCAACCTTGGGAAGACATTAGCATGGATTTTGTACTTGGTTTTCCTAGAACTCAAAATGGAAAGGCTTCCGTGTTTGTTGTTGTGGATAGATTTTCTAAGATGGCACATTTCATTCCTTGCATAGACGATGCTTCACACATTGCAAATCTCTTTTGTAGGGAAATCTTGCAACTCCATGGAGTACCAAAGACAATCGTCTCCGATCGTGACGTCAAGTTCTTGAGTAACTCTTGGAAGACCCTATGCGCCAAGCTCGGAATCAAGCTCTTGTTCTCATCCGCATACCATCCTCAAACCGATGGCCAAATGGAGATGACGAACCGCACACTATCCACTCTCCTTCGTATCTTGATCAAGAAGAACATCAAGGAGTGGGAAGCATGTCTACCCATCGCCGAGTACGCCTACAACCGTGCAAGACATTCGACTACCAGCAAGTCCCCCTTCGAGGTCGTCTACGGCTTCCACCCGTTGTCCCCATTGGACATTCTACCACTTCCTCTACAAGAGCTCACTAACATGGATGCGAGTGCACGGGCAAGCTACATCAAGAAGATGCATGAGGATACAAGACACACCATCGAGCGCCAAGTACAACGACTAGCGACCAAGCTCAACGTCAACAAGCAACCTATGGTCTTCAACATTGGTGATCTAGTGTGGCTACACCTTCGCAAGGACCGTTTGCCAAAAGAATGCAAGGACAAGCTTATCCCTCGAGCCGATGGACCTTTCAACGTGCTAGCATGCTACAACGACAATGCCTACAAGATTGACCTACCTCGAGACAAGTACAATGTGAGCTACATATTCAACGTCAAGGACCTCGCACCATACCATGGAGATGAACCTTTTGATCCGAGGTCGGATCTCTCTCAAGGGGGGGGGGGAGATGATGCGGAGCATCCCTCACTCATCCCCATGGACGCACCTACATCTTCCTCAACACCATGTGGACCCATGACTCGAGCTCGAGCTAAGGCTATTGAAGATAAGGTGAACTCGCTCCTATCCGAATTCCCTCTTACTACTCACGAGACATGGCTACTACCTCATTTGGAAACTCTGTGTGTGATCAGGTGTATGGAGGAGAGCCACGGTACAGCTACTTGCAAGAGCCAAGACGGCGATGACCCCAAGCGTGATGAAGAAGAAGAAGAGAAGCTGCGGAAGTTACAGGCGTCGGACGACCGACCGCGCCCGGACGTCTGACGAGTCCCAGGATACGGACGACCGAGCTTTCCGGACGTCCCAGCACTGCATCCAGAGCCAAAGCTACGGACGACCGGCCACCTCCGGACGTACGGCGCACCCCGATCAGAGCCAAATCTACGGAACACCGAAGTCTTCGGACGACCGAACGACCAGCACCCGAGCCAGATTTACAGATGTCCGACAACCTCCGGACTTCCGGACCGTCCCGAAGCCCCGGACGTCCGACACCTGTGTGACCGCGGCCGCGGGCTGGAGCCCTTGTACCCATTCACTTTGCCCCCATTTGCACTAAGACTATAAATAGACCTCCTCCTCCTCCTAGTTAGGGTTAGCAAAGGATTAGCTCATATTTGTGTGAGAGCTTTCCTCATCCACTTGGTTAGCTTCTCCTCGGAGATCGCGCCTCCTCGGAGAAGATCCTTCCAAGAGGATTTAAGACCCCCTTCTAGGGTGGACCCCCATCAAGACCTCCTCACGGAGAAGACCGGCTACTCGTGTATCTTTCCTTTGTTGATTTTGAATCTTGTGCTACCTTATGTGTTCGGTGATCTAGCCCTTGTGTGATCGATACTTGTCGGTTTAGTGTTCCTCTTGTGTGTTTTTCCTTGTGTTCTTCCGCTTGTTCGTCATGTTCTCCTCGTAGGATCCTCTCCAAACGTGAAAGATCTCTGACTAGGGCTCCGCCCTACATCAATTCTTCTCCGTGAGGAGGTCTTGATTGTCTTTCCTTGAAGGGGTCTTGAATCCGCTTGGGGGATCTTCTCCGAAGAGGTCTTGAGCTCCGAGGAGAAGTAACCAAGTGGATGAGCAAGGCTCTCACACAAAATATGAGCTAAACCATTGCTAACCCTAACTAGGAGGAGGTGGGGGAGTATATATAGTGCTAGCCCATGAAGGGGTAAGTGAGGGCGAAGGGGTACATGGGCTCGGCCCAATACACTGTGCGCAGATAGGCCGGAAGTTCCGAGCGGGGCCGGAAGTTCTGGGCTTTGGAAGTTCCGGGCAGGTTCCGGTCGGGTTCCGGGCTATCCAGAGAGTTGGCGCGCTCGGGGCTGGTCTGGACTCCGTGGGCCGGAGGTTCCGGGAAGGCCGGAAGGTCCGGGGGCCGGAAGTTCCGGGCAGGCCGGAAGGTCCGGGCTTTCCAGAAGCTTGTCCCTGCTTCTTCTTCCTTCTCCTCTTCCATGCTTGGCCTTGGTCCTTGGATCCTCCATGGTCATCTCGGTTGTACCTGAGTGTATGCAATGTCCATGCATGAGGTAGTAGCCATGTTTCATATGTGGAAGGTGATGGTTCGAAGAGGAGTGAGTTCACCTTGTGTCCAATGGCGTATGCTCGAGGACTCATCGTATGCCCTCTTGGGGTTTGGGGAGTAGTCGAAGTGTACATGGGGATGACCGTAGGATGCTCCGCATCAGGAAGAAGAGGAGAGCAACCCCGAGGATACAAAATATGCTTATCATGAGCACATGGCACCCGCTTCAAGGCAATTTTGGAGCAAGAAGAACTCAAGGCCCAACTTCAACAAGAACAACTCAAGTGGCACGAAGAGCAAGCAACGAGTGAGGACTTGCTACAATTGGGGCAATGTGAGTCACTTTGTCGCGGAGTGTTCCTATGATAAGAGGGAAGACAATGGTGGCAAGCTCATCCGAAAAGACAAGGCTAAGTCCTTCCCCAACAAGAGCAACTTCACCAAGAAGACTCCTCCCAAGGGGTTGGTGGCACAAGAAGAGTACAATGAGGATGATGATGATGATGAAGATGGTGAGTCGGTTGCCATGGCCTCCATTGTTGTCTGTCTTCGACTCACCCAATGAGAACATCACCGCCAAGTGCCTCATGGCTAAAGCCATCAACAAGGTAACCCCCAACATCAAAACTACCATCATTACTAATCCTTCCTCGACGGATTGCATTGATGAACGTGAGGGGTCCAATGTGGAGGAAAATGAATTTGAGTCTTTTATGAGTAAGCTCAAGGGTAAATCCAAGAAGCACTTCATTGCTCTCTTGGAACAACTTGGTGAAGCCAATGACATGATCGAGGCTCACAAAGATACCATCTCTAAGATGGTGGGGCATAGTCGTGACTATGCCGATGAGATTTCGGATCTCTCCAATGCTCTTGAGGAAGAGCGCGATCATCGTTTGGCTCTTGAGGAGTCATACAACGATGACCATGCTAAATTGAAGAAAGATCTTGATCATGCTCTTGTTGTATCTCGTGTGCTAAACTCTGAGAAGGCCAATCTTGGGGTTGATCTTGCTAGACTCAAAGAGGAGTTTGATTTACTTGACAAGGCTCACAAGGTCTTGAAGGGTGCTCATGCTAGCCTCAAAGAGTCTCATGATCAACTCCAAGTAAAGCTAACTAAGGAGAAATCCATTTTTCCACATATGGTCTTAATTGATAATGCAAATGCTACCAACCCGTGTTGTGAGCATGTGCATCTTGTTGAGGAGAACGCTAAGTTGAAGAAGCAACTTGAGAAAGGCCTTGTGTCGTGCATACAAGGTGAGAAGAACCTCAACATCCTTTTGAGCAATCAAAAGGAAGTTGTGGCCAAGGAAGGGATTGGGTTCACGCCCAAACCCAAGAACAAGAGAAGAATGAGAAGGCCAAACGACCTCCTCCTCTCAAGCAAATCTTTGTGAAAGAGGGAGAAGGCGCTCCTAAGGAGAAGAAGAACAATGTGAAGGGTGGTGGTGTCAACAAGGGCAATGCCACCCCTCCCAACAAAGCCGACGACTTTAACCCTTCCTATGTGTTATGCCATGCTAGTGATGGGCATGTTTATGCTAAATTTGTTGGTTCTCCTTATGAGTACACTGAATGGTCTATTTGGGTTCGTAAGACCCTTGTCACTAACATCAAAGGACCCATTACAAAATGGGAACCTAAAACCAAGCATTGATCTCTTGTAGGTGTTTGCTTCCGGTGGGGGATCATGGTTGCTCGATAGTGGAGCCACTAATCATATGATCGGAAGCAAGGACTTGGTGGTGGACGTGCACAAGGTTCCATCTATGCCCAAGAATGTCGAGTGGGGTGATGCCTTGTCCTCTAAGGTATTGGGACTTGGCAAGGTTGTCATTTCTCATGATCTCACGATCGAGAAGCTCATGCTTGTTGAGTCTCTTTCATACAATTTACTTTCCATTCGTCAACTTGCAATCATGGGCTTTGCCGCTTTGTTTGATATTGATACCATGGCCCTCTTGTGGAGCAAGACTCTTAAAGTTGCATTTGTTGGGCATGTCGAGAACGGTCTCTATGTGATTAACTTTTCGGAGCAACCCTCGAAGGCCGCGACATGCCTAATGGCTAAAGTTGACGTGGGGTGGCTTTGGCATCGACGTTTAGCCCATGTCAATATGAGATCTTTGCAAAGTCTTCTCAAGGGGGACCATGTTGGTGGACTAACAAATGTTAGTTTTGCCAAAGATCATGCTTGCAGTGCTTGCATTGAAGGAAAGCTACATGAGAAGGCTCACCCTCCCACAACTATCATCTACTCAAAGAGGCCTTTGGAGCTCCTTCACTTGGATCTCTTTGGGCCTCCATCCTTTGATAGTCTTGGGGCTAGGAAGTATTGCTTGGTGATTGTGGATCACTATTCAAGTTACACCTGCGTATACTTTTTCAAGAGGAAGAGTGAGACTCAACAAATCGTCATTGACTTTGCAAATGAAGCCCAACGCCAACACAATGCAAAGATCTTGACAATAACAAGTGACAACGGCACCGAGTTCAAGAACTACACCTTGGATGAGTTTCTTAGTGATGAGGGGATCAAGCATCAATATTCCGCACCTTACACCCCTCAATAAAATGGTGTAGCGGAGAGGAAGAACCGAACGTTGATGGATGTGGCAAGGACCATGATGGCGGAGTTCAAGTCTCCATACAACTTTTGGGCCGAAGCCATCAACATTGCGCGTCATGCATCCAATTGGCTCTATCTCCGCAAAGGCTTGAACAAGACTCCATATGAGATGCTCACCGATAACAAGCCCAACCTCAAGTACTTTCGGGTGTTCGGGTGTAAGTGTTTCATTCTCAAGAAAGGTGTTCGCTTGTCTAAATTTGAGGCTAGAGCTCAAGAGGGCATATTTGATGGTTATGCTACAAACTCTCATGCTTATCGTGTCCTCAATAAGTCCACATGACTTATTGAGGATGTGGACTTATTGAGGAGACGTGTAACGTGGAGTTTGTCGGATCACAGGTTCCGGCAAAACCCTTGAGGTTCGAACACTTGGGTGCGCACGAAGATTTCCTCCCTACCGATCCACGTCCTAGCTCGCTAAGATCTCAAGAACGAACTCACGAACTCGCAGCACAAGGGACACAAGATTTATACTGGTTCGGGCCACCGTTGTGGTGTAATACCCTACTCCAGTGTGGTGGTGGTGGATTGCCTCTTGGGCTGATGATGAACAGTACAAGGGGAAGAACAGCCTCTTGAGGTTGAGGTGTTCTTGTGCTTGGCGAACTTGTGTGCATGAGGATTACTCAAGATGAGATGCCTCCTACTATGGTGGCTAGTCATATTTACAGAGGCCCTGGTCCTCTCCCCAAATATTGAGCGGGAAGGGAGCCAACAACGGCCAATTTGAAAGGGGACAACTAGTACAACTTATCCTAACAAAAGTGGTCTTCGCCTGCCAAAGGCTCTGGTGGTGACGCCACCTTGGGCTCCATGGTGACCTCCATCTTGCCGTCCTGCTGGTCTTGGTCTCATTGCACCGATATGGAAACCTTTGCTTGATGCCTTGGTACTCTACGCCTGCGCTTGCCTCCTTAGCACCAAAGAGGAAACAAGGACACTGCGGGCGCTAGCGCCCGCCTGGTGTCGATCGTCATTGCTCACGTCACGAGAACCTCGCGAGGTTTTCCTTGCCTTGATCTCTCCGCCCCTCACGAGCCTGCCTGGCGAGGCCGCTCCTCAGGAGGTCTTGTGTCGTCCACCTCGCGAGGCTTGGCCCCTCGCGAGGGTCTTGAATGCCTTGTTGATGAAAATGGGCCATTCATGCCTGCTAGCAGAGCCACGCCGTGGGCCGCAGGCAGGCAAGTCTGGGGACCCCCGTTCCCAGGACGCCGACAGAGTTTGATGAGAATAACGGCTCCCAAGTGGAGCAAAGTGGCACTTGTGATGTAGATGATGAAATTCCTCTTCAAGCCATAAGAAGAATGGGTGTTGGTTTTATCCTACCCATTGAGGAACCCCTTGTGGCCGAAGTGATGCGCAGCATCCTACAGTCATCACCATGTCAAGAGTCCGTTTGGCAAGTGACACGTGCGACCTCTTCTTCACATACACAAAGGTGAATCTTCTCCTTTACACGTGCTCACTTGACCCCTTCGAGGATGGTATACTACTTGACACTTCCCCTATGCATGCCTAGGTACCAAGGAGACCCTCTCGGAGATGCTCGGAAGGATGGACAAGTCCCCAAGTACAAGGATGAAGGAACTTCGACGAGAGGAACCGGAGAAATCTGCAGAGCCGGACATCCGGCGTCGGCCGGACATCCGGACCGTCCAAAGAAGCCCGGACATCCGGCGGGACCCGGACATCCGGCCCCTGGTGGCTCCAACACAGCCGCCGCAACTCAGCCACAAAAGCTACAGGGCCCGGACATCCAGCCCCCAGGCCCCGGACATCCGGCTCTTCACGATGCCCCGGAAATCCGGCCCCCCCAGCACGGAAATCCGGCCTCACCCGCACCCGAATCGGCAGAACCAGCCCCGCCAGCCCGGACATCCGGCCCCCCTAGCCCGGACATCCGGCGTCTCGGAAAGCCCGGACATCCGGCCCGACGCCCGGACATCCGGCCTCCCCTGCCTTGATGCATCCGGGACTCGCCCCTTGTACCTCTTCGCCCGAGACTATATATACTTGATCCCTCCTCTTTCTAGGGTTAGCTTAGGTTTTAGCTCATGTTTGTGTGAGAGCCTTGCTCATCCACTTGGTTACTTCTCCTCGGAGCCAGGACCTCTTCGGAGAAGATCCCCAAGCGGATTCAAGACCCCTTCTAGGGTGGACCCCATCAAGACCTCCTCTCGGAGATGAACCTTACCTTGTATCTTTCCTTTTGTTGTTCATGTACCTTGTGGATCTTGTGTGTTTGATTGTCTAGTGGATGTGTGATTGGACTTGTTCTTGAGTGTTTCCTTGTGATTTCTCTCCGTTCTTCCCGTGTTCATCGTGATTCCCGTGAGGATCCGCTTCAACTGAAAGATCGTCCACGAGGGTTCCACCCTACATTATCTAAGGATCGAGCTTAGGTTGATCACGCTTTTTGGAGCCCCTACCCTCTTTTTCTAGCTTGATTTTGTTGATTTCGTCCTAAATCCGAAAATCCCCACCAAAAATAGCCCCAAATTTCTTTTGTGATTTGTTAGTTTTGATGATGTTTTGTTGATTTTGATCCATGGATTTGCTTGGTTTCGAGTAGATCTAGCATTTCCCCAAGTTTCCCCACTTTCCATCCACGAAATCTCTCCAATTTTGACCTTGAAATCATCAATTTCCGCCCCCAATTCGAAAATTTCCGCCTAAACGAGATCGGGATCCGTCGGGCGGACATCCAGACCTCGGGCGGACATCCGAACCTCGGGCGGACATCCGGCCAGCCGGCGGACATCCGGCCCCAAGCCGGACATCCGGGCCCTGGAGCACCAAAATCGCTCGGTTACGGACATTCACCCCGGAAATCCGGCCCCGAGCCCCGGATATCCGGCCCCTGTACATTTCAGCTTTCCCATTTCACCGTTTTGTCCATAACTAATTCATCCGGAGTCCGATTTTGACGTTCTTTAGCTTGTTTTGAAGCTATTGACATCCGCCTTCCCATAAAAATACTACCATCACCATTTCACTCCATCAAATTTTGTGAACTTTGGCATCTTTGCCTAGGGCTTCCGCCACATCCTCCGCATAACCACCACCGACTTAGCAACCCTAACCAATTTTGTTCCCCATAGCATTAGTGGTTGCTTGAGTAGTGATTCGAGTCTCCTAAGGTGTTTGACTACTTAGGGACGATTGCTTCTTCATCAACCACCACCACCACTTCCACATAACCTTACCCACCATACACTTCCGACAACCCAACTTAACCCAATTGTTGATTGAGCTTTTTCGAGTTGTGGCTTGTGTCTCCTAAGGTGTTTCGCTACTTAGGGACGACAACTTCAACTCCGACACGTGTATAGCCCATCATTCCACTTCCGCATTGCCAAGTGCAAACCACCACCGCATTCCCGCTACCACCATTTGACATTTGTCATTTGAGATTTTGAGTTCGCGGTTTTTCCGTTTCCTAAGGTGTTTCGGCTACTTAGGGACGAGTCTCCATCATCTTGGTATCTACATCAAGAACACCGCCACTCATCATCGCAAAGGACGGTAACCTCATTGACACCATTGTATATTCCCCTTGCAAATTGCATTGATAACCCCTAGCCCATTTTGCGTTACTTGCCTATCGAGACTAGCCATTTGAGTATTGCCAGCAACGTTACTTGTGCACATTAGTGATCTACACCATCCATTGCATACATACCATATCATCTTGTTATCATCATATCATCCATTGTGTCACAATATCGTTCCCGCATATACACAAAAGCTATCTTGGTTTGTGCATTGTGCAAAAGTGGCCATACAAAAAAAAAGAGAATAAGCTTTTAAGCAAAAGAGAAAGAGCAAAGAGCTTGTAAGCAATAGCCATAACATCAAATATATCATATGATACAAAACTTGATCATCTTGGATCATTGTGAGAGAAACACCGGGAACCATACATACATAGCATACTTGGGATAGAAAGTTCATCCATTTTGCATCTTATAGGTAGTGCACAAGTGTCGTATCCGCCTATTGAGCAATCGTGCTAGCGTCTCTCTTGAGTTGTGCAACACGAGCGTTTTTGGTGGATTCCACATTTTGAGCTCATTCCTTGGTTGCACGGCCCCATTTATCTATCCGTGTGTGTGTTTCCGTGTGCCACATATTGCTATTGGTCTACTTGTTTCGCATGCGAATTTGTGAATCTCTTTCAACATTATTGACTCTTGCTAACATTTTGCATCAAATTTTTGTGCCACTATCCTCACCGAGCTCTGCCATATGCTTTATTTGATAGGTGTGAGTGAACAAGTCGGTACCAAGTCCACTATTCTTTCATCTCACATTGAGTGAAACGGGATACATCCTCAACTTTGGGAAAAGGTAACTTGGTATTGTTTATCTCATTTCCTACTCACCTCTACTCGAGTCTTGTGATGGATAGGCAAGGCATTTCATCTTCGTTCTACTACAACAACGACGAGTTCGATGCCATGGAAAACAACTACGACGCCAAGATGCAAGCTAAAATGGAGGAGATCAAAGCCCTCATCAAGGCCTACAAGCGATCTTCCTCATCTTCGAGAAGACGCTCAAGAGCACATGCTTCCAAGCTACCGTCTCCGGCAAGATCACATCGGCATCGACACCATCACCAACAAGAACGTGAAGGTCAAGAGCTCTACATCAACAACCGCTCAATGACTTCACCATCTCCCTTGGCATCTTCGCCAAGCGACTTCAAGGCATCTTCGCCACGGACATACGGCATCTTCGCGAACAAGAACCTCAAGGCTACGCTCAAGAGAAGCTCCCCAAGCTCAAGTCCGCGACTTCCACGAGCTACTACGACCTCGACATCGACCACGAGATTCCTTTCTATGGGACTCAAGAACCCGAGGAGTACCTCGAGTGGGAGCGTTTGATGGACGACTACCTCAAGCTACATCAAGTTCCTCCCGAAGATCAAGTGAAGTGCGCCACAAGAAACTTCCACGACTACGCCTCGACATGGTGGCTTCACACACCTTGAGTGCTACGAGATGAGTTGGTCCAAGATGAAGAGAGCTTTGCGGCGAGAGTTCGTGCCTCCAACCTACAAGGAACAACTTCGGCGCCAATTGGAGAACACCACCCAAGGATCCAAGTCCATCGACAAGTACTTCAAGGAGATGAAGATTGCCTTGCGACGAGCCGGCGTGGACGACCCCATTTCGATGAAGTTCCACTTCATGATGGGATTGCACAACGACATCTCCAAGACCATCTTCCTCGAGAACTACAAGTCCATTGATGACTACTACATTGGTGCTCTCAAGGCGGAACAAGAACTCATGAAGGCCAAGGCTTCTCCACCCCAAGCACACTTCGCGGCGACCAAGCTCTACGACAAGCATGAGGCTAGTACCACCACGATGTCCAAGCCCGACAAGCTCCAAGACGATGCTCCAAAGTGCAACTTCACCGCCATCCCTCTTTATGGCATTGATGATGCCGAGTCTACCTTGACTCTTTTTCAAGATGGTGCGGCGACAAATGCGACTACGGAGACCTTCAAGGACCAATCTTTGGAGGCAAGCGACAAGGTGGCGAGCAAGGATGATGCTTCCATCTTAGGAGGCGAGAGCGATGATGTGCCATCTTCGGCCTTCATCCACGGCAGCGACTACGAGACGGTTGAGCATGGGATTTTCCCTTCGACCACTGGCGGCGTCCGATGACTTGAGTGACTTTTGCCACCATATTGAGAGCGAGAGTGACTTCACCACTAGCCACATACATGATGAGTTGCCCCAATTCTCATGTGAGGAGAGCCACAACCACCACCCGAGTGAGATGAGTGACTCCACCATACGTGAGTTTGAGTGCGCCTATTTTGAGGGAGTGAGTGAACCACCACATAGAGAGAGTGAGATAGTTGATAGGTCATGTGAGGCCACTTTCAACACTAACGACTTGACCTCTACCTCTGTTGTGCCTTCTCATTTGGTGCTAGGTCCCATATATGATGACGCGCCGATCCTCGACGACTTCGTCCTCCCTTTGGATAAGACGATGGCCATGGTGGACTATGATGCACCCCCCACATGGTTCCATCAAGATGAAGATGACCACCATTTGGTCTTTCCCACCTCACCTACACCACTTGAGTGGAATGACAAAGGTAACATAGGTGACGGTGATGCTCTAGTCCCACTAGTGGACATTCTTGAGATTGATTGCTTGCATGATGTTGATCCACCTAGTACCATGCTTCACGCTAGTATGATTTCCCCATGTGATGATTTGCCCATTTATGATGAATATGATGATTCTCATGTGGAGTCTATTAGTTGTGATGCTATGTTACATAGGATTTCCTATGACAATTCTTTAGGTCACATCATGTTTGCTAATCCGCTTGACTTGTCATATGCTATGCATGAGATCAACCATATGTCTTATTTGCAATCTCTCCATAGTGACTATGCATATGCCATTAAAATAAACCCAATTTGCACATATGGCATAGATGACAAGCCCATGGTTATTGGCATTTGTTTTTCTTGTGATGATATTGATATGCTCCCTTTGCATCATTTATCTCATATGCCATGCCATGCCCACCTAGCTTCGAATATGCATTGTTTTGGATGTTGTCCATTTTCTCCAAATGATGTTTCCAATATTGCTCATGAGGAGACCCCATAGTTTCCTCACACATGTTACGAGAATTTGATCCATCCTATTCATTGCATGATTCCCATACTTGTGTGCACCATATGCTGCCCATGAAGAAACATGCTGTCGATGCGCCATATACTTGCATTCTCAATTTGTGTCCCCATCGTGTCATACATAATAACTATTCTTTCATGATGGATGGCATGTTCTTATACCATGCATCAAATTTCTTTGAGCATTTCTTATCTTGTGCTAACTCACACGAGCACATACACATCATGATGGATGATGTGTACATTTACCACACACACAATTTCTTTCGTTTGTGTCTCTTTTGTGTAGGTACCCATGAATACTTGTCAACTTCGCAATCCCACGAGTTGACAAAACGAGCTCTAGAGAGCAATGATGACTTGGGATCCCATGGATTGCCTTTCCCACCGCTCACTTTGCGCAAACACTTCGCGCATCTCTTTTACATGGCCCTCACATGGTTATGGGTTGTTGTTCATTACATATCATATGCCCATCTTGCCATGTTCACTTTGCATGATATGCTCATTCCTATACCTTTGACATGCATTTGTGACCCATGCTTTGCATTACACATGATGATTGATTCTCGTACTTGTATGTGTATTTGCAAGCTTGGTGGAGATATTGCTTGTTATTGCCATGTTTCTTTTGTGCACCATTCCTATGATGATACTTTCATTTTGCTTTGTGTTCGTGCTTGCGATATGTCATGTGCATTCCCTATGCCTATTATTTGCTCACATGACATGATTGCCATGCTTTACTCTAGTGTGTTGCATCTTCGCTCCACTAGTTTGCACGACTTGATTACTATGCTCCCTTATGTTGCATCACCAATGATTCATACGTGCTCATTTCATGCGGTTGATGACAACCATCTATATGCTTTGCACATGATTCATATTGCTTCTTTTCATATATCTCTATGTGTTGCCTCCCTCATGATAGATGAGTTGCCATGTATTGAGTGCAACAATGATTCTCTTCTTGCTCATGAGATTGCCCCATAGCATTCTCGCATATATTTGGAGATTTTGACAAAATTCTTGTGAAGCATGCTTGTCTTAACTCTTTGCACCATATACCTAGTGCCATGAATATTGCCATTGTTGCATCATATTATTCATGCACTTGTCCTTCTAATGGTTTTGTGCAAAAGATGAGAACCATCATGATGGATGATGTGTTTATCTACCATGCGCATATGTTCTTTGTTTTGTTTTGTGCATGTGTAGGATACTAGGACTTTGTGTCGACGTCCACGTCACGTGAGTTGAACATTCGAGCTCTTGAGAGCGAACCACCTTCTACCACGACGATTCTACATCGCACTTGTTTGTGTTTCGACATTGTGAAGGGCGACAAGGACACACTTTCAAGGTGACATCCTTCTTGAGCTTGGATATTGTGGATCATACTTCATGTGTTGCTTGCACCATTTGCCCGCATGTTCGAGATATTGCTTTCACCAATGATGGTCACATTTCCATGCTTCATGATATATATACCTTGTGTGTTGCATCCAATTCTTGGACTACTTGCTACTATCATAGGGTTGGTTGCACCAATATCATTTCTTCACATATGCCATGTCCCATTGATTGCTACATGCTTGACTTGATTGCCTCACACATGATGAACAATTGCTCTTTCTATTGTGTTGAGTGCCATACTATCTTCACTACACCCTATGCAAATTATGCTTGGATTGTCTTGCACTTGACCAATGTGTTTAGACACTTCATTTTATTTGGTGTTATGAATACTTCCTATGCCTACCATCGACCATTTGTCGAGCGCTTTATGCATGCTTGCTATGACCTTGAGGTGGATGCTTATGCTCTTGTCACACATATTTGCATCTCTACCTCTCATTTACATGCTTGCTCCCATGATATTTTTGCTTGTGCTCGATTGATATGCTTACATGCCATGTCACAATCCTTTGTCACACCCTATGCTATGCTTGATGACAACACTTGTTGGGTGAATCACCTCTTGAATGCTTGGTTTTGCACTAACGCTAACCACATTTGTTTTTCCAAGTGTTTGTTCTATTTACTCCTTTTGAAGGAATCACAAGATGGTGCGACATTGGAGAGTGCCCATTTCGAGCTTCACGATGGCGAGAGTTTGGTCATCGACCACTTTGACACGGCACCGCCATCTCTTTCCCATGGTGATTTGGTTTCGATCCGAGGTCGGATCCTTTCCAAGGGGAGGGATGATGCGGAGCATCCTGATCATCACCATGTCAAGAGTCCGTTTGGCAAGTGACACGTGCGACCTCTTCTTCACATACACAAAGGTGAATCTTCTCCTTCACACGTGCTCACTTGACCCCTTCGAGGATGGTATACTACTTGACACTTCCCCCTATGCATGCCTAGGTACCAAGGAGACCCTCTCGGAGATGCTCGGAAGGATGGAAAAGTCCCCAAGTACAAGGATGAAGGAACTCGACGAGAGGAACCGGAGAAATCTGCAGAGCCCGGACATCCGGCGTCAGCCCGGACATCCGGCCCGTCCAGCAAGCCCGGACATCCGGCCAGGACCCCGGACATCCGGCCCCTGGAGGCTCCAACACAGCCGCCGCAACTCAGCCACAAAAGCTACAGGGCCCGGACATCCGGCCCCCAGGCCCCGGACATCCGGCTCTTCACGATGCCCCGGAAATCCGGCCCCCCAGCCCGGAAATCCGGCCTCACCCGCACCCGAATCGACAGAACCAGCCCCGCCAGCCCGGACATCCGGCCCCCCTAGCTCGGGCATCCGGCGTCTCGGGAAAGGACATCCGACATCCGGCCCGGGGACATCCGGCCTCCCACTGCCTTGATGCATCCGGACTCGTCCCTTGTACCCCTTCGCCCGAGACTATATATACTTGATCCCCTCCTCTTTCTAGGGTTAGCTTAGGTTTTAGCTCATGTACGTGTGAGAGCCTTGCTCATCCACTTGGTTACTTCTCCTCGGAGCCAGGGACCTCTTGGAGAAAGATCCCCAAGCGGATTCAAGACCCCTTCTAGGGTGGACCCCATCAAGACCTCCTCTCGGAGATGAACCTTACCTTGTATCTTTCCTTTTGTTGTTCATGTACCTTGTGGATCTTGTGTGTTTGATTGTCTAGTGGATGTGTGATTGGACTTGTTCTTGAGTGTTTCCCCTTGTGATTTCTCTCCGTTCTTCCCCGTGTTCATCGTGATTCCCCGTAGGATCCGCTCCAACGTGAAAGATCGTCCATGTAGGGTTCCACCCTACATCACGAAGAAGAAGGACAATGTTCCACTCAAGTGGAACCATCACCAACCCAAGACCCACACGCTTCCGAAGAACAAAGTGAAGGCCCTCAACCTCAGGAACAAGACCAAGGGCAAGATCAACCTCAAGACGATGTTGAACCACCAAGTAATGCCCAAGGTCAAGTTCTATCCTCCGAGCAAGTTCAAGACCAAGAGCAAGCTCAAGATCACGGAGTAGCTCAAGATGACGCTCAAGATGATCAAGTAACCGCTCCTCAACTCACCCCTGAGGAGGAATTGGAGTGTCGTGCCGCCAAGATTGCTTCCAAGCTCTCTACCAAGGGTCATCTCATGACAAATGTGCTTGAGCATTCAAAGGGGGTAAGCACTCATAGACAATTGGCAAACTATTGTGAACATCACGCGTTTGTCTCTTGTGTTGAACCCCAAAAGGTCTATGAGGCGCTCGAAGATCCGGATTGGCTTAATGCCATGCATGAAGAACTCAACAACTTCGAGGACAACAAGGTGTGGAGATTGGTGCCAAGGCCAATGGGGAACCATAATGTCATTGGAACCAAGTGGATATTCAAAAACAAGCAAGATGCTCATGGAATTATAGTCCGCAACAAGGCTCGTTTGGTAGCACAAGGCTACTCCCAAGTCGAGGGTATCGACTACGGTGAAACCTTTGTTCCCGTTGCTCGCCTTGAATCTATTCGTTTGTTGATTGCTTATGCTTCTCATCATAATTTCAAGTTGCAACAAACAGATGTGAAGAGTGCTTTTCTTAATGGTTACATTAATGAGTTGGTGTATTTCAAACAACCCCCCAGGTTCGAGGATCCCTATTTCCCTGATCATGTGTACCAACTCGATAAGGCACTCTGTGGCCTTAAACAAGCCCCACGTGCACGGTATGACCACCTTACCGAGTTGTTGCAAGATCGTGGGTTTGAAATTGGGAAACCGACACCACTCTTTTTACTAATAAGGTCAAAGGGGAGTTGTTTGGGTGCCAACTATATGTTGATGATATTATCTTTGGTTCCCCTACCAAAGCTTTCAATGAGGAATTTGCCGCTCTCATGACCTCAAAGTTCAAGATGTCCATGAAGGGAGCATTGAAGTTATTTCTCGAGTTCGAAGTCAAGAAAAGAAGAGAAGGGACCTTCATCAACCAAGCCAAATACACTCAGGACATGCTCAAGAGATTCAAGCTAAGTGATGTCAAGCTGGCTTCCACTCCAATGCCCGTCAAATGCTAACTTGACATAGATCCCAATGGTAAAGCGGTGGATCAAAAGGTATATCGCTCCATGATTGGCTCCTTGCTTTACCTTTGTGTATCTAGACCGGATATCATGTTGAGTGTGCGAATTTGTGCACGGTTTCAAGCCACACCTAAGGAAAGCCACTTTGTGGCGGTCAAGCGGATCTTTTGATATTTGGCTCATACCCCAAACGTTGGCTTATGGTACCCAAGAGGAGCAAACTTCAAGCTTGTATATTCGGATTCCGATTGGGAGGGAGACAAAGTGGATAGGAAGTCAACTTCCCGAGGGTGCCAATTCCTTGGTTGCTCTTTGGTGAGTTGGTCTTCTAAGAAGGAAAGTTGTGTGTCTCTCTTATCCATCGAGGCGGAGTATGTGGCCGCCGGTAGTTTTTGTGCACAACTTCTATGGATGAGGCAAACTTTAAAGGATTACGGTGTCATTTGTGACAAAGTGCCTCTTTGGTGTGACAATGAAAGTTCCATCAAGATTTCTCTCAACCCGGTGCAACACTTCAAGACGAAGCACATTGAGATTCGGTATCACTTCATCCGGGATCACATTCGGCGAGGGGAGATCGAGCTCAACTATGTCAACACACATGATAACCTTGCAGATATCTTCACGAAGCCCTTGGATGAAGCAAGATTTCGCGAGTTAAGGCATGAGCTAAATATCATTGATTCGAGCAATGTTGCTTGAACCCTTGCACACCCCACCATACTCAACTTGTTATCTTGTTTAGGTGTAGGCATGGACACAGGGGGATTGTTGTTCTCTCAATAAACTCTCCCTCCCGCTATTATGCATAAATTGATCAACTCTTTCGCATTATCCATTTTTTATGGTACTTGTGCTTCAAAGACGAGTTTTGGTCATGGGCCCAAGGATAATTCTTTGCGGTGCCATACCAATTGACTAAAACATAGGTGGCTCTGGCCACCGCCCTCTCTTTGGACAGGTCGTGTCGCGTGTTTGGTCCTTGTTGTCTCTTGCCTTTCCTTCTTAGTGTCGAGCTTGTGCTTGAGTTGTCTCTTGTTTTAGCTCTTTGGTGTGTCCGTTCACTTGAAGGCTGCATTGCGAAGAATTTTTTCCTCTCGTTTTTGCAAAACATACATTTTCTTGGGTCTACGGTACTACCGTGGCTTACCACGGTACTACCGCAGGAGTTGCGCATGGTACTACTGCATCCAGCATGGCAGTAATTTTTTACTGCCACTAGAAGAGCGGTACTACCGCCCACAATGTGGTACTTCCGCCAGGGCGGTACTACCGCGATGATCCACGGTACTGCCGCGCACTCTTGAGGGCGTGGGGGTTAAGAGCGGGCAGGGGGAGTTCTAACTCCCCCATACCCATTCAACTCCTTTTCCCACGTCGTCTCTCTCTCTCTCTCTCTCCTGCCCAAGAACGGCGCCGGAGGACCTCGCCGGATCTCCGTCTCTGGTCGCTCTCCTCACAATCCGATCGGTGGGATCGTTCCCACCATGCCCTCTTGCCATGGAACAAGGTTTCTCCCCAAACCCCTCTCTCTTTGGCTTGTTTTTTCGTTCCTAGGTCTTTGGGGAGATACATGTTGTTCTTGAGATTTTAGGCCAAATCTTTGCAAGAGTAGGATGTAGGAGAGTAGTAATGCGTAGAGATGGTATTTGGTATGTTGCTCCTTGGTAGATTTGATCAAATGTAGTACCGCTCCATCGTCACGGCCGTGCTCAGATCCGCTGTTGTGGATCTGACCCTGTGCGGTACTACCGCACCTCCCGCGCGGTACTACCGCCCGTACGGTACTATCGCCCCTCAGGAGCGGTACTACCGCACGAGGCGCGGAAGTAAAATTTTCCTTCCACTCCAGGCGTGGTACTACCGTGCCATCACGGCGCGGTACTACCGTGGCTGGAGCAGTAGTAAAATTTTAGTTCCGCGCATACGTGCGGTACTATCGTTGATGGCAAATCTTCCATGTGGCAATTGTCCAATGCTATTTCTACTTGTTTCACTTGTTTTGTTGTGGTCTTTGCATTGATCCTTCTTGCTTCTCTTGCGTGTTCTTGTGTTGTGTGTCATAGGTGGTGATTTCGGTTCCAATATCCGCCATTCAAATCCAAGCCATGACACAGGCTCCAAGCGCCTGTGCAACCAAGATGAAGCTCCAGAGGGCTCCAATGCCCCCCAACGCAGAACCAAGACCACCGCCACCAAGCACAAGGAGCCCTCAATGGGCATGGATGAGATACCACTTGCCGAGTTCGTCACTCGAAGGAAGATCAACCCCTATGTGAATCCTCGTGCTAACTTCAGAGGGAATGATTGGTTCTAGACCAAGCACAAGAATCTTATCTATCTGGATGTGATCAAGACCAAGCAGAACATTTACGTGGACGTGCACTGGATTGACATGAATCACATGAGGCAGGATAAGCACTGTGACTATTTTGGTGAGGCTTTGGACCCGGTGGAGCATTTTGGCATTGAGGACTTGATCTCCTTCCACCTGGACTTTGACCCTGAGATTGTGGCCCAGTTCTTTGCTTCGGTCCACTTCCATACTGATGAGGAACGGTCCATGACCTGGATGACCAATGGACAACAGATGACTGCTAAATGGAAGGACTTCATGGCTTTCCTGCAGGTACCTGATGAGGGGCTCAACACGCCTATTGGTGTCTGCCCTCATGCCAACCCCAAGTCCGCTAGCAAGAACAAGCTTCAGCAATTCTATGTTGAGAAGACTCTTCCCAGTGGCAAGAAAGCGTGGGTGCTGAACCCATTCGTTGACATCATGTGTCGGATCTTCCACAACTCCCTCTTTCCCCGCATTGGTGACAAGGACAAAGTGCATGCCTGTCTCGTGGATATGATGCTCATTTGTGAGGAGGTGCGTCACGCTAAGACACAACCACTTGACGTCTCACACATCATGTGGTGCGAGCTACAGTTTGCGGTGTTCAACCGTAAGGTACCCATCTATGGACCTTACCTGTTTCTCTTGATCACGAAGACTTGGCAGAAGCTCCATCCCGATGAGGAGTTTGTTGACCCTGACTGGATCCGTCGCGAACCCGTCAAGTTTCACATCAAGCCTCAGTGGGCTAACACCACTACTCGTGCTGAGGCAGAGGTTGCTAGAATGGATGTTGATGAGGATGAGATTGAGGAGGAGGAAGCAAATGAGGACAGGTCTGCTAGGTATGCCCCTCCCTCTACTGAGCCTTCATGGGCTAAGAAGCTGAAGGCCAAGATGAAGGCCTGTTCTGCATGCAAGCCAAGGGGTAGTACAAGACTCATGTTGCTTCCAAGGAGAGTCGCCGCCGCGACAAGAGGATCTTGAGGACATTTAGCAAGGAGGTAACCAGCGGATCCGAGAAGCACATCACCTTAGAGGCTGAATGGATGGTAAAGCAGGGTTACTCGTGAACTAAACCTTAGGAGGAGACTGATGCTGAGCATCCCACGTTCATCCCCATGTACACTCCGACTACTCTCCAAGCCCCAAGACGACATATGACGAGACCTCGAACATACACGATTGGACACAAGGTGAACTCGCTCCTCTTCGAACCATCACTTTCCATATGTGAGACATGGCTACTACCTCAATATATGTGCTATGCATGACTAGGAACAAAGAGGAAGACCATGGACAAGACGGCGAGGACACCAAGTACAAGGAACTACCGAAGAAGCTCCAGCGAGCGGACGTCCGGACGACACTGGACGACCGGCCTCTCACAGCGAGCGGTTCATCCCGATGTACACTCCGACTACTCTCCAAGCCCCAAGAGGACATATGACGAGACCTAGAACATACACCAATTGACACAAGGTGAACTCGCTCCTCTTCGAACCATCACTTTCCATTTGTGAGACATGGCTACTACCTCAAATATATGTGCTATGCATGACTAGGAACAAAGAGGAAGACGATGGACAAGACGGCGAGGACACCAAGTACAAGGAACTACCGAAGAAGCTCCAGTGAGCGGACATCCGAACGACATCGAACGACCGGCCTCTGACAGCGAGTGTTCGTCCGACCCTCGGCGGACGACCGTCGCCTGAAGACCAGCCTACACCAGCTACAGCCCTCCCAGCGAGCGGACGTCCGACCGTGCACCGGACGTCCGGCAATATTAACGGAAGTCCGAGACTTCCGGACGTCCGGTATCCCGACCATAGAATACTTTCAGCAGACGTCCGGCGATAGCGGACGACCAGTCCCCCTGGAATTACCGGACGTCCGGTGCCCAGCGGACGCCCGGTCCCTGGATGTGTCCAGTTGCGGGCTGAGGCCCATGTACCCCTTCACTTCGCCCCCATTTGCACTCTGACTATAAATAGGACACCCCCTCCTTCTAGTTAGGGTTAGCATTGGTTTAGCTCATATGTGAGATAGAGCTTTTGCTCATCCACACGGATCTACTCCACGAGAGAGACCGCGGCCCCTCTACGGAGAAGATCCACGTTGGATTAAGACCCCCTCTTGGGTGGCCCCATCAAGACCTCCTCACGGAGAAGAACCGGTTACCCTTTGTATCGTCCTCTGTTGATTTTGGATCTTCTGTCTCCTCTCGTGTTCCGAGGGTCTAGCATATGTGTGACTATATATTGTGAATTTAGCGATTCCTCTTGTGTTTTCCCTCGTTTTCCCCTCGTGTTCTTCGTGTTCTTGGACGGGAATCGCTCCTTAGGTGAAAGATCGGCCATATAGGGTTCCACCCTACATCATCTTGGTATCATGAGTCACGTTGATAACGATTTCGGAGCCTCCCCTCTTTGTTTTGTTGTGTTCTTCCCAATTTCGAAAATCCCCACCAAAATAGCCCCAAATATATTTGTGATTTGTTGGTGTGAAGAAGTTTTGTTGATTTTGATCCATGGATTTGCTTGGTTTCGAGTGGATCTAGCATTTCCCCAAGTTTCCCTACCTTCCATCCACGAAATCTTGTCAATTTTGACCCCAAAATCCTAAAATTCCGCCCAAAATCGCGCCCCGGATCTGAAATTTCGCGTTCACCCCGACCCACCGGATGACCGGCGTTTTACCGGACGTCCGGACCCCCTCAAAGCACCGGACGTCCATCATCCACCGGACGACCGGAACCACCCAACAGAACCAAATTAGCGGATTTTCGAGCCCACCGGACGTCTGGCCACCGGACATCCGTCCATCTCCGGATGTCCGTAACCTGTAGATATCACCTTCGGTTGATTTTTGTTTTGTCCGTAACTAATTCATCTGAACTCCGATTTTGACGTTCTTTAGCTCGTTTTGAAGCTATTGACATCGTCCTTCCCACAAAAATACTACCAACATCATTTGACTTCATCAAATTTTGACAACTTTGGCATCTTTGCCTAGGGCTTCCACCACATCATACGCATTACCACCACCGACTTCCGCAACCTAACACTTTTTGTTCCCCATTGCATATGTGCTTGCTTGAGTAGTGATTCGAGCCTCCTAAGTGATAGAGGCAAAGGTGTCCCGTATTTCGATGAGATGGTGGCTACCGTTTAGGATGAAGTCGACTTTGACGATCCGACTACGAACGTGCGATGACGTCGCGCCTTAACAATCGCTAAACCAACTCCGAGAGGTTATTGACCACGCCGGAGCACGATCAACCTGACCACGAAGGTCTATTTCCTGTAGGCAAACGAAGAACAAGCAAGAAACTAAGATTGCAATCTGGATATTGCGAATATAAGAGGAAAGCTTTATTAATCAAGGTGGGGTTCTATGACGCATTTGTCTGGTCGTTGAACACAAACGAAGTACGCGAAGTTGCAGCTATGGTGAACTTTTAATCTAAACAAAACGCAAAGTCTAAACGATGCCCTAAGGGCTGTATATATGGAGGAAGAGGAGGGAATTTCGTGGCCCTTGAGGGAGGGGTCCGAAACCAACCCTAACTCTTGTTTCCCCACACATACGGACTCTAAAAATAGCCTATACTTAAGTATTTCGAAATTACATGGGCCTGGATTAAAATAAGGTGACACAGCACCTAGAATAGCCTATGGACGAATATTATGAAGTGGCATCTTGTATATTTCGTCCAAGCCTTCATGCACTCATTATGGGGGCCTCAAAGTCCTGAAATCATCACTTGTAACTCCGTTCTTGTTCCCCTCGCGCATGCCATAATCTCCTTGCTTGGTCTTGCTCCAATGTTCATTCCTCTTATCCATGACAGACCCTTCATTTGTAAGCAAAACAAATGTATCCAATTTAGGCAGCATCATATTCTCATGAATATTAGAATCATTACAAGAAACGAAAGTACCTGATAATTTAATTGGCGTGCGTGAGCTCTAGTAATTGGTCCAGTATGTATAGCAGCAGGGGCTGTGGGTGTAACAATGGTATTGATGTCCTCATCATCCTCCCCTTCTTGAAATGAAGTCGTCCTCGACGGAAGCTCATCTTCCTCACCCAAATAAGGCTTCAAATCTGCAATGTTAAAAGTGGGACTAACCCCAAAATCTGCAGGCAGCTCAAGTTTATATGCATTAACATTTATTTTCTCTAACACCTTAAAAGGACCATCAGCAAGTGGCATTAGCTTTGATTTGCGCAAATTAGGAAATCTATCCTTACGCAAATGTAACCAAACAAGATCTCCAGGTCCAAACACAACATGTTTTCTACCCTTATCTCCAGCAAGTTTATATTTAGCATTCATACGCTCAATGTTTTCCTTAGTTAACTCATGTATTTTTAAAATCAATTCAGCACGTTCTTTAGCATCAAAATTAACCTTCTCCAAAGATGGAAGAGGCAACAAATCAATAGGTGCACGAGGTAGGAAACCATACACAATTTCAAAAGGGCACATCTTAGTAGTAGAATGCAATGAACGATTATAAGCAAATTCAATATGAGGCAAGCATTCTTCCCACATTTTCTTATTATTCTTCAAAACAGTCGTAAGCATAGTAGACAATGTTCTATTGACTACTTCAAAGTGGCTAAGGAATTTAGTATCACGATCTGAAACAATAGTATTTGGCACACCGTGCAAGCGAATAATTTCCCGAAAGAACAAATCAGCAACATTAACAGCATCATCACTTTTATGACATGGTATAAAGTGTGCCATTTTTGAAAATCTATCCACGACAACAAATATGCTATCCCTCCCCTTCTTTGTTCGAGGTAAACCTAAAACAAAGTCCATAGATATATCCTCCCAAGGAGCACTAGGTACAGGCAAAGGCATATATAAACCATGAGGATTGAGTCGTGACTTAGCTTTTTGACATGTAGTGCAGCGAGCAACAAAACGCTCAACATCCCGTCTCATCTTTGGCCGAAAGAAATGTGTAGCAAGTACGTCCTCCGTCTTCTTCATGCCAAAGTGTCCCATTATTCCTCCTCCATGCGCCTTCTGCAACAACAAAAGACGAACAGAACTAGCAGGAATGCATAGCTTGTTAGCACGGAACACAAAGCCATCATTAATAACGAACTTGTTCCATGTTCTTCCTTCTTTACAATTCTGCATTACATCTTCAAAGTCAGCATCATGCACATATTGATCTTTGATGGTCTCCAAACCAAATATTTTGAAGTCAAGTTGTGAAAGCATAGTATAGCGACGAGACAAAGCATCAACAATAACATTTTCTTTACCCTTCTTGTGTTTAATGACATAAGTGAAAGTCTCAATGAATTCCACCCATTTAGCATGTCTACGGTTCAGTTTAGCTTGACTTTTAATATGTTTCAAAGATTCATGATCAGAATGTATAACAAATTCTTTGGGCCATAAATAATGTTGTCATGTCTCTAAAGTCCGAACAAGAGCATATAATTCTTTATCATAAGTAGAATAATTCAGACTAGGCCCCCTCAATTTTTCAGAAAAGTATGCAACAGGTTTGCCATCTTGTAATAACACACCTCCTAATCCAATTCCACTAGTATCACATTCAAGCTCAAAAGTCTTATTAAAATCAGGAAGTTGGAGTAAAGGAGCATGTGTCAACTTATCTTTCAATACCGTGAAGGCTTCTTCCTGCGCGGTACCCCAAACAAAAGACACATCCTTCTTTGTAAGCTCGTTGAGAGGTGCAACAATGGTGCTAAAATCTCTCACAAAACGCTCAGAGAAACCAAATGAGTCCAAGAAAACTCCTCACTTGTATGACCGTTTTGGGCTGCGGCCAACTCTCAATAGCTTCAATCTTGGCTTTATGAACTTCAATTCCCTGTGGAGTAACAACATAACCAAGAAAAGATACTCGGTCGGTGCAAAAGGTGCACTTCGCAAGGTTACCAAACAAACGTGCATCACGAAGAGCAATAAAACAACACGTAAATGTTCCAAATGTTCTTCCAAACATTTGCTATAAATCAGTATATCATCAAAATAGACTACCACAAATTGTCCAATGAAAGCACGTAAAACTTCGTTCATTAGTCTCATGAAAGTACTAGGTGCATTAGTTAACCCAAAAGGCATGACTAACCACTCATATAAACCAAACTTAGTTTTAAATGTTGTTTTCCATTTGTCGGGGCAGGCTGATCTGGCCCACGAACACCTATGGGACCGGCGGACCGATCCCCTTTCGGTTCGTCGGGGAGCGGAGGTCGCACGAAGAGCAGATCGAGGCGAAGCACACGATAGGTTTACCCAGCTTCGGAGCTCTCCGGAGAGATAACACTCCTCTTCTTGCATGTCCGAAAGTGTATTGAGTTCTTGCTCAGAGCACCTGAAAGTGCTCTGACACACAAGTCGCTAAAGAGACCGAGCACTGGGGAACCGACCCTTCTACGCTTGCGCATGGGCCTCCTTTTATATGCTCAAGGGGTTTCCGACAGTGGCAACGTAGACAAGGGTAAAATGGAAAAGGAGTGGTTGGTACAGCTACTTATGCGATGTATAGTGTATGATGTTTCATACCTAACCCCGACGGCGGGGGACAAAGGCATTAAATGCCCGTCTAGTCGCCCTAATAAGGTGCAAACAGGGACCGTCGGGGGACGCCACCGCTCGCCACGATGGCAATCTTGTCGGCGCTTGCCACCTCAAGACCGCTGGCTGCACAGACCTCTCGCCACGCAGCGCTGGAAAGGTGCCAGGCGACACGTTAGTGGATGTGCTGGAGCGCAGTCTGCAGTGGTGGTCTGCATGCAAGCGCCTTTGCCGGTTGTTGTCTTGTCGCGCCGGAAGCTTGTCGCTCATCGGGCCTTCCCGCAAGCTCCTCTTGCCGGGCCTCGTCTCCTAGGTGCCTTGGGTGGCCTTCCGGCAAGCTCCTCTTGCCGGGGACTTGTCTCCTTGGCTTGAATACTTTGTTCTTGAATGGCTCCAAAGGAACCACGGAGGATCTTGGCGGTCACGGTAAGCCTTGCAGCGGAGGGCTGCAATCGCCCGTGCACAAGTTCGGGATACTAGGGTACCCTACTCTAGTACACCGACAGGAGCCCCTGCCTGGGCCACACACGGTGCCGAGCGCTGTTGGGCCAGGCCCAAAACAGGGCACGGGCACACGCGGCCCGGGTCACACCGTAACTCACCCCGGACCCACCACGCCCTCCACGAACGGCACGCGTCGAATGCGGCGTCGTGTGAGAGATCGTGGGTGTGATCATGGGGGGGTTTCTTTATTCGGAAAAATGGAACGTCCGCCCCCTCCCTCTTTATAAGCAGGGGAAACAGGGGCAGTCCACCCATCTCGCCATTCTTTGTCCCATCTCGAAAAACCTCCGCTGCTCACCCCCTTCTTCCCAAGGCTGAAGAGAGCAGCGCCCGCCGCCATCGCCACCAGCATCACCAACGCCGTCGATCTCCCTCACCGCCTCCGCCATGGCTCCGAAAGCCAACAAGGGGAAGGCCGTGAAGTCGGCCGAGGCGCAGTGGCTTGCGGCGCCGCGGAAGGAGTGGGCAATCTTTCCCCCCCAGGTCGCCGCGAGGGAGCTGAGGGAGAACTACTACCTCTTCTGGTCGACGGAGACGCGAGCGCATCCGCGCACGAAGGTACTTCCAGCTGCTGCCTCCGAACTAGCTCCGAGCGGATATCCCTTCTTCGCGCTCTTCTTCTACTGCGGGCTCTGCCCGCCTTTCTCTGAATTCTTCTGTGACATCATGAACACATACGGGTTCCGCCTCCGTGATTTCACCCCCAATGCCGTTCTAACCATGGCAGTTTTCGCACATCTCTGCGAAAACTTTGTCGGAGTCCATCCAAACGTAGCCCTTTTCCGCCACTTCTTTATACCCCGAGTTGAGAGAGGGGAGCCTCTTGCCGGAGGAATCGCTTGGATCTCGAGGATCGGCAAGAAGGAAGCCTATCCGGAGGGAGAGCTCCGAGCAAATGGGAGGAATGGAGGGCGGATTGGTGCTGGATTGTCGAGGAGAACCCGCAGCCATTTACCGTCCAGCGCCAAACCTCAAAGAGGCGCGGGCAACGATTGGAGCAATCTGGCCCGGAAGACGCTTAGGTCAAGATTGCGATCACCGAATCCTTCGCCTTAGACTTGCTTTGGGCTCACCGTGAGGCACCGTTGGCGCAGACTTTCTTCGGCCACGCATCGCTTCTTTGCAGGAGAGGAGGAGACCTGCACGGGAGTTTGAACGCGTGGCAGATATCATGAGGCTGCGCCCAGGCCTCAACTTTAACTTCACCGTCTTGGAACTTGACGCGATGCTCTTGGAGCTGTTCAAGCCCGATCACGATCATCCAGAAGCGTTTAGGTTGCCGACGGCGTCGTTCATTGTGCAACAATTCCTCGCTTGACCGCATCCGTGCAATGATGCCGTTGTGCGACTCGCATGAAATTGTCCCAACTTGGCAAGAGCCTGCAGATGACGTCGTGCGGCAGTTCTTTACCAATCTGGTAGAAATGGCGGTCCGCCCCGATGAACAGAGGGGCCTCACCCGCGACACCACCGACGATGAGATGCAGCGCATCGCCACCAGGCTGGAAGAGGCGGCAGCAGCCGCTGCCGCGGGCGAGTTAGGATTCACCGTGGAAGAGGCAGAGGCAGCGGAGGCGGCAAGCCTTGTCGAGCGAAAGGAGTTTGCCGGTGAGGAGGAGCTTGCCGAGCCTGAAGCTGAGTCGAGCGAGCCCGCCGAGTGCGCATCCTCCCCACCTTCAAGCAGCTTGCCGCGAGCGGAGCCCCCAGCTCCACCAAGAAGGCGTCTTCGCAAGGCCGGAGACGAGCGGGCGGCAGACGGCTAACAGCCGCTGGCGACGCAGCTTACCGCGGCAAGTAAGTACTATTGCTGGAGCACCTCACGCCGCGGTAATCGGAGCAGGCCCTCACAGACCACCGCTTCGCTTCCCGCCAAGCGGCCAAGGGAGTTTACCTCCGCCTCGTCAGACCGGGAGGCGGGCCAGAATTTGATCTCTCCGCCCTCAGCTCCGACGATGACGAAGAAGAGTAAGAGTCTTTGTCGTACTCGTAATTCTTCGATTTGTTGCTTTGTCTTGTATCTGATCTGCTTTACTCGAACCCATTCCTTTTCGTGACGCTGGCCCAGAGAGTGTCGAAGAGAGCCAAGACCCCGGTGATTGTCGTCGAGGACGAACCCACCGCGACAGCAGGAGGCGCGTCCGAGACCACTTTGCCGGATGCGGCAACTCTTCTTCAAAGCAGCCCCCAGCGCAAGTATATGGTCTACTTCTTGCTGTTCGGCGTGCATGGGTGCTCTTTCTTTCTTTGATATCATCGTTGATTTGTGTAGGAGCAGAGCAGCCTCCTTCTGCTTCGACTACGCCGCCAAGGGAGGATTCCCCGGCAAGGGAGTGTTCTCCGGCAAGGGAGACTTCTCCGGCAAGGGGCAGCTCTCCGGCAAGGGACGGCACCAGCGATCCCCTGGCGGCGGAGACCATGACTGCGGACCCTAGCACAGGTAATCCTCTTGCTTGAAAACTTCCCTTGTGTTCTTCTTCCTCTGATTTTCTTTTTGAATATTTGCTTGACTTTTTTTCATCCATCTGCCACAGAGCCAATGGAGACTGAGGTCGCCATGAGGAGGACGCTGGCACATCGACGACGCCACGCCATCGGAGAAGAAGTCAAGGCGCCGACGAGCTCGTGAAGAGGCCGCCAAAGCTGCCGCCAGAGAAGCCGGGCGAGGGTCCGGCGACAGACCGACGGCCCCGAGGCCGCAGGAGCGCCAGCGCTACGCCGACCGCCGATCCCTCCGCTGCTGCCAGAAGGCTGGCTCAAGAGCCCCAGCCCGTCGCCTTATTTGAAGGCGGCGATGGCGTCTTCATCAAGCTCCCATGGGCGTCGAGCTCGAGGCGCCGGCGAAGCGAAACTTTGATGAAGAGCTGCTCGCCTCCGGATCGACGCTGGTCGACGCGCCAAGCAAAGAATGGCGAAGTGCGAGGAGGAGCTGCTGCGGAAGCTGCTGTCGCTCTACCGCGCCCGACAAGCCAAGCTGGAATCCCGGGAAGTGCTTGTCGCGAAGGCGGGAGCAGACATCGAGAAGCGGCGGAGGAGCTCCGGGGCCTCAACCAGGAAGCTCTCCGGGCCTTGGCAGAGGAGTGGGAGCAACTCGCCGAGGAGCGCAAAGCCTTCCTCCTCGATAAGACTGAAGCTGAGGAGCAACAGCGGCTTGCCGCCGAGAAGCTATCTGCGCAGTAAGGCGAGTTGGCGCAGAAGAAGGTTTATCTTGACAGCCACGAGGAGGATCTTGACATGCGCGAGAAAACATTTGGTGGGGCTCTCAAGGAAGCAAAGGATGCTGCCGCAGCTGCCGAGGCCGCCAAGAAGGAGCTGGAGACGAAGGTGGCACAGCTGGATGCCAATCTCAAGGAGAGCGGCGAGGAGCTTGCTGCACTCAAGCTGGCGAGAAGGACGCCTACACTCTTGGCGAGCTGCAGGGCCGTCTCGCCGAGGAGCAAGGAGCTCAGCGCCGCCAAGGACTCCAATGCAGATCTTGAGTTGAAGCTAACTACTTTGACTCGGGGCTGGGCGGCGCCAGGGAGCAGGAGGTGGCCTTGAAGGAGAAGATCAAGGCCGACGAAGTGCTGCTGGCGAGTGCTGCTGCCGCCCAGAATGCCTTGAGGGAGAATGTGGAGCACTGGACCGAGGGTCTCGTGGATGTTGCTGCAGCCATCAACAGGGAGCTGACGGAGCTGGGGATGCTGGATCTTGGATATTCCTCCGATGAGCACCTCCAACCCAGCGCCAAGCTCAGCTTGTTCTTCAAGGGCGTGGTGACAGCCCTCCAGTGACTCCGGGAAGAAGTCCCAAAACAGCTGGCCGAGGAGTCGCGCCAGATCTGCGCGGGAGCTCTCCAAAAGGTGCTGATGAAGGTGGCCTTCCGCAATCCAGGCCTCAACCTCACCAAGTCCTCAAGTCCCTGCCGCCGGATGCTGATGTGGAGGCGCTCAAGACCCTTGTCGCACCCATCGTGGACAGGGTGAGCGGAATCAAGAGGGTTGAGGGAGATCGCGTAGATTAGGCCGCCCGCTTTCTCTTTCTCTTGCCGCTGCTGGTCATGTTATGAGAACAATCTATTAGAGCTGCGGCAAGCTATCTTGTAATATAACTCTATTTCGGGTAACAATTGCTATGTTATTTCCTTTACTTGATTCCTTCCTTTGTATGTTTTTGCCCTCGCTTTTAGGGAACTTGTCGGGCGGGCACTGAGCCACGAGCTGAAAAGGGACGTCGGCAGCTTCTTGGCGGTGCCGCTTCGACAAGTAACCTTGTCGCAACTAGTCACAGCTCACTTAAGTTGTTGAGCGGACTCGAAACAAAGTAAGGGCGCAACTAGCTACGAGTTGGTTCCTCCGCGCATAGGTTTTCCATACAAAGTACGGTCGTTCGAGGAAGCTAACTTAAAAAATTTAAAGCTAATTGCTCAAACTTTAGCAACTTAGCTTTTCTGTTGTTTGCTTCCCGGTATGGCTAGACTTCCTTGAGCGACGCTTGGTCCACATCATTATCTTCTCCTTTCCCCCCGGCAAACTTGTGGGCGAGGGAACCTTCCTTTCTTGAGAAAGAGAAAGAAGAGAAAATAAAGATATGGAGCTTTATGGCTCGTTATCGCCATCGGGGTAGGTGCTGCACAAAGTGTCAGATAACGCATGCAAAAATAGAAGTAGAAAGCATGAAATTGACAAGATGTGCGAAGCACATTACCTTTACTTATGCATGGGGTCTGCGCCCGGCTTTGTACAAAGGATTACATGCAACAGCGGCAAGACTTGTACAAAAGGTGGTTGCCGGAACGGGTTCGGGCAACTGCGCCCTACGGGTAAAACTTACGAAGATGCTCAATGTTCTAGGAGTTGCTCACCGGAATGCCATCTTCGGTCTCAAGGCGGACAGCGCCAGGCCTAGTGACTCGTTTCACCCGGTAAGGGCCTTCCCACTTTGGCGTCAACTTGTTGGAATTCTTGGACTGAAAGCGCCGAAGAACAAGGTCGCCTTCCTCGAGACTTCTGGCATTAACTTTGCGGCTATGGTAGCGGCGCAAAGCTTGCTGGTATTGAGCAGCTCAGACAAGAACTGAAGACGATCCTCCTCAAGGAGCAGCGCGTCATCTTGTCGCAGCTGCTCTTGCTCAAGCTCATCATAAGCGAGCACTCGAGGTGATCCGTATACGAGTTCCATGGGGAGAACTGCCTCTGCTCCATAGACTAGAGCGAAAGGTGTCTGGCCAGTGGCTCGATTTGGCGTCGTCCTGGCGACCAAAAAAGAACCACCGGCAGCTCCTCAATCCAGTTTCTTCCGCATTTGTGCAGCCTGTCGAAAGTTACGGTCTTTGAGCCCGTGCAACACTTCAAGATTCGCCCTCTCCGCTTGACCGTTACTTCTCGGATGAGCAACGAAGCGAAGCGGAACCTTGGCGCCAAGATCTTGGGCGTATTGCATGAAGGTGCGGCTCGTGAATTGCGTGCCGTTGTCGGTGATGATCCTGTTAGGGATTCGAAGCGGCAAACAATCGACTGAAGAACTTGATCTGCTGTCTTTGTCACCTTTCTCACTGCTTCCACTTCCGGCCACTTTGTGAACTTGTCGATTGCAACGTACAAGTACTCAAAGCCCCCGACAGCGCGGGGAAAGGGGCCGAGGATGTCGAGCCCAGCACCAAAAATGGCCAGGATAAAGGGATCGTCTGGAGAGCTTGAGCTGGTGGTGTATCTGCTTGGAATGGAACTGCACGCTTCACACTTGGTTATTTGTGCGATTGCATCACGGAGGCTGTCGGCCAAAAGAAACCTTCTTGGGAACGCTTTGCGGCAAGTGCTCTGGCGCCAATGTGGTGACCACATATGCCTCCATGTATCTCGCCAACAGCTTTTGTCCGTCTTCGCGGTGAATACACTTCAATTTCACACCGTTGAGTCTTCTTACATGCAGGTGTCTTTGTCGACAAACTGGTACATACTTGGTGTCGGGCTACTCTTTCCGCTTCTTCTTGCTCTTGGGAAGTTCTCCTGTCTGAAGGAAATGGACAATCTGTTGTGCCCATCTTTGGAGCTTGCGGCTCGACAACAAGGACTAAAGGCACATCTGCTGCTGCGGGAACATCCGCTTCTCTGGCGAGAACTGCGGCTCGGCCGGAGCTTGACGTTCCCCGTCAAGCTTGCCGGAGCAAAACTTGTCGGGAGCGTGCTTCACGAAACAAACCCTAGGGCTTGTCGGAGCAGGCCCCTCAAGGCCTTATTGGTGTTGATCTTGGGGACCTTCTTGACGGCGTCTTGGGAAGCTCTGCGGAAAATAGTCACCAGAGATCAACTTCCTCTTCTTGCTCCTGCCAGTTGATGGTGTTACAGACGGTTGAGTCGGCTTGAGCACAAAGATCCCTGGTTCCACGGTGTAGCTTAAGTGCAACGACTTGACGAAGCCATCAGCAATGTCGTTCTGAGCTCTTGGAATATATTCCATCTATAGGCCGTCAAAGTGCTCTTCTAGCTTTCTCACTTCATCAACATAAGCTTCCATCAATGGACTCTAATAACTCTTGTTCACTTGGCGGATAACAAGCTGTGAGTCACCCCTGACAATGAGCTTCTTGATCCCAAGGTCTCTGCGATCTGAGACCGGCAAGCAAACCTTCATACTCTGCGGTATTGTTTGTTGCTTCCTCCTTGGGAAAGTGCATCCGGACTACGTACTTGAGGTGCTCTCCGGTGGGTGCAACAAGTAGCACGCTCAAGACCGGGCGCCTTGCAGCGAGAAGGCACCATCAAAGTACATCAGCCACTCTTTGCTTGCCTCCTTAGCAGGGGATGCTCGTTTACGGAATTTCTTCATCCGGTGTTGGCGTCCATTCTGCTATGAACTCCGCCAATGCTCTGCTTTGGATAGTTGAAGTGCTCTCAAACTTGAGGCCAAAACTTGGCAGTTCAGTGCCCACTCGACAATCCCGCCTGTTGCCTCCGGATTTTGCAAGTAACCTCTTCAGCGGAAAACGAGTGACGAATGTGATCTCATGTTCCTGGAAGTCATGGAGCGGCTTTCTCGAGGCCATGAGGAGGCCGAAAAGCAATTACGCACACCAGTACCTTGACCTAGCCCCATGCGTATGGGAACCGACAAAGTAAACTGGCGCTGCACCATTCTTTTCTCGCATCTTCTCATGCGTCTGCAGATCCGTCCTTGTCGGGACCAGAGCTTGCCGGTGAAGCCCCGCTTGTCATTTGGATGCATCCGCCATGGTTGCTAGCTCATCATCTGCCTCCCTCTCCGCTACTAACGCAGCACTAACCACTTGATTGGTTGCCGCTATATATAGCAGCAACTTCTCTTGTGGCTTAGGTGCGACAAGTGTTGGAGTGGAGGACAGGTATCTCTTCAAGTCTGCGGCGCAGCCTCCGCTTCGAGTCCATTTCATCGGACCTGCCTTTTTCAAAATTTTGAAAAATGGCGGTAGCCTTCAACAGAACCTAGAGATAAACTGCTGAGAGCAGCTACATAACCGACAAGTCTTCGTACATCCTTGGCGCTTTGGTGCTTCAATCTGCTCAATGGCCTTGATCTTGTCGGGATTGGCTTCAATTCCCGGCGAGACACGAAGAACCCGAGAAGCTTGCCGGAAGGGACTCCAAACACACACTTCTCAGGGTTGAGCTTGAGGTTGATCTTGCGCAGATTTGCAAAGGTTTCGTCTAAATCTTGAATTAGGGTCGCCTTGTCCTTTCTTTTGACCACTATGTCATCCATGTAGGCTTCCACATTTCTGTGCATTTGCGGCTCAAAAGCGTCATGAACTACTCTTGCAAATGTTGAACCAGCATTCTTTAACCCGAAGGGCATCCGTACAAAACAGTATGTGCCGCATGGGGTGATGAATGCGGTCTTCTCCTCATCTTCTTCTGCCATGAAGATCTGATGATATCCTGAGTATGCGTCCAGAAATGAAAGCAAATCACATCCGGCCGTGGAGTCAACAATCTGGTCGATGCGCGCCAAGGGAAATGGGTCTTTGGGACAAGCTTTATTGACATCGGTAAAGTCGATACAAAGCCTCCATTTCCCGTTAGCCTTGCGTACAACTACAGGATTGGCCAACCACGTAGGATGGAGCACTCCTCTGACAAGGCCTGCTGCTTCCAATTTCTTGATTTCTTCTACGATGAATTCCTTGGCGCTCCATTGCTTGCTTCCTGACTTTCTGCTTGACGGGTCGCGCATGAGGACAAACGGCAAGATGGTGCTCAATTACTTTCCTGGGAACACCGGGGATGTCAGACGGTTGCCACGCAAACACGTCGACGTTCGCCCGCAGGAAAATAACGAGCGCGCCTTCCTATTTAGGGTCGAGAGTGGCGCTGATGGTGAAGGTACCACCAGTGCCGTCCTCCTTGGCGGACACCTTCTTAGTCTCTGGTGGAGCTGCCATCATCTTCTTACACTTGCCGGTGGAGCTCGATGGTGCGTCCTCGACGGTAGCGCAGCACTCAGAAGAGGTGCGCTTGCCGGAGTGGGCATCGAGCTCTTGCGGACTTGGTCTTCTTCTTTCCCCGGAGCTTCGGCGTAAGTGGCTTGCAATCAGCTGCGGCTGCTTCCCGGTAGATCTTGTCGACGCAGATAAGAGCATCCTTCTTGTCGCCGAGGACAGAGATGACACTTATCGGGCTGGCATCTTCGACATGTTGTATGCATAGTGAGAGGCTGCCATGAATTTAGCAAGTCTTTGGATGGCCAAGTATCCCATTGTAAGGCAATGGAAAGTCGACAACGTCAAAAGTGACCCTCTCGATTACGAAGTTCAACTTTCGGCGCCAAATGTCACCGCAACGTGATCTTTCCTTCGCTTGCTCCTTCCCGGATTGATTCCTTGGAATGTGCGGTCTCTTGAGCTTCGCCATCGGGGATCTGGAGTTTCGGAGCACCGCGGAGGAGATCGAGTTCAAGCCGGCCCGTCGTCAACTAGCATCTTAGTGACCTTGAGGTTGCGGATAGTTGGTGAGACCAACATCGGCAAGCACCCGACCGCATGATTACGATCGGGATGGTCCTCAATATCAAAGATGATAGGCGTCTTGGACCATTTCAGAGGCCTGCGTGACTCGACGGATGGTTCTGCGCATTGACTTCCGCATCCACCGCTTGAGTTGGCGGTGTGAAGTATGCGCAGAAGCATCGCCACAACGCCTGAGGACCTCTGTGGCTTTCTGGAACTCCTGCTCATCGGTCTCGTCATCATCCATGTCTTCATCATCGTCGTCGTCTTCATCCTTGTCGCGGCCGCGGGGAGGTCTGTCTCCTTGCCGCGGCGTCCTCCTCGGCCGGGACGTTTCTTGCTAGCTCCTCCGGCACCCTCCTGGGCCTTCTCCTTTTCGCGTCGTTCGTATTCAGCCTTCTGCTCCTCGACAAGCTGATAGAACTTCTTGCAGCTCTGGAGGTCATGGCCCTTGGTGCGGTGGATCTTGCAGTACTGTCTGTTGGAGCCGTCCTGCTTGTCGGCGACCGCCACAGCCTGGCAGATGGTGCCAGCGGCAACCTCGTTGACGGAGCTACCAACTTTGGCTTTCTTGGCACCACCTCCATTGCCTGACTGCTCAACAACTAGCACATCTTTGCCTTTCTTCCTATGGTTCCGTCGCCGGTTTTTCCTTGCCGGGGCGGTCTCCTCACTATCAGATCCTCCTGCTTCAGTATTCTCTCCGGGGAGTCTCCTCCTTCCTCGGCACGTGCACACTTGTCGGCCAGGGAATATAGCTCATCGACGCGTCTCTAATCTTGCACATCGCCATCTCCTCCCGCATCTCGTGGTTTCGCGCGTTCGATGGAACGCTGATTACATGGCGGGGTGGACATCTGAGATGTTGTCTTTGTCTGTGGCTGAATCTCTGAATGTACTTGCGCAAGGGCTCTCCTTCCTTCTGGGCGAGCAGATGAAGGTCGCTTTCTTGGCCATGGGGCTTGTGGCCGCCTGTAAAGGCGCCGACAAACTGATGGCATAGATCTGCCCAAGAGGATATGGAGTTGTCCGACAAGTGCATGAGCCAGGATCTGACATTGGGCTTGAGTACCAGCGAGAAGTAGTTGGCCAGGATCTTGTCGTCTCGCCCCCCGGCAGCTTGCACCGCAATGGTGTAGATGCTGAGGAACTCCGACGGATGCGTCTTGCCGTCGTACTTCTCTGGTACATCCGGCTTGAAATTCTTCTTCTTTGGGCCCTTTGGACTTGCCGCAGCTCATGAGTGAACGCAGGGCAACCTACCGCGTACGGCAAGTCGCCTGGTTCCTCTGGCGCATGCATGTCAACAGAGGGCCTAGCGCGCTTGTCGGAGTGACGCCGCGCTTCTCTTCGGCGCTCGATGCGAGTTCGGCGTCTTCTTCTGTCGTTCGTGAAGAACTTGGCGCTGATCGCGACGAGCTCGTGGATCCGATGATGCGGTGGAGTCGCTGTCGAGGTGGATCCGGCGAGTCGGCGACCTTGGCCTTCGGGGCGGAGAGTGCATGGTGGTTGCACCCCCACCGGTCTCGTCGCCACCGGCTCGTGTTTGGCAGTCTTGCCGCGGCAGCGATGCACTCGGTTGCCGCGGAGCGTCGCCGTTAAGCGAAGCCGATGAGACTACGAATGGTGGCCCTCCATTCATCGACCTTGTCGGCCGTTGGAGGGTAATCCAGAGCGGTTGAGCTCTCGCCAAAGCTTCTGCTGGAGTGGTGGGTGGCGATGGCGAACGGCGCGAGGCGGATATGCTCGGACTTCTAACTATGTTAGAAGGAGCGATATCCCGTCGAGCGACCGTGCCTCGCTTCAGCGCCCGGCATGTTGGCGTGCATGCTGGTCTTGAGCATCCCGAGATCCTCGGCTCGATCTTGGTCCAACGGCGTATGGCATTGTGAATACCATGACGTTGCCGGTCCAGCGCCTCTGAGACAGTAGCGGTGCGTGTCTGACACCGAGGTCTGCGCGGCCTTGTCCTTGGACTTGGCAGCACCGTGAGCTCCCGTCGCCGTCCATTCTTCCGCCGGCGTCTACCCCACCACCTGTTTGCTCCGGCGGTGGTGGGTTCGACGCGGACGGAGCTTCTGCCGCCGAAGCCTTCTTCTTCGGTGGCATGTTGATGAAGATGATGAAGATCTAGCTCGCGTGGACGCCGGATCAGGTTCACACAATCTCGACGAGCCCCTACCTGGCGCGCCAAAGATGTCGGGGCAGGCTGATCTGGCCCACGAACACCTATGGGACCGGCGGACCGAGCCCCTTTCGGTTCGGCGGGGAGCGGAGGATGCAAGAAGATCAGATCGAGGCGAAGCATTCGAGAGGTTTACCCAGCTTCGGAGCTCTCCGAGAGATAACACTCCCTCTTTGCATGTCTGAGTGTATTGAGTTCTTGCTCAGGAGCGCTGAGTGCTACAGTACACACAAGCTGCTAACGAGACTGAGCCTGGGGGGGAACCGACCCCTTCTACGTTGCGCATGGGCCTCCTTTTATATGCTCAAGGGGTTTCCGACAGGTGGCAACGTAGATAAGGGTAAAAATGGAAAAGGAGTGGTTGGTACAGCTACTTATGCGATTACAAAGGTGTCTGATGTTTCATACCTAACCACGACGGCGGGGACAAAGGCATTAAATGCCCGTCTAGTCGCCCTAACGGTGCAAGCGAGGACCGTCGGGGACGGCACCGTTCGCCACGATGGCAATCTTGTCGGCCGCTTGCCACCTCGATCATTGGCTGCATGACCTCTCGCCACGCAGCGCTGGAAAGGTCCTGGGCGACACGTTAGTGGATGTGCCGGAGCGCAGTACAGTGGTGGTCTGCGCATGACAAGCGCCTTGCCGCTGTTGTTGTCTTGTCGCGCCGAAGCTTGTCGCTCATCGGGCCTTCCCGCAAGCTCCTCTTGCCGGGCCTTGTCTCCTAGGTGCCTTGGGTGGCCTTCCGGCAAGCTCCTCTTGCCGGGCCTTGTCTCCTTGGCTAGAATACTTTGTTCTTGAATGGCTCCAAAGGAACCACGGAGGATCTTGGCGGTCACCCGGTAAGCCTTGCCGCGGAGGGCTGCAACTGCCCGTGCACAAGTTCGGGATACTAGGGTACCCCTACTCTAGTACACCGACACCATTCATCTCCCAATTTCATACGAATTTGATTGTATCCACTATGCAAATCAACTTTGGAGAATATTGTAGAGCCACTCAATTCATCAAGCATATCATCTAGCCTAGGAATAGGATGACGATAACGAATAGTAATATTAATAATGCCTCTACAATCAACACACATACGCGACATACCATCCTTTTTAGGCACTAGTATAATAGGAACAACACAAGGACTAAGAGATTTACGTATATAACCTTTTTCGAGCAGCTCCTGTACTTGACGCATAATCTCCTTCGTTTCCTCTTGATTGGTACGGTATGGTGCACGGTTGGGTAGCGATGCACCGGGAATTAAGTCAATTTGATGCTCAATCCCTCGAATAGGTGGTAATCCCGGTGGCACGTCCTGTGGGAAGACGTCAGCGAACTCCTACAAAATATAAGTGACAGCAGGGGGAAAATAGGAAGGCACGTCCTCGAATGAAAATAATGCCTCTTTGCACACAAAAGCATAGCAAACATATTTGCTAAAATCTAGCTCATCATTGTCAGATTTGGTGGCAAGTAAACATGCACTTTTCAATTTAATTTCAGACGCAACACCAGATGGTTTATTATTAGGCTTCATTTGTTGCTCAAATTCTTTTGGCACAATCTGATTTTCACTCTTATTTTTCTCCTGTTTTTCTTTATTAGCTCTATGAATATCATCTTTCAAAATGGAATCAGGAGTCATAGGAAGCAAAGTAATATTTGTATCCTTATGAACAAGAGTATACTGATTGTTTCTACCATGGTGTAAGGAATTTTTATCAAATTGCCATGGTCTACCAAGTAATAAGGAACATGCTTGCATAGGTACCACATCACAATCAACATAATCAGCATATGTAGAGATACTAAAATGCACCCGAACAAAGACGTGTTACCTTAACCTTGCCGTTGTTGTTGAACCATTAGATGTAGTAAGGATGTGGATGTGGTGTTGTGGTGAGAGATAGCTTCTCCACCATCGCCACGCTAGCCAAGTTGTTGCAGCTCCCTCCATCTATGATGACGCGAATAGAACGTTCCTTCACAACTCCCTTTGTATGGAACAAATTATGCATCTGATTATGCTCAGCTTGTGAAACCTGCACACTCAAAACAAGTTGAGCAACTAAACATTCATACCTATCGGGATCTTGACAGCCATGTATTGCATCTCATGATCGAATCATCTCCACCGTGTTCTTCATGTGTAATAAGAGCCAAAGTCTCCTCATCATAGTCACTAGCAGGACTCATACCCACCATCCTCGCAGTAATCATCACACGCTGAGATTTGCATTCTCTGTAAAATGTCCTCTTCCCTTACAACGCAACAAATAATATCACTTGTGTGCCCTGTTGACGCCATGGAAGAAGAAGAGCTCTGTGCAGGCCCGGCAGTGTGCTCTTGGCGAGATAGTGGTGGTTGTGCACGCTTTCTTGTATCACGGTTGGAGGTGGCTTTGAAGGAGGTGATGGTGCAGTGGAAGTAGATGACGACGTGGTGTCCATGATGAAGGTCGACCTGTAGAAAAGTTAGTTCGGCGCCAATGCACATCGATCCTGCACTTCATGTTCTGCTTTACAATCAAGATGGAATAAACGAGTGATATTATTATAATCCTTATACTCTAGAATGGTCTGAATCTCTCTATTTAATCCACCCATAAAACGTGCAGGCATAGCTTCATTCTCCTCAACGATACCACATTGAATCAAGCCAGTTTGTAATTCCTGATAATATTCTTCTACAGAATTTTTTCCTTGTCTTAAGCGCTGCAATTTTTGAAGTAATTCACGTTGATAATATGGTGGAACCCAACGAGTACACATAGCAGTTTTCAAAGCAGCCCAAGTAGCTGGAACAGGATATAATCTACAATGTTCAGACCACCAAACACATGCAAAGCTAGTGAAAGCACAAATAGCAGCAGGAAGACGTCTCTCCTCAGGATATTGTAAACATGTAAATCGTTGTTCAGTTTCTAACTCCCAATTAAGATATATATCAGGAAATATCTACCCTCAAATGGTGGAATATTCAATTTCAGTTTAGGGAGATGGTCATGATCTCGTACCTGAGGGGGAGCCCTAACATTGCCATTATTTGCATGTGGGCAACCTGGTGGTTGTGGTGCTGGTGGTTGCACGTAGTTCTGATTTTGATCAACTTCATCCTCGTAATCTCCCACATAATCATCCTCCTCCACCTCAGCAGCAGGAGCCACAAAAGTATCAACAGGAGCTCCAATAGTTTGGCCAAGCGCAAGAGGGACACGGCTCGCTCGGCGAAGGGCTGTTTCGCGACATGGAGGTAGTCGTTGTTGTTGTTGTTGTTGTAGAGGTGCGTTAGGCGCATCCGGTGGTGGTAGTGGTGGAAAACGCGCGAGCAATTCATTAAACTTGTTATCGAGCTTTGTTTCGAACGTCTTCTCCATGCCATCTATCTTCTCCATGGCCTCTTCAAATCAGTTTAGCACATCTTGCAACTGTCCACTCATCATTTGCTGAAATTTATCATGCAACTCCTTATTCGTCATGTTCTCCCAGTCGGTCTCGTCGGCTTGTGATCCTGGTATGGTTAGCAGCAATAGAAACACACAAGAATATGATCCTACAGACTACTAATAAGAGGTGGTGGTGGGTGTCACAAATCCGTCAAGCAAATCTCAAATTCTTACCAGTTCTTACCAAAGAGGCGGTGATCGGCAACCATTGTAGTCAAAACTCTCAAAGCTTGGATAGAGCGATTACCGGAGAGTCAAATGCACGTAGATGTATGTGGAGCTGGGAAGGCTTATAATATGGTAGCAAAAGGGTCAACAATAATCAATTCAGAGATGCAAAGTTGAATAAGCGCTCAACGATGGTCTTGGTCTTTGGTCCTAGGCTAGACCGTGCTAGAGACGCGAGCCTAGAACACTAACAAAATCATGGCGCTGCGCGTAAACAAGGGAAAAGCACACTCTCGAAAAAAAATCGCTCTTTTTTTGCGCTCCTCTTCTTTTTTGCGAAAAATCACTATAATGGTGAGTGTCTCAAAACTCTTCCCAGGTCAAACTGGCAGGATGGGCACAAAATGTTTTTTGACTTTTTTTTGGAAATCAGGGCAGCGACGACGAAAAAGTGCGACAAAAAATCACTATGATGGCACGTGGCTCAAAAGACTTAGAAAAGCCTAAAAACAGGATAGGCAAAAAATTTCGGCTGCCAAAATTTTGGCCTAAAACTGCCGGTGTCTCAGGACTCTTTTTTCCGAGACCTACTCAGGCAAGGAAACACGAATCGGAAATTAAACGGACCTCAAAAACAAACCTAATATGACAGTAACTCGGATTGGTGGTGGATATATGGTGGTAGGATATGGCATCGTTGCTGGTATATGGATACACATTGGTGGTGGTATATGGATACGTATTGGTGGTGGTATATGGATATGGATCGGCGGCGCATAAGCGGCGGTTGTAGATGGCAGGGGCGATGATGATGGTGCGGCGGCGGCGTGACAACTTATGACCAGAACTCGAAACTGTAAAAGACTAGACTCTAAGATCAGCAACTAGAGACGATGATGCAACCGCAAATTCAACAAAGCAAAATACTGAAAAGACTATGCAAAGGCTCAGACTGGTTCGGATATGATGAACTAACCCTAATTTTTTTGTGGCTTTTTGGTGGACTGTAGGTATGAAGGACAGACTCGATCTAAACTACGAAAAACTTGAAAATCTCACCGAGCAACCTGGAAATCTGATACCACTTGATAGAGGCAAAGGTGTCCCGTCTTTCGATGAGATGGTGGCTATCGTTTACGATGAAGTTCACTTTGACGATCCGACTATGAACGTGCGAGGACGTCGCACCTTAGCAATCGCTAAACCAACTCCGAGAGGTTATTGACCACGACGGAGCACGATCAACCTGACCACGAAGGTCTGTTTCCTGCAGGCAAACGAAGAACAAGCAAGAAACTAAGATTGCATTCTGGATATTGCGAATATAAGAGGAAAGCTTTATTGATCAAGGTGGGGTTATGTGACGCCTTTGTCTGGTCGTTGAACACAAACGAATTTCGCGAAGTTGCAGCTATGGCGAACTTTTAATCTAAACAAAACCCAAAGTCTAAACGATGCCCTAAGGGCCGTATATATGGAGGAAGAGGAGGGAATTTCGTGGCCCTCGAGGGAGGGGTCCGAAACCAACCCTAACTCTTGTTTCCCCACACATACGGACTCTAAAAATAGCCTATACTTAAGTATTTCGAAATTACATGGGCCTGGCCCAATAATAAGGTGACGCAGCACCTAGAAAGCCTATGGACGAATATTATAAAGTGGCATCTTGTATATTTCGTCCAAGGCTTCACGCACTCATTATGGGGGCCTCAAAGTCCTGAAATCATCACTTGTAACTCCGTTCTTGCTCCCCTCGCGCATGCCATCATCTCCATGCTTGGTCTTGCTCCAATGTTCAACCCTTTTATCCATGACAGGCCCTTCATTTGTAAGCAAAACAAATGTATCCAATTTAGGCAGCATCATATTCTCATGAATATTAGAATCATTACCAAGAAACGTAAGTACCTGATAATTTAATTGGCGTGCGCGAGCTCTAGTAATTGGTCCAGTATGTATAGCAGCAGGGGCTGTGGGTGTAACAATGGTATTGATGTCCTCATCATCCTCCCCTTCTTGAAATGAAGTCATCCTCGACGGAAGCTCATCTTCCTCACCCAAATAAGGCTTCAAATCTGGAATGTTAAAAGTGGGACTAACCCCAAAATCTGCAGGCAGCTCAAGTTTATATGCATTATCATTTATTTTCTCTAACACCTTAAAAGGACCATCAACACGTGGCATTAGCTTTGATTTGTGCAAATCAGGAAATCGATCCTTACGCAAATGTAACCAAACAAGATCTCCAGGTGCAAACACAACATGTTTTCTACCCTTATCTCCAGCAAGTTTATATTTAGCATTCATACGCTCAATGTTTTCCTTAGTTAACTCATGCATTTTTAAAATCAATTCAGCACGTTCTTTAGCATCAAAATTAACCTTCTCAGAAGATGGAAGAGGCAACAAATCAATAGGTGCACGAGGTAGGAAACCATACACAATTTCAAAAGGGCACATCTTACTAGTAGAATGCAATGAACGATTATAAGCAAATTCAATATGAGACAAGCATTCTTCCCACATTTTCTTATTATTCTTCAAAACAGCCCTAAGCATAGTAGACAATGTTCTATTGACTACTTAGGTTTGTCCATCGGTTTGGGGGTGACAGGTAGTACTAAAAAGCAGTTTAGTCCCCAACTTAGCCCATAAACATCTCCAAAAGTGGCTAAGGAATTTAGTATCACGATCTGAAACAATAGTATTTGGCACACCGTGCAAGCGAATAATTTCGAAAGAACAAATCAGCAACATTAACAAAGATCATCGCTTTTATGACATGGTATAAAGTGTGCCATTTTTTAAAATCTATCCACGACAACAAATATGCTATCCCTCCCCTTCTTTGTTCGAGGTAAACCTAAAACAAAGTCCATAGATATATCCTTCCAAGGAACACTAGGTACAGGCAAAGGCCTATATAAACCATGAGGATTGAGTCGTGACTTAGCTTTTTGACATGTAGTGAAGTGAGCGACAAAACGCTCAACATCCCGTCTCATCTTTGGCAAAAGAAATGTGTAGCAAGTACGTCCTCCGTCTTCTTCACGCCAAAGTGTCCCATTAATCCTCCTCCATGCGCCTCCTGCAACAACAAAAGACGAACAGAGCTAGCAGGAATGCATAGCTTGTTAGCGCAGAACACAAAGCCATCATTAATAACGAACTTGTTCCATGTTCTTCCTTCTTTACAATTCTGCATTACATCTTCAAAATCAGCATCATGCACATATTGATCTTTGATGGTCTCCAAACCAAATATTTTGAAGTCAAGTTGTGAAATAGTATAGTGACGAGACAAAGCATGTGTTTAATGACATGCGGGAAAGTCTCGATGAATTCCACCCATTTAGCATGTCTACGGTTCAGTTTAGCTTGACTTTTAATATGTTTCAAAGATTCATGATCAGAATGTATAACAAATTCTTTGGGCTATAAATAATGTTGCCATGTCTCTGAAGTCCGAACAAGAGCATATAATTCTTTATCATAAGTAGAATAGTTCAGACTAGGCCCACTCAATTTTTCAGAAAAGTATGCAACAGGTTTGCCATTTGATGCAGAGCATCCCACGTTCATCCCCATGTACACTCCGACTACTCTCCAAACCCCAAGAGGACTTATGATGAGACCTCAACTATACGCCATTGGACACAAGGTGAACTCGCTCCTTTCCGAACCTTCACTTCCTACATGTGAGACATGGCTACTACCTCCAACGTGTGTTCTATGCATGATTAGGTACTTGGAGGAAAGCCACGAAGCCACCACATCCAACGGAACAGCTAGCGAGGACGCCAAGTACAAGGACCAAGAGAAGAAGCTTGTGGCTTACAGCCACCGGACGACCGGCCAGTCGACATCCGCCCGAGGACCCGAGCGAATCTACAGACGGCCGGAGCCACCGGACGTCAAGACGACTCAGCCGGACGACCGCCAGATACCGGACATCCGACACTCTCCAGCCGGACGACCGGCGCCAACCGGACGTCCGACACCACCTGTCGAGCCAAAACGCCGGACGTCCGACATGCCGAGACGGCCGGGCCATGAGCCACCGGACGTCCGGTACCTGTCGGACGTCCGGCGCCTGTGCGCCCGCCCGTGTGTTGGGCCGTAGCCACTTACCCTTTTGTTCGCCTAGACTATATATACTCCTCCACCTCCTCCTAGTTAGGGTTAGCGTTGATTTAGCTCATCTGTGAGATAGAGCTTCGCTCCTCCATATCGGATCTACTCCACGAGAGAGACCGCGGCCCCTTTTCGGAGAAGATCCACCTTGGATTCAAGACCTCCTTTGCGGAGAAGACCATCATCATGACCTCCTCCCGGAGAAGAACCCGGTTACCTCTTGTATCGTCCTTTGTTGATCGTGGATCGAGTATCTCTCTTTGTGTTCATCGATCTAGCGCATGTGTAATCGAATCTTGTTGGTTTGAGTGATTCTCTTGTGTTTTCCCCGTGATTACCCTCGTGCTCTTCCGCTCGTTCTTCGTGTTCTCGTAGGGATCCTCTCCGAACGTGAAAGATCGTCCACATAGGGTTCCGCCCTACATCATCTTGGATCAGAGCAAGGTTGATCACGAATTTGGAGCCCCTACCCCTCTTTTTCTAGCTTGATTTTGTAGTGTTCTTCCCCAAATTCGAAAATTCCCTACCAAAAATAGCCCAATTTTTTTTGCGATTTGTTGGTTAGATGAAGTTTTTTTGATTTTAATCCATGGATTTGCTTGGTTTCGAGTGGATCTATCATTTCCCCAAGTTTCCCCACTTTCTATCCACGAAATCCCCTCAATTTTGACCCCAAAATCCCAAAATTTCGCCCAAAATCGCGTCCCGGAGCTCAAATCCCGCGTTGACCCCCGACCCCCGGACGTCCGACCTTTTCCCGGACGACCGGAATCCCTAACCCGAACCGAAATCACGGATTTCCGACCTTCCCGGACGTCCGACGCCTCGGACATCCGACCTTTACGGACGTCCGTAACATGTAGTTTCAGATTTCGGCTGATTTTTGTTTTGTCCATAACTAATTCATCCGGACTCCGATTTCCGCATTCTTTAGCCCATTTTGAAGCTATTGACATCCCCCTTCCAAACAAAATACCACCAAAACCATTTGACTCCATCAATGGTTGTGAATTTTGGCATCTTTGCCTAGGGCTTCCTCCACATCATCCGCATAGCCACCACCGACTTCCGCAACATAACCCATCTTCATCCATATAGCATTAGTGGTTGCTTGCGAAGTGATTCGAGTCTCCTAAGGTGTTTCGGCTACTTAGGGATGGTTGCTTCTTAATGAACCACCACCGCCACTTCCGCATAGGCTTGACCACCATACACTTCCACCTCAACTTAACCCAATTTTGTTTGTGTTGTGAGTTGTGTCTCCTAAGGTGTTTCGGCTACTTAGGGACCGTGCTTCCAACTCCGACACCGTGTATAGTCCACCATCTTACACCCCACTTCCGCATTGCGTACTCCAAAACCACCATTGCATTTCCGCAATCCCATTGAGCTTCCGCAACCACCACCGCTTTCCGCTACCACCATTTGACATTTGTCATTTGAGATTTTGAGTTCACGGTTTTTCCATTTCCTAAGGTGTTTCAGCTACTTAGGGACGAGTCTCCATCATCTTGGTATCTACATCATGAACACCGCCACTCATCATCGCAAAGGACGGTAACCTCGACGACACCATTGTACATTCCCCTTGCTATTGCATTGATAACCTCTAGCCCATTTTAAGGCCACTTGCCCTATCGAGACTAGCCATTTGAGTATTTCCGGCCACGCTACTTGTGCACATTCTTGATCTACACCATCCATTGCATACATACCATATCATATTGGTATCATATCATCCATTGTGTCACAATATCGTTCCCGCATATACACAATAGCTATCTTGGTTTGTGCATTGTGCAAAAGTGGCCATACACATACAAAAAAAAGAGAATAAAGCTTTTAAGCAAAAGAGAGAAAGAGCAAAGAAGCTTGTAAGCAAGTGCCATAGCATCATAACCACATTCCACATAAGATTGTCATATCCGATCATCTTGGATCATCTTGAGAGACACACCGGGAACCATACATACATAGCATACTTGGAATAGAAAGTTTATCCATTTTGCATCTTATAGGTTGTGCACAAGTGTCGTATCCGCCTATTGAGCAATCGTGCTAGCGACTCTCTTGAGTTGTGCAACACGAGCGTTTTGGTGGATTCCACATTTTGAGCTCATTCCTTGGTTGCACGGCCCCATTTATCTATCCGTGTGTGCGTTTCTGTGTGCCATTCATTGCTATTGGTCTACTTGTTTCGCTTGCGAATTTGTGAATCTCTTTCAACATTATTGACTCTTGCCAACATTTTTGCATCAAATTTTTGTGCCACTATCCTCACCAAGCTCCACCATAAGCCTTACTTGTGTAGGTGTGAGAACCGACAAGAATTGGTACCAATTGTGCTATTTCCTTGTTACACATTTGAGTGATCATTGATCCATCTTCAACATCGGTCAAGGTACATTTGGTATAAGTTCTTCTCTTTTTCCCACTCATATTTGCTCGAGTCATGTGATGGATAGGCAAGGCATTTCCTCTTCGGTCTACAACAACAACGACGGCGTGAACAACTACATCACCAAAGCGTCAATCTTCGATCTACAACGACAAATGCAAGGCGCACAATCAAGATTGCGAGAGCGCATCGAGAACATCTCCATCAACATTCGTCACTCTGAAGCAAGGAAAAGGGACTACATCGACTAGAAGCTTTCTGCACATAAAGAGGAGCAAGATGCAAGGATGGAGGAGATTACAGCCTTGATCAATTATTCTTCCCCTTCGTCATCCTCAAGGCGGTGACGTTCAAGACACAAGCCTTCGGAGCGCGGACACGATGCAAGTGCAAATCGTCCTCGTCCACATCGACATGGCGACCACCATCACATTCGTGATCAACATCGTCATGAAGGGCAAGTCACCTCCAAGCATCATGTGCATGACGACGACGAACGACATCTTCTACGAGCTCAAGCACGACAACAACATCATCATCATGAAGATGCTCCACAAGCGCAAATGCACAAGTCCCAACAAGCCCTGCTTCACGCCAAGTCCAAGCTTCAAGAGCACAAAAGAAGACCGCGAGACGACCACCACAAAGACGGCGCTACAGTTACATCAACCACTTCGGCATCTTCGCCAAGTGTACTCAAGGCATCTTCGCCTTTGAACGTACGGCATCTTTGCTTACTTCCCACGTGTACGCCTACATCGACTTCATCAAGTCCAAGGCGACCACCTACGAGCGAGGGCGATACTTCCATCTTCGGAAGCCCCTCAAGGAAGATGGCCGAGCATGGGACATTCCCTTCGGTCATGGAGATGAGCTACGAGGTGCCACATCATATGGGCCTCCAACAACAAGACGGTGACAAGAAGGTTGAGCATGGGACCATCCCTTCAACCAAGGCGCCAATAGGAGTTGAGCATGGAGACATTTGCACCAACATCTCTCCGACACCCACATATCATGAGATGACCCAATTGCCATGTGAGGAGAGCCACCAACCCATGAGTGAGATGAGTAACTCCACCCTATATGACATTGAGTGCATTTCCTATGAGAGGGTGAGTGTGACCACCACTAGCCCCACACATGAGAGCATGCCACACATCCTATGTGAGGTTGAGCGCCATTTGAGTGACTCCACCAACCAAATGAGTGAGAGCATCCTTGAGGGAGTGAGTGAGCCACAACACTTAGTGAGTGAGGTAGTTGACACGGCATGTGAGGCCACCATGATTTCTAACGACTTAACCTCTACTCCTAGTGTGTTTTCTTCTTTGGTGCTAGGTCTCCTACATGACGACATGCCTATCCTCGATGAGTCCATCCCTCCAATGGGAAAAACGATGGCCATGGTGGACGATGATACACCCCCCACATGGTTCCATCATGATGAAGATGACAATGACTTGTTCTTCGACACCACACCTACAACACCTGAGCGATGCTTCAAAGGTAAAATAGGTGATCGTGCTTCTCTTGTCCCACTAGTGGACTATCTTGACATCGATTGCTCCCATGATGTTGACCCACCTATTACCATGCTTCATGCTAGTGATACTTCTTCATACCTTGACTTACCTATTTATGATGAATATGATGATGAGCATGTTGAGTTGCCTAGTTGTGATGCTATGCTCCATAGGATATCTTGTGAAAATTCTATTGGTCACTTCATGTTTGACAATCCATTGAACTTGTCATATGCTATGAGTGAGATCTCCCATATTGCATCATTTCAATCTCAACATAGTAACTATGCATGCCCCATTAAAATCAATCCTATTTGCACTTATGGCATAGATGACGAGATGATGGTCATTGGCTTTTGTTTCTCTTGTGATGATATTGCCATGCTTCCTTTACATGATTTGCGCAATTCATCTACTATGTCATGCCATGATCACATTGTTCCAAATATGCATTATTTTGGATGTTGTCAATATTCTCCATGTGATGTTTCCATTAATGCTCATGAGGAGACCCCCATAGTTTCCTCATATATATTAGGAGATTTTGATACATTCCATACTTTGCATGATTCCCATAATTGCGTGCACCATATGCTTCCATGAATAACAATGCTCTACATATTTCTCATGATGCATTACACAATTTGAGTCTCCATTATGCTATACATAATAACAAACCTATCATGATGGATGACATGTTTCTATATCACGCATCTCATTTATTTGAGCATTGGATATTTGGTGCTAACCAACACAAGCACGTATGCATCATGATGTATGATGTGTACATCTACCACCTTTTACACACAATTTGTCCTTTGTCTTTGTTTTGTGTAGGTACTCATGTCTTCTCGTCAACTTCTCAATCCCAAGAGTTGACGAAACGAGCTCTTGAGAGCAACGATGCTTTGGGATCCCGTGGACTATCCTTACCATCGTCCCCTTCGCACAAGGACTACGTGCATCTCCTCTACTTGGCTCTCACACGGCTATGGGCCATTTACCACTTGTCAAATTATGCTCATTTTACCGTGTTCACTTTGCATGCTATGCTTGCTTCTATGCCTTTGCCATGCAATTGTGACCCTTGCTTGCATCTACCCATGATTCGCCATTATGCTACTCCTATGTGTATTTGCATGCTCGGTGGATATCCTTGTTGCTATTGCCATGTTTATCATGTGCCCCATGCTATTGATGCTATTTTGCTCATATCTTGCCTTTATGCTTGTGAAATGTCATGTGCATTTTATATGCCCACTATTTGCACACATGACATGCTTGCCATGATTCCTCCTAGTATGTTCCATCTTCGCACTACTAGCTTGCTTGACTTGATCTCTATGATTGCTTGCTTTGTCGCATCACCCATGTTCCATTCTTACTCGCTTTCTTGGGTTGATGACATATATGTTCATGCCTCTCACTTGATTTGCCATGATCATTGTCTCTTGTCTCCATTAATTGCATCTCTCATATCACCTTGTATTGAGTGCAACCATACTATGCTTATTGATCCTAGAGACTTTGACAAATTGCTTATGATGCATGCTTGTTTACTTCAGCCTATTGTATTTGGTTGTTCTCGCATCATATGCCTCCATACTATGAAATTCTCCCTTGTACTTTCTTATGATGAGCATGATGCATACACTTGTTGGGTATCTTACCACACCTAATGATAGGTTTTGCACTTCCTCTAACCTCATTTGTTTTTCCGAGTGTTTGTCATGTTCTTTCATTTTGAAGGATTCACAAGCGGTAACATCACGAGACAACTTGGTTATGTGAAGGCATACAAGATGCACAACTCCATCATCCTTGAGAACCTCCTAAAGGTGACCTCCTTCCGTTTGAGCCATCTTCAAATATGCATATTGGATGGGCGATACTTTCATTGTTGTTTCCTTCTTCTTGTCAACATGATACATATATTGGATGGAGGACCTACATTGGAGATGGACCCTATGGACCTTCAAGTTGAGGAGTGCCACGACATCGAGCTATGGTACAACACCACCCGTAACAAATTTGCATCTTATACATGGATTGACCCACATTATGATTGCCTTGTTGCATCTTCAATTTCAATGTCATCCATGATATATGAGCTTTTGCATTTTCTTAGCAAATTTGTTGTGATCTTTCTTGATGGCATATTCATACATCGTGATCATATTGCCTACCATCAATTGCATGATAACATAATCATATTGAGCATCCATTGCCATATTCATGCTATTGATAAACTGTCTCACTATGACATCATTTTGCACCATGGTTGCATTGATCACATTCACGACACCTTTGTGTGCCCAATGCATGAATTTTCTCTCATGAATGCTTTACATGTCATTTGACATCATTTGGATAAGCATTTCATACCTTGTCATGAACAATTCCTTTGGATGGACTCATTCTTACATGCTGGACACTTTGTGTGCGCTAACCATTGTATTTCCGAGTGTCGCTTGTGTTTGCTCTTTCTGCATGTCTATCACTCCGGCGACACCTTGGACTACTTGGATTGCGCCATGTATTCAACTTCGTCCAACTATAAGTCCGTCTACGACAACCGTTTCCATGGTGATGAGGATCACGATCCGAGGTCGGATCTTTCCCAACGGGGGAGGGGGGAGATGACGGAGCATCCCAATGCTCATCCCCATGTACACTCCGACTACTCTCCAAACCCCAAGAGGACTTATGACGAGACCTCAACTATACGCCATTGGACACAAGGTGAACTCGCTCCTTTCCGAACCTTCACTTCCTACATGTGAGACATGGCTACTACCTCCAACGTGTGTTCTATGCATGATCAGGTCCTTGGAGGAAAGCCACGAAGCCACCACATCCAACGGAATAGCTAGCGAGGACGCCAAGTACAAGGACCAAGAGAAGAAGCTGCTTGAAGCTATAGCCACCGGACGACCGGCCCAGCCCGGACGTCCGGCCCCTGAGGACCCGAGCCGAATCTACAGACGATCGGAGCCACCGGAGGTCCGACGACTCCCAGTGCCCGGACGACCGCCAGACACCGGACGTCCGACACTCTCCAGCGCCCGGACGACCGACGTCGACCGGACGTCCGACACCACCTGTCGAGCCAAAACGCCGGACGTCCGACATGCCGGACGGCCGACCCTCGCGAGCCACCGGACGTCCGATACTGCTTCGGACGTCTGACGCGCCAGGCGCCTACCGTGTGTTGGGCCGTAGCCACTTACCCTTTCATTCGCCTAGACTATATATACTCCTCCACCTCCTCCTAGTTAGGGTTAGCGTTGATTTAGCTCATTTGTGAGATAGAGCTTTGCTCATCCATATCGGGTCTACTCCACGAGAGAGATCGCGGCCCCTCTTCGGAGAAGATCCACCTTGGATTCAAGACCTCCTTTGCGGAGAAGACCATCATCAAGACCTCCTCCTGGAGAAGAACCCGATTACCTCTTGTATCGTCCTTTGTTGATTGTGGATCGTGTATCTCTCTTTGTGTTCATCGATCTAGCGCATGTGTAATCGAATCTTGTTGGTTTGAGTGATTCTCTTGTGTTTTCCCCGTGATTTCCCTCGTGCTCTTCCGCTCGTTCTTCGTGTTCCTCGTAGGGATCCTCTCCGAACGTGAAAGATCGACCACATAGGGTTCCGCCCTACATCACATCTTGTAATAACACACCTCCTAATCCAATTCCACTAGCATCACATTCAAGCTCAAAAGTCTTATTAAAATCAGGAAGTTGGAGTAAAGGAGCATGTGTCAACTTATCTTTCAATACCGCGAAGGCTTCTTCCTGCGCGGTACCCAAACAAAAGGCACATCCTTCTTTGTAAGCTCGTTAAGAGGTGCAGCAATGGTGCTAAAATCTCTCACTAAACGCCTATAGAAACCAGCGAGTCCAAGAAAACTCCTCACTTGTGTGACCATTTTCTTGGCGATAACTCTCAATAGCTTCAATCTTGGCTTTATCAACTTCAATTCTGTGGAGTAACAACATAGCCAAGAAAAGATACTCGATCGGTGCAAAAGGTGCACTTCCCAAGGTTACCAAACAAGCGTGCATCACGAAGAGCAATAAAAACAGCGTAAATGTTCCAAATGTTCTTCCAAAGATTTTCTATAAATCAGTATATCATCAAAATAGACTACCACAAATCGTCCAATGAAAGCACGTAAAACTTCGTTCATTAGTCTCATGAAAGTACTAGGTGCATTAGTTAACCCAAAAGGCATGACTAACCACTCATATAAACCAAACTTAGTTTTAAATGCTGTTTTCCATTCATCTCCCAATTTCATATGAATTTGATGGTATCCACTACGCAAATCAACTTTGGAGAATATTGTAGAGCCACTCAATTCATCAAGCATATCATCTAGCCTAGGAATAGAATGATGATAACGAATAGTAATATTATTAATGCCTCTACAATCAACACACATACACGACGTACCATCCTTTTTAGGCACTAGTATAATAGGAACAGCACAAGGACTAAGAGATTCACGTATATAACCTTTGTCGAGCAGCTCCTGTACTTGACGCATAATAATCTCCTTCGTCTCCTCTGGATTGGTACAGTATGGTGCACGGTTGGGTAGCGATGCATCGAATTAAGTCAATTTGATGCTCAATCCCTCGAATAGGTGGTAATCCCGGTGGGGCGTCCCGTGGGAAGACGTCGTGAACTCCTGCAAAATGTTAGTGACAGCAGGGGGCAAAGAGGAAGGCACGTCCTCGAATGAAAATAATGCCTCTTTGCACACAAAAACAAAGCAAACAGATTTGCTAAAATCTAGCTCATCATTATCAGATTTGGTGGCTAGTAAACATGCACTTTTCAATTTAATTTCAGACGCAACACTAGATGGTTTATTATTAGGCTTCATTTGTTGCTCAAATTCTTTTGGCACAATCTGATTTTCACTCTTATTTTCTCCTGTTTTGCTTTATTAGCTCTATGAATATCATCTTTCAAAATGGAATCAGGAGTCATAGGAAGCAAAGTAATATTTGTATCCTTATGAACAAGAGTATACTGATTGTTTCTACCATGGTGTACGGAATTTTTATAAAATTGCCATGGTCTACCAAGTAATAAGGAACATGCTTGCATAGGTACCACATCACAATCAACATAATCAGCATATGTAGAGATACTAAAATGCACCCGAACAGTACGTGTTACCTTAACCTTGCCGTTGTTGTTGAACCATTGGATGTAGTAAGGATGTGGATGTGGTCTTGTGGTGAGAGATAGCTTCTCCACCATCGCCATGCTAGCCTCCATCTATGATGACGCGAATAGAACGTTCCTTCACAACTCCCTTTGTAAGGAACAAATTATGCCTCTTATTTTGCTCAGCTTGTGTAACCTGCACACTCAAAACACGTTGAGCAACTAAAGATTCATACCTGTCAGCATCTTCAACAGCCATGTATTGCATCTCATGATCAGAATCATCTCCACCGTGTTCTTCATGTGTAATAAGAGCCAGAGTCTCCTCATCATAGTCGAGTGAGACTCATACCCACCATCCTCAAGAGTAATCATCACATGCTGAGATTTGCATTCTCTCGCAAAATGTCCTCTTCCCTAACAACGACAAATAATATCACTTGTGTGCCTGTTGACACCATGGAAGAAGAAGAGCTCATGTGCAGGCCGACAGTGTGCTCTTGGCAGATAGTGGTGGTTGTGCCTGCTTTCTTGTATCACGGTTGGAGGTGGCACCTGAAGGAGGTGATGGTGCATTGGAAGTAGATGATGCACGTGGTGTCCATGATGAAGGTCGACCTGCAGAAAAGTTAGTTCGTGCCAATGCCTGTCGATCCTGCACTTCACGTTCAGCTTTACAAGCAAGATGGAATAAACGAGTGATATTATTATAATCCTTAATCTCTAGAATGGTCAGAATCTCTCTATTTAATCCACCCATAAAACATGCAAGCATAGCTTCATTCTCCTCAACAATACCACATCGAATCAAGCCAGTTTGTAATTCCTGATAATATTCTTCTACAGAATTTTTTCCTTGTACATTCCCCTTGAAATTGCATTGTTAACCCCTAGACCATTTTGCATCACTTGCCTATCGAGACTAGCCATTTGAGTATTGCCGGCAATGTTAATTGTGCACATTAGTGATCATCGATACACCTTCCATTACATACATACCGTATCATATTGGTATCATCATATGATCTCTTGTGTCACAAAGTTTGTTCCTGCCTATACACAATTGCTATCTTGGTTTGTGCATTTCACAAAGTGGTCATACAAAAAAAAGAATAAGCTTTTAGCAAAAGAGTGAACAAAGAGCTTGTAAGCAATAGCCATAGCATCATACCACATTGCATAAGATTGTCATATCCGATCATCTTGGATCAAACACCGGGAACCATACATACATAGCATACTTGGGATAGAAAGTTTATCCATTTTGCATATCATAGGTTGTGCACAAGTGTCGTATCCGCCTATAGAGCAATCGTGCTAGCGTCTCTCTTGAGTTGTGCAACACGAGTGTTTTCCGTGGATTCCACATTTTGAGCTCATTCCTTGGTTGCACGACCCCATTTATCTATCCGTGTGTGTGTTTCCGTGTGCCACTCATTGTTGTTGGTCTACTTGTTTCACTTGTGAATTTGTGGATCTCTTTCAACATTATTGACTCTTGCTAACATTTTGCATCAAATTTTTGTGCCACTATCCTCACCGAGCTCCACCATAAGCCTTATTTGTGTAGGTGTGAGAAATTCACAAGCTCCGTACCAATTGTGCTATTTCCTTGTTACATCATTCAGTGATCATTGATCCATTTTCAACATCGGTCAAGGTACATTTGGTATAAGTTCTTCTCTTTCTCCCACTCATATTTGCTCGAGTCTTGTGATGGATAGGCAAGGCATTTCATCTCCGGTCTTCGACAACAACGACGGCGTGAACAACTACATCACCAAAGCGTCCATCTTCGGACTACAACGAGCATCAAAAGCCGCACATTCTACCTTGCAAGAACGCATCGAGAACCTCTCCATCAACATTCGTCACTCCGAAGCAAGGAAAAGGGACTACACCGACAACAAGCTTTCCGCACAAAACGAGGAGCAAGATGCAAGGATGGAGGAGCTTCGGGCCTTGATAAAGTCTACATCCAATTTGTCATCTTCAAGGCGGCGATGACCAAGTCGATCATCTTCGGAGCGCCCAAGCGATGCAAGCACAAGTCGTCCTGATAGAGGCAAATGTGTCCCGTCTTTCGATGAGATGTTGGTTTTCGCTTTGGAGGAAGTCGACTTTGACGATCCGACTACGAGCGTCTTGAGGGCGTCGGCGCCTTATCGCTAAACCAACTCCGAGGAGGTTATTGACCACGCGAACACGATCAACCTGACCACGAGGGTTTGTTTCCTGCGAGCAAGCGAAGAACAAGCAAGCTGAGATTGCAATCTGGATATTGCGAATATAAGATGAAAGCTTTATTGATCAAGGTGGGGTTACGTGGCCTTTATGCAGTCGTTGAACACAAACGAAGTACGCGAAGTTGCAGCTATGGCGAACTTTTAATCTAAACAAAACCCAAAGTCTAAACGACGCTCTAAGGGCTGTATATATGGAGAAAGAGGAGGGAATTTCGTGGCCCTTGAGGGAGGTGATGAGGACATCAATACCATTGTTACACCCACAGCCCCTGCTGCTATACATACTGGACCAATTACTAGAGCTCGCGCACGCCAATTGAATTATCAGGTACTTTCATTTCTTGGTAACGATTCCAATGTTCATGAGAATATGATGCTGCCTAAATTGGATACATTTGTTTTGCTTACAAATGAAGGGCCTACCATGGACAAGAAAGATGAACCTTGGAGCAAGTTCAAGCATGGAGATGTTGGCATGCAAGGGAAACAAGAACGGAGTTACAAGTGATGATTCCAGGACTTTGAAGCCACCCTAATGAGAGCATGAGGCCTTGGACGAAATATACAAGATGCCACTTCATAATATTAGGTCCATAGGCTATTCTAGGTGCTGCGTCACCTTATTATTGGGCCAGGCCCATGTAATTTCGAAATACTTAAGTGTAGGCTGTTTTAGAGTCCGTATGTGTGGGGAAACAAGAGTTAGGGTTGGTTTGGGACCCTCCCTCAAGGGCCACGAAATTCCTCCTCTTTCTCCATATATACAGCCCTTAGGGCGTCGTTTAGAGTTTGGGTTTTGTTTAGATCAAAAGTTCGCCATAGCTGCAACTTCACAGCATTTCGCTTTGTGTTCAACGACCGGACCAAGGCGTCTCGTAACCCCACCTTCATTAATAAAGCTTTCCTCTTATATTCGCAATATCCAGATTGCAATCTTAGTTTCTTGCTTGTTCTTCGTTTGCTCGCAGGAAACAGGCCCTCGTGGTCAGGTTGATCGTGCTCGCGTGGTCAATAACCCTCGGAAGTTGGTTTAGCGATTGCTAAGGCGCGACGTCTCGCGACGACGTAGTCGGATCGTCAAGGTCGACTCCCACAGAAACGATAGCCATCATCTCATCGAAACATCGGGACACCTTTGCCTCTATCAAGTGGTATCAGATTTTCAGGTTGCTCGGTGAGATTTTACAGTTTTTCGTAGATTAGATCGAGTCTGTTCTTCATACCTAAAGTCCACGAAAAAGCCACAAAAAAATTAGGGTTAGTTCATCATATCCGAACCAATCTGAGCCTTCGCATAATCTTTTGGGGTTTTTGCTTTGTTGAATTTCCGGTTGCATCGTCGTGTCAAGTTGCTGGTCTTAGAGTCTAGTCTTTTAGAGTTTCGAGTTCTAGTCATAAGTTGTCACGCCGCCGCCGCACCATCATCATCACCTTGCCATCTACCACCCTTCTTATCCGCCACCGCTCTGAATCCGTAGCCATATACCACCACCAATCCGTATCCATATACCACCACCGCTGCCATATACCACCACCATATATCCACCACCAATCCGAGTGCTTCTCATATTAGGTTTGTTTTCGAGATCCATCTAGTTTCCGATTCGTGTTTCCTAGCCGGAGTAGGTTTCTTAAAAAAAAAAGCGCAAAAAAGCATAAAAAAAAAAAAGCGAAAAAAAATTCCAGTGTGCTTTTCCGTTGTTTCCGTGCAGCGCCGTGATTTTGTTAGTGTTCTAGGCTCGCGTCTCTAGCACGGTCTAGCCTAGGACCAAAGACAAGACCGTCGTTGAGCGTTTATTCAACTTTGCATCTCTGATTTGATTATTCTTGACCCTTTTTGCCACCATATTATAAGCCTTCCCAGCTCCACATACATCTACACCGTCGTTTGACTCTCCCCGGTAATCGCTCTATCCAAGCTTTGAGAGTTTTGACTACATCGGTTGCCGATCACCTTTCTTCTTTGGGTAAGAACTGGTAAGAATTTGAGATTTGCTTGACGGATTTGTGACTGTCCACCACACCGCCACCACCACTTCCTAGTAGTCTGTCGAATCATATTCTTGTGTGTTTCTATTGCTGCTAACCGTGGCAGGATCACGAGCCGACGAGACTTTGTGGGAGTAGATGACAAACACAGCGCTACATGATAAGTTTCAACAAATGATGAGTGGGCAGGTGCTAGATGTGCTAAATAGATTTGAAGAGGCCATGGAGAAGATATATGGCATTGAGAAGGCGTTGAAACAAAGCTCGATAACAAGTTTAATGAATTGCTCATGGCGTCTACCACCACCACCACCGGCTGCACCTAATGCACCTCTGCAACAACAACAACGACTACCTCCACATCATGAAGCAGCCCTCCGCCGAGCGAGCCGTGTCCCTCTTGACTGGCCAAGCTGCTTTGGTCTTCTTTGTTGATATACGTGGCTCCTGCTGGCGATGTGGGGAGGATGATTATGTGAGAGAGTACGAGGATGAGGTTGATCAACTTGAACTATGTGCAAGTGCAACCACCCGGCACCACAACCACCCGGTCGTCCACATGCAAATAATGGCAATGTTAGGGCTCCCCTCAGTGCGAGATCATGACCATCTCCCTAAACTGAAGTTGAATATTCCACCATTTGAGGGTAGATATGTTCACGATCTATATCTTACTTGGGAGTTAGAAACTCAACAACGATTTACATGTTTACAATATCACGAGGAGAGGCGTGTTCCCATTGCTGTTTGTGCTTTCACTAGCTTTGCATGTGTTTGGTGGTGCGAACATTGTAGATTATATCCTGTTCCAGCTACTTGGACTGCTTTGAAAACTGCTATGCGTGCATCGTTGGGTTCCACCATATTATCAACGTGAATTACTTCCAAAAATTGCAGCGCTTAAGACAAGGAAAAATTCGGTGAAGAATATTATCGGGAATTACAAACTGGCTTGATTAGATGTGGTATTGTTGAGGAGAATGAAGCTATGCTTGCACGTTTTACGGGTGGATTAAATAGAGATATTCAGACCATTCTAGACTACAAGGATTATACTAATATCACTCGATTATTCCATCTTGCTTGTAAAGCTGAACGTGAAGTGCAGGATCGGCAGTGCGTTGGCGCGGACTAACTTTTACGCAGGTCGACCTTCATCATGGACACCACGTGCATCATCTACTTCCACACGTTCTACTACACGGCACCTCCGCCGGCTGCCACCTCCAACCGTGATACAAGCGAGCACAACCACCACTATACGCCAAGAGCACACTGCTTTGGGCCTACATGAGCTCTTCTTCTTCCATGGCGTCAACAGGACACACAAGTGATATTATTTGTCGTCGTTGTAAGGGAAGAGGACACTTTGAGAGAATGCCAATCTCAGCGTGTGATGATTGCTCTTGAGGATGGTGGGTATGAGTCCGCTAGTGACAATGATGAAGAGACTTTGGCTCTTATTACGCATGAAGAACACGGTGGAGAGGATTACGATCATGAGGCGCATAATACATGGCTGCTTTGAAGATGCTTTGACGGTATGAATGTTTAGTTGCTCAACGTGTTTTGAGTGTGCAGGTTACACAAGCTGAGCAAAATCAGAGGCATAACTTGTTCCATACAAAGGGAGTTGTGAAGGAACGTTCTATTCAGCGTCATCATAGATGGAGGGAGCTGCAACAACTTGGCTAGCATGGATATGGTGGAGAAGCTTTCTCTCACCACAAGACCACATCCACATCCTTACTACATCCAATGGTTCAACAACAGCGGCAAGGTTAAGGTAACACGTCTTTGTTCGTGTGTATTTTAGTATCTCTACATATCTTTGATTATGTTGATTGTGATGTGGTACCTATGCAAGCATGTTCCTTATTACTTGGTAGACCATGGCAATTTGATAAAAATTCTGTACACCATGGTAGAAACAATCAAGATACTCTTGTTCACAAGGATAAAAATATTACTTTGCTTCCTATGACTCTGATTCAATTTTGAAAGATGATATTAATAGAGCTAATAAAGCAAAACAGGAGAAAAATAAGAGTGAAAATCAGATTGTGGCAAAAGAATTTGAGCAACAAATGAAGCCTAATAATAAACCATCTAATGTTGCTTCTGAAATTAAAGCTGAAAAGTGCATGTTTACTTGCCACCAAATCTGATATTGAGGAGCTAGATTCTAGCAAATCTGTTTGCTATGCTTTTGTGTGCAAAGAGGCATTATTTTCATTCGAGGGCGTGCCTTCCTCTTTGCCCCGCTGTCACTAACATTTTGCGGGAGTTCGCTGATGTCTTCCCACAAGGCGTGCCACCGGATTACCACCTATTCGAGGGATTGAGCATCAAATTGACTTAATTCCCGGTGCATCGCTACCCAACCGTGCACCATACCGTACCAATCCGGAGGAGACGAAGGAGATTATCGTCAAGTACAGGAGCTGCTCGACAAAGGTTATATACGCGAATCTCTTAGTCCTTGTGCTGTTCCTATTATACTAGTGCCTAAAAAGGATGGTACGTCGGCGTATGTGTGTTGATTGTAGAGGCATTAATAATATTACTATTCGTTATCGTCATCCTATTCCTAGGCTAGATGATATGCTTGATGAATTGAGTGGCTCTACAATATTCTCCAAAGTTGATTTGCGTAGTGGATACCATCAAATTCGTATGAAATTGGGAGATGAATGGAAAACAGCATTTAAAACTAAGTTTGGTTTATATGAGTGGTTAGTCATGCCTTTTGGGTTAACTAATGCACCTAGTACTTTCATGAGACTAATGAGCGAAGTTTTACGTGCTTTCATTGGACGATTTGTGGTAGTCTATTTTGATGATATACTGATTTATAGCAAATCTTTGGAAGAACATTTGGAACATTTACGTGCTGTTTTTAATGCTCTACGTGATGCACGTTTGTTTGGTAACCTTGGGAAGTGCACCTTTTGCACCGACCGAGTATCTTTTCTTGGCTATGTTGTTACACCACAGGGAATTGAAGTTGATAAAGCCAAGATTGAAGCTATTGAGAGTTGGCCAGCCCAAAACGGTCACACAAGTGAGGAGTTTTCTTGGACTCGCTGGTTTCTATAGGCGCTTTGTGAGAGACTTTAGCACCATTGCTGCACCTCTCAATGAACTTACAAAGAAGGATGTGCCTTTTGTTTGGGGTACCGCATGGAAGAAGCCTTCACGGTATTGAAAGATAAGTTGACACATGCTCCTTTACTCCAACTTCCCGACTTTAATAAGACTTTTGAGCTTGAATGTGATGCTAGTTGAATTGGATTAGGAGGTGTGTTATTACAAGATTGCAAACCAGTAGCATACTATTCAGAAAAATTGAGTGGCACTAGTCTTAACAATACTACTAATGAAAAAGAATTATATGCACTTGATAGGACTTTATAAACATGTCAACAATATTTATGTCACAAAGAATTTGTTATACATTACGATCATGAATCTTTGAAACATATTAAAAGTCAAGCTAAACTGAATCGTAGACATGCTAAATGGGTTGAATTCATTGAGACTTTCCCTTATGTCATTAAACACAAGAAGGGTAAAGAAAATGTTATTCTTGATGCTTTGTCTCGTCGCTATACTATGCTTTCACAACTTGACTTCAAAATATTTGGTTTGGAGACCATCAAAGATCAATATGTGCATGATGCTGATTTTAAAGATGTAATGCAGAATTGTAAAGAAGGAAGAACATGGAACAAGTTCGTTATTAAGGATGGTTTTGTGTTCGTGCTAACAAGCTATGCATTCCTGCTAGCTCTGTTCGTCTTTTGTTGTTGCAGGAGGCGCATGGAGGAGGATTAATGGGACACTTTGGGCGTGAAGAAGGCGGAGGATATACTTGCTACACATTTCTTTTGGCCAAAGATGAGGCGGGATGTTGAGCGTTTTGTTGCTCGCTGCACTACATGTCAAAAAGCTAAGTCACGACTCAATCCTCATGGTTTATATATGCCTTTGCCGATTGCCTAGTGTTCCTTGGGAGGATATATCTATGGACTTTGTTTTAGGTTTACCTCGAACAAAGAAGGGAGGGATAGCATATTTGTTGTCGTGGATAGATTCTCGAAAATGGCACACCTTATACCATGTCATAAAAGCGATGATCTTTGTTAATGTTGCTGATTTGTTCTTTCATGAAATTATTCGCTTGCATGGTGTGCCAAATACTATTGTTTCAGATCGTGATACTAAATTTCTTAGCCACTTTTGGAGATGTTTATGGGCTAAGTTGGGGACTAAACTGCTTTTTAGTACTACTTGTCACCCCAAACTGATGGACAAACTGAAGTAGTCAATAGAACATTGTCTACTATGCTTAGGGCTGTTTTGAAGAATAATAAGAAAATGTGGGAAGAATGCTTGCCTCATATTGAATTTGCTTATAATCGTTCATTGCATTCTACTACTAAGATGTGCCCTTTTGAAATTGTGTATGGCTTCCTACCTCGTGCACCTATTGATTTGTTGCCTCTTCCATCTTGGAGAAGGTTAATTTTGATGCTAAAGAACGTGCTGAATTGATTTTAAAAATGCATGAGATAACTAAGGAAAACATTGAGGGTATGAATGCTAAATATAAACGTCTTGGAGATAAGGGTAGAAAACATGTTGTCTTTGCACTGGAGATCTTGTTTGGTTACATTTGCGTAAGGATAGGTTTCCTAGTTTGCATAAATCAAAGCTAATGCCACGTCTTGATGGTCCATTTAAGGTGTTAGAGAAAATAAATGATAATGCATATAAACTTGAGCTACCTGCAGATTTTGGGGTTAGTCCCACTTTTAACATTGCAGATTTGAAGCCTTATTTGGGTGAGGAATATGAGCTTCCGTCGAGGACGACTTCATTTCAAGAAGGGGAGGATGATGAGGACATCAATACCATTGTTACACCCACAGCCCCTCTTGCTACATATCTTGGACCAATTACTAGAGCTCATACGCCAATTAAATTATCGGTACTTTCGTTTCTTGGTAATGATTCTAATGTTCATGAGAATATGATCTTGCCTAAATTGGATTCATTTGTTTTGCTTACAAATGAAGGCCCTAGCTTGGAGAAGGATGGACATTGGAGCAAGAACAAGCATGGAGATAATGCCATGCGCAAGAGGAACAAGAACGGAGTTACAAGTGATGATTTCAGGACTTTGAAGCCACCATAATGGGTGCATGAAGCCTTGGACGAAATATACAAGATGCCACTTCATAATATTCGTCCATAGGCTATTCTAGGTGCTTCGTCACCTTATTATTGGGCCAGGCCCATGTAATTTCGAAATACTTAAGTATAGGCTGTTTTTAGAGTCCGTGTGTGGGGAAACAAGAGTTAGGGATGGTTTGGACCCCTCCCTCAAGGGCCACGAAATTCCTCCTCTTCCTCCATATATACAGCCCTTAGGCGTCGTTTAGACTTTGGGTTTTGTTTAGATCAAAAGTTCGCCATAGCTGCAACTTCGCGTGCCGTTTGTGTTCAACGACCGGACCAAGGCGTCTCGTAACCCCACCTTGATCAATAAAGCTTTCATCTTATATTCGCAATATCCAGATTGCAATCTCAGTTTCTTGCTTGTTCTTCGTTTGCTCGCAGGAAGCAGACCCTCGTGGTCGGGTTGATCGTGCTCGGCGTGGTCAATAACCTCTCGGAGTTGGTTTAGCGATTGCTAAGTAGCGCGACGTCCTAGCATCGCGTTCGTAGTCGGATCGTCAAAGTCGACTTCCTCCAAAGCGAAAACCAACATCTCATCGAAGGCGGGACACCTTTGCCTCTATCATATACTCTTGTTCACAAGGATAAAAATATTACTTTGCTTCCTATGACTCCTGATTCAATTTTGAAAGATGATATTAATAGAACTAATAAAGCAAAACAGGGAAAAATAAGAGTGAAAAATCAGATTGTGGCAAAAGAATTTGAGCAACAAATGAAGCCTAATAATAAACCATCTAATGTTGCTTTTGAAATTAAAGCTGAAAAGTGCATGTTTACTTGCCACCAAATCTGATATTGAGGAGCTAGATTCTAGCAAATCTGTTTGCTATGCTTTTGTGTGCAAAGAGGCATTATTTTCATTCGAGGACGTGCCTTCCTCTTTGCCCCTTTGTCACTAACATTTTGCGGGGAGTTCGGACGTCTTCCCACAAGGCGTGCCACGGGATTACCACCTATTCGAGGGATTGAGCATCAAATTGACTTAATTCCGGTGCATCGCTACCCAACCGTGCACCATACCGTACCAATCCAGAGGAGACGAAGGAGATTATGCGTCAAGTAAAGGAGCTGCTCGACAAAGGTTATATACGCGAATCTCTTAGTCCTTGTGCTGTTCCTATTATACTAGTGCCTAAAAAGGATGGTACGTCGCGTATGTGTGTTGATTGTAGAGGCATTAATAATATTACTATTAGTTATCGTCATCCTATTCCTAGGCTAGATGATATGCTTGATGAATTGAGTGGCTCTACAATATTCTCCAAAGTTGATTTGCGTAGTGGATACCATCAAATTCGTATGAAATTGGGAGATGAATGGAAAACAGCATTTAAAACTAAGTTTGGATTATATGAGTGGTTAGTCATGCCTTTTGGGTTAACTAATGCACCTAGTACTTTCATGAGATTAATGAGCGAAGTTTTACGTGCTTTCATTGGACGATTTGTGGTAGTTTACTTTGATGATATCTTGATTTATAGCAAATCTTTGGAAGAACATTTGGAACATTTACGTGCTGTTTTTAATGCTCTAGGTGATGCACGTTTGTTTGGTAACCTTGGGAAGTGCACCTTTTGCACCGACCGAGTATCTTTTCTTGGCTATGTTGTTACTCCACAGGGAATTGAAGTTGATAAAGCCAAGATTGAAGCTATTGAGAGTTGGCCGCAGCCCAAAAGCGGTCACACAAGTGAGGAGTTTTCTTGGACTCTCTGGTTTCTATAGGCGTTTTGTGATAGACTTTAGCACCATTGCTGCACCTCTCAATGAGCTTACAAAGAAGGATGTGCCTTTTGTTTGGGGTACCGCTCAGGAAGTCGCCTTCACGGTATTGAAAGATAAGTTGACACATGCTCCTTTACTCCAACTTCACGACTTTAATAAGACTTTTGAGCTTGAATGTGATGCTAGTGGAATTGGATTAGGAGGTGTGTTATTACAAGATGGCAAACCTGTTGCATACTTTTACGAAAAATTGAGTGGGCCTAGTCTAAACTATTCTACTTATGACAAAGAATTATATGCTCTTGTTAGGACTTTAGAGACATGGCAACATTATTTATGGCCCAAAGAATTTGTTATACATTACGATCATGAATCTTTGAAACATATTAAAAGTCAAGCTAAACTGAATCGTAGACATGCTAAATGGGTTGAATTCATTGAGACTTTCCCTTATGTCATTAAACACAAGAAGGGTAAAGAAAATGTTATTCTTGATGCTTTGTCTAAATCGCTATACTATGCTTTCACAACTTGACTTCAAAATATTTGGTTTGGAGACCATCAAAGATCAATATGTGCATGATGCTGATTTTAAAGATGTAATGCAGAATTGTAAAGAAGGAAGAACATGGAACAAGTTCGTTATTAAGGATGGTTTTGTGTTAGTGCTAACAAGCTATGCATTCACGCTAGCTCTGTTCGTCTTTTGTTGTTGCAGGAGGCGCATGGAGGAGGATTAATGGGACACTTTGGCGTGAAGAAGGCGGAGGATATACTTGCTACACATTTCTTTTGGCCAAAGATGAGGCGGGATGTTGAGCGTTTTGTTGCGGCTGCACTACATGTCAAAAAGCTAAGTCACGACTCAATCCTCATGGTTTATATATGCCTTTGCAGGTGCCTAGTGTTCCTTGGGAGGATATATCTATGGACTTTGTTTTAGGTTTACCTCGAACAAAGAAGGGGAGGATAGCATATTTGTTGTCGTGGATAGATTCTCGAAAATGGCACACCTTATACCATGTCATAAAAGCGATGATCTGTTAATGTTGCTGATTTGTTCTTTCATGAAATTATTCGCTTGCATGGTGTGCCAAATACTATTGTTTCAGATCGTGATACTAAATTTCTTAGCCACTTTTGGAGATGTTTATGGGCTAAGTTGGGGACTAAACTGCTTTTTAGTACTACTTGTCACCCCAAACTGATGGACAAACTGAAGTAGTCAATAGAACATTGTCTACTATGCTTAGGGCTGTTTTGAAGAATAATAAGAAAATGTGGGAAGAATGCTTGCCTCATATTGAATTTGCTTATAATCGTTCATTGCATTCTACTACTAAGATGTGCCCTTTTGAAATTGTGTATGGCTTCCTACCTCGTGCACCTATTGATTTGTTGCCTCTTCCATCTTGGAGAAGGTTAATTTTGATGCTAAAGAGCGTGCTGAATTGATTTTAAAAATGCATGAGATAACTAAGGAAAACATTGAGGGTATGAATGCTAAATATAAACGTCTTGGAAATAAGGGTAGAAAACATGTTGTCTTTGCACCGGAGATCTTGTTTGGTTACATTTGCGTAAGGATAGGTTTCCTAGTTTGCGCAAATCAAAGCTAATGCCCCGTCTTGATGGTCCATTTAAGGTGTTAGAGAAAATAAATGATAATGCATATAAACTTGAGCTACCTGCAGATTTTGGGGTTAGTCCCACTTTTAACATTGCAGATTTGAAGCCTTATTTGGGTGAGGAATATGAGCTTCCGTCGAGGGCGACTTCATTTCAAGAAGGGGAGGATGATGAGGACATCAATACCATTGTTACACCCACAGCCCCTCTTGCTACATATCTTGGACCAATTACTAGAGCTCGCATACGCCAATTAAATTATCGGTACTTTCGTTTCTTGGTAATGATTCTAATGTTCATGAGAATATGATCTTGCCTAAATTGGATACATTTGTTTTGCTTACAAATGAAGGCCCTAGCTTGGAGAAGGATGGACATTGGAGCAAGAACAAGCATGGAGATAATGCCATGCTAAGGGGAACAAGAACGGAGTTACAAGTGATGATTTCAGGACTTTGAAGCCACCATAATGGGTGCATGAAGCCTTGGACGAAATATACAAGATGCCACTTCATAATATTCGTCCATAGGCTATTCTAGGTCTTCGTCACCTTATTATTGGGCCAGGCCCATGTAATTTCGAAATACTTAAGTATAGGCTGTTTTTAGAGTCCGTATGTGTGGGGAAACAAGAGTTAGGGATGGTTTCGGACCCCTCCCTCAAGGGCCACGAAATTCCCTCCTCTTCCTCCATATATACAGCCCTTAGGGCGTCGTTTAGACTTTGGGTTTTGTTTAGATCAAAAGTTCGCCATAGCTGCAACTTCGCGTACTTCGTTTGTGTTCAACGACCAGACCAAGGCGTCTCAGAACCCCACCTTGATCAATAAAGCTTTCATCTTATATTCGCAATATCCAGATTGCAATCTCAGTTTCTTGCTTGTTCTTCGTTTGCTCGCGAGAAGCAGACCCTCGTGGTCAGTTGATCGTGCTCGGCGTGGTCAATAACCTCTCGGAGTTGGTTTAGCGATTGCTAAGGCGCTGACGTCCTAGCACGTTCGTAGTCGGATCGTCAAAGTCGACTTCCTCCAAAGCGAAAACCAACATCTCATCGAAAGACGGGACACCTTTGCCTCTATCATATACTCTTGTTCACAAGGATAAAAATATTACTTTGCTTCCTATGACTCCTGATTCAATTTTGAAAGATGATATTAATAGAACTAATAAAGCAAAACAGGGGAAAAATAAGAGTGAAAATCAGATTGTGGCAAAAGAATTTGAGCAACAAATGAAGCCTAATAATAAACCATCTAATGTTGCTTTTGAAATTAAACTGAAAAGTGCATGTTTACTTGCCACCAAATCTGATATTGAGGAGCTAGATTCTAGCAAATCTGTTTGCTATGCTTTTGTGTGCAAAGAGGCATTATTTTCATTCGAGGGCGTGCCTTCCTCTTTGCCCCTGCTGTCACTAACATTTTGCAGGAGTTCGGCCGACGTCTTCCCACAAGGCGTGCCACCGGATTACCACCTATTCGAGGGATTGAGCATCAAATTGACTTAATTCCGGTGCATCGCTACTCAACCGGCGCACCATACCGTACCAATCGAGGAGGAGGCGAAGGAGATTATGTGTCAAGTACAGGAGCTGCTCGACAAAGGTTATATCTGTGAATCTCTTAGTCCTTGTGCCGTTCCTATTATACTAGTGCCTAAAAAGGATGGTACGTCGGCGTATGTGTGTTGATTGTAGAGGCATTAATAATATTACTATTCGTTATCGTCATCCTATTCCTAGGCTAGATGATATGCTTGATGAATTGAGTGGCTCTACAATATTCTCCAAAGTTGATTTGCGTAGTGGATACCATCAAATTCGTATGAAATTGGGAGATGAATGGAAAACAGCATTTAAAACTAAGTTTGGATTATATGAGTGGTTAGTCATGCCTTTTGGGTTAACTAATGCACCTAGTACTTTCATGAGATTAATGAGCGAAGTTTTACGTGCTTTCATTGGACGATTTGTGGTAGTTTACTTTGATGATATACTGATTTATAGCAAATCTTTGGAAGAACATTTGGAACATTTACGTGCTGTTTTTTAATGCTCTAGGTGATGCACGTTTGTTTGGTAACCTTGGGAAGTGCACCTTTTGCACCGACCGAGTATCTTTTCTTGGCTATGTTGTTACTCCACAGGAATTGAAGTTGATAAAGCCAAGATTGAAGCTATTGAGAGTTGGCGCAGCCCAAAACGGTCACACAAGTGAGGAGTTTTCTTGGACTCGCTGGTTTCTATAGGCGTTTTGTGAGAGACTTTAGCACCATTGCTGCACCTCTCAATGAGCTTACAAAGAAGGATGTGCCTTTTGTTTGGGGTACCATACGGGAAGAAGCCTTCACGGTATTGAAAGATAAGTTGACACATGCTCCTTTACTCCAACTTCACGACTTTAATAAGACTTTTGAGCTTGAATGTGATGCTAGTGGAATTGGATTAGGAGGTGTGTTATTACAAGATGGCAAACCTGTTGCATACTTTTACGAAAAATTGAGTGGGCCTAGTCTAAACTATTCTACTTATGACAAAGAATTATATGCTCTTGTTAGGACTTTAGAGACATGGCAACATTATTTATGGCCCAAAGAATTTGTTATACATTACGATCATGAATCTTTGAAACATATTAAAAGTCAAGCTAAACTGAATCGTAGACATGCTAAATGGGTTGAATTCATTGAGACTTTCCCTTATGTCATTAAACACAAGAAGGGTAAAGAAAATGTTATTCTTGATGCTTTGTCTCGTCGCTATACTATGCTTTCACAACTTGACTTCAAAATATTTGGTTTGGAGACCATCAAAGATCAATATGTGCATGATGCTGATTTTAAAGATGTAATGCAGAAATTGTAAAGAAGGAAGAACATGGAACAAGTTCGTTATTAAGGATGGTTTTGTGTTCCGTGCTAACAAGTTATGCATTCCTGCTAGCTCTGTTGCGTCTTTTGTTGTTGCGGGGAGGCGCATGGAGGAGGATTAATGGGACACTTTGGCGTGAAGAAGACGGAGGATATACTTGCTACACATTTCTTTTGGCCAAAGATGAGGCCGGGATGTTGAGCGTTTTGTTGCTCATTTGCACTACATGTCAAAAAGCTAAGTCACGACTCAATCCTCATGGTTTATATATGCCTTTGCCGATTGCCTAGTGTTCCTTGGGAGGATATATCTATGGACTTTGTTTTAGGTTTACCTCGAACAAAGAAGGGAGGGATAGCATATTTGTTGTCGTGGATAGATTCTCGAAAATGGCACACCTTATACCATGTCATAAAAGCGATGATCTTTGTTAATGTTGCTGATTTGTTCTTTCATGAAATTATTCGCTTGCATAGTGTGCCAAATACTATTGTTTCAGATCGTGATACTAAATTTCTTAGCCACTTTTGGAGATGTTTATGGGCTAAGTTGGGGACTAAACTGCTTTTTAGTACTACTTGTCACCCCCAAGCGATGGACAAACTGAAGTAGTCAATAGAACATTGTCTACTATGCTTAGGGCTGTTTTGAAGAATAATAAGAAAATGTGGGAAGAATGCTTGCCTCATATTGAATTTGCTTATAATCGTTCATTGCATTCTACTACTAAGATGTGCCCTTTTGAAATTGTGTATGGCTTCCAACCTCGTGCACCTATTGATTTGTTGCCTCTTCCATCTTCGGAGAAGGTTAATTTTGATGCTAAAGAACGTGCTGAATTGATTTTAAAAATGCATGAGTTAACTAAGGAAAACATTGAGCGTATGAATGCTAAATATAAACTTGCTGGAGATAAGGGTAGAAAACATGTTGATAGAGGCAAAGGTGTCCCGTCTTTCGATGAGATGTTGATTTTCACTTTGGAGGAAGTCGACTTTGACGATCCGACTACTGAGCGTCTTGAGGGCGTCGGCGCCTTAGCAATCGCTAAACCAACTCAGGAGAGGTTATTGACCACTTGAGCACGATCAACCTGACCACGAGGGTCTGTTTCCTGCGAGCAAACGAAGAACAAGCAAGAAACTGAGATTGCAATCTGGATATTGCGAATATAAGATGAAAGCTTTATTGATCAAGGTGGGGTTCTGAGACGCCTTGCAATCAGCAATAACATTTTCTTTACCCTTCTTGTGTTTAATGACATAAGGGAAAGTCTCAATGAATTCAACCCATTTAGCATGTCTACGATTCAGTTTAGCTTGACTTTTAATATGTTTCAAAGATTCATGATCGGAATGTATAACAAATTCTTTGGGCCATAAATAATGTTGCCATGTCTCTAAAGTCCGAACAAGAGCATATAATTCTTTGTCATAAGTAGAATAGTTTAGACTAGGCCCACTCAATTTTTCAGAAAAAGTATGCAACAGGTTTGCCATCTTGTAATAACACACCTCCTAATCCAATTCCACTAGCATCACATTCAAGCTCAAAAGTCTTATTAAAGTCGGGAAGTTGGAGTAAAGGAGCATGTGTCAACTTATCTTTCAATACCGTGAAGGCTTCTTCCTGTGCGGTACCCCAAACAAAAGGCACATCCTTCTTTGTAAGTTCATTGAGAGGTGCAGCAATGGTGCTAAAGTCTCTCACAAAGCGCCTATAGAAACCAGCGAGTCCAAGAAAACTCCTCACTTGTGTGACCGTTTTGGGCTTTGACCAACTCTCAATAGCTTCAATCTTGGCTTTATCAACTTCAATTCCGTGGAGTAACAACATAGCCAAGAAAAGATACTCGGTCGGTGCAAAAGGTGCACTTCCCAAGGTTACCAAACAAACGTGCATCACCTAGAGCATTAAAAACAGCACGTAAATGTTCCAAATGTTCTTCCAAAGATTTGCTATAAATCAGTATATCATCAAAGTAAACTACCACAAATCGTCCAATGAAAGCACGTAAAACTTCGTTCATTAATCTCATGAAAGTACTAGGTGCATTAGTTAACCCAAAAGGCATGACTAACCACTCATATAATCCAAACTTAGTTTTAAATGCTGTTTTCCATTCATCTCCCAATTTCATACGAATTTGATGGTATCCACTACGCAAATCAACTTTGGAGAATATTGTAGAGCCACTCAATTCATCAAGCATATCATCTAGCCTAGGAATAGGATGGCGATAACGAATAGTAATATTATTAATGCCTCTACAATCAACACACATACGACGTACCATCCTTTTTAGGCACTAGTATAATAGGAACAGCACAAGGACTAAGAGATTCGGCGTATATAACCTTTGTCGAGCAGCTCCTGTACTTGACGCATAATCTCCTTCGTCTCCTCTGGATTGGTGCGGTATGGTGCGCGGTTGGGTAGCGATGCACCGAATTAAGTCAATTTGATGCTCAATCCCTCGAATAGGTGGTAATCCTTGGCACGCCTTGTGGGAAGACGTCCGAACTCCCCGCAAAATGTTAGTGACAGCAGGGGCAAAGAGGAAGGCACGTCCTCGAATGAAAATAATGCCTCTTTGCACACAAAAGCATAGCAAACAGATTTGCTAGAATCTAGCTCCTCAATATCAGATTTGGTGGCAAGTAAACATGCACTTTTCAGGTTTAATTTCAAAAGCAACATTAGATGGTTTATTATTAGGCTTCATTTGTTGCTCAAATTCTTTTGCCACAATCTGATTTTCACTCTTATTTTCCCTGTTTTGCTTTATTAGCTCTATTAATATCATCTTTCAAAATTGAATCAGGAGTCATAGGAAGCAAAGTAATATTTTTATCCTTGTGAACAAGAGTATATGATAGAGGCAAAGGTGTCCCGTCTTTCGATGAGATGTTGGTTTTCGCTTTGGAGGAAGTCGACTTTGACGATCCGACTACGAACGTGCTAGGACGTCGCGCCTTAGCAATCGCTAAACCAACTCCGAGAGGTTATTGACCACGCCGAGCACGATCAACCTGACCACGAGTGCTTTCCTGCGAGCAAACGAAGAACAAGCAAGAAACTGAGATTGCAATCTGGATATTGCGAATATAAGATGAAAGCTTTATTGATCAAGGTGGGGTTACGAGACGCCTTGGTCCGGTCGTTGAACACAAGCGAAGTGCACGCGAAGTTGCAGCTATGGCGAACTTTTGATCTAAACAAAACCAAAAGTCTAAACGACGCCTAAGGGCTGTATATATGGAGGAAGAGGAGGGAATTTCGTGGCCCTTGAGGAGGGGTCCGAAACCATCCCTAACTCTTGTTTCCCCACATACGGACTCTAAAAACAGCCTATACTTAAGTATTTCGAAATTACATGGGCCTGGCCCAATAATAAGGTGACGAAGACCTAGAATAGCCTATGGACGAATATTATGAAGTGGCATCTTGTATATTTCGTCCAAGGCTTCATGCACCCATTATGGTGGCTTCAAAGTCCCGAAATCATCACTTGTAACTCCGTTCTTGTTCCCCTTGCGCATGGCATTATCTCCATGCTTGTTCTTGCTCCAATGTCCATCCTTCTCCAAGCTAGGGCCTTCATTTGTAAGCAAAACAAATGTATCCAATTTAGGCAGCATCATATTCTCATGAACATTAGAATCATTACCAAGAAACGAAAGTAACTGATAATTTAATTTGCGTTCACGAGCTCTAGTAATTAGTCCAGTATATGTAGCAGTAGGGGCTGTGGGTGTAACAATGGTATTGATGTCCTCATCATCCTCCCCTTCTTGAAATGAAGCTCGACGGAAGCTCATTTTCCTCACCCAAATAAGGCTTCAAATCTGCAATGTTAAAAGTGGGACTAACCCCAAAATCTGCGGGTAGCTCAAGTTTATATGCATTATCATTTATTTTCTCTAACACCTTAAATGGACCATCAGCACGTGGCATTAGCTTTGATTTGCGCAAACTAGGAAACCTATCCTTACGCAAATGTAACCAAACAAGATCTCCGGTGCAAAGACAACATGTTTTCTACCCTTATCTCCAAAGACGTTTATATTTAGCATTCATACCCTCAATGTTTTCCTTAGTTATCTCATGCATTTTTAAAATCAATTCAGCACGTTCTTTAGCATCAAAATTAACCTTCTCCGAAGATGGAAGAGGCAACAAATCAATAGGTGCACGAGGTAGGAAGCCATACACAATTTCAAAAGGGCACATCTTAGTAGTAGAATGCAATGAACGATTATAAGCAAATTCAATATGAGGCAAGCATTCTTCCCACATTTTCTTATTATTCTTCAAAACAGCCCTAAGCATAGTAGACAATGTTCTATTGACTACTTGGTTTGTCCATCAGTTTGGGGTGACAAGTAGTACTAAAAAGCAGTTTAGTCCCCAACTTAGCCCATAAACAGCTCCAAAAGTGGCTAAGAAATTTAGTATCACGATCTGAAACAATAGTATTTGGCACACCATGCAAGCGAATAATTTCACGAAAGAATAAATCAGCAACATTAACAAAGATCATCGCTTTTATGACATGGTATAAAGTGTGCCATTTTCGAGAATCTATCCACGACAACAAATATGCTATCCTCCCTCCTTCTTTGTTCGAGGTAAACCTAAAACAAAGTCCATAGATATATCCTCCCAAGGAACACTAGGCACTGGCGAAGGCATATATAAACCATGAGGATTGAGTCATGACTTAGCTTTTTGACATGTAGTGCAGCGAGCAACAAAACGCTCAACATCCCGTCTCATCTTTGGCCAAAAGAAATGTGTAGCAAGTATATCCTCCGTCTTCTTCACGCCAAAGTGTCCCATTAATCCTCCTCCATGCGCCTCCTGCAACAACAAAAGACGACATGAGCTAGCAGGGAATGCATAGCTTGTTAGCACGGAACACAAAACCATCATTAATAACGAACTTGTTCCATGTTCTTCCTTCTTTACAATTCTGCATTACATCTTTAAAATCAGCATCATGCACATATTGATCTTTGATGGTCTCCAAACCAAATATTTTGAAGTCAAGTTGTGAAAGCATAGTATATCGTGAGACAAAGCATCAAAGAATAACATTTTCTTTACCCTTCTTGTGTTTAATGACATAAGGAAAGTCTCAATGAATTCAACCCATTTAGCATGTCTACGATTCAGTTTAGCTTGACTTTTAATATGTTTCAAAGATTCATGATCAGAATGTATAACAAATTCTTTGGGCCATAAATAATGTTGCCATGTCTCTAAAGTCCGAACAAGAGCATATAATTCTTTGTCATAAGTAGAATAGTTCAGACTAGGCCCACTCAATTTTTCAGAAAAAGTATGCAACAGGTTTGCCATCTTGTAATAACACACCTCCTAATCCAATTCCACTAGCATCATATTCAAGCTCAAAAGTCTTATTAAAGTCAGGAAGTTGGAGTAAAGGAGCATGTGTCAACTTATCTTTCAATACCGTGAAGGCTTCTTCCTGCGGTACCCCAAACAAAAGGCACATCCTTCTTTGTAAGCTCATTGAGAGGTGCAGCAATGGTGCTAAAGTCTCTCACAAAACGCCTATAGAAACCAGCGAGTCCAAGAAAACTCCTCACTTGTGTGACCGTTTTGGGCTGCGGCCAACTCTAATAGCTTCAATCTTGGCGTATCAACTTCAATTCCCTGTGGAGTAACAACTTATCCAAGAAAAGATACTCTGTCGGTGCAAAAGGTGCACTTCCCAAGGTTACCAAACAAACGTGCATCACGTAGAGCATTAAAAACAGCACGTAAATGTTCCAAATGTTCTTCCAACGATTTGCTATAAATCAGTATATCATCAAAGTAAACTACCACAAATCGTCCAATGAAAGCACGTAAAACTTCGTTCATTAATCTCATGAAAGTACTAGGTGCATTAGTTAACCCAAAAGGCATGACTAACCACTCATATAATCCAAACTTAGTTTTAAATGCTGTTTTCCATTCATCTCCCAATTTCATACGAATTTGATGGTATCCACTACGCAAATCAACTTTGGAGAATATTGTAGAGCCACTCAATTCATCAAGCATATCATCTAGCCTAGGAATAGGATGACGATAACGAATAGTAATATTATTAATGCCTCTACAATCAACACACATACTGTGACGTACCATCCTTTTTAGGCACTAGTATAATAGGAACAGCACAAGGACTAAGAGATTCGTATATAACCCTTGTCGAGCAGCTCCTGTACTTGACGCATAATATCCTTCGTCTCCTCTGGATTGGTACGGTATGGTGCACGGTTTGGTAGCGATGCACCGGAATTAAGTCAATTTGATGCTCAATCCCTCGAATAGGTGGTAATCCCGGTGGCACGCCTTGTGGGAAGACGTCGTGAACTCTGCAAAATGTTAGTGACGGCGAGGGGCAAAGAGGAAGGCACGTCCTCGAATGAAAATAATGCCTCTTTGCACACAAAACCATAGCAAACAGATTTGCTAGTATCTAGCTCATCAATATCAGATTTGGTGGCAAATAAACATGCACTTTTAGGTTTAATTTGAAGCAACATTAGATGGTTTATTATTAGGCTTCATTTGTTGCTCAAATTCTTTTGCCACAATCTGATTTTCACTCTTATTTTTCTCCTGTTTTGCTTTATTAGCTCTATTAATATCATCTTTCAAAATGGAATCAGGAGTCATAGGAAGCAAAGTAATATTTTTATCCTTGTGAACAAGAGTATATGATAGAGGCAAAGGTGTCCCGTCTTTCGATGAGATGTTGGTTTTCGCTTTGGAGGAAGTCGACTTTTACGATCCGTCTACGTACGTGCGAGGACGTCGTGCCTTAGCAATCTCTAAACCACCTCCGAGAGGTTATTGACCTCTCCGGAGCACGATCAACTCCGGACCACGAGGGTCCGGGCTTCATGAGCAAACGAAGAACAAGCAAGAAACTGAGATTGCAATCTGGATATTGCGAATATAAGATGAAAGCTTTATTGATCAAGGTGGGGTTCTGTGACGCCTTTGTGCAGTCGTTGAACACAAACGGCACGTGAAGTTGCAGCTATGGCGAACTTTTAATCTAAACAAAACCCAAAGTCTAAATGACGCCCTAAGGGCTGTATATATGGAGAAAGAGGAGAATTTCGTGGCCCTTGAGGGAGGGGTCCAAACCAACCCTAACTCTTGTTTCCCCACACATACGGACTCTAAAACAGCCTACACTTAAGTATTTCGAAATTACATGGGCCTGGCCCAATAATAAGGTGACGTAGCACCTAGAATAGCCTATGGACGAATATTATGAAGTGGCATCTTGTATATTTCGTCCAAGGCCTCATGCTCTCATTAGGGTGGCTTCAAAGTCCCGGAATCATCACTTGTAACTCCGTTCTTGTTTCTCTTGCGCATGCCAACATCTCCATGCTTGAACTTGCTCCAAGGTTCATCTTTCTTGTCCATGGTAGGCCCTTCATTTGTAAGCAAAACAAATGTATCCAATTTAGGCAGCATCATATTCTCATGAACATTGGAATCGCTACCAAGAAACGAAAGTACCTGATAATTCAATTGGCGTGCGCGAGCTCTAGTAATTGGTCCAGTATGTATAGCAGCAGGGGCTGTGGGTGTAACAATGGTATTGATGTCCTCATCACGTCCACGTCCACATCTCCATGGCGACTACCATGACGTTCGTGATCCACATCGTCATGAAGGGCAAGTCACCTCCAAGCATCATGTACACGACGACGACGAACGACATCTACTACAAGCTCAAGTGCGACAACGACAACATCAACATGAAGATGCTCCACAAGCGCAAATGCACAAGTCCGAACAAGCCCTACTTCACGCCAACTCCAAGCTTCATGAGCAAAAGAGAAGACCGCGAGACGAGCACCACCAAGACGGAGCTACGGCTACACCAACCACTTCGGCATCTTCGCCAAGTGTTCTTAAGGCATCTTCGCCTTTGGACGTACGGCATCTTCGCCTACTTCCCGTGAGTTCGCCTACATCGACATCTTCAACAACAAGGCGACCACCTACGAGCGAGGGCGACACTTCCATCTTCGGAAGCCCCCCAAGAAAGATGGCCGAGCATGGGAAATTCCCTTCGGTCATGGAGACGAGCTACGAGGTGCCACATCATATGGGCCTCCAAAAACAAGATGGTGACAAGAAGGTTGAGCATGGGACTATCCCTTAAACCAAGGCGGCGATAGGTGTTGAGGAGGGAGACATTTGCACCTACATCTCTCCGACACCCACATATGAAGAGATGCCCCAATTCCCATGTGAGGAGAGCCACCAACCCATGAGTGACATGAGTGACTCCACCATACGTGACATTGAGAGCATTTCCTATGAGAGGATGAGTGTGACCACCACTAGCCCCGCACATGAGAGCATGCCACACATCCTATGTGAGGTTGAGAGCCATTTGAGTGACTCCACCAACCATACGAGTGAGAGCATCCAAGCGGGAGTGTGTGAGCCACGACACTTAGTGAGTGAGGTAGTTGACACGGCACATGAGGCCACTATGATTTCTAACGACTTAACCTCTACTCCTAGTGTGTTTTCTTCTTTGATGCTAGGTCTCCTACGTGACGACACGCCTATCCTCGACGAGTCCATACCTCCAATGGAGACAACGATGTCCATGCTGGAAGAAGATGAACCCCCCACATGGTACCATCAAGTTGCAACCTCACCTACAACACATGAGCGATGCTCCAAAGGTAAAATAGGTGATGGTTCTTCTCTTGTCCCACTAGTGGACTATCTTACCAATGATTGCTTGCATGATGTTGATCCACCTATTCCCATGCTTCATGCTAGTGCGACTTCTTCATTTCATGACTTACCAATTTATGATGAATATGATGATGAGCATGTTGAGTTGCCTAGTTGTGATGCTATGCTCCATAGGATATCATGTGAAAATTATATTAGTCACTTCATGTTTGACAACCCATTGAACTTGTCATATGCTATGAGAGAGATCTCCCATATTGCACCATTTCAATCTCAACATAGTAACTATGCATGCCCCATTAAAATAAATCCAAATTGCACTTATGGCATAGATGACAAGATGATGGTCATTGGCTTTAGTTTTTCATGTGATGATATTGCCATGCTTCCTTTACATGATTTGCGCAATTCATCTACTATGCCACGCCATGATCACATTGTTCCAAATATGCTTGGTTTTGATTGTTGTCAATATTCTCCATGTGATGTTTCCACTAATGCTAATGAGGAGACACCATAGTTTCCTCATACATATTAGGAGATTTTGGTGCATTCCATAATTTTCATGATTCCCATAATTGTGTGCACCATATGCATTCCATGAATAACAATGTTATACATATTTCTCATGATGCTTTACACAATTTGATCCATAATGCTATACATAATAACAAACCTCTCATGATGGATGACATGTTTCTATATCATGCATCTCATTTATTTGAGCATTGGATATTTTGTGCTAACCGACACAAGCACATGTGCATCATGATGGATGATGTGTACATGTACCACACACATACAATTTTCCCCTTGTCTTTGTTTTGTGTAGGTACTCATGTATACTCGTCAACCTCTCAATCCCAAGAGTTGACGAAACGAGCTCTTAAGAGCAACGATGATTTGGGATCCCGTGGATTATCATTCCCACCATTCCCTTCACGCAAGGACTACGCACATCTCTTTTACTTGGCTCTCACAAGGCTATGGGATATATATCACTTGTTACCTTATGCCCATACTATTCGTGTTCACTTTGCATGTTATGCCTCTTTCTATGATTTTGCCATGCAATTGCCACCCTTGTTTGCATCTACCCATGATTCACAATTGTGATAGTCCCATGTGTATTTGCATGCTTGGTGGAGATCCTTGTTGCTATTGCCATGTTTATGATGTGCCTCATGCTATTGTTGATTCTTGTGTTGGGAGAGTCATGATGTCCCATTGCTATTTACATATGGCTTCTCATCAATACATTTGTCGGAGTAATGGGCCACGGGTAGGCCAACCCGAGCCCCAGGACCTTTCAAAATATCGGGGCAGGCTGCGCCCCTCAAGACCCCGAGACGAAGAGCCGCGTTCTGAGAGTCGGCGACGGAGTCGCTGACTGCCCCTCCCAGCCGAGTCCCAGAGATGGCCTCAAGACAAGCCGACTCCAAGCTAGCGACTTCCGATGAAGCCGGCTACAGGGAGTCGGCCCGCGACTCCATCCACCTCCTGCCTGAGCGACCACGAGAGGGATGGGATAGAGCCGCCTTGCGGCCCGTCCCTGCCCCGCTCATAAAGAGCTGGCATGACCACAGGGCGCCGTACCGACGGAGATCTTCGTCCGGCGCGGCACTGTAGCCACGTCGGCCCTGACGTCAGCCCCGTGGGTAGATTCCTGTACCCACGATGGCCTGTCTGTACGACCCGAAGACGGCGAGAGCACCCCCAAGACGGACACGTTGGAGTCGGCCTCCGAGAGTCGGCCGGCCCCTCCCACGGGCTCCAAGCGCCATTAACCTGACAAGACAGGGAATGGCAACAGTGATCGCCCGCCAGGCGGCGGCACTGTTGCCATGACCCCACGACCAAGCTCGCGTCACTAGAAGCGCGGCTACAATAACTGCAACCCGGCAGCGAGACCTTGCATGGGCGGACAAAAGTGTCGGCCCCATGTTGGCCCGTGGCGGGCCCACTAGTCGGCGGGCCCTGTGAGTCGGCGGAGAAGACGGCGACTAAAGAGATCGACGGCTGGGACCCGTGCTCACCGGATTATTATCGTACCCGGGGTAGGCCTATATAAACCCCCGGGCACCCATGCAAAGGGTTGGAACCCGATGGTTTGACACACACATAGAGGGAAGAGAAGAGCTAGCCCTGCCCTTCTCCTTCCTCGGCCGAACAGCTCAAGGAGCAATCTTGTACTCACCTTGCCTTAGTGATCATGCGGAGACCCCAGCAGAGCAGCAAGAGGGCTGTTATCTCCTCGGAGAGCCACAGGCTGGGTAAGATTCGCGGCGTGCATGTTCACGCCTCATCCGCTTCTGTGCACCGGCGACGTTCTACTCGCCCCTCCATGATAAGCCATCCTTTGGCATATGTCGCACCCAACCCCGACATTTGGCGCCCACCATGGGGGCTATGTGCACGTCGTCAGGAGACCGCCTGACGGGAACCCTCTTCCTCGGCGGCGCAGCCAGCCCGGCACGCCAGACGGAGTCTGCGCCGACGCGCTGCATGGCGCTGAAGTCGCCTGCGCGGCGAGCTGCCTCGCCGAACTTGTCGGCGAGGTTCGCCTCTCTGACGAGCCTGCATCTGACGCAGGCATGGACGGCCCCGAGAGCCTCCTCGCGGGCCTCCTTGAGCAGCTTCACGTTGCCGGCGAGCCTGCCGCCGACCTGGAGTCCGTAGGCTCCACCGACCCGATGCTGGTCGACTCCGACACCGCGTCGCTCAACGCGTTCCCCACCAACGTGGTGGTCTATGACGAGCCGCTCCGTCGCGCGGAGAGCGGTGAAAGCGCCGTCACAGAGGTGCTCGTCATCAGTCACGGCGAGCCTTCCGGCGAGGGAGCTTCGTGACCCTCTCGACGCAGTTCTGCAAGACCTGACCGCCCCATTACGGAAGACGCCCGGCTGGGGCGGCTGAAGCGCGCCGCCTACAGACTCCTCATGGGCGCCTGAAGCTGGCAAGCATGAGACGCTTGTCGAAGCCTACCGGCCGAGATGGATCGCGCTGGGCGGCTCACCGGCTCCGATCGGGCCTAGCCGCCTAGGCGCGGTCAGCCAGCCGGGCGTAGCTATCGCTTGATCTGTTTGGGGCCAATCGCCCGTATACGCCGCGCTGCGGAGAACATCCGCGCCGCCAGCGGCGGCCAGCTGGATAACCGGGGCGAGGAGCGCCGCGATGACGAGGCGAAGTCCAGCTCCTCGACGCGGATGCCGCGCAAGACGAAGCCGGCTGCCGCATGGAGGCGCCGCGACGACAACACGACGACTTGCCTCCCCGCCGAGATCAAGGCGCGACGTCTCGGACGCCGACTGGCGGCGTCTGTGGAAGAAAGAACAAGGATCCGGCTGTCAGCCATAGCCGGACTCACATCTCCATCGAGCGTGACGAAGACGGCCGCCCAAGAGCAGTGGAGCGGCGGGACGACTATTTGCCTCCTCCTCCCCGGAGAGAAAGGCGAGTCTCCCCGCCACCCGTCGAGCATCCGACTCTCGGCGACCGCCTTTGCCGCCGAGAGGGAGTCGGAGAAAATGACGCCCGCCACCGGATCGAGCGACTCCACCGATCCCTGGCGTTGGAAGAAGAAGACGAGTTGGGCCCGCCCTGTTTCAGACCTCGCATCCGAGACGAGCCCTTCCCTGTGGGATTCACACTCCCGAGACACACCAAGTACACCGGCTCCGTGAAGCCGGAGGACTGGCTAGTGGATTACTCCACGGCCCGTCAAGATAGCTTAACGGCAACAAGCGCGTTGCCGTAAAGTATGTTCCCCTCATGCCTGTGGCACGGCCGGACCTGGTTGAACAGTTTGAAGCCCCGCAGCATCAACAGCTGGGTCGACTTCACCGAGGCCTTCGTACGCAACTTCACGAGCACATACAAGCGACCTCCCAAGCCTCGCCAGCTTTCCTTGTGCGTGCAAGGCCCCAACGAGTCTACTCGCGACTACCTCACGCGCTGGCCGAGCTCCGGAACTCCTGCGTAGGAGTGCATGAGGTGCAGGCAATCGAGTACTTCACCGCCGGGTGCAGAGAAGGCACCCTCCTCAAGCACAAGCTCCTTTGCGACGAGACAGAGACCCTCGACGAGCTGCTGATCATAGCAGACAAGTAAGCCACAGCCGACTCTTCCATGAAGTCGAAGATCGAAGTCAGTGCGACTGGCAAGGTGGCTCCTCAGGCTCCAAGAACTCCGGCTGGCGACACCAGTCAGCGACAGCAGCAGAATGACCACAAGCGCAAGGCCCCGCAGCCGGCTTCCAACAGCCGGCAGGTGGCGACAGTCGAAGACCAGCAGCCAGAGGGGCAGCCTCCTGCCAAGCGGCAGAAAGGCGGCAAGTCCAACTGGTTGCCGGCCTTCTCTTACGAGCAGACTCTGGATGGACCCTGCAAGTTCCATAGCAGCGCGAAGCCGTCGAATCACACCACCCGGAAGTGCCACTGGCTCACCAGGATCGCCAAGGGAGACTGGCTTGTCCCTCCTCTCCGCTTTGGGCCGCCGCCTCCACCACCGCCCAACCGGTTTGTCGAGCCCGGTCGGCGCAATACAAGGCAGTACCGAAGAGCATGGTGCCTATGTAGTGTTTACCGGTGTGGTGACGATCGCAGAAGAAGCGGCAACAGCAAGAAGTGAATGCAGTAGCATCAGATACTCCAGAATTCATGCACTGGTCCGAGAAGCCCATCAGTTGGAGCCGAGCTGATCACCCAGAGGTGATGCCGAATCCGGGCTCCTACGCCTTGGTCTTGGGAGCCACCCTTGCCGCGGATAGGCGGGCCGCTCGCTTCTCGCGAGTGCTGATAGACAGAGGCAACAACATCAACATCTTGTACAAGGATACAATGGAGAAGTTAGGAATCAAGCAAAGGCAGCTTCAGCATAGTCGGACTGTGTTCAACGGAATTGTACCTAGCCTTTCCTGCTCACCGATCGGCAAGATTCTGATAGACGTCCTCTTTGGGGACAAAGATCACTTTCGCCGAGAGCCAGTCTGGTTCGAAGTGGTGGACCTTGAAAGCCCCTACCATGCTCTGCTTGGTCGACCTGCTCAGCCAAGTTCATGGCGGTCCCCACCACGCCTACCTCAAGATGAAGATGCCGAGTACCAAGGGGATTCGACCATAGCCGGCGACTCTGAAAGTCGTCCGCCTGTGCGGCTGAAAGCAGTCGGCTGGCCGAGTCCCTGGTGATCGCAGCTGAGAAGCGGCTCCTTGATCGGGTTGTGGCCATGGCCGGCAAGCAGCCAGAGATGTCGCCCGACCCCAAGGAGACAGAAGCTGAGGGCTCGTTCAAGCCGGCCAAAGAGACCAACACGATATCCTTGGACCCGGAGCACCCAGAGAGATACGCTGTCGTAGGTGCAAACCTCGACAGCAAATAGGAAGGCGAGCTCGTCGATTTCCTCCGTGAGAATCGGGACATTTTCGCATGGTCCCCCAAAGACATGCCAGGTGTACCGCAAGCGGATTCGCCGAGCACAAGTTACATGTCCGATCTGATGTGAAGCCCGTCAGGCAGCCCTTGCGCCGCCTGTCAGAAGAGAAAAGAAGAGTTGTTGGAGAAGAGATAGCCCGGCTCCTCGCAGCCGGTTTCATCATGGAAGTGTTCTTTCCAGAGTGGTTAGCGAACCCGGTCTTGGTACTAAAGAAGAACAAGCAGTGGCGGATGTGTATTGACTACACGAGCCTCAACAAAGCCTGCCCCAAGGACCCGTTTGCTTTGCCAAGGATTGATCAGGTGATAGACTCAACAGCCGGATGCGAGCTGTTCAGCTTCTTAGATGCATATTCAGGATATCACCAGATCAAGCTGAACCCGGCCGACAGATTGAAGACCGCCTTCATCACGCAGTTTGGAGCCTTCTGCTACCTGACCATGACGTTCGGCTTGAGGAATGCCGGCGGCACCTTTCAGGGTTGCATGCAGAAGTGCCTCCTCAAGCAGCTCGGCAGAAACGCCCACGTTTACGTGGACGACGTGGTGGTGAAGACGGAGAAGCGAGGAACGCTGTTGGAAGACCTCAAGGAGACCTTTGAAAATCTGCGCCGATTCCGGATCAAGCTCAACCCAGAGAAGTGCGTCTTCGGAGTACCAGCCGGCCAGCTCCTTGGCTTCCTGGTCTCTCAGCGGCATAGAGTGCAACCCCGTGAAGATCAAGGCAATCGAAAGGATGGAAGTACCCCGCCGACTGCTAGATGTGCAAAAATTCACCGGCTGCTTGGCGTCCATCAGCCGATTCATCAGTCGGCTGGGCGAGAAAGCCCTTCCTCTGTACCAGCTCATGAAGAAGACCACCTTCTTCGAATGGAACTCGAAGGCGGACGAGGCGATTCTCCAATTGAAGAAAATGCTGACTACTCCCCTAGTACCAGCAGGGTAGTCAGCACAGTTATCGTAGTTGAACGCAAGGAGGAAGGCAAGGAGGAAGGCAAGGCGCTACCTGTCCAGAGACCGGTTTATTACCTGAGCGAAGTACTGTCAACCTCCAAGCAGAACTACCCCCACTACCAGAAGATGTGTTACGGCGTGCACTTTGCCGCCAAGAAGTTAAAGCCTTACTTTCAAGAGCATCCAATCACCGTGGTTTGCACGGCCCCACTAGCAGAGATCATCGGAAGCCGAGATGCTTACGGCGAGTGGCCAAATGGGCCATAGAGTTGGCCCCTACACCATCTATTACCAGCCCCGCACCGCCATCATGTCACAAGCACTGGCCGACTTCCTCGTCGACTGGGCCGAGACCCAGTACCTGCCGCTGCACCCGACTCCACCCATTGGCGGATGCACTTTGATGGCTCCAAGATGCGCACCGGCTTGGGAGCCGGCGTGGTCCTCACTTCCCCCAAGGGCGACAAGCTCAAGTACGCGCTGCAGATCCATTTCGCCGCCTCCAACAACATCGCCGAGTACGAGGCGCTCATTCACGGGCTACGGCTTGCCAAAGAGCTTGGCATTCACCGGATCCTGTGCTATGGCGACTCCGACTTGGTGGTCCAACAGTCATCCGGCGACTAGGACGCCAAAGATGCAAATATGGCGAGCTACCATTTTCTGGTACAGCAGGTGAGTGGATATTTTGAGGGATGCGAATTCCTCCATGTGCCAAGAAACGACAACGACCAAGCAGATGCCCTGGCAAGAATCGGCTCTACCCGCCAGGCAATACCATCCGGCGTCGCCCTTCAGCGCCTCCTCAAGCCATCTGTCAAGCCGTCACCAAAGTGAGACTCCATTTTTGTGCCGGCTCCCCCTGAAGAAGTCGGATCGGACTCCAAAGCCTCAACAGACGGCACAAGAACCCTTGCAGACGCCCCCAAGAGCGCGGCAGTCGAAGCCGGCCCGGGGACTTCAGAACCCGGCCCGGGGACTGCGGCGACCATTGCGAAGACTCCAAGATTGCCCGAGGACTGCGCTGTCGACCAGTGGACTTCTTCAACCCAAAGAAGCGGCCGAGGACTCCAACCCGCCGCCTCCCAGCCCAAAAGTCGTCGTCCAAGTAGCAATCTTGGCGATCGAAGAAATAGCTGACACCCTCATGGGCCCAGCCCATCCTGAAGTTCTTAGTAAGCGGAGAGCTACCAACCGAAGAGACCTTGGCTCGGCAAGTGCAACGCCGAGCAGCAGCTACACTATAGTCGGTGAGAGAGCTGGTCAGCGCAGTGTCACCGGTGTCTACCAACAAGGCCGAGTCGAGCAAGGCCAAGCAATTCTCGAAGACATCCATCGTATGAGTGCGGCCATCATGCAGCCTCCAGAGCACTCGTCGCCAAAGCCTTCCGACATGGTTTCTTCTGGCCGACTGCCCTAGAAGAGGCCAAGGAATTAGTTCAAAAATGCAAGGGTTGCCAGGTGTTCCGCTCCAAGCCGCTTCAGCCGGCTTCTGCACTCAAGACTATCCCCATCGCCTGGCCCTTTGCTCTTTGGGGCCTGGACATGGTGGGACCATTCAAGACGGCACGAGGCGGCCTAACTCACTTACTTGTCGCGATGGAAAAGTTCACCAACTGGATAGAAGCAAAACCCATCAAAAAGTTGAATGTTCCTACTGCAGTAACTTTCATCGCCGACATCACGACTCGGTACGGCGTACCACACAGCATCATCATCGACAATGGCACAAATTTTGCCAAAGGCGCCCTGGCCCGTTTCTGCGCGACGCAAGGCATCCGATCGGACTTAGCGTCCGTTGCCCATCCATGATCAAACGGCCGGTGGAGCGAGCGAACGGCCTCATCTCGTCGGCATCAAGCCTCGATGGTCGAACCATTGGGCGTTCGCCGGCTGCTGGCTTGAGGAACTGCCACCGCCCTCCGAGTCTGCGCCGACGACTCCAAACAAGTCAACTGGCTTCACACCTTTCTTCCTCGCTCACGGTGTCAAGCCGTCATCCCAACGGATATAGAGTTCTACTCCCCGCGACTCACCATGTACACCAAAGAGGAAGCAGAAGAAGCACGTCAAGACGGCGTCGATCTGCTGGAAGAGGGCCGGCTGTTGGCACTCACCCGGTCCAGCATCTAAAAGCAGAGCAAGCGACGCTACTACAACAATAAGGTCAAGCCAAGATCATTCCTAGAGGGCGACCTTGTGCTCCGCTGATCCAATGAACACCGGCCAAGACAAGCTGTCGGCGCTTTGGGAAGGCCCATTCATCATCGACAAATCTTTGAGCAACGACTCCTACTCTCGATCGACGCTCGAAACCCCGAGCACGCAAGAGGGACGACTCCGGCAAAGAGACGGAACGGCCATGGAATGCGAATCTCCTCCGAAGATTTTACAGTTGATGCAGTATGTACCACGCTACCCTTTTTGTTTAAAGTACCAAGACTTCGGCCCCCCCGAGACGAGCTCGGGGACTGCCTCTTTTGTTGTCTGTATGATAAGAATTACGCCTTTGAGTATGTTACTCTTTGTTATGCTATTTGGCCCCGGGCTCGACTAGTCGGCCCGGGGACTCGCCGCCTTTGGGCTATGAAATGCTTCCTTGATCAGGACAAGTAACGTGTGGTGCCTAAAGTCGTCTCTGTCGAAGCCGCACCTCGCAGAGCGAATCGCTTGGTGGGCAGGAGTAAGGAAGAACGGGCGCCCACACGAAAAAATGGCTAAGGACCTAAAGCATAAACATAGTTTAAATCGGCTTCCAGCCCGTTTCGTAAAACCGACTCTTAAGTAGTCGGCTTGCCACTTTCTACCAAACTTGCTTAGCGACTCTAAAAAATGGCCAAGTACTTGCCTTCTCAAAGGTAGCCAAGCACTTGACCTAGACGGCAGTCCGCAGAGCGGTTGCCCAATGGGCAAGGCGGCATCTAAGGGAAGGCGGCAAAGGAAAAAGCTACAAGAGCAATAAGCAAGGAAAGATAAAATTAGAATAATATTTACACAAGCTTAGACCCTTGGCCGGATCTTCGGACAGAGGTTCAGAATACACCTCGCGGGTGGAATTGTGCGAATTAAGAAGTTCTTTTCAAAGACTAGCAAGACAGATAAAATAAATGCGAGGCAGCGACCTAAGAAGTGGCAGATGGGGTTGGAAGGCCGGAGGCGGCGGCGGCGTCAGGCGCCGGGGCGGCAGGCTGGGCGGTCTTGGTTTGATCGCCTTCGGCGGCAGTCGGCCCAGACGGGCGCGGCTCGTTGCTGGAAGCACGGTCGAGCTGAGGCTGGTCGCCCGCTCCGTCTTCTGGCGCCTCCATGTCGTCTCCTTCCTCTGCCTCGTCTTCCTCCTCGGCGCTGGAGTCAATCACCTCCGCCGAATCCTCGTTGTAGTGCGGGTTCATCCCGAACCACTCCGGCGGTGCCTCCCCACCATCCTCAGCCCGCTCAGGGACGAAGACGCTGGTGTCCTTGTAGTCGGCAATCGCCGCCGCACGCTCGACAAGGCCGTCCTCCGCGGCCAGCAGCTCCGCCTGGGCCTCTGACCGAAACGCAGCCAGCCGGTCTAGATCCAGCCCTGGATACCACGCCTTGACGAACTCCAGGGCTCGGCGAGCTCCGGCCCGAGCCGCGGAACCTTTCCAGGCCTCAAGACGGCCAGCCGCGACCTCCAGCCAGTCGGCGGTCCGGCTAGGAGTGCGCAGAACCGGCATGTCCGGCCACAGAGCTGCGATCGCCTTGCCGCCGACACGCTGAAGACGGCGCAGCATCCGATGGGCCGGCCGCAGACGAGTCTCAATGCTCAGGAGCTCCTCGTCAAGGGTCCGGGGGGCATTGGCTGCGATCTTAGCACCACCCGCCCTTCACGCCTCGCGATCAGCCTTGATGGCTTCATTGGCCGCCTGCGTGTGACCGGGGAAGAAGTCTGCCAAGAAGAAGAAAAAGCAAGTCAGAAAAATAGGAGTCGGCCTGACCCATAGTCGGCGACCCAAAAGAAGAAGTAAAAGCAAACTCACCATCGACGATATCCTCGATTTCGTGGCAGCCGGAGGTCAGCTGCGCTTCCCTGTCGGTCCAGGAAGAGCGCTCGCTCTCAAATTCGGCTAGGAGAGCGGCCTCTTTCTTCTCCGCCTCGTCCTGCGCCGCCTTGAGCAGCTCCCTCTGCTCCGCCAGCTGCGTAGCCAGCAGGTCGCGCTCTGCGGCGAGCTTGCCGCACTCCTCCTCTTTGGCGCGCAAAGCGGTGTTGGCCGTGCCCAGCTGCCGCCGAAGAGTGGCGCTGGCCTCTGAAGAATAAAAAGAAGAAGGACGAGAAGTCATTAGCTAAGAAGGTCGCCAGGAAGATCCGGCCCGATCGCTGGCGATCGGCCAATCTCGGGGACTACAGCCCATGAGTGCGCTGCGCCCCTCAAGAAGAAAACTCACCTCGGCTCCTCGCCAAGTCGGCAGTCCGCTTGCCCAGCTCCTCAACGCTATGCGGTTGAAGGCAAGGGCTGGAGGTTGTGATATTCCTGCGACAAGAATTCAGCACAAAGGTAAAAACTTGGAAGTAAGCAAATAGAGTTCGAGCCGCCGCTTTCAGCCCGCCCGAAACTCGGGGACTACACTCAGCAGGTGGGCGCGCCTCACGAAGAAGAGCGAGAAAAAGTTCAAAAAAGGAAACATACCCGCACGGCGGATCGCGATGCCAGGTGCGCCTTGGTGAGGTTCTCGATGGCGTCGCCGGGACCACTATGTTCACCTGGACGTCCAGAAGCGCCGTGTTCAGCGGGCCCGTGCCACCTCCTCGCACCCACCCAATGGGCGCGGCGCTTGTCGCCTCGGCGTCAGGAATGGCCGAGCTGGCGGCGCCGGTCTCAAAGGGGCGCGGCGCCGAAGTCGCCTTCTCAAGACGGCGTCGCGCTGGTGAGGCGACTTGAAGAAGCAGCTGCGCCACGGCCTCGTCGTCGGTCGGCGGCACAGGCGGGTCCGCCGGCTGTTTGCCTCGCGCGCTCTCGGACTGCGGTGGAGGCGGCGGAGGTGGCGCGGCCGTGCCCGAGAGGGAGGCCTCGCCGCCTTCCTTCTCTGCGACGGGGACCTCTCCGCCGACTCCCTCCGACTGCCCCATGAACTCCGGCGGCGGTGGCGCAGAGCTCAACGGGGTGACGAGCAACGCCGACTGGAGGCGTGCGGCCTCCTCGGCTCGCCTCTTGGCTGCAGCGGCCCGACCTCCTCCAGCTTCTGGGCGGAAGCCGCCGCCTTCTCAGCCTCCGCCTTCTCCAGACGGGCGGCCTCCTCCTTGTCGCGCTTCTCCTGCGCATTCCGCTTCGTCACCTCCCGGAGGGCGGCCGCAGGGTCAACCCGCCGAGTATTGGCGAACGTCTCCGCCGACCCCATGACGGAGGGGGCGGCGACCTCTCCAAGGTGAGGGAGCCCGATGAGAAAAAGACATGTGAAGACTTGGACAAGACGGACCAGAAGAAAACAAGACAAAATAAAAATTACTTACGCGGAGACCAGCGGTGGATTCTTCACTTCCTTGGGGAAGCGGTTAGCCTTCGCGACCGCCTCTTCGCGCTGAGTCGCGGCGGCCATTCCCCTGAATTTCTTCGCCCGGCCACCTGGTAGACTCGGCCCGGCCCGGCGCTTCTTCGCGCCGCCTCGACCACCCAAGTCGGCGGAGGAACTCGCGCCTGGATGGCCGGCTTTCTGCTGGCGGCAGGGGGCGACTTCCTTCTCGCCGTCATCATCAGGCTAGTCGGCAAAGGTTGCCGAAGGCCTGAAGTCATCGGCCCCTCCTCCTCCCTCGGCGTCGGTCTCCATCGCCGCCACGCCCAAGTCGGGGTCGTCGGCGTCGCTCTCCGCCCGGTCAGGGACAAATTCACGAGCCGGCGCGGGCTACATGAGGGGATTCTGAATCAGAGAAGACCAAGTAAAATTAGGGCCGGATTCGGCTGAAGAAGGAAACAGAGAAGCAAGAGATGACTTACCAATGGCGGGGGTTGGCGCGCGAGTATGGCTCCTTGCCGAACTGCCATTCCTCCGTAAGGCCGCAGTTCGCCAAGAAGTTCATCGTGTCCACCACCTCCGCGTGGGGCATGTCTTTGGAGCACAACCGGCTGGGGTCCCGGCGGCCGTTCATCTGACAGATCAGATGAGGTCGGCCTTGAAGAGGAAGGACTCGGCGCGCCACGAAGGCGGCTAGCAGGTCCGCCTGGGCCAGCCCTTCCGATCGGTGTCATCACGCTGAGTCGGCGACGGCGGCGTTGCTGCGGAGTCGCGTCCGGGCCCGATGGGACCAGCTGGAGGTCGCCCGCCAACTTCGCCGACCGCGTAAGGCGGCAAAGTTGACCCAGCCGCCTCGGTGGCGATGTTCTTGACGTAGAAGTATGTGCGCTGCCACATCTTCACCGATTTGATGAGAGGGATGGCGGAAAAGGGTTCTCGGCACCGGCCTCCTCTTGGCGATGAGCGTGCCGCCTGAGCGACGCGCGAGCAACGTGGGTTCCGAGCTTAGCTTGGAAGAATTCCCCACAGCTCCTTGGTGGGGAACGCCAAGAAAGCCCTCGCATAAGGATGCGAAATGCCAGCAGCACCACCGTGTTGGGAGTGAGGTGGTGCGGTGGAGCCCAAGAACCTGTGAACATGCGAAGAAGCCGCCACGGCAGCCCTAGCCAGCGCATGAGGTGCGGCGGAATATGACCCGCCGCCCTCCTCCCGGCGCCCGGCGTGATTTCGCCCGTGGCGCGCGCGGTCCGCACTAGGTGGCTGCCGGGGATGCGGCACGCTTTGCCGAGAAACTTCGATAATGTCGCTGCCGATGATGGAGCCGCCCCACACGCCGGAAAGCGGGTGGGAGGCGCGCGAGGAGGAGGAGCTCATTCAAGGGTGCGGCGAGGTCAGCCAAGCGCGGAGCGAGGAAGAAGATGGAGCGAGGAAGAAGAAGAAGCGAGGAGCGAGAGGAAGCGGGGAAGAATGGGTGCGCGTGCGTCGCCGCCCCCCTGCCCCACCTACTTATAGGCGCCTAGGCTGAGAAGCCGAGGGGGCGGGCGTGGGATTAATCGCGCCACGCCCCAAGCCCTGACGATTTAACCCACGACATTATCGCGCGATAACGGCGTGGGGAGCCCAACCGCCGCAGACGACATCAGCCGGATCCGCCGTGCCCCGAGGCGCGGTAGTGGCGGGCCCCTCGACGGGCTCGCCTAGTCGCTGGGTGGCGGGCAGACTGCCTCGCAGCGTGGCGTCACGTGGCGGGCCCGCAACGGGCAGCTGCCTGGAAGCTTATCAGGCACGCCGCTCGGACCCCGCCGCGACCTTCGAAACCTCGGAGGAGCAAGACGGCCTCCTGCAAGGCTGACTCCAGCTAGTCGGATCAAGATAAAGACGGCAAGACCAAGCCCAGATTCTTCCACTAAAGGGATGAAACTGTTGAGGCTCCTCGACATGTCGCCCTCGGTGCCTCACCAGCTTCGGGGACTACTGTCGGAGTAATGGGCCACGGGTAGGCCAACCCGAGCCCCAGGACCTTTCAAAATATCGGGGCAGGCTGCGCCCCTCAAGACCCCGAGACGAAGAGCCGCCTACTGAGAGTCGGCGACGGAGTCGCCGACTGCCCCTCCTAGCCGAGTCCTAGAGATGGCCTCAAGACAAGCCGACTCCAAGCTAGCGACTTCCGATGAAGCCGGCTACAGGGAGTCGGCCCGCGACTCCATCCACCTCCTGCCTGAGCGACCACGAGCGGGATGGGATAAAGCCGCCTTGCGGCCTGTCCCCGCCCCGCTCATAAAGAGCTGGCATGACCACAGGGCGCCGTACCGACGGAGATCTCCGTCCGGAGCGGCACTGTAGCCACGCTGGCCCTGACGTCAACCCCGTGGGCAGATTCCTGTACCCACGATGGCCTGTCTGTACGACCAGAAGACGGCGGGACCCGCCTGTTGGCGGGAGTGCAGAAGACGGCGAGAGCACCCCCAAGACGGACCCGTGGGCAGATTCCTGTACCCACGGGCTCCAAGCGCCATTAACCTGACAAGACTGGGAATGGCAACAGTGATCGCCCGCCAGGCGGCGGCACTATTGCCATGACCCCACGACCAAGCTCGCGTCATTAGAAGCGCGGCTACAGTAACCTGCAGCCGGCAAGACCCGCCCGCGGCTGACAAGGGCTGTCGGCCCCATGCTGGCCCGTCGGCGGGGCCCACTAGTCGGCGGGCCCAAGGAGTCGGCAGAGAAGAGGGTGACTAAAGAGACTAACGGCTGGGACCCGTGCCCAGCCGGATTACCATTGTACCCCCGGGGGGTAGGCCTATATAAACCCCCCGGGGCACCCATGCAAAGGGTTGGAACCCAGTAGTTTGACACACACATATAGAGGGAAGAGAAGAGCTAGCCCTGCCCTTCTGCTTCCTCACCCCGAACAGCTCAAGGAGCAATCTTGTACTCACCTTGCCTTAGTGATCATGCGGAGACCCTGCAGAGCAGCAGTAGGGGTGTTATCTCCTCGGAGAGCCCTGAAGCTGGGTAAGATTCGCCGGCGTGCATGTCTACGCCTCATCCCGTTTCCAGGCACCGGCAACGTTCTACTCGCCCCCTCCATGATAAGCCATCCTTTGGCATATGTCGCACCCAACCCCCGACAACATTGATGCTATTTTGCTAATATCTTGCTTCCATACTTGTGGTATGTCATGTGCATTATTCATGCCCACCATTTGCACACATGACATGCTTCCCATGATTCCTCCTGGTACGTTGCATCTTTGCACTACTAGCTTGCTTGACTTGATCACTATGATTGCTTGCTTTGTCGCATCACCCATGTTCCATTCTTACTCGCTTTCTTGGGTTGATGACATACATGTTCATGCCTCTCACATGATATATCTTGTTCATTCTCGATTGCCTCCAATTGTTGCATCTATGCTCATTGATCATGGAGACTTGGACATATTACATGTGATGCATGCTTGCTTGATTGAGCCTATTAATTTGGCTGTTATCACATCATATGCCTCCATACTATGAAATGCTCCCTTGTCCTTTCTTTTGATGAGCATGATGCATACACTTGTTGGGTATTTCACCACACGAATGCTAGGTTTTGTATTCCCGCTAAACTCATTTGTTTTTCCGAGTGTTTGTCATGTTCTTTCATTTTGAAGGATTCACAAGGCGGCACCATCACGAGACAACTTGGTCATGTGAAGGCATACGTGATGCGCAACTCCAACATCCTTGAGAAAATCATCAAGGTGAATTCCTTCCATTTGAGCCATCCTCAAATATGCATATTGGATGGGTCATTCTTTCATTGTTGTTTCCTTCTTGTTTCATACATGATACTTCTCGCGAACGGAGGAGCGACATTGGAGATTGTCTTTATGGACCTTCACATTGAGGAGCGCTTGGACTTATTGGATGCACCTTCGTACCTCCACTCATGCCACGACATCGAGCATTGGTACACCAACACCTCCATATTTTTTGATTGTGCTTCCTCATGTCATGCTCGATGGACATATCACAGTCACCACAAATTTGCATCTTATGCATGGATTGACTCACATTATGATTTCTTTGTTGCATCTTGTATTCCCATGTCATCCATGATATATGAGCATGTACATTTTCTTAACAAATTTGTTGTGATCTTTCTTGATGGCATATTCATACATAATGATCACATTGCCTACCATCAATAGTATGATAACATCGTCATATTGAGCATCCATTGCCATATTCATGCTATTGATAAACCGTCTCACTATGACATCATTTTACACCATTGTTGCATTGATCATATTCACAATACATTAGTGTGCACAATGAATGTTTTTGCTACCATGAATGCTTGGCATATCATTCTATATCATCTTGTTAAGCTTCATGTACTTTGTCATGAACAATCTTGCCGAAGGACTCATACTTACTTGATGGACACTTTGTGTGCGCTAACCATTGTATTTCCGAGTGTCGCTTGTGTTTGCTCTTTTTTGCATGTCTATCATACCGGAGACACCTTGGAGTACTTGGATTGCGCCATGTCTCCAACTTCCTCAAACTACAAGTCCATCCACGACAACCGTTTCCATGGTGATGAGGATCACGATCCGAGGTCTGATCTTTCCCAAGGGGGAGTAGATGATGCGGAGCATCCCACGTTCATCCCCATGTAAACTCTGACTACTCTCCAAGCCCCAAGAGGACATATAACGAGACCTCGAACATACACCATTGGACACAAGGTGAACTCGCTCCTCTTCGAACCTTCACTTTCCATATGTGAGACATGGCTACTACCTCAAATATATATGCTATGCATGACTACAAACAAAGAGGAAGACCATGGACAAGACGGCGAGGACACCAAGTACAAGGAAATACCGAAGAAGCTCCAACGAGCGGACGTCCGGACGACACCGGACGATCGGCCTCTCATAGCGAGCGGATGTCCGACCCTCGGCGGACGACCGGCGCCTGAAGACCAGCCTACACCAGCTACAGCCCTCCCAGCGAGCGGACAACCGATCGTGCACCGGACGTCTAGCAATATTAACGGAAGTCCGAGACTTCCGGACGTAAGGTATCCCGACCACGGAACACTTTCGGCGGACGTCCGGTGCTAGCGGATGACCGGTCCCCCTGGAACCACCGGACGTCCGGTGCCCAGCGGACGCCCAATCCCTGACTGTGTCCAGTTGCGGGCTGAGGCCCATGTACCCCTTCTGATGTAGGGTGGAAACCTATGGGGTCGATCTTTCACGTTTGGAGAGGATCCCTACGAGGAACACGAAGAACGAGCGGGAGAGCACGAGGGAAATCACGAGGAAAACACAAGAGAATCACTCAAACCAACGAGATTCGATTACACATGCGCTAGATCGATGAACACAAAGAGAGATACACGATCCACGATCAACAAAGGACGATACATTGGGTAACCGGGTTCTTCTCCGTGAGGTCTTGATAGGGGCCACCCATGAGGGGGTCTTGAGGTAGGTCACTCCAAGAGCAGGTCTTGATCTCCTTGGAGTGGATCCATGGAGCAAAGCTCTCATATGTCTAACGTATCCTTTGCTAACCCTAAACATAGTCCTAGGTACGGAATATATAGTCTTGGGGACGAAGTGGATGAAGAGGGGCTCGAAGTGGGGATCACAGCCGTCCATCCTGATGAGCCCGTGCACATAGGGTAAGTTGGGCCCGTGCGCACAGGGTGCTCCAGCGCCAACTCCCTGAGTAGCCCGTGGGCACGGGGTCTTGAGGGCCCGTGCGCACGGGGTCGCCTGGGACTTCCTGGGGATGCTGCTGTTGCACTCCTTCTTCCTCCTTGTGGCCTTGTGGTCCTTCTCCAACTCCTATGGGGTGTCCCTCACCAGCTTGTGGTCGTCGGCCTTCGTATCTAAGGACATATAGAGCACTTTGGTGAGGTAGCAAGCAAGTCCAATGGATATTCATGATATTCTCGAAGAAGAGCGGGTTCACCTTAAGTCCGGTAGGTCCATTTGGGGCTTGATGTGCTATGAAGGTGTACATGGAGATGACCGTAGGATGCTCCGCATCATCTCCTCCTCCTTGGGAAAGATCCAACCTCGGATCGTAAACCGTATCGCCATGTACACGGTAGGCATGGATGTACCATAGGTCGATGTCGTGGCACTCCTCAACTTGAACGTCCATAGGGTCCATCTCCAATATCGGTCCTCCATCCAATATATGTATCATGTAGACAAGAAGAAGGAAATAACAATGAAAGTATGGCCCATCCAATATGCATATTTGAGGATGTCTCAAAGTGAAGGAGTTCACCTTTAGGAGTTTCTCAAGGATGTTGGAGTTGCGCATCTTGTATGCCTTCACATAACCAATATGCCTCGGGATGGTACCGCCTTGTGAATCCTTCGAAACGAAAGAACATGGCAAACACTCGAAAAAACAAATGAGGATAGCGGAAATGCAAAACCTAACATTCGTGTGGTAAGATACCCAACAAGTGTATGCATCATGGTCATCATAAGAAAGGACAAGGGAGTATTTCACAGTATGGAGGCATATGATGCGAGAACAACCAAATACAATAGGCTCAAGTAAACAAGCATGCATCACAATTAAGGTGTCAAAGTCTCCAAGATCAGTAAGCATAGTATGGTTGCACTCAATACAAGTGGATATGAAAGAGGCAACTAACGGACACAAGAGACAATGATCAAGATATAACATGTGAGAGGCATGAGCATATATGTCATCAACCCAAGAAAGCAAGTAATAGTGGAACATGGGTTATGCAACATAGCTAGCTATCATAGCGATCAACTCAAGCATGCTAGTAGTGCGAAGATGCAACATAATAGAAGGAGTCATGGCAAACATGTCATTGGCGCAAATAGTGGGCCTGGATAATTCACATGTCATAGCACAAGCATGAAAGCAAGATATGAGGACAATAGCATGAATGTATCGGTGAGAAGCCATATGTAGGTAGCAACGGGGCACCAGAACTCTCCCAACACAACAAGCATCAATAGCATGGGGCACAAAGAAACAATGGAAGTAGCTACTAGTATCTCCACCAAGCATGCAAATACACATAGAATTATCATAATGGTGAATCATGGGTAGATGCAAGCAAGGGTCACAATTGCATGGCAAAGGCATAGAAGCAAGCATAACATGCAAAGTAAACAGGGAAAATGAGCATAAGGTGACAAATGGTAAATAGACCGTAGCCGTGTGAGATACAAGTAAAAGAGATGCGCGTAGTCTTTGCGCAAGAGGAATGGTGGTAAGGATAGTCCACGGGATCCCAAAGCAGCGTTGCTCTCAAGAGCTCGTTTTGTCAACTCTTGGGATTGAGAGGTCGACGAGTATACATGAGTACCTACACAAGACAAAGACAAAGGAAAAATTGTGTGTGCGTGGTAGATGTACACATCATCCATCATGATGCGCACGTGCATGTGTCGGTGAGCACAAAATAGCCAATTCTCAAATAAATGAGATACGTGATAGAGAAACATGTCATCCATCATGAGAGGTTTGTTATTATGTATAGCATAATGGAGACTCAAATTGTGTAATGCATCACGAGTAATATCTAGAGCATTGTTATCCATGGAATTCATATGGTGTACACTATCATGGGAATCATGCAAAGTATGAAATGCATCAAGATATCCTAATATGTATGAAGAAACTATGGGGGTCTCCTCATGAGCATTAACGGAAACATCACATGGAGAATATTGACAACATCCAAAACAATGAATATTTGGAACAATGTGATCATGGCATGATATAGTAGATGAATTGCGCAAATAATTGAAAGGAAGCATGGCAATATCATCACATGAAAAACAAAAGCCAATGACCATCATCTCGTCATCTATGCCATAAGTGCAAATGGGATTTATTTTAATGGGGCATGCATAGTTACTATGTTGAGATTGAAATGAGGCTATATGGGAGACCTTACTCATAGCATATGACAAGTTTAATGGATTGTCAAACATGATGTGACCAATAGAATGTTTACAAGATATCCTATGAAGCATAGCATCACAACTAGGTAACTCAACATGATCATCCTCATATTCATCATATATAGGTAAGTCATGACATGAAGAAGTCACACTAGCATGAAGCATGGGAATAGGTGGGTCAACATCATGGGAGCAATCATTGTCAAGAGAGTCCACTAGTGGGACAAGAGAAGCACCATCACCTATGTTACCTTTGGGGCGTCGCTCATGTGTTTTAGGTGAGGTGTTGAAGATCGTCTCGTTGTCATCTTCATCTTGATGGAACCATGTGGGGGGTGCATGATCGTCCACCATGGCCATCGTCGTCTCCAATGGAGGGATGGACTCGTCGATGGTAGGCATGTCGTCATGTAGGATACCTAGCACCAAAGTAGAAAACACACTAGGAGTAGAGAGTAAGTCGTTAGAAATCATAGTGGCCTCATGTGCCGTGTCAACTACCTCACTCACTAAGTGTAGTGGCTCACTCACTTCCTCAAAGATGCTCTCACTCATATGTTTGGTGGAGTCAATCAAATGCCGCTCAACCTCACATAGGATGTGTGGCATGCTCTCATGTGTGGGTCTAGTGGTGGTCACACTCATCCTCTCATAGGAAATGCTCTCAATGTCACATATGGTGGAGTCACTCATGTCTCTCATGTGGTGGTGGCTCTCCTCACATGACAAATGGGTCATCTCATGATATGTGGGTGTCGGAGCGGTGTAGGTGCAAATGTCTCCATGCGCGGTCGCGTAGCTTGACTCAGAGTATGAGTCCAATATGGGCGCCGTTTTCATGTTGTAAAAGAGATTCGCGCTCGTCGACGTGGTCGAAGGGGATGGCCCTTGCTCGACCGTCTTGTCACCGTCTTGGTGTTGGAGGTCCATATGATGTGGCACCTCGTAGCTCGTCTCCATGACCGAAGGGAATATCCCATGCTCGGCCATCTTCCTTGAGGGGCTTCCGAAGATGGAAGTGTCACCCTCGCTCGTAGGTAGTCGTCTTGGACTTGGTGAAGTCGATGTAGGCGAACTCACGGGAAGTAGGCGAAGATGCCGTACGTCCAAAGGCGAAGATGCCTTGATAGCACTTGGCGAAGATGCCGAAGTGGTTGGTGTAGTAGCGGTCGCGTTCTCGTGGTGGTGCTTGTCTCGCGGTCTTCTTTTGTGTTTTTGAAGCTTGGACTTGGCGTGAAGTAGGGCTTGGACTAGTGCACTTGCGCTTGTGGAGCATCTTCATGATGATGATGTCGTTGTCGTGCTTGAGCTCATAGTAGGTGTCGTTCGTCCTCGTCGTGCACATGGTGCTTGGAGGTGACTTGCCCTTCATGATGATGTGTATCACGAACGTGATGGTGGTCGTCATGGAGATGTGGACGTGGACGACTTGCGTTTGCATCGCTTGGGCGCTCCGAAGACTTGTGGTTTGAACGTCGCCGTCTTGAAGATGCCGAAGGGGAAGAAGACTTGATCAATGCCCGAATCTCCTCCATCCTTGCATCTTGCTCCTCCTTTTGTGCGGAAAGCTTGTTGTCGATTTAGTCCCTTATCCTTGCTTCGGAGAGATGAATGTCGATGGAGAGGTTCTCGATGCGCTCATGCAAGGTGGATTGTGCTCCTTGCATTTCATGTTGTAGTCCGAAGATGGACATTTTGGTGATGTAATTGTTCGCGCCGTCGTTGTTGTCTAAGACCGGAGATGAAATGCCTTGCCTATCCATCACAAGACTCGAGCAAATATGAGTGGGAGAAAGAGAAGAACTTATACCAAATGTACCTTGACCGATATTGAAAATGGATCAATGATCACTCAATGTGTAACAAGGAAATAGCACAATTGGTACCAATTCTTGTCGGTTTCTCACACCTACACAAGTAAAGCTTTTGGTGGAGCTCGGTGAGGATAGTGGCACAACAATTCGATGCAAAAATGTTAGCAAGAGTCAATAATGTTGGAAAAGATTCACAAATTCGCAAGAGAAACAAGTAGACCAATAGCAAAGAATGGCACACGAAAACACACACATGGATAGATAAATGGGGTCGTGCAACCAAGGAATGAGCTCAAAATGTGGAATCCACCAAAACGCTCGTGTTGCACAACTCAAGAGAGACGCCAAAGACGATTGCAATAATAGGCGGATACGACACTTGTGCACAACCTATAAGATGCAAAATGGATAAACTTCTATCCCAAGTATGCTATGTATGTATGGTTCCCGGTGTTTGGTCCAAGATGATCGGGTATGACAATATTATATGCAATGTGGTATGATGCTATGGCACTTGCTTACAAGCTCTTTGCTCTCTTTTCTTTTGCTTAAAAGCTTATTTTTTTTCTATGGCCAATTTGCACAATGCACAAACCAAGATAGCAATTGTGTATATGCGGGAACAAAATTGTGGCACAAAGGATGATATGATACCAATATGATATGGTATGTATGCAATGGAAGGGTGGATCACTAATGTGCACAAGTAACGTGGCCCGGCAATACTCAAATGGCTAGTCTCGATAGGCAAGTAATGCAAAATGGGCTAGGGGTTATCAATGCAATTGCAAGGGGAATGTACAATGGTGTCGTCGAGGTTACCGTCCTTTGCGATGATGAGTGGCGGCGTTCTCGGTGTAGTTACCAAGATGACGGAGACTCGTCCCTAAGTAGCTGAAACACCTTAGGAAACGGAAAAACCGCAACTCAAAATCTCAAGGACAAAAGTCAAATGGTGGTAGCGGAGATGGCAATGTGGAAGTGGTGGTGGTGGTTGATGAAGAAGCAATCGTCCCTAAGTAGCCGAAACACCTTAGGAGACTCACGCCACCACTCAAACAACCACAAATGCTATATGGAGCGAAACGGGTTAGGTTGCGGAAGACTATGGTGGTTTTTTGAATGATATGGTGGAGGGCCTAGGCAAAGATGCCAAAATGTCAAAATTTTGATGGAGTCAAATGGTGATGGAGCCTATCTAGGTGGATGGTGGATGTCAATAGCTACTCAACAAGCTAAAGAACGCGAAAATCGGACTCCGGATGTGGAAGTTATGGACAAAACGGTGAATTGCTCATGGTGACACTGGGGGGTCGTGCGCGACGGGGTAGGGAGCCCGTGGCACGGGGTCCCGCATGATACACACACCGAGGGCACGGGGTCACCTGGGACATGCGGGTTTTGGTGAATTTCTTCCCGATCTAGGCTCCAAATGGATGGATCTCGTTGCTTGGGTTTGATTGGGGGGTAAGGGGTGGTAGGGGGGGGGAGGTCGAAGGGACAGCCGTAGGAACGCACTGGAAGGGCCGTGCGGACGGGGTCTGTCCGGCCCGTGTGCACGGGGTCCCAATGGCCCGTGCGCACGGGGTCCTCTGAGAGCGGACAAACTGCTCCGGATCCGTGGCAAAACTCGAATTTGCGGTCAAAATCGAAGGATGGAAGGTAGGGAAAGGTGGTAGAGGGGCGGATCTACTTGCTAAACACCGAAACCATGGATCAAATCCAACAAAATCAACACTAAACCAACAAATCACAAAAAAAATTGGGGCTATTTTTGGTGGGGGATTTTCGAATTTAGGACAAAAACAACAAAATCAAGCTAGAAAACACGGGGTAGGGGCTCCAAAAACGTGATCAACGTGGCTCATGACACCATATGATGTAGGGTGGAACCCTATGGGGTCGATCTTTCACGTTTGGAGAGGATCCCTACGAGGAACACGAAGAACGAGCGGGAGAGCACGAGGGAAATCACGAGGAAAACACAAGAGAATCACTCAAACCAACAAGATTCAATTACACATGCGCTAGATCGATGAACACAAAGAGAGATACACGATCCACGATCAACAAAGGATGATACAAGGGGTAACCGGGTTCTTCTCCGTGAGGAGGTCTTGATAGGGGCCACCCATGAGGGGGTCTTGAGGTAGGTCACTCCAAGAGGAGGTCTTGATCTCCTAGTGGGGTGGATCCATGGAGCAAAGCTCTCATATGTCTAACATATCCTTTGCTAACCCTAAACATAGCCCTAGGTTCACGGAATATATAGTCTTGGGCACGAAGTGGATGAAGAGGGGCTCGGAGTGGGGATCACAGCCGTCCATCCTGATGAGCCTGTGCGCACGGGGTAAGTTGGGCCCGTGCGCACGGGGGTCCCGTGCGCACGGGGTGCTCCAGCGCCAACTCCCTGAGTAGCCCGTGGGCACGGGGTCGCCTGGGACTTCCTTGGGATGCTGCTGTTGCACTCCTTCTTCCTCCTTGTGGCCTTGTGGTCCTTCTCCAACTCCTATGGGGTGTCCCTCACTAGCTTGTGGTCGTCGGTCTTCGTATCTAAGGCCAAGTCGAGGGATCCAAAATATACTCAGCCTAAGTGGTGTCCGTCAGGTTTGACCAAGGCACAAAATAGGAGATTGAAGCGCACGAGGAGCCATGAGAAACAGGAACAAGACACAGAGAAGCAAAGGGATAAATTGTTCAATGAAAGTCGTCCCATGGTACGCCCAAAACAAGTGTGGAAGCCTAAGCAAAAGGATAACGTAGCAGCTTCCGCATTGATCATAGCAACACCTACACCACCAATGGAGGATGATGCGGCTGCTATTACATTGTCCATTCTACCTATTACTTCCTCTTCACTTGGAGATATTTCGGAGTCAGTGGACATCCCTGAGGAAGAAGATGAAATGCTTGATTATGAGTCTACACCAGTTCATGAAGGTATGGATATTAATATAGTGTATTACTTACCGACTGAATTTCGTGCTATAGATGAAGAAGGGGAAGTAGCTCAGCTAGATTTTGGTCCTAAATGTTATATTCGAGAAGACAAAAGGACCGGTGACGCACTTGAAGCCATTGTTCCTTAAAGGTCATATTAATGGATCGCCAGTTGCTAGAATGCTTGTGGATGGTGTTGCTGTGATGAATCTTATGCCATATTTAGTCTTCAAAAAATTGGGGCTGCATGATGAAGAGTTAATAAAGACCAACATGGTGCTTAATGGATTTGAAGGCAAAGAGAAAACTGAAGCCAAAGGTGTAATGCATGTGGAGATTACGGTGAGAAGCAAAACTTTGGCTACCGCATTCTTTGTCGCCCAGATGCAAGGTAACTACAATGTGATATTAGGACGCGATTGGGTTCATGCAAACCAATGCGTGCCATCTACTACGCACCAGTTTTTGATTCATTGGGTTGATGATGAAGTGGAGGTCATTCATGCAGATGATTCGGCTTGTGTTGCTTTGGCCGATGCATCGCTGGATTGGCAACATCCTAATGCCACTTGCTTGACGCGGCGCGACTTATTAGAATTTGATTTTCTTAGCGCTACAAAAAGTGGTTTCGTGCCCGTTTCTTTAAAGCCGGTTGGCGATATTCGGCTCCAAGGTATGATGTATTTAAATGGATCCTAACACAAGGTGGTTACAAAAGCGTTTGTAGAATCTCGGTTCAATGAGAACAATATGTATGAGTCTATAAAAGAGTTAGATGATATGGATAAATTAGGACAAGGTTTGATGAGGACATCAATACCATTGTTACACCCACAGCCCCTGCTGTTATACATACTGAACCCCACCTTCATTAATAAAGCTTTCCTCTTTTATTCGCAATATCCAGATTGCAATCTCAGTTTCTTGCTTGTTCTTCGTTTCCTCGCAGGAAATAGACTCTCATGGTCAGGTTGATCGTGCTCCAGCGTGGTCAATAACCCCTCGGAAGTTGGTTTAGTGATTGCTAAGGCGCGACGTCTTCGCACGTTCGTAGTCGGATCGTCAAAGTCGACTCCCACAGAAAACGATTGCTATCTCATCGAAACATCGGGACACCTTCGCCTCTATCAAGTGGTATCAGATTTCCAGGTTGCTCGGTGAGATTTTACAGTTTTTCGTAGTTTAGATCGAGTCTGTTCTTCATACCTACAGTCCACGAAAAAGCCAAAATAATTATGGTTAGTTCATCATATCCGAACCAGTCTGAGCCTTTGCATAGTCTTTTCAGTATTTTGCTTTGTTGAATTTGCGGTTGCATCGTCGTGTCTAGTTGTTGGTCTTAGAGTCTAGTATTTTAGAGTTTCGAGTTCTGGTCATAAGTTGTCATGCCGCCGCCGCACCATCATCATCGCCCGTCCCATCTACCACCACCGCTTATCAGCCACCGATCCATCTCCATATACCATCACCAATCCGTATCCATATACCACCACCAATCTGTATCCATATACCACCACCAATCCGTATCCATATACCACCACCGCTGCCATATCCTACCACCATATATCCACCACCAATCTGAGTTCCTTTCATATTAGGTTTGTTTTCGAGATCCGTCTAATTTCTGATTCGTGTTTCCTTGCCTGAGTAGGTTTCGGAAAAAAACATCATAGTGATTTTCTCAGGCAAAAATATTTTTTCCCTATCCTATTTTTAGGCTTTTCTGAGTCTTTTGAGCCACGTGCCATCATAGTGATTTTTTGTCGAACTTTTTCGTCGTAGCTGCCCTGATTTCCGAAAAAAAAGTAAAAAAAAAATTGCGTGCCCATCCTGTCGGTTTGACCTGGGAAGAGTTTTGAGACACTCACCATTATAGTAATTTTTTGCAAAAAAAAAGAGGAGCGCAAAAAAAAAGAGGAGCGCAAAAAAAAAGAGGAGCGCCAAAAAAACAGAGCGAAAAAAATTTCCAGAGTGTGCTTTTCCCTTGTTTACGTGCAGCGCCGTGATTTTGTTATTGTTCTAGGCTAGCGTCTCTAGCACGGTCTAGCCTTGGACCAGCACAGTACCGTCGTTGAGCGTTTATTCAACTTTGCATCTCTGAATTGATTATTGCTGACCCTCTTTGCTACCATATTATAAGCCTTCCCAGCTCCACATACATCTACATCGTGCGTTTGACTCTCCCTGGTAATCGCTCTATCCAAGCTTTGAGAGTTTTGACTACATCGGTTGCCGATCACCGGCTGCTGCTGGGTAAGAACTGGTAAGAATTTGAGATTTGCTTGACGGATTTGTGACATCCACCACCACCACTACTTGTTAGTAGTCTGTAGGATCATATTCTTGTGTGTTTCTATTGCTGCTAAATGTGCCAGGATCACAAGCCGACGAGATTGACTGGGAGAACTTAACGAGCAAGGAGCCTCATGATAAGTTTCAGCAAATGACGACTGAACAGGTGCAAGATGTGCAATTTTGAAGAGGCCATGGAGAAGATCACTGGCCTTCACAAGACATTCGAAACAAAGATCGATAATAGATTTAATGAACTGCTTGCGCGTCTTCCACCACCGGCTGCACCTGTCGCACCTCTACAACAACAACGTCACCTTCCAAATCAAATGGGACGAGCACAGCGTGTTCCCATTGACCCTGGGCAATTTTTTTGTGCCGCTGTTGATGCTTCTGTAGCTCCTGCTGCTACTGTAGAGGTTGAGGACCATTACGAGGATGAGTTTGGTCAAAATCAGAACTACGTGCAACCACCAGCACCACCACCACCAGGTCGTCCTCATGCATATCATCGCAACAGTAGGGAGTCACCACCACATGAGGTACGAGATTATGACTATCTTCCTAAACTGAAATTGGATATTTCACCATTTGAGGGTAGATATGTTCCAGATATATATCTTACTTGGGAGTTAGAAACTGAACAAGGTTTTACATGTTTACAATATCCCGAGGAGAGACGTGTTCCTGCTGCCGTTTGTGCTTTCACTAGTTTTGCATGTGTTTGGTGGTTTGAACATTGTAGATTATATCCTCTTCCAGCTACTTGGGCTGCTTTGAAAAATGCTATGCGTACTCGTTGGGTTCCACCATATTATCAACGTGAATTACTTCAAAAATTGCAGCGCTTAAGACAAGGAAAAAATTTTGTAGAACAATATTATGAGGAAGTATAAACTGGCATGATTAGATGCGGTATTGTTGAGGAGAATGAAGCTATGCTTGCATGTTTTATGGGTGGATTAAATAGAAAGATTCAGACCATTCTAGAGTATAAGGATTATAATAATGTCACTCGTTTATTCCATCTTGCTTGTAAAGCTGAACGTGAAGTGCAGGATCGACAGGCATTGGCGCGGACTAACTTTTCTGCAGGTCGACCTTCATCATGGACACCGCATGCATCCTCTACTTCCACACATTCTACTACACCGACACCTCCATCAGTTGTTACCTCCAGCCGCGATACAAGGAAGCAGGCACAACCACCATTATCTGCCAAGAGCACACCTATCGGGCCTGCACAGAGTTCTTCTTCTTCCATGGCATCGACACGGCATACAAGTGACATTATTTGTCGTAGTTGTAAGGGAAGAGGACATTTGGCGAGAGCATGCAAATCTCAGCGTGTGATTATTGCTACTGAGGATGGTGGGTATGAGTTCGCTAGCGACTATGATGAGGAGACTTTGGCTCTTATTACACGCGAAGAACACGGTGGAGATGATTCTGATCATAAGACGCAATACATGGCTCCACGAAAATCTTGTGGTATGAATGTTTAGTTGCTCAACGTGTTTTGAGTGCGCAGGTCACACAAGCTGAGCAAAATCAGAGGCATAATTTGTTTCATACAAAGGGAGTTGTGAAGGAACGTTCTGTTCGCGTCATCATAGATAGAGGGAGCTGCAACAACTTCGCTAGCATGTAGATGGTGGAGAAGCTATCTCTCACCACAAGACCACATCCACATCCTTACTACATCCAATGGTTCAACAACAGCGGCAAGGTTAAGGTAACACGTACTGTTTGTGTGCATTTCAGTATCTCTACATATGTTGATTATGTTGATTGTGATGTGGTACCCATGCAAGCATGTTGCTTATTACTTGGTAGACCATGGCAATTTGATAAAAAATCTGTACACCATGGTAGAAATAATCAGTATACTCTTGTTCATAAGGATAGCCATATTACTTTGCTTCCTATGACTCCTGAATCCATTTTGAAAGATGATATTAATAGAGCTAATAAAGGAAAACAAGAGAAAAATAAGAGTGAAAATCAGATTGTGGCAAAAGAATTTGAGCAACAAATGAAACCATCTAGTGTTGCTTCCGAAATTAAATTGCAAAGTGCATGTTTATTTGCCACAAAATCTGATATTGATGAGCTAGATTTTAGCAAATCTGTTTGCTATGCTTTTGTGTGCAAAGAAGCATTATTTTCATTCGAGGACGTGCCTTCCTCTTTGCCCCTTGTTTTCACTAACATTTTGCAGGAGTTCGCTGACGTCTTCCCACAAGACGTGCCGCCGGGATTACCACCTATTCGAGGGATTGAGAATCAAATTGACTTAATTCCCGGTGCATCGCTACTAAACCGTGCACCATACCGTACCAATCCAGAGGAGACAAAGAGATTACGCGTCAAGTACAGGAGCTACTCGACAAAGGTTATATACGCGAATCTCTTAGTCCTTGTGATGTTCCTATTATACTATTGCCTAAAAAGGATGGTACGTCGCGTATGTGTGTTGATTGTAGAGGCATTAATAATATTACTATTCGTTATTGTGATCCTATTCCTAGGCTAGATGATATGCTTGATGAATTGAGTGGCTCTACAATATTCTCCAAAGTTGATTTATGAGTGGATACCCTCAAATTCGTATGAAATTGGGAGATGAATGGAAAACAACATTTAAAACTAAGTTTGGATTATATGACTGGTTAGTCATGCCTTTTGGGTTAACTAATGCACCTAGTACTTTCATGAGACTAATGAACGAAGTTTTACATGTTTTCATTGGACGATTTGTGGTAGTCTATTTTGATGATATACTGATTTATAGCAAATCTTTGGAAGAACATTTGGAACATTTACGTGTTGTTTTTATTGCTCTACATGATGCACGTTTGTTTGGTACCCTTGGGAAGTGCACCTTTTGCACCGACCGAGTATCTTTTCTTGGCTATGTTGTTACTCCACAGGGAATAGAAGTTGATAAAGTCAAGATTGAAGCTATTGAGAGTTGGCCGCAACCCAAAACGGTCATACAAGTGAGGAGTTTTCTTGGACTCGCTGGTTTCTATAGGCGTTTAGAGAGATTTTAGCACCATCGGTGCACCTCTCAATGAGCTTACAAAGAAGGATGTGCCTTTTGTTTGGGATACATACGGGAAGAAGCTTTCACGGTATTGAAAGATAAGTTGACACATGCTCCTTCACTCCAACTTCCTGATTTTAATAAGACTTTTGAGCTTGAATGTGATGCTAGTGGAATTGGATTAGGAGGTGTGTTATTACAAGATGGCAAACCTGTTGCATACTTTTCTGAAAATTGAGTGTGCCTAGTCTGAACTATTCTACTTATGATAAAGAATTATATGCTCTTGGTCGGACTTTAGAGACATGGCAACATTATTTATGGCCCAAAGAATTTGTTATACATTACGATCATGAATCTTTGAAACATATTAAAAGTCAAGCTAAACTGAATCGTAGACATGCTAAATGGGTTGAATTCATTGAGACTTTCCCTTATGTCATTAAACACAAGAAGGGTAAAGAAAATGTTATTGCTGATGCTTTGTCTCGTCGCTATACTATGCTTTCACAACTTGACTTCAAAATATTTGGTTTTGAGACCATTAAAGATCAATATGTGCATGATGCTGATTTTAAAGATGTAATGCAGGATTGTAAAGAAGGAAGAACATGGAACAAGTTCGTTATTAATGATGGCTTTGTGCTAACAAGCTATGCATTCCTGCTAGCTCTGTTCGTCTTTTGTTGTTGCAGGAGGCGCATGGAGGAGGATTAATGGGACACTTTGGCGTGAAGAAGACGGAGGACGTACTTGCTACACATTTCTTTTGGCCAAAGATGAGACGGGATGTTGAGCGTTTTGTTGCTCGCTGCACTACATCCTCATGGTTTATATATGCCTTTGCCTGTACCTAGTGTTCCTTGGGAGGATATATCTATGGACTTTGTTTTAGGTTTATCTCTAACAAAGCAGGGGAGGGATAGCATATTATTTGTCGTGGATAGATTCTCGAAAATGGCACACTTTATACCATGTCATAAAAGCAATGATGTTGTTAATGTTGCTGATTTGTTCTTTCGTGAAGTTATTCGCTTGCATGGTGTGCCAAATGCTATTTGTTTCAGATCGTGATACTAAATTTCTTAGCCACTTTTGGAGATGTTTATGGGCTAAGTTGGGGACTAAACTGTTTTTTAGTACTACTTGTAACCCCAAACTGATGGACAAACTGAAGTAGTCAATAGAACATTGTCTACTATGCTTAGGGCTGTTTTGAAGAATAATAAGAAAATGTTGGAAGAATGCTTGCCTCATATTGAATTTGCTTATAATCGTTCTTTGCATTTTACTACTAAGATGTGCCCTTTTGAAATTGTGTATGGTTTCCTACCTCGTGCACCTATTGATTTTTTGCCTCTTCCATCTTCGGAGAAGGTTAATTTTGATGCTAAGGAACGTGCTGAATTGATTTTAAAAATGCATGTGTTAACTAAGGAAAACATTGAGTGTATGAATGCTAAATATAAACTTGCTGGAGATAAGGGTAGAAAACATGTTGTGTTTGCACCTGGAGATCTTGTTTGGTTACATTTGCGTAAGGATATATTTCCTAATTTGCGCAAATCAAAGCTAGTGCCACGTGCAGATGGTCCTCTTAAGGTGTTAGAGATAATAAATGATAATGCATATAAACTTGAGCTGCCTGCAGATTTTGGGGTTAGTCCCACTTTTAACATTGCAGATTTGAAGCCTTATTTGGGTGAGGAAGATGAGCTTTCATCCAGGACGACTTCATTTCAATAAGAGGAGGATGATGAGAACATCAATACCATTGTTACACCCACAACCCCTACTGCTATACATACTGGACCAATTACTAGAGCTCACGCACGCCAATTGAATTATCAGGTACTTTCGTTTCTTGGTAACGATTCTAATATTCATGAGAAATACGATGCTGCCTAAATTGGATACATTTGTTTTGCTTACAAATAAAGGGCCTAGCTTGGACAAGAAAGATGAACCTTGGAGCAAGTTCAAGCATGGAGATGATGGCATGTGAGGGGGACAAGAACGTAGTTACAACTGATGATTTCAGGACTTTGAAGCCACCATAATGAGTGCATGAAGCCTTGGACGAAATATACAAGATGCCACTTCATAAATTTCGTCTAGAGGCTATTCTAGGTGCTGTGTCACCTTATTTTTGGGCCTGGCCCATGTAATTTCGAAATACTTGATTATAGGTAGTTTCTAGAGTCCGTATGTGTGGGGAAACAAGAGTTAGGGTTGGTTTCGGACCCCTCCTCCAAGGGCCACGAAATTCCCCCTCTCTCCTCCATATATACAACCCTTAGGGCATCGTTTACACTTTGGGTTTTGTTTAGATTAAAAGTTTTCCATAGCTGCAACTTCGCGTACTTCGTTTGTGTTCAACGACTAGACAAAGGCGTCACAGAACCCCACCTTCATTAATAAAGCTTTCCTCTTTTATTCACAATATCCAGATTGCAATATCAGTTTCTTGCTTGTTCTTCGTTTGCTCGCAGGAAATAGACCCTCGTGGTCAGGTTGATCATGCTCCGGCGTGGTCAACAACCCCTCGGAAGTTGGTTCAGCGATTGTTAAGGCGCGACGTCTTCGCACATTCATAGTCAGATCATCAAAGTCGACTCCCATGGGAAACGATTGCTATCTCATCGAAACATCGGGACACCTTCGCCTATATCAAGGTTTTACATCGGCCGGTCCATTAGAAAAGATAGATATAGGAGATGGTTCAATTCCTAGGCCGACATTTGTAAACGAAAATTTAAGAGCCGATCATAAAGCTAAGTTGATTGAGCTATTGAAAGAATATGTTTGTTGCTTTGCATGGGAATACTATGAGATGCCAGGTTTAAGTTGAGAGCTAGTGGAGCATCGGTTACCTATAAAGGCCGATTTTAGACTATAAAGCAATCGACCAGAAAATTTAATCCAAAAATTTATGACTGGATCAAGGAAGAGATTGGTCATTTGCTTAAATCTAATTTTATTAGACCTTGCAGGTATGCCGAGTGGATTTCTAACTGATGAGGACATCAATACCATTGTTACACCCACAGCCCCTACTACTACATATACTGGACCAATTACTAGAGCTCGCGCACGCCATTAAATTATCAGGTACTTCCGTTTCTTGGTAATGATTCTAATGTTCATGAGAATATGATGCTACCTAAATTGGATACATTTGTTTTGCTTACAAATGAAGGACCTGGCATGGATAAGAGGGATGAACATTGGAGCAAGAACAAGCATGGAGTTGATGGCATGCGCAAGGGGAACAAGAACGGAGTTACAAGTGATGATTTCAGGACATTGAAGCCACCATAATGAGTGCATGAAGCCTTGGACGAAATATACAAGATGCCGCTTCATAAACTTCATCCAGAGGCTATTCTAGGTGCTGCGTCACCTTATTATTGGGCCAGGCCCATGTAATTTCGAAATACATAAGTATAGGATGTCTTTAGAGACCGTATGTGTGGGGAAACAAGAGATAGGGTTGGTTTCGGACCCCTTCCCCAAGGGCCACGAAATTCCCCCCTCTTCCTCCATATATACAGCCCTTAGGACACAATTTAGACTTTGGGTTTTGTTTAGATTAAAACTTCGCCATAGCTGCACCTTCGTGTACTTCGTTTGTGTTCAACGACCAGACAAAGGCGTCACAGAACCCCACCTTTATTAATAAAGCTTTCCTCTTTTATTTGGAATATCCAGATTGCAATCTCAGTTTCTTGCTTGTTCTTCGTTTGCTCGCAGGAAATAGACCCTCGTGGTCAGGTTGATCGTGCTCCGGCATGGTCAATAACCCCTTAGAAGTTGGTTTAGCGATTGCTAAGGCGCGACATGTTCGCACGTTCGTAGTCGGATCGTCAAAGTCGACTCCCACAGAAAACGTTTGCTATCTCATCGAAACATCGGGACACCTTTGCCTCTATCAAGTGGTATCAGATTTCCAGGTTGCTTGGTGAGATTTTACAGTTTTTCATAGTTTAGATCGAGTCTGTTCTTCATACCTATAGTCAACGAAAAAGTCAAAAAATTAGGGTTAGTTCATCCTATCCGAACCAATCGGAGCCTTTGCATAATCTTTTTTGTATTTGCTTTATTGAATTTGCGGTTGCATCGTCCTGTCAAGTTGCTGGTCTTAGCGTCTAGTCATTTAGAGTTTCGAGTTCTGTTCACAGGTTGTCACGTTGCCGCTGCCATATATCACCACCGCATCATCATCATCACTGCTGCCATATACCACCACCGCACCTACTTCATTACCGCTGCCATATACCACCACCACATATTCACCGCCAACCCGAGTCCATATACGCCACCACATATCCGCCGCCATCACGCTAGTCCGAGTTCCACCAGATTAATCTCCACCACCAGTCCGAGTTCCACCAGGTTCATCTCCGCCACCAGTCCTATTCCGAGTCTAGTATTTTGTTACTCTGTTTTGGATTTCCAGATCATGCCATACTCCGAGTTGTGATAGAGAAGGACTCCCAAACTTCCGTGTTACCCGCAGTAGAAAAATAGTTCCAGTTTCAAAAAAAGAGGAAAAAAGTGCAAAAAAAAGGAAAAAAGGAAAAAAAGAGAAAAAAATTCAGAGTGTGGTCCTCCCTTGTTTACGTGCAGCACCGTGATTTTGTTAGTGTTCTAGGCTCGCGTCTCTAGCACAGTCTAGCCTAGGACCAGCACAGTACCGTCGTTGAGCGTTTATTCAAGTTTGCATCTCTAAATTGATTATTGCTGCCCTTTTTGCTACCATATAATAAGCCTTCCAGGCTCCATATACATCTACATCGTGCATTTGACTCTCCCTGTTAATCGCTCTATCCATGCTTTGAGAGTTTTGGCTACATCGGTTGCCGATCACCGCCTGCTGCTGGGTAAGAACTGGTAAGAATTTGAGTTTTGCTTGACGGATTTGTGACACCCACCACCACCACCACTTGTTAGTAGTCTATAGGATCATATTTTTGTGTGTTTCTATTGCTGCTAACCATGCCAGGATCACAAGCCGACGAGATTGACTGGGAGAACTTAACGAACAAGGAGCTTCATAATAAGTTTTAGCAAATGATGACTGAACAGGTGCAAGATGTGCTGAACAATTTTGAAGAGGCCATGGAGAAGATCACTGGCCTTGAGAAGACGTTCAAAACAAAGCTCGATAACAGATTTAATGAACTGCTTATGCTGCCTTTTCCACCACCGGCTGCACCTGCCACATCTCTCGCAACAACAACAACAACAACGACGACTACCTCCACGCCGGAAACAGCCTCCGCCGAAGCGAGCCGTGTCCCTCTTCACCGCCAAACTGCCGGTGCTGCCGTTGATACTTCCGTGGCTCCTGCTGCTGATGTGGAGGAGGATGATTATGTGGGAGATTATGAGGATGAGGTTGATCAAAATCAGAACTACGTGACAACCACCAAAGACCACAACCACCGTGTCGCCCACATGCAAATAATGGCAATGTTAGGGCTCCCCTCAGTACGATATCATGACCATCTCCCTAAACTGAAATTGAATATTCCACCATCCGAGGGTAGATATGTTCCTGATATATATCTTACTTGGGAGTTAGAAACTGAACAACGATTTACATGTTTACAATATAATCGAGGAGAGACGTGTTCTCGTCATTGCTTGTGCTTTCACTAGCTTTGCATGTGTTTGGTGGTCCGAACATTGTAGATTATATCATGTTCCAGCTACTTGGGCTGCTTTGAAAACTGCTATGCGTATCGTTGGGTTCCACCATATTATCAACGTGAATTACTTCAAAAATTGCAGCGCTTAAGACAAGGAAAAAATTATGTAGAAGAATATTATCAGGAATTACAAACTGGCTTGATTAGATGTGGTATTGTTGAGGAGAATGAAGCTATGCTTGCACGTTTTATGGATGGATTAAATAGAGAGATTCGGACCATTCTAGAGTATAAGGATTATAATAATATCACTCGTCTATTCCATCTTGCTTGTAAAGCTGAACGTGAAGTGCAGGATCAACAGGCATTGGCGCGAACTAACTTTTCGGCAGGTCGACCTTCATCATGGACACCACGTGCATCATCTACTTCCACTGCACCATCACCACCTTTAGGTGCCTCCTACAACCGTGATACAAGAAAGCAGGCACAACCACCACTATCTGCTAAGAGCACACCTGCTGGGCCTACACGGAGCTCTTCTTCTTCCATGGCGTCAACAGGGCACACAAGTGATATTATTTGTTGTCATTGTAAGGGAAGAGGTCATTATGTGAGACAATGCAAATCTCAGCGTGTCATGATTGCTACCGAGGATGGTGGGTATGAGTCCGCTAGTGACTATGATGAGGAGACTCTGGCTCTTATTACACATGAAGAACACGGCGGAGATGATTCTGATCATGAGACACAATACATGGCTCCTGAAGATGCTGACAGGTTTGAATGTTTAGTTGCTCAACGTTTTTTTAGTGTGCAGGTTACACAAGCTGTGCAAAATCAGAGGCATAATTTGTTCCATACAAAGGGAGTTGTGAAGGAACGTTCTATTCAAGGCCATCATAGATGGAGGGAGCTGCAACAACTTGGCTAGCATGGAGATGGTGGAGAAGCTATCTCTCACCACAAGACCACATCCACATCCTTACTACATCCAGTGGTTCAACAACAGCGGCATGGTTAAGGTAACACGTATTGTTCATGTTCATTTTAGTATCTCTATATATGCTGATTATGTTGATTGTGATGTGGTACCTATGCAAGCATGTTCCTTATTACTTGGTAGACCATGGCAATTTGATAAAAATTCTATACACAATGGTAGGAACAATCAGCATACTCCTGTTCATAAGGATAAAAATATTAATTTCCTTCCTATGACTCCTGATTCCATTTTGGAAGATGATATTAATAGAGCTAATAAAGCAAAACAGGAGAAAAATAAGAGTGAAAATCAGATTGTGGCAAAAGAATTTGAGCAACAAATGAAGCCTAATAATCAACCATCTAGTGTTGCTTCTGAAATTAAATTCAAAAAGTGCATGTTTACTTGCCACCAAATCTGATATTGATGAGCTAGATTTTAGCAAATCTGTTTACTCTGCTTTTGTGTGCAAAGAGGCATTATTTTCTTTCGAGGACGTGCCTTCCTCTTTGCCCCTGCTGTCACTAACATTTTGCAGGAGTTCGCTGACGTCTTCCCACAAGACGTGCCACCGGGATTACCAACTATTCAAGGGATCGAGCATCAAATTGACATAATTCCTGGTGCATCGCTACCCAACCGTGCACCATACCGTACCAATCCAGAGGAGACGAAGGAGATTATGCATCAAGTACAGGAGCTGCTCGACAAAGGTTATATATGCGAATCTCTTAGTCCTTGTGTTCTTCCTATTATACTAGTGCCTAAAAAGGATGGTACGTCGCGTACGTGTGTTGATTATAGAGGCATTAATAATATTACTATTCGTTATCATCATCCTATTCCTAGGCTAGATGATATGCTTGATGAATTGAGTGGCTCTATAATATTCTCCAAAGTTGATTTGCGTAGTGGATACCCTCAAATTCGTATGAAATTGGGAGATGAATGGAAAACAACATTTAAAACTAAGTTTGGATTATATGACTGGTTAGTCATGCCTTTTGGGTTAACTAATGCACCTAGTACTTTCATGAGACTAATGAACGAAGTTTTACATTTTTTCATTGTAAGATTTGTGGTAGTCTATTTTGATGATATCTTGATTTATAGCAAATCTTTGGAAGAACATTTGGAACATTTACGTGTTGTTTTTATTGCTCTACATGATGCACGCTTTGTTTGGTACCCTTGGGAAGTGCACCTTTTGCAATCGACCGAGTATCTTTTCTTGGCTATGTTGTTACTCCACAGGGAATAGAAGTTGATAAAGTCAAGATTGAAGCTATTGAGAGTTGGCCGCAACCCAAAACGGTCATACAAGTGAGGAGTTTTCTTGGACTCGCTGGTTTCTATAGGCGTTTTGTGAGAGATTTTAGCACCATCGGTGCACCTCTCAATGAGCTTACAAAGAAGGATGTGCCTTTTGTTTGGGATACCGCACAGGAAGAAGCTTTCACGGTATTGAAAGATAAGTTGACACATGCTCCTTTACTCCAACTTCCTGATTTTAATAAGACTTTTGAGCTTGAATGTGATGCTAGTGGAATTGGATTAGGAGGTGTGTTATTACAAGATGGCAAACCTGTTGCATACTTTTCTGAAAAATTGAGTGGGCCTAGTATGAACTATTCTACTTATGGTAAAGAATTATATGCTCTTGTTCGGACCTTAGAAACATGGAAACATTATTTATGGCCCAAAGAATTTGTTATACATTCTGATCATGAATCTTTGAAACACACTAAAAGTCAAGGAAAACTGAACCGTAGACATGCTAAATTGGTTGAATTCATTGAGACTTTCCCTTATGTCATTAAACACAAGAAGGGTAAAGAAAATGTTAGTGCTGATGCATTGTCTCGTCGTTATACTATGCTTTCACAACTTGACTTTAAAATATTTGGTTTGGAGACCATCAAAGATTAATATGTGCATGATGCTGAATTTAAAGATGTATTGCAAAATTGTAAAGAAGGTAGAACATGGAACAAGTTCATTATTAATGATGGCTTTGTGTTCCATGCTAACAAGCTATGCATTCCTGCTAGCTCTGTTCGTCTTTTGTTGTTGCAGGAGGCTCATGGAGGAGGATTAATGGGACACTTCGGCGTGAAGAAGGCGGAGGACGTACTTGCAACACATTTCTTTTGGCCAAAGATGAGACGGGATGTTGAGCGTTTTGTTGCTCGCTGCACTACATGTCAAAAAGCTAAGTCACGACTCAATCCTCATGGTTTATATATGCATTTTCCTGTACCTAGTGTTCCTTGGGAGGATATATCTATGGACTTTGTTTTAGGTTTACCTGAACAAAGAAGGGGAGGGATAGCATATTCGTTGTCGTGGATAGGTTCTCGAAAATGGCACACTTTATACCATGTCATAAAAGCGATGATGTTGTTAATGTTGCTGATTTGTTCTTTCGTGAAATTATTCGCTTGCATGGTGTGCCAAATACTATTGTTTCAGATCGTGATTCTAAATTTCTTAGCCACTTTTGGAGATGTTTATGGGCTAAGTTGGGGACTAAACTGCTTTTTAGTACTACTTGTCACCCCCAAACTGATGGTCAAACTGAAGTAGTCAATAGAACTTTGTCTACTATGCTTAGGGCTGTTTTGAAGAATAATAAGAAAATGTGGGAAGAATGCTTGCCTCATATTGAATTTGCTTATAATCGTTCGTTGCATTCTACTACTAAGATGTGCCCTTTTGAAATTGTGTATGGTTTCCTACCTCGTGCACCCATTGATTTGTTACCTCTTGCATCTTCGGAGAAGGTTAATTTTGATGCTAAACAACGTGCTGAATTGATATTAAAAATGCATGAGTTAACTAAGGACAACATTGAGCGTACGAAGCTAAATATAAACTTGTTGGAGATAAGGGTAGAAAACATATTGTCTTTGCACCAGGAGATCTTGTTTGGTTACATTTGCGTAAGGATAGGTTTCCTAATTTGCGCAAATCTAAGCTAATGCCACGTGATGTGTGTCCTTTTAAGGTGTTAGAGAAAGTAAATGATAATGCATATAAATTGAGCTGCCTGCAGATTTTGGGGTTAGTCCCACTTTTAACATTGCAGATTTGAAGCCTTATTTGGGTGACGAAGATGAGCTTCCGTCGAAGACGACTTCATTTCAATAAGAGGAGGATGATGAGGACATCAATACCATTGTTACACCCACAGCCCCTACTACTACATATACTGGAACAATTACTAGAGCTCGTGCACGCCATTAAATTATCAGGTACTTTCGTTTCTTGGTAATGATTCTAATGTTCATGAGAATATGATGCTGCCTAAATTGGATACATTTGTTTTGCTTACAAATGAAGGGCCTGGCATGGATAAGAGGGATGAACATTGGAGCAAGAACAAGCATGGAGTTGATGGCATGCGCAAGGGGAACAAGTACGGAGTTACAAGTGATGATTTCAGGACTTTGAAGCCAACATAATGAGTGCATGAAGCCTTGGACGAAATATACAAGAGGACACTTCATAAAGTTCATCCAGAGGCTATTCTAGGTGCTGCGTCACCTTATTATTGGGCCAGGCCCATGTAATTTCGAAATACATAAGTATAGGCTGTTTTTATAGTCTGTATGTGTGGGGAAACAAGAGATAGGGTAGGTTTCGGACCCCTTCCCCAAGGGCCACGAAATTCCCCCCTCTTCCTCCATATATACAGCCCTTAGGGCGCCGTTTAGACTTTGGGTTTTGCTTAGATTAAAAGTTCGCCATAGCTGCAACTTCGCGTGCATTTCGCTTTGTGTTCAACGACTGCACAAAAGGCGCCATGTAACCCCACCTTCATTGATAAATCTTTCCTCTTTTATTCGCAATATCCAGATTGCAATCTCAGGTTTTTGCTTGTTCTTCGTTCGCTCGCAGGAAATAGTCCCTCGTGGTCAGGTTGATCATGCTCCGGCATGGTCAATAACCCCTCGGAAGTTGGTTTAGCGATTGCTAAGGCGCGACGTCTTCGCACGTTCATAGTCGGATCGTCAAAGTCGACTCCCACAGAAAACGATTGCTATCTCATCGAAACATCGGGACACCTTTGCCTCTATCACTAACATTGTACCAGTAGATAAGAAAGGCTTCAGCAAGTTGAGGGTGTGCATTCATTTCGGATATTTGAATAGATCTACACCTAAAGATGAGTACCACATGCAAGTAGCTAATATGCTTATTAATGATGCTTCTTGACATAAGGTCATTAGCTTTCTTGATGGCAATGCGGGGTATAACCAGATTTTTATGGCCGAAGAGGACATGTCCAAAACCGCTTTTCGATGTCCCGGTTTCCTTAGTTTATTTGAGTGGACATTGATGACCTTTGGATTAAAAAATGCCGGTGCCACGTATCAAATGGCTATGAATTTATTTTTTCATGATTTACTTGGTGTTATACTTGAGGTTTATATTGATGATATTGTTGTCAAATCGAATGCTTTTGGATCTCATCTAGCCAATTTGCGCTTAGCTTTTGAGAGAATGAAAAAATATGGACTAAAGATGAATCCTTTCAAGTGTGCTTTTGGTGTATCAGCTGGAAATTTTTTGGGTTTCATTATTCATCAAGATGGCATAGAAATTGATCCCAAAAAGAGAGAAGCTATACAAAAGGTGGAGGCTCCAACATGCAAGAGAGATATGCAAAAAATTCCTTGGCAAAGTCAATTATTTGAGGAGATTCATAGCCAACTTGTCAGGAAGGTCGACGTATTCACTCCCATCCTTCGGTTAAAGAATGAAACTAATTTTACTTGGGGAGAAAAATAGCAAGAAGCATTTGATATGATCAAAAATTATCTGTGCACTCGTTCGGTGTTGAAAGCTGCCAAACATAAAGAGCCCTTTAGGCTTTATATTGCAGCAGAAGAAGGTGTTATTGGTGCTGTTTTGACTCAAGAGACCGGAGGAAAGGAACATGCTATTACTTATTTGAGTCGACGTTTGTTGGACGTTGAGACAAGGTACACATTTATTGTAAATTTATGCCTTTGTTCATATTATGTGATGTGGAGCATCCTACGATCATCCCCATGGACCTACCATCGTCTCATCAAGAGCCAAGAGGACCCATGACACAAGCTAGAGCTAGAGCTCTCGAGAATGAGGTGACTTCCTTCCTTAGTGATATCACATATGATCCACTCGAGACATGGATACTACCTAAGTACGATATGCTATGCATGATCAGGTGTCAAGAGGACTCTCCCGAAGATGCACGTGAAGAAGGACAAGCCGCCAAGTCCATGGATGAAGAGAACTGATGTAGGGCGGAACCCTATGTGGACGATCTTTCACGTTTGGAGAGGATCCCTACGAGGAACACGAAGAAAGAGCGGAAGAGCACGAGGGAAATCACGGGGGAAAACACAAGAGAATCACTCAAACCAACAAGATTCGATTACACATGCGCTAGTTCCAAGAACACATAGAGATCACACGGTCCAAATCCAACCCACTAGTGTCCTCAAAATCTTGTGGGCCTTTAGCTGGGCCGGCCCATTATGGTCCGCAAAATCTCGTGGGCCTTTAGATGGGCCGGCCCAATATGGTCCGCAAAAATCTTGTGGGCCTTTAGTTGGGCCAGCCCATTTAATCTTTATGGGCCACTTTTGGGCCGGTCCATGTGTCAACATATCATAGGCGCATCTCGCCCATTGGATGAGTGACACATGTGCCAACGCGGAGCTGGCACGTGGTTCCGTCGGCCAATGAGAATTTTACGCGTGGAAAATCGTCATTGGTCGTGGCTCTTAGCGGGTTATCGGATCCTAAACCGGGCCTGATAGCTTAACGGCGACCCGTTACAGTGGATGCCACGTGTCGGTCACCCTTGACGAAAGCACTTCCATGACGCGGCATTTATCGTCATGGAAGTGAACACTTCTGTGATGATAATTTTGGTAATGTCATGGAACACTTCTACGACAGCACAGGTATGACTATCTCGATTCTGTCATAAAATCGTCATGGATGTACATGCATGAAAGAAAACGTGACCTACTGTGACAAACACATATCATCACGGAAATGTATTTCTTTTGTAGTGGTGGTTGGCAAGAGCTTGCCGACCATGGAGCTTGTCGGGCCTTCGCCTTTGCCAGCTCGGCTTTGCTAGCAAAGGTTGCTTCTAGTGTTCCGTCTTGTTCTTCTCCTTACCTAAGTAGGTCATCTTAGCCTTGAATCTGGGTCTTCTTGATGCGCTCCTTGATCTCTCAAAGAGCAGCTTCTCTTGGTCTGGGATGTCGTTCTTCATAGCTCATCGACCTTGGTCTTATCAATCTTTGGTATGTTCTTTGGCTGGCAAGGGAGCTGCTACTCGTCTGTGCATAAGTCAGGGTGTAAAACACCTATGTTTTATACACCGACAGGAGCCCCCGGGCCTGGTCCATACACGCTGCTGAGCGTCGTTTGGTTAGGCCCAAGCGATGCACAGACATGTGACAATGATTGATGTAAAATTTTGTCGAGACGATATCTAAATCTTTAGATCTTCTTGCTTCTTCATTAACTTGGACTTGTGTCTGTCTTTGGCCTCTCTCTGGCAAACCCAGTCGTCGGGCGAGTACCCATTGGGCGTGTAGAAACCAGGGGCGAGCATGCACACGATTTGCTGCTTGGCATGGTTCAGACAAGCCACGATCACGTGTGGCCAAAGGTAGCTGCCATGCCTGCCATCACTTCCTCCTTTACTGCATCCCTCCCCACGACGTGTGTCATACGCGGAACATGGGATTGGTGGAGAGAGGCGGTCGTAGGAGTAGTGCGGTGAATAGGGTAGGCAGGGCGTCGGATTGGCGAGGTTGGGCGGTTGCTGGAGTAATGCGCCAGCCAGAAAAGCTGGGCGCCGGACTGGCAAAACGGGGCGGTTCCCTAAAATGGTGGAGAGCCAGCCCCCGCGCCCCTTATAAAAGAGGGACTACGGGAGGTGATGCTCATCCACCTATCCCTTCTCCATTCTTCTAGCATCTGCCACCACCCTAGCGAGAGGGAAAGGCCAAGCTCGCGCTTCTGCTGCTGTAGTGAGAGCTTCTCCCTGGCAGCATACCCTTGCTTTCGCTGCGGTTGTGGAAGCTGGCTCCAGCGCTCGGGGCGGGGCTGTAGGCCGGAGTCGTGGAAGATGCGACCCTCGGGGCCGGGGTGGCCAGAGTAGGGCACTCGTTGTTCCACCCCCAGCTTCCCCTCCCCCGACAGAAGGCCATACGGTGGACACGATACTCGAGTATGTCGTGGAGCGGTGCGACCCATCGCGAAGCCGGCTACGGCTCCTCCATCCCTTTGCTAGGGTGATGGAGGTCAACCACCCAGTCAGTCTGTGGTTGTGCATGGATGGCTGCTGCAACGGCCCTGTTTAGGTGAACGTCGAGTTCTCACCAACAACATCATGTACCTTACGCGTGGGTGGAAATCCTTCACCTGCGCCCATTATCTGGGGCAGGGGTATCTTCTCCATTTTAAGCTAATGGAATTCGACACACTCTCCGAGAAGTTCTTCGGAGCTTCAGGTGCTCGCATGGAGTGCTACGCGGAGAGATCGAGCAATAGCGAAACCTCCTCTTCGAGCGAAAGTGACGAGGAGGACAATGGTGAAGATGATGATGGCGGTTCTCTGGGCGTCAAGATCGAGGACGACGGCTTCGAATCCAGCTGAGCACCGACAATACCATCATCTTAGCTGCGCACCGGTAGCACCATCATCTGGTCTACCGGGAGCACTTCGCTTAGGCGCCCCTTTTGCCTTGAGGTGCACTCGATGTAAACCCTGGGAATAGGAGGGTAAGAAAAATGTTATCGAGCACTGATAACCCACAAGTATAGGGGATCAAATATAGCCTCGTTCGATAAGTAAGAGTGTCGAACCCAACGAGGAGCTAAAGGCAGAACAATATTCCCTCAAGTTCTATCGACCACTGATACAACTCTACGCACACTTAACGTTCGCTTTACCTAGAACAAGTATGAAACTAGAAGTACTTTGTAGGTGTTACGGGATAGGTTTGCAAGATAATAAATAGCACGTAAATAAAATCTAGGGGCTGTTTATAAAAGCACACAACAGAAATGAATGACTCTCTAAAACTTCCGGGTTGTCTCCCTGGCAGCGCTTTATTTAAAGCCATTAATCTAGGCATATAGTGCTCAAGTAATGGATCCACCCGGATCCCAAGGTATATCAAAGCCAATTTTAATTAACAATGATTTGGCATTTAGTAGTGAGCACAAAGCAACATATATCATGCAACAACGAAGTCTAACTCTCTTCCTATGCATCGGCATGTCAATTCATAGTATGAACAATTTCTTGCAGTTTTATCTTATTGGAAACATGGAGAGGCAAAGATGTAGTTCCTCTCTCGTAATAATTGCAAGTAGGAGAAGCAAGCACATGCATATTATATCTATCAAAATCATCAAGTGTAGTAGTAAAATGCAACCGATCAATATAATCCTTAATAAGTGCAAACTTCTCTGATATAGTGTAGTTTGGAGAATTCAAAAACATAATAGGACTATCATGTGTGGGTGCAATAGCAACAATTTCATGTTTAACATAAGGAACTATAGCAAGTTCATCTCCATAAGCATAATCCTTATTGGCATCTTGGCCACAAGCATAGCAAGCATCATAAAAAATGGATATTTCAAAAGAATCAACGGGATCATAGAAATTATCATGGCATTAATCCTTCGGTGAGAACGAAGGGACATTAAACAATGTACGAGTTGGAGGGTAACTCTCATGAGAAGGTGGGCATGGGTAGCTAATCCGTTCTTCCTCCTTTTGTTCTTCACTCTCCTCATCATCTTTTTCATCCAGTGAGCTCACAGTTTCATCAATTTCTTCTTCCATAGAATACTGCAAAATATTAGTCTCTTCTTGGACTGCGGAGACTCTCTCAATAAAATCATCAATATCGGAATTGAATTCATAATTCTCATAGCAATATTTAAGGATAGCTAAATTTTCAGGTCTATAAACTGAATCATCAGAATCTTCAAACTCTTTAAACAAAGATTCAATTTCATAAGCACCCATAAAAGCAACAAATTCTTCTATTTGTTCCACATCATAGTAATCATATATACCATTAGCATAAGAAGCCAAGGTTTTATCATCATTAAATTTGCATGAAAAGGGAAGGTGTGGAGCCTTCATCCTCGAGCAACAAGTATAATCATATCTCAAGCATAGTTGCCAAGCATACCAATGCAACGTATGAATTTGATCCCATAATAGTTTCCCTTTTTGAGTCAAGCGATAATCCCTAAAGTATTCATGTTGATCCAACATGTCTCCCATTATATAATTGAATGGGTTTTTCTCAGGATTATTAAAGCAGTGCATAATATCTTTCACATAATGAGCATCGAGGGTTTTTGGAGGTTCCCCATCTCCATGAGTAGCAAGTAAACCTAGTTTTTTTTGGTATTTCGTGTTCCATGTCCATAACTAAAGATAGAGAACAACTTAGAACAACAAATAAAAACTACTTAGTGATAAAGCAAACAAGCACACACGAGAATATTCACCCCACGCTATAACTTCCCGGCAACGGTGCCAGAAAAAGGTCTTGATAACCCACAAGTATAGGGGATCAATTGTAGCCTCTTTCGACAAGTAAGAGTGTCGAACCCAATGAAGAGCTAAAGGTAGAACAAATATTCCCTCAAGTTCTATCGACCACCGATACAACTCTACGCATGCTTAATGTTCGCTTTACCTAGAACAAGTATGAAACTAGAAGTACTTTGTAGGTGTTACGGGATAGGTTTGCAAGATAATAAAGAGCACGTAAATAAAATCTAGGGGCTTTTAGATAAAGAAACAATAAAGTTAGTTTAGCGAGTGTGGAAAAGTGGTGGTAGGAGTTGCGAAATTGTCCCTAAGCAATTGACTACTTTACTAGACCGATAGCAAGTTTTATGTGGGAGAGGCCACTGCTAGCATGTCATCCCTGACTTGGAATTCTATGCACTTATGATTGGAACTATTAGCAAGCATCCGCAAGTAATAACGTTCATTAAGGTAAAACCCAAACATAGCATTAAGATATATTGGTCCCCCTTCAATCCGCCATCACACGATGATGGCCCCAGTGGCGTTCTGGCGCCACCGGGAGAGAGGGGGCGAGAGCCCCCCCCCCCTTCTTCTTCTTCTTGCTTGACCTTCTCCCTAGATGGGAGAAGGGTTTCCCCTCTGGTCCTTGGCTTCCATGGCATCGCAGGGGCAAGAGCCCCTACGAGTTCGGATCTGTCTCTCTGTCTCTCTCTGTTTCTGTGCTCTCTGATTCTGCTCTTTCACTGTTTCTTAAATTCCCAGAGAACCGTACCTCCTATTGGGTTGAAATTTGGACACGATTTTTATCCAGATATTTTCTTTCTTGCGGCGAAAGAAGGGCACCAACCGCCTTACGGGGTGGCCACAAGGGTCAGGGGCACGCCCACCCCCTGGGGCATTGTCTCGCGTTGATTCTTCTTCTAAAAAGTCACATATATTCCGAAAACATCTCCGTCAGTTTTTATCCCGTTTGGACTCCGTTTGATATGGATTTTCTGCGAAACAAAAAACATGCAACAAACAGGAACTGGCACTGGGCACTAGATCAATATGTTAGTCCCAATAGTTGTATAAAAAGTTGCCAAAAGTATGTAAAAGTAGTAGAATATTGGCATGGAGCAATCAAAAATTATAGATACGATGGAGACGTATCAGCATCCCAAGCTTAATTCTTGCTCGTCCTCGAGTAGGTAAATGATAAAAAAGATAATTTTTGATGTGGAATGCTTCCTATCATAATCTTGATCATGTAATCTAATCATGGCATGAATATTAAGTCACAAATGATTCAAAGCAATAGTCTATCATTTGACATTAAGACAATAATACTTCAAGCATACTAATAAAGCAATCATGTCTTTTCACAATAACATGGCCAAAGAAAGTTATCCCTACAAAATCATATGGTCTGGCAATACTCCATCTTCATCACACAAAATATTCAAATCATGCACAACCCTGATGACAAGCCAGGCAATTGTTTCATACTTTTGACGTTCTCAAACCTTTTCAACTTTCATGCAATACATGAGCGTGAGCCATGGATATAGCACTATAGGTGGAATAGAATATGATGATGGAGGTTGTGTGGAGAAGACAAAAAGGGAGAAAGTCTCACATCGACGTGGCTAATCAACAGGCTATGGAGATGCCCATCAATTGATGTCAATGCGAGGAGTAGGGATTGCCATGCAACGAATGCACTAGAGCTATAAGTGTATGAAAGCTCAAACTGAAACTAAGTGGGTGCGCATCCAACTTGCCTACTCACGAAGACCTAGGGCATTTGAGGAAGCCCATCGTTGGAATATACAAGCCAAGTTCTATAATGAAAATTCCCACTAGTATATGAAAGTGATAACTCAAGAGACTCTATATATGAAGAACATGGTGCTACTCTGAAGCACAAGTGTGGTAAAAGGATAGTAACATTGCCCCTTCTCTCTTTTCTCTCATTTTTTTAGGCTTCTTTGGCCTCTCTTCTTTTTTTTGGGGGGGGGGGGCTTTTTTGGCCACTTTTATTTTGATAACCTCACATGGGACAAGGTTCTAATGATGGTCATCACACTTTTATTTACTTACAACTCAATATTACAACTCGATATCCAGAACAAAGTATGACTCTATATGAATGCCTCCGGCGGTGTACCGGGATGTGCAATGATTTAGCGTAGCAATGACATCAAAAAACGGACAAGCCATGAAAACATCATGCTAGCTATATGACAATAAATGCTCAAGTCATGTATATGATGATGATGGAAGTTGCATGGCAATATATCTCGGAATGGCTATGGAAATGCCATAATAGGTAGGTATGGTGGCTGTTTGAGGAAGATATAAGGAGGCTTATGTGTGATAGAGTGTATCGTATCACGGGGTTTTGATGCACCTGCGAAGTTCGCACCAACTTTCAAGGTGAGAAAGGGCAATGCATGGTACCGAAGAGGCTAGCAATGATGAAGGGTGAGAGTGCGTATAATCCATGGACTCAACATTAGTCATAAAGACCTCACATACTTGTTGCAAAAATCTATTAGTTATTGAAAAAAGTACTACGCGCATGCTCCTAGGGGGACAGATTGGTAGGAAATGACCATTGCTCGTCCCCGACCGCCACTCATAAGGAAGACAATCAATAAATACCTCATGCTCCAACTTCGTTACATAACGGTTCACCATACGTGCACGGGAATCACAAACTTCAACACAAGTATTTCTACAATCCACAACTACCCACTAGCATGACTCTAATATCACCATATTTATATTGCAAAACTATTGCAAGGTATCAAACATATCATATTCAGTGACCTACAAGTTTTATGTAGGATTTTATGACTAACCATGTGAATGACCAATTCCTGTCATCTCTCTAAATAGATATAAGTGAAGCAAGAGAGTTTAATTCTTTCTTACAAAAGATATACCCACGCTCTAACAAATATAAGTGAAGCAAAAGAGCATTCTACAAATGGTGGTTTTCTATGTGAAGAGAAACAGGCAATCCAAACATCAAATGATATAAGTGAAGCACATGAAGCAATCTATAAAGCCATACTCAAAAACTATAAGTGAAGTGCAATGAGCATTCTATAAATCAACCAAGGACTATCTCATACCAGCATGGTGCATAAAAGAAAAGTGAAAACTAAGTGCAAAAGACGCTCCAAATTTGCACATATTACATGAACGAAACGAAACCGAAAACATACCGATACTTGTTGAAGAAAGATGGGATGCCTTCCGGGGCATCCCCAAGCTTAGACGCTTGAGTCTCCTTGAATATTTACTTGGGGTGCCTTGGGAATCCCCAAGCTTGAGCTCTTTCCTCTCCTCCTTATCCTCATATCAAGACATCCTCGATCTTCGAACACTTCATCCACACAAAACTCAACAGAAAGTTCGGTAAGATCCGTTAGTATAATAAAGCAAATCACTACTCTAAGTACTGTTGCAAACCAATTCATATTTTGTTTTTGCATTGTAGCTACTGTAATATAACTTTTCCATGGGTTAATCCACTGATAGAAATTGATAGTTTCATCAAAACTAGCAAACTATGCATCAAAAACAGAATCCGCCTTAAACAGGATAGTATGTAGTAATCAGAACATTCACCATACTTATGGTACTCCAAAATTTATGAAAATATTAGGAAAAATAAAAAATTTGTATAGAAAGACAGTGCAAAAAGTTTCAGATCCGTTTGACGCTCGAGTAAAAAATGTAAAATCGCGCACCACAAGCAAAGTTTATGTTTTGCACCGCACAAACCAACAAGCAATGTAAACATCCTAAAGGCAAATCTTGGCACATTATTTTTGTTTTTAAACTTTATAAAAGCACACAACAGAAATGAATGACTCTCTAAAACTTCCGGGTTGTCTCCCTGGCAGCGCTTTCTTTAAAGCCATTAATCTAGGTATATAGTGCTCAAGTAATGGATCCACCCGGATCCCAAGGTATATCAAAGCCAATTTTAATTAACAATGATTTGGCATTTAGTAGTGAGCACAAAGCAACATATATCATGCAACAACGAAGTCTAACTCTCTTCCTATGCATCGGTATGCCATAAAAGAACAATTCATGCACACATAGTAAAGGCCAATGCACAGTATAAACAGTTTCTTGCAGTTTATCTTATTGGAAACATGGAGAGCCAGAGTTGTAGTTCCTCTCTAATAATAATTGCAAGTAGGAGAAGCAAGCACATGCATATAATATCTATCAAAATCCTCAAGTGTAGTAGTAAAACGCAACCCATCAATATAATCCTTAATAAGTGCAAACTTCAAAAACATAATAGGACTATCATGTGTGGGTGCAATAGCAACAATTTCATGTTTAACATAAGGAACTATAGCAAGTTCATCTCCATAAGCATAATCCATATTGGCATCTTGGCCACAAGCATCGCAAGCATCATCAAAAATGGATATTTCAAAAGAATCAACAGGATCATGGCAATTACCATAGCATTCATGCTTCGGTAAGAACAAAGGGACATTAAACAATGTATGAGTTGGAGGGTTACTCTCATTAGAAGGTGGGCACGGGTAGCTAATCCGTTCTTCCTCCTTTTGTTCTTCACTCTCCTCATCGTCTTTTTCATCCAGTGAGCTCACAGTTTCATCAATTTCTTCTTCCATAGACTCATGTAAAATGTTAGGCTCTTCTTGGACAGCGGAGACTCTCTCAATAAAATCATCAATATCGGAATTGAATTCATAATTCTCATAGCAATATTTAAGGATAGCTAAATTTTCAGGTCTATAAACTGAATCATCAGAATCTTCAAACTCTTTAAACAAAGATTCAATTTCATAAGCACCCATAAAAGCAACGAATTCTTCTATTTGTTCCACATCATAGTAATCATGTATACCATTAGCATAAGAAGCCAAGGTTTTATCATCATTAAATTTGCATGAAAAGGGAATGTGTGGAGCCTTCATCCTAGAGCAACAAGTATAATCATATCTCAAGCATAGTTGCCGAGTGTACCAATGCAACATATGAATTTGATCCCATAATAGTTTCCCTTTTTGAGTCAAGTGATAATCCCTAAAGTATTCATGTTGATCCAACATGTCTCCCATTATGTAATTGAATGGGGTTTTCTCAGGATTATTAAAGTAGTGCATAATATCTTTCACATAATAAGCATCGAAGGTTTTAGGAGGTTCCCCATCTCCATGAGTAGCAAGTAAACCTAGTTTTTTTGGTATTTCGTGTTCCATATCCATAACTAAAGATAGAGAACAACTTAGAACAACAAATAAAAACTACTTAGTGATAAAGCAAACAAGCACACACGAGAACGAGGTGACCTCTTTCCTTATTGATATCACATACGATCCACTCGAGACATGGCTACTACCTAAGTCCGATATGCTATGCATGATTAGGTGTCAAGGGGAACCTCCCGAGGACGCACGTGAAGATGGACAAGCCACCAAGCTCATGGATGAAGAGAACCATCGGAGAAGGCCAAGAGCACCTTCCAGGCCCCGGACATCCGGCCATGGCCCCGGACATCCAGCCCCTGGAGCTTCTACCTCAACAGGATCCAATCTGGCCAAGTCTCCAGGACCCGGACATCCGCGTCCAAGCCCGGACATCCGGCCCCCAGCCAGGATATCCGGGCCCCAGCCCGGAAATCCGGCGCCCCTTTCTCGATTCGGCTGAAACGGTCGCCTCAGCCCGGACATCCGGCCCTTGGCCCGGACATCCGGCTCTTCCGGAAGCCCCGGATATCCGGCACCCTCGCCCGAAATCCGGCCCCCTTCACCGATTGTGTTTGAAGACCTCGCCAGCCGGACATCCGCCCCTAGTCCGGACATCCGGCGTCTCGGAAAGCTTGGACATCCGGCCCGACGCCTTGGACGTCCGGCCTCCCTACTGCCTTGATGCCTCGTGGCCTTGTCCCTTGTACCCCTTCGCCGAGACTATATATACTTATTCCCTTTCCTCCTTCTAGGGTTAGCATTGGATTAGCTCATATTCTTGTGTGAGAGCCTTTGCTCATCCACTTGGCTACTTCTCCACCGAGATCAGGACCTCTCCGGAGAAGATCCCCAAGCGGATTCAAGACCCCTTCTAGGGTGGACCTCAAGGCCTCCTCACGGAGAAGAACGGTTACCGTTTGTATCTTACCTTTGTTGATCTTGAACCTTGTGCCACTCTATGTGATCGGTGATCTAGCATTTGTGTGATTGATCCCTTGTCGGTTTAGTGATTTCTCTCTCGTTTCCTCCGTGTTTCCCTCTTGTTCTTCCGCGTGTTCTTCGTGATTCCCCGTAGGATCCGCTCCAACGTGAAAGATCGCCCACGTAGGGTTCCGCCCTACATCATCTATGGATCAGAGCTTAGGTTGATCACGTTATTGGAGCCCCTACCCCTCTTTTTCTAGCTTGATTTTGTCGTTTTTGTCCTAATTCCGAAAATTCCCCACAAAAATAGCCCCAAATTTTTTTTGTGATTTGTTCGTGTGATGAAGTTTTGTTGGATTTGATCCGTGGATTTCGTGTGTTGCAGGTAGATCTAGCTTTCTCCCACCATTTCCACAATTTCCATCCACAAAATCCTCCGAATTTTGCCCCGGTTCCCATCTTCCCCCGCGGTGTTCATCGAGCCCGGACATCCGGCCCGAGCAGCCCGGACATCCGGCAGCCCGGACATCCGGCCAGATCAGCCCGGACATCCGGCGCCCCGGACATCCGGCTTCCAGCCCGGATTACCAGCCCCTAGTAACAACAATCCCTTCCACCACCCCGATCACCGCCTAACTTTCGCCAAATTTTGTCTCGTGCCCACATACACTTCCACTTACCTCCACCACTTCCGCATAACACCACATTAGCCTTTCCCACTTCCAATTCCGACAATGTTGCCAACTTTTGCCTTGAGAATTTGAGTTGAGGTTTTCCGTATCCTTTTGTGTTTCGGCTATCTAGGTACGGTTCAACATCAACATCACCACCGCTCATCTTCGTCAAGGACGGTAACATCATCGACACCTTTGACATTACTTGCAATTGCATTGATAACCATCATAGCCCATCTTTCGCGTTGCTTACCCATCGAGACTAGCCATTGAGTATTGCCGGCAACGTGACTTGTGCACATTAGTGATCATACTCCATAGCATACATACCATACCAAAGTGGTGCATATCTTACCATCAACTTGTGTGTCACAAAGTTGTCATCGCATACACAATTGCTATCTTGGTTCGTGAAGTTTTGCATGAGAAAAGAGCTCAAAAGAGAAAGAGCCATTCAAGCTTTTAAGCAAAGAGAGGAAGATAAGCAAAGAGCTTATTAGCAAGAACCATAGCATCATACAACATTAAGATTTTCATACTTGATCATCTTGGATCAACACATCGAAACACCATACATATAGCATACTTGGGTAGAAGTCGTTGCATTTTGCTTAGTAGGTTGTGCACAAGTTCGTATCCGCCTATTGTGCAATCGTGCTAGCGTCTCTCTAGTGTTGTGCAACAAGAGCATCTTGGTGAATTCCACATTTTGGCTCATCCTTGGTTGCATAACCCCATATTATCTTTTGCGTGTGTGTTTCCGTGTACCTTATCTTGCTAGTGGTCTACTTGTTGCATTTGCAAATTTATGAATCATTTCCAACTTTATTGAGTCTCACTTACAATTGCATCAAATTTTGTGCCACCATCCTAACCGAGCTCCACCATAAAGCTTTTACTTGTGTAGGTGTGAGAACCGACAAGAATCGGTACCAAGAGTGCTATTTCATTGTCCGCATTTGACTGAACTTGATTCATCTTCAACATCGGTCAAAGGTACATTGGTATAAGTTCTTTTCCGTTCTCCCACTCACATTTTGCTTGGAATGATGGATAGGCCAAGTTCTTCTACCAACCCACTCTTCAACGAGCAAGACGACGACATGTCTTCATATGTCACCAAGAACCACCTATTTGGTGCACAACGAAGCGTTGCACCAAGAACAACAAGCAATGAGCGATCAGATCGACAACCTCGCCAATCGACTTGCGACTCTCCGAGCAACGCATAAGAGACTACTTCGACAACAAGTTCGAGGCTCACAAGCAAGAGAATGATGCAAGAATGGACGAGATCCGCGCGTTGATGAGAAACCGGCGTCATTCAACTTCGTCATCATCAAGACGGAGCCGCTCGAGTCGACATTCCGACGACACCTTCTACGACTCAAGTACACCATCATCGAACACTCTTCGACGAGCCGCGCGCTAAGACCGTCATGCATCTCGCAACCCGCTACATGTCAAGCATTCACAAGAGCAAGTTGATGATCAAGTTCCTCGTCCTCAATCTAATCAAGAGGCTTTTGCTCAAGCTCAAGAACGACAACGTCTTCGCCACAACAAGAGGAAGAACGAGCACGTCTTCACCAAGACGAACAAGACGCCAAGGCTCAACGTCGTCAACAACAACAACGTGAGGCGCAAGCTCTTGAGGCGCAACGTGCCCTTCAAGAATCAAGTAGAGCCTTCGCCAACCGCAATCGCGAACGGCGCAATCAAGAGGAAGCCCTTCGAGAAGAAATCCAAGAGAGGAACTACCAACCTCATGCACAACGACAAGTTCCTCAAGCTCCTCCATAAGCTCGTCAAGCTCCACCTCAACCTCAAGCTCAACAAGGGCAAGTTGATCATGGTCTTCCTCCGCGCCAAGAGCAACATGAAGACGAATACAATCCACGCCAAGGACGTCATCATCAACATCGCCAACAACACAATGAAGAGCAACACTACGGCAAGCTAAAATTCACCATGCCCAAGTTCAATGGAAGCAATGACCTCAAGACTACCTCTCATGGGCATTGAAGGTTGACAAAATCTTTCGCTTGCACAACTACGATGAAGCGAAGAAAATCGCTATGGCATCACTTGAGTTCCAAGACTATGTGCTCATATGGTGGGAACAAATCATTGAGTGACGACAAGCAAGAGGTGAACCTCCAATCACCACTTGGGCTCAAATGAAGGATGTCATGCGAGCACGTTTTGTGCCAACCTACTACAACCGCGACCTCTTCAAGAAACTCCAACTACTCAAGCAAGGAACAAAGAGCGATGAAGAATATTACAAGGAAATGGAGATAGCCATGATTCGAGCCAATGTCAAGGAAGATGATGAGCAAACTATGGCACGTTTCTTGAATGGACTCAATCATCCCATCAAGAAAATCGCCGACTTCCAACCATACTCATCCCTCATTGAGCTCGTGCATCAAGCTACAAAGGCGGAACGCCAAGTACAAGATGACTTCTGGCACGCCTAAGTACTCATCCAAGACCCACGGCTTCTCCAACAACCAAGCGTCAACGACTCCTTCAACATCTACATCAACCAAACTTTCTTCAAGAAACGACGACAAGTCAAGTTACAAGAAGACTTCGACAAGCTCAAGTCGTCCTCCTCCTACTACAAGCAACATCAAGTCGCGTGCTTCATCCTCTACTCCGACCGATGAGACCATCAAGACAAGCTCCTTCAAGTGTTTCACTTGCGGCGGCCGAGGCCACAAGTCATAAGAATGCACCAACAAGCGCACCATGATCCTCAACGACGATGGCACATATGACTCCATGAGTGAAGAGGAGATGGAAGCTCTTGAGCAAGTGGCCATGCACCGGCAAGTGAACGAAGAAGAAGATGATCAAGTCTTTTGTGATGAGGATTCGAGCCCCGCCCTCGTTGTCTCCAAGGTCTTGACTCTTCAACATCAACAAGAAGAAGACCAACGATGCCACATCTTCCACACAAAAGCCGGCATCAATGGACGGTCCATGAAGGTCATCATCGACGGAGGTAGTTGCCACAACTTGGCAAGTGAAGAACTATGCTCCAAGCTCCAATTGGTCAAGAGGAAGCACCCGCACCCCTACAAGGTTCAATGGCTAAGTGACTCCGGCACTATACGAGTCGAGCATACGGTCCAAGTCTCCTTCAAAATTGGTGCTTATGACGACACATTGGAATGTGATGTGGTCCCAATGACTGTTTGCCACCTACTTCTAGGTCGACCATGGCAATTCGACCGTGGTGTCATCCACAATGGGCGCACCAATCACTATAGCTTCAAGATGAAAGGGAAGGAATATGTGCTACGACCTATGTCTCCTACTCAAGTGATAGCCGATAAGCAAGCCACACATCATAGAGAAAAGAGTGAGAAAGTGATCCACCCAAAAGTGAGTGAGAGCCACAAGCCAAATTTGAGCGACTCATCGCCTAGAGAGAAAAACCTCATTCTATTTGCCACCAAAAGTGAGATGAGAGAAGTGTGTGAGAACCCATCGAGTGTGATGCACTTTGTCCTTGTGTGCAAGGATGGAGAACCAAAACTAACACCATTCACGAGCTACCTTTGGTGTTTCAATCTCTTTTGCAGGAATTTCAAGATGTTTTCCCCGGTGAGCTACCTCCGGGTCTACCTCCTCTTCGAGGGATAGAGCATCGAATTGACCTCATCCCCGGAGCGCCTCTTCCAAACAAAGCTCCATACCGAGTCAATCCGGAAGAAACCAAGGAGATTCAACGGCAAGTACAACAACTCATCGACAACGGTCATGTACGTGAAAGCCTAAGCCCTTGTGTCGTTCCGGTTATTCTTGTGCCTAAGCCCGATGGAAGTTTCCGCTTGTGCTCCGATTGTCGACCTATCAATGCTATTACCGTCCGATATAGACACTCCATTCCTCGCTTAGATGACATGCTTGATGAACTTAGCGGAGCCAACTTTTTCTCAAAAATTGATCTTAAAAGTGGCTATTATCAAATACGCATACAAGAGGGTGATGAATGGAAAACTGCTTTCAAAACCAAATGGATTATATGAATGGTTAGTGATGCCTATGGGTCTTTCGGAAGCTCCCGGTACTTTTGTGCGTCTTATGCATCATGTGCTTCGTCCTTATATTGGAGTCTTTGTTGTGGTTTACTTTGATGATATTCTTGTGTTTAGCAAAACCATGAAAGAGCACATCAATCATGTAAAATCTGTGTTGCAAACTCTTCGCAAGGAAAGCCTTTATGCAAACTTGAAAAAATGCACTTTTGGAGTTGACAAAGTGGTTTTCTTGGGTTTTGTAGTTTCCTCAAAGGGTGTCCATGTTGATGAATCTAAAATTGAAGCAATTAAAACTTGGCCCCAACCCACCAATTTGCAACAAGTGCGAAGTTTTCTTGGTCTTATGGGTTTCTATCGTCGCTTTGTGAAAGATTTTAGCACAATTGCCGCTCCTTTGCATGCTTTGAGCAAGAAGAATACTCCCTTTGTTTGGGGAACTTTGCAATCAACCGCTTTTGATGAGCTCAAGTCTTTGCTTACTCATGCTCCGATTCTTGCTTTGCCCAATTTTGACAAAACTTTTGAGGTTCATTGTGATGCAAGTGGTACCGGAATTGGCGGAGTTTTGATGCAAGAAAAACGAGCCATTGCTTATTTTAGTGAAAAACTCTCCGGTGCTCAACTTAATTATCCCATCTATGACAAAGAATTGTATGCTTTAGTGCGTGTGCTACATGTTTGGGAACATTACCTTAGACCTCATGAGTTTTTCATCCATACCGATCATGAAACGCTTAAGTACCTCAAAGGTCAAACTAAATTAAACAAGCGTCATGCCAAATGGAGTGAATTCATTGAATCTTTTCCTTATGTGATCAAGTACATTAAGGGTAAAGAAAATGTAGTTGCCGACGCTTTCACGCATATGCATGCTTGTCACTCAACTTGAGTTGAATGTTATTGGTTTTGAGCATATAAAAGACTTGTATGAGCATTATCCATCTTTTGCATCTCCTTAAGCTAAGAGTTTGACGCAAACGTCTTTGGAACAAAATTACATCAAGTATGGTTATCTTATGAGAGCTAACAAACATTGCATTCCCGAGTCTAATCTTCGTATGCTCCATTTGCAATAGGCTCATGGAGGACGACTCATAGGACACTTTGGACGCGACAAGACATTCGCCACGCCTCCAACAACTACTTTTGGCCCAAGATGTTCATGACGTCTCACGCTTCACCAACCGATGCTACACATGTCGCAAAGCTAAGTCTAAAGCTCAATCTCATGGTCTTTACATGCCCCTTCCAATTCCATATCAACCATGGGAAGACATTAGTATGGATTTTGTACTCGGTTTGCCTAGGACTCAAAATGGCAAGGATTCCGTTTTTGTTGTTGTGGATAGATTTTCTAAGATGGCACATTTCATACCTTGCAACAAGATAGACGATGCTTCACATGTTGCCAATCTCTTTTGTAGGGAAATATTGCGACTCCATGGCGTACCAAAGACAATCGTCTCCGATCGTGACGTCAAGTTCTTGAGTTACTTTTGGAAGACCCTATGCGCCAAGCTCGGAATCAAACTCTTGTTCTCCTCGGCATACCATCCTCAAACCGATGGCCAAACGGAGGTGACGAACCGCACACTATCCACTCTACTCCATGTCTTGATAAAGAAGAACATCAAGGAATGGGAAGCATGTCTACCCATCGCCGAAAGTACGCCTACAATCGTGCAAGACATTCAACTACCGGCAAGTCCCCTTCGAGGTCGCTTCACGGTTTCAACCCCTTGTCCCCATTGGACATTCTACCACTCCTCTCCTCGAGCGCACCAACATGGACGCAAGTGAACGAGCAAGCTACATCAAGAAGATGCACGAAGACACAAGGCACACCATTGAGCGCCAAGTACAACGTCAAGCAAACAAGCTCAATGCAAACAAGCAACCCATCGTCTTCAACATTGGTGATCTCGTGTGGCTACACCTTCGCAAGGACCGCTTCCCCAAAGAACACAAGTCCAAGCTTCTCCCTCGAGCCGATGGACCTTTCAAGGTGCTAGCACGCTACAACGACAACGCCTACAAGATCGACCTACCTCGAGACAATATAACGTGAGCGACATCTTCAACGTCAAGGACCTCACACCATTCCATGGAGATGAAGCTTTTGATCCGAGGTCGGATCTCTCCCAAGGGGGGGGGGAGATGATGCGGAGCATCCCACGATCATCCCCATGGACTTACAACCGTCTCATCAAGAGCCAAGAGGACCCATGACACGGGCTAGAGCTAGAGCTCTCGAGAACGAGGTGACCTCTTTCCTTATTGATATCACATACGATCCACTCGAGACATGGCTACTACCTAAGTCCGACATGCTATGCATGATTAGGTGTCAAGGGGAACCTCTCGAGGACGCACGTGAAGATGGACAAGCCACCAAGCCCGCGTGATGAGGACATCAATATCATTGTTACACCCACAGCCCCTGCTGCTATACATACTGGACCAATTACTAGAGCTCGCGCACGCCAATTGAATTATCAGGTACTTTCGTTTCTTGGTAACGATTCCAATGTTCATGAGAATATGATGCTGCCTAAATTGGATACATTTGTTTTCCTTACAAATGAAGGGCCTACCATGGACAAGAAAGATGAACCTTGGAGCAAGTTCAAGCATGGAGATGTTGGCATGCTAAGGGGAACAAGAACGGAGTTACAAGTGATGATTCCAGGACTTTGAAGCCACCCTAATGAGAGCATGAGGCCTTGGACGAAATATACAAGATGCCACTTCATAATATTCGTCCATAGGCTATTCTAGGTGCTGCGTCACCTTATTATTGGGCCGGGCCCATGTAATTTCGAAATACTTAAGTATAGGCTGTTTTTAGAGTCCGTATGTGTGGGGAAACAAGAGTTAGGGTTGGTTTCGGACCCTCCCTCAAGGGCCACGAAATTCCCTCCTCTTCCTCCATATATACAGCCCTTAGGGCGTCGTTAGACTTTGGGTTTTGTTTAGATTAAAAGTTCGCCATAGCTGCAACTTCGCGTGCTTCGTTTGTGTTCAACGACTGGACAAAGGCGCCACAGAACCCCACCTTGATCAATAAAGCTTTCATCTTATATTCGCAATATCCAGATTGCAATCTCAGTTTCTTGCTTGTTCTTCGTTTGCTCGCAGGAAATGCAGACCCTCGTGGTCAGGTTGATCGTGCTCCGGCGTGGTCAATAACCTCTCGGAGTTGGTTTAGCGATTGCTAAGGCGCGACGTCCTCAAGACGCTCGTAGTCGGATCGTCAAAGTCGACTTCCTCCAAAGCGAAAACCAACATCTCATCGAAAGACGGGACACCTTTGCCTCTATCAAGTGGTATCAGATTTTCAGGTTGCTCGGTGAGATTTTACAGTTTTTCGTAGATTAGATCGAGTCTGTTCTTCATACCTAAAGTCCACGAAAAAGACACACAAAAAAAAAATAGGGTTAGTTCATCATATCCGAACCAATCTGAGCCTTCGCATAATCTTTTTAGGGTTTTTGCTTTGTTGAATTTGCGGTTGCATCGTCGTGTCAAGTTTCTGGTCTTAGAGTCTAGTCTTTTAGAGTTTCGAGTTCTGGTCATAAGTTGTCACGCCGCCGCAGACCATCATCATCGCCTCGCCATCTACCACCAATCCGTCTCCATATACCACCACCGCTACCATATACCACCACCGCTGCCATATACCACCACCATATATCCACCACCAATCCGAAGTTCTTCTCATATTAGGTTTGTTTTCGAGATCCATCTAAATTCGATTCGTGTTTCCTTGCTCGAGTAGGTTTCGGAAAAAAAGAGTCTGAAACCACCTCCGTTTAGGCCCAAAATTTTCCGAAACCGCACTTGTCGAAAAAATTTTCTCGCTATCCTATTTTAGGTGTTTCTAAGCGTATTGAGACAGTCGCCATTATAGAAAGTTTTTTGACCCGTTTCAGCTTTTTGGGTCCGGCAAAAAAAAAAAATTGGTCGAAAAATTCCGTGCCCATCCTGTCGGTTTGACCTGGGAAGAGTTTTGAGACACTCGCCATTATAGTGATTTTTCGCACAAAAAAAGAGCAAAAAAAAAAAGCAGCGCAAAAAAAAAAATAGAGCGAAAAAAATCCAGAGTGTGCTTTTCCGTTGTTTCCGCAGCGCCCGTGATTTTGTTAGTGTTCTAGGCTCGCGTCTCTAGCACGGTCTAGCCTAGGACCAAAGACAAGATCGTCGTTGAGCGTTCATTCAACTTTGCATCTCTGAATTGATTATTGCTGACCCTTTTTGCTACCATATTATAAGCCTTCCCAGCTCCACATACATCTACATCGTGCGTTTGACTCTCCCTGGTAATCGCTCTATCCAAGCTTTGAGAGTTTTGACTACATCGGTTGCCGATCACCGCCTACTGCTGGGTAAGAACTGGTAAGAATTTGAGATTTGCTTGACGGATTTGTGACTGTCCACCACACCACCACCACCACTTCCTAGTAGTCTGTCGAATCATATTCTTGTGCGTTTCTATTGCTGCTAACCATGGCAGGATCACAAGCCGGCAGACCGACCGGGAGAACATGACAAACAAAGCGCTACATGATAAGTTTCAACAAATGATGAGTGGGCAGGTGGAAGATGTTCTAAATAGATTTGAAGAGGCCATGGAGAAGATAGATGGCATTGAGAAGGCGTTCGAAACAAAGCTCGATAACAAGTTTAATGAATTGCTCGTGCGTCTACCACCACCACCACCGGCTGCACCTAATGCACCTCTACAACAACAACAACGACTACCTCCACATCGCGAAGCAGCCCTCCGCCGAGCGAGCCGTGTCCCTCTTCAGCCTGGCCAAGCTGCTGGTGTCATTGTTGATACTTCGTGGCTCCTGGCCTGATGTGGGGAGGATGATTATGTGAGAGAGTACGAGGATGAGGTTGATCACCTTGTAACTACGTGCAACCACCAGCACCACAACCACCAGACCACAACCACCCGGTCGTCCACATGCAAATAATGGCAATGTTAGGGCTCCCCTCAGTACGAGATCATGACCATCTCCCTAAATTGAAGTTGAATATTCCACCATTTGAGGGTAGATATGTTCACGATATTCATCTTACTTGGGAGTTAGAAACTGAACAGCGATTTACATATTTACAATATCCTGAGGAGAGACGTGTTCCTGCTATTGTTTGTGCTTTCACTAGCTTTGCATGTGTTTGGTGGTCTGAACATTGTAGATTATATCCTGTTCCAGCTACTTGGTCTGCTTTGAAAACTGCTATGCGTATCGTTGGGTTCCACCATATTATCAACGTGAATTACTTCAAAAATTGCAGCGCTTAAGACAAGGAAAAAATTCGGTAGAAGAATATTATCTGGAATTACAAACTGGCTTGATTAGATGTGGTATTGTTGAGGAGAATGAAGCTATGCTTGCACGTTTTCTAGGTGGATTAAATAGAGATATTCAGACCATTCTAGACTACAAGGATTATACTAATATCACTCGATTATTCCATCTTGCTTGTAAAGCTGAACGTGAAGTGCAGGATCGACACGCATTGGCGCGGACTAACTTTTCTGCAGGTCGACCTTCATCATGGACACCACGTGCATCATCTACTTCCACACGTTCTACTACACCGGCACCTCCGTCGGCTACCACCTCCAACCATGATACAAGAAAGGTGCACAACCACCACTATCTCGCCAAGAGCGCACTTTGGGCCTACACAGAGCTCTTCTTCTTCCATGGCGTCAACAGGGCACACAAGTGATATTATTTGTCGTCGTTGTAAGGGAAGAGGACATTTTGCCGAGAATGCCAATCTCAGCGTGTGATGATTGCTAATGAGGATGGTGGGTATGAGTCCGCTTAGTGACTATGATGAAGAGACTTTGGCTCTTATTACACATGAAGAACATGGTGGATATGATTCTGATCATGATACGCAATACATGGCTGCACAAGATGCTGACAGGAATGAATGTTTAGTAGCTCAACCTGTATTTAGTGTGCAGGTTACACAAGCTAAGCACAATCAGAGGCATAACTTGATCCATACACAGGGAGTTGTGAAGGAACGCGTTCTATTCAAGGCCATCATAGATGGAGGGAGCTGCAACAACTTGGCTAGCATGGATATGGTGGAGAAGCTTTCTCTCACCACAAGACCACATCCACATCCTTACTACATCCAATGGTTCAACAACAGCGGCAAGGTTAAGGTAACACGTACTGTTCGTGTGTATTTTAGTATCTCTACATATGCTGATTATGTTGATTGTGATGTGGTACCTATGCAAGCATGTTCCTTATTACTTCGTAGACCATGGAAATTTTATAAAAATTCTGTACACCATGGTAGAAACAATCAGTATACTCTTGTTCACAAGGATAAAAATATTACTTTGCTTCCTATGACTCCTGATTCAATTTTGAAAGATGATATTAATAGAGCTAATAAAGCAAAACAGGAGAAAAATAAGAGTGAAAATCAGATTGTGGCAAAAGAATTTGAGCAACAAATGAAGCCTAATAATAAACCATCTAATGTTGCTTCCGAAATTAAACTGAAAAGTGCATGTTTACTTGCCACCAAATCTGATATTGAGGAGCTAGATTCTAGCAAATCTGTTTGCTATGCTTTTGTGTGCAAAGAGGCATTATTTTCATTCGAGGACGTGCCTTCCTCTTTGCCCCCTGCTGTCACTAACATTTTGCAGGAGTTCACTGACGCCTTCCCACAAGACGTGCCACCGGGATTACCACCTATTCGAGGGATTGAGCATCAAATTGACTTAATTCCGGTGCGTCGCTACCCAACCGTGCACCATACCGTACCAATCCGGAGGAGACGAAGGAGATTATGCGTCAAGCATGTGAGCTGCTCGACAAAGGTTATATACGCGAATCTCTTAGTCCTTGTGCTGTTCCTATTATACTAGTGCCTAAAAAGGATGGTACGTCGGCGTATGTGTGTTGATTGTAGAGGCATTAATAATATTACTATTCGTTATCGTCATCCTATTCCTAGGCTAGATGATATGCTTGATGAATTGAGTGGCTCTACAATATTCTCCAAAGTTGATTTGCGTAGTGGATACCATCAAATTCGTATGAAATTGGGAGATGAATGGAAAACAGCATTTAAAACTAAGTTTGGTTTATATGAGTGGTTAGTCATGCCTTTTGGGTTAACTAATGCACCTAGTACTTTCATGAGACTAATGAACGAAGTTTTACGTGCTTTCATTGGACGATTTGTGGTAGTCTATTTTGATGATATACTGATTTATAGCAAATCTTTGGAAGAACATTTGGAACATTTACGTGCTGTTTTTAATGCTCTACGTGATGCACGTTTGTTTGGTAACCTTGGGAAGTGCACCTTTTGCACCGACCGAGTATCTGTTCTTGGCTATGTTGTTACACCACAGGGAATTGAAGTTGATAAAGCCAAGATTGAAGCTATTGAGATTTGGCCGCAGCCCAAAACGGTCACACAAGTGAGGAGTTTTCTTGGACTCGCTGGTTTCTATAGGCATTTTGTGAGAGACTTTAGCACCATTGCTGCACCTCTCAATGAACTTACCAAGAAGGATGTGCCTTTTGGTGGGGGTACCGCATGGAAGAAGCCTTCACGGTATTGAAAGATAAGTTGACACATGCTCCTTTACTCCAACTTCGACTTTAATAAGACTTTTGAGCTTGAATGTGATGCTAGTGGAATTGGATTAGGAGGTGTGTTATTACAAGATGGCAAACCTGTTGCATACTTTTCTGAAAAATTGAGTGGGCCTAGTCTGAACTATTCTACTTATGACAAAGAATTATATGCTCTTGTTCGGACTTTAGAGACATGGCAACATTATTTATGGCCCAAAGAATTTGTTATACATTACGATCATGAATCTTTGAAACATATTAAAAGTCAAGCTAAACTGAATCGTAGACATGCTAAATGGGTTGAATTCATTGAGACTTTCCCTTATGTCATTAAACACAAGAAGGGTAAAGAAAATGTTATTGCCGATGCTTTGTCTCGTCATTATACTATGCTTTCACAACTTGACTTCAAAATATTTGGTTTAGAGACCATCAAAGATCAATATGTGCATGATGCTGATTTTAAAGATGTAATGCAGAATTGTAAAGAAGGAAGAACATGGAACAAGTTCGTTATTAATGATGGTTTTGTGTTCCGTGCTAACAAGCTATGCATTCCTCGCTAGCTCTGTTCGTCTTTTGTTGTTGCAGGAGGCGCATGGAGGAGGATTAATGGGACACTTTGGCGTGAAGAAGACGGAGGATATACTTGCTACACATTTCTTTTGGCCAAAGATGAGACGGATGTTGAGCGTTTTGTTGCTCGCTGCACTACATGTCAAAAAGCTAAGTCACGACTCAATCCTCATGGTTTATATATGCCTTTGCCTGTACCTAGTGTTCCTTGGGAGGATATATCTATGCACTTTGTTTTAGGTTTACCTCGAACAAAGAAGGGGAGGGATAGCATATTTGTTGTCGTGGATAGATTCTCGAAAATGGCACACTTTATACCATGTCATAAAAGCGATGATCTTTGTTAATGTTGCTGATTTGTTCTTTCGTGAAATTATTCGCTTGCATTGTGTGCCAAATACTATTGTTTCATATCATGATACTAAATTTCTTAGCCACTTTTGGAGATGTTTATGGGCTAAGTTGGGGACTAAACCGCTTTTTAGTACTACTTGTCACCCCAAACCGATGGACAAACTGAAGTAGTCAATAGAACATTGTCTACTATGCTTAGGGCTGTTTTGAAGAATAATAAGAAAATGTGGGAAGAATGCTTGCCTCATATTGAATTTGCTTATAATCGTTCATTGCATTCTACTACTAAGATGTGCCCTTTTGAAATTGTGTATGGCTTCCTACCTCGTGCACCTATTGATTTGTTGCCTCTTCCATCTTCGGAGAAGGTTAATTTTGATGCTAAAGAACGTGCTGAATTGATTTTAAAAATGCATGAGTTAACTAAGGAAAACATTGAGCGTATGAATGCTAAATATAAACTTGCTTTGGAGATAAGGGTAGAAAACATGTTGACTTTGCACCTGGAGATCTAGTATGGTAACATTTGAGTAAGGATACGTTACCTAATTTGCGCAAATCAAAGCTAATGCCACGTGCTGATGGTCCATTTAAGGTGTTAGAGAAAATAAATGATAATGCATATAAACTTGAGCTGCCTGCAGATTTTGGGGTTAGTCCCACTTTTAACATTGCAGATTTGAAGCCTTATTTGGGTGAGAATATGATGCTGCCTAAATTGGATACATTTGTTTTGCTTACAAATGAAGGGCCTACCATGGACAAGAAAGATGAACCTTGGAGCAAGTTCAAGCATGGAGATGTTGGCATGCGCAAGGGGAACAAGAACGGAGTTACAAGTGATGATTCCAGGACTTTGAAGCCACCCTAATGAGAGCATGAGGCCTTGGACGAAATATACAAGATGCCACTTCATAATATTCGTCCATAGGCTATTCTAGGTGCTGCGTCACCTTATTATTGGGCCGGGCCCATGTAATTTCGAAATACTTAAGTATAGGCTGTTTTTAGAGTCCGTATGTGTGGGGAAACAAGAGTTAGGGTTGGTTTCGGACCCCTCCCTCAAGGGCCACGAAATTCCCTCCTCTTCGTCCATATATACAGCCCTTAGGGCGTCGTTTAGACTTTGGGTTTTGTTTAGATTAAAAGTTCGCCATAGCTGCAACTTCGCGTGCCGTTTGTGTTCAACGACTGCACAAAGGCGTCCACGTAACCCCACCTTGATCAATAAAGCTTTCATCTTATATTCGCAATATCCAGATTGCAATCTCGGTTTCTTGCTTGTTCTTCGTTTGCTCGCAGGAAATGCAGACCCTCGTGGTCAGGTTGATCGTGCTCCGGCGTGGTCAATAACCTCTCGGAGTTGGTTTAGCGATTGCTAAGGCGCGACGTCCTCACACGTTCGTAGTCGGATCGTCAAAGTCGACTTCCTCCAAAGCGAAAACCAAAATCTCATCGAAAGACGGGACACCTTTGCCTCTATCACCGCGGATGAAGAGAACCATCAGAGAAGGCCAAGAGCACCTTCCAGGCCTCGGACATCCGGCCATGGCCCCGGACATCCGGCCCCTGGAGCTTCTACCTCAACAGGATCCAATCTGGCCAACTCTCCAGGACCCGGACATCCGGCGTCCAAGCCCGGACATCCGGCCCCCAGCCCGGATATCCGGGCCCCAGCCCGGAAATCCGGCGCCCCTTTCCCGATTCGGCTGAAACGGTCGCCCCAGCCCGGACATCCGGCCCTTGGCCCGGACATCCGGCTCTTCCGGAAGCCCCGGATATCCGGTACCCTCGCCCGGAAATCCGGCCCCCCTTCACCGATTGTGTTTGGAAGACCCCGCCAGCCCGGACATCCGGCCCCCTAGTCCGGACATCCGGCGTCTCGGGAAAGCCCGGACATCCGGCCCGACGCCCGGACGTCCGGCCTCCCCTGCCAAGTGATGCCTCAGGGCCTTGTCCCTTGTACCCCTTCGCCCGAGACTATATATACTTATTCCCTTTCCTCCTTCTAGGGTTAGCATTGGATTAGCTCATATTCTTGTGTGAGAGCCTTTGCTCATCCACTTGGCTACTTCTCCACCGAGATCAGGACCTCTCCGGAGAAGATCCCCCAAGCGGATTCAAGACCCCCTTCTAGGGTGGACCCCCTCAAGGCCTCCTGACGGAGAAGAACGGTTACCGTTTGTATCTTACCTTTGTTGATCTTGAACCTTGTGCCACTCTATGTGATCGGTGATCTAGCATTTGTGTGATTGATCCCTTGTCGGTTTAGTGATTTCTCTCTTTTTTCCTCCGTGTTTCCCTCTTGTTCTTCCGCGTGTTCTTCGTGATTCCCCGTAGGATCCGCTCCAACGTGAAAGATCGCCCACGTAGGGTTCCGCCCTACATCAATATTCACCCCACGCTATAACTCCCCGGCAACGGCGCCAGAAAAAGGTCTTGATAACCCACAAGTATATGGGATCAATTGTAGCCTCTTTCGACAAGTAAGAGTGTTGAACCCAACGAGGAGCTAAAGGTAGAACAAATATTCCCTCAAGTTTTATCGACCACCGATACAACTCTACGCACGCTTAACGTTCGCTTTACTAGAACAAGTATGAAACTAGAAGTACTTTGTAGGTGTTACGGGATTGGTTTGCAAGATAATATAGAGCACATAAATAAAATCTAGGGGCTGTTTAGATAAAGAAACAATAAAGTTAGTATAGCGAGTGTGGAAAAGTGGTGGTAGGAGTTGCGAAATTGTCCCTAAGCAATTGACTACTTTACTAGACCAATAGCAAGTTTTATTTGGAAGAGGCCACTGCTAGCATGTCATCCCTGACTTGGAATTCTATGCACTTATGATTGGAACTATTAGCAAGCATCCGCAAGTACTAACGTTCATTACGGTAAAAGCCAAACATAGCATTAAGATATATTGGTCCCCCTTCAATCCCTTATGCATCAATTTCTATGCTAGGTTGAAGCTTCTGTCACTCTTGCCCTCCAATACATAGTCCTATCAACATACAACTAATCCTATGGTGTGATCCATGCGGGCGCTCATATGATGGGCACCAAAGGCAGCAACATAACCACAAGCAAATTAAACCAATCATAGCAATTCACCAATTACCGATGGGACAACGAAAATCTACTCAGACATCATAGGATGGCAACACATCATTGGATAATAATATGAAGCATAAAGCACCATGTTCAAGTAGAGGGTACAACGGGTTGCGGGAGAGTGGACCTCTATAGATAGATGGGGGAAGGTGATGAAGATGTTGGTGAAGATGAAGGAGGTGTTGGTGTAGATCGCCGTCACATGATGATGGCCCTAGTGGCGTTCTGGCGCCACCGGGAGAGAGTGGGAGAGAGCCCCCCTTCTTCTTCTTCTTCTTCTTGCTTGACCTTCTCCCTAGATGGGACAAGGGTTTCCCCTCTGGTCCTTGGCTTCCATGGCATGGGAGGGGCAAGAGCCCCTCCGAGATTGGATTTGTCTCTCTGTCTCTCCCTGTTTCTGCGCTCTCTGATTCTGCCCTTTCACCGTTCCTAAATTCCCGGAGATCCGTAACTCCGATTGTGTTTAAATTTGGACACGATTTTTATCCGGATATTAGCTTTCTTGCGGCGAAAGAAGGGCACCAGCCGCCTTATAGGGTGGCCACGAGGGTCAAGGGCGCACCGACCACCCTGGGGCATCGTCTCGCGTTGATTCTTCCTCCCAAAAATCACATATATTCCAAAAAAATCTCTGTCAGTTTTTATCCTGCTTGGACTCCGTTTAATATGGATTTTCTGCACAACAAAAACATGTAACAAACAGGAACTGCACCGGGCAATCGGATCAATATGTTAGTCCCAAAAATAGTATAAAAAGTTGCCAAAAGTATGTAAAAGTTGTAGAATATTGGCATGGAACAATAAAAATTATAGATATGACGGAGACGTATCAAGCACTTTTCAATATATATATATATATATATATATATATATATATATATATATATATATATATATATATGATACTTGTTATGCTCAAATGAACGTCTATTGTTCCCCTTGTTTTTCTTTGTTCTTCTATGATTTCAATCCCAAACCCTACGCTGTTTGGAAGCTTGCTGGCACACATACTTGCCGCGAGCGCTTCGAGGAACTGGTCCTTAACAGCCTGTTGGAAGTACTTTCACCAGCAAGGCAACTTGCCGGTCTCAATGCATCTGCAAAGATCTTGCCGAGCGTACACGAGGCAAAATAAGAGCGCGGATAAACACAACAAGGTTCCCTTGCGTGCAGGTTTCTCATACAACACAAAATCATGCAAAGGGGGAACTGTAAATGTAACAAAGAAAAATTTCTAGTTGTCTTCCAACTTATCTTTCTTTGTTGTACTTCTTGTCGTATGAAATGTGCAATAATACTATTCTTGATAGAGGAAAAGGTGTCCCGTCTTTGGATGAGATGATGGCCATCGTTTTTAGTGTTGTAGACTTTGACGATTCTATTACAAACGTGTGAGGACGTCGCGCCTTAACAATCGCTAAACCAACTCCGAGAGGTTATTGACCACGCCGGAGCACGATCAACCTGACCACGAGGCTCTATTTCCTGCAAGCAAATGAAGAACAAGCAATAAACTGAGACTGCTATCTGGATATTGCGAATATAAGAAGAAGGCTTTGTTGATCAAGGTGGGGTTTTGTGATGTCTTGGTCTGGTCGTTGAATACAAACGAAGTTGCAGCTATGGCGAACTTTAATCAAAACAAAACCCAAAGTCTAGATGACGCCATAAGGGCTGTATATATGGAGTAAGAGGAGGGGGGATTTTGTGGCCCCTTGGAGGAGGGGGTCCGACAGCAACCCTAACTGTTTTCCCCACAGATATAGACTCCAAAAACAGCCTATACTTCAGTATTTCAAAATTACATGGGCCTGGCCAAATAATAAGGTGATGCAACACCTATAATAGCCTTTGGACGAAATTTATGAAGTGGCATCCTGTCTATTTCGTCGAAGGCTTCACGCACTCATGATGGTGGCTTCAAAGTCCTGAAATCATCACTTGTAACTCCATTATTGTTCACCTTGCGCATGCCATCATCTCCATGTTTGATCTTGCTCCAATGTTCGTCCTTCTTGTCCAATCTAGGCCCTTCATTTGTAATCAAAACAAATGTATCCAATTTAGGCATCATCATATTCTCATGAACATTATAATCATTACCAAGAAACAAAAGTACCTGGTAATTTAATTGGCGTGCGCGAGCTCTAGTAATTGATCCAGTATGCATAGCAGCACGGGTTGTGGGTGTAACAATGGTATTGATGTCCTCATCAGTTCTAAAGTGGTACTCATCATTACTCCCCTACGGAAAACTTGCACATGAGGAATCCTTTTGTCTTTGAGAAAAAGAAAGAAGAGAAAGCAGTGATGTGGGGACCTTGGTGGTATGTTAGCCATTTCATTCAAGCAAATATGTAATCACAACATTACGCATATTGATACGTAAGTAAATATGCATAAAAAGTTGTGAAACACTTAGCTTTATTCACATATGCATAGGGTCTGCGCCTGGATTTGTACAAAGGGTTATAAGTTGATGCGGAGCATCCCACGTTCATCCCCATGTACACTCCCACTACTCTCCAAGCCCCAAGTGGACATATGACGAGACCTCGAACAAACGCCATTGGACACAAGGTGAACTTGCTCCTCTCCGAACCTTCACTTCCCACATGTGAGACATGGTTACTACCTCAAATATATGTGCTATGCATGACCAGGAACAAGGAGGAAGACCATGGACAAGACGGCGAGGACACCAAGTACACGGACCAAGAGAAGAAGCTGCCCGAAGTTCTGGCGGCGGACGTCCGACCAGGACCGAACGTCTGACGACTCCTGTGCTCGGACTACTGGGCCCCTCCGACGACCGTGCAGCGACCACCGAACCGAATCTGCGGACATCCGAAGAACTCCGGACGTCCGGGACCCCGCGAGTCTCCGGACGACCGGCCCCCTCCGGACGTCCGACCGAAGCACACCCGAGCCGAATCTATGGATGTCCGAAGAGCACCGGACGTCCGGACCTTCCCGAGCCTCCGGATGTCCGACGCCTGTCTGCGCACAGTGTGTTGGGCCGCAGCCCATGTACCCCTTCACTTACCCCTTCGTGGCCCTAGACTATATATACTCCTCCACCTCCTCCTAGTTAGGGTTAGTGTTGATTTAGCTCATTGTTAGATAGAGCTTTGCTCATCCATACCGGATCTACTCCACGAGAGAGACCGCGGCCCCTCTTCGGAGAAGATCCACCTTGGATTCAAGACCCCCTCTTGGGTGGCCCCCATCAAGACCTCCTCACGGAGAAGAACGACTACCGTTTGTATTGTCCTTTGTTGACCTTGAATCATGTATCTCCCTTTGTGTTCATCGATCTAGCACATGTGTGATTGATCTTGTTGGTTTGAGTGATTCTCTTGTGTTTTCCCCGTGATTTCCCTCGTGTTCTTCCGCTCGTTCTTCGTGTTCCTAGTAGGGACCCTCTCCAAACGTGAAAGATCGTCCACATAGGGTTCCGCGCTACATCATCTTGGTATCAGAGCAAGGTTGATCACGTTTTTGGAGCCCCTACCCCTCTTTTTCTAGCTTGATTTTGTTGTGTTCTTCCCCAAATTCGAAAATTTCCCACCAAAAATAGCACCAATTTTTTTTGTGATTTGTTAGTGTGATTATGTTTTGTTGATTTTGATCCATGGATTTTCTTGGTTTCCAGTGGATCTAGCATTTCCCCAAGTTTCCCCATCTTTCATCCACGAAATCTCTTCAATTTTGACCCCAAAATCCCAAAATTCCGCCCAAATTCGCGCCCCCGAACTCGCATCTCGCGTTGACCCCGACCCACCGGACGACCGACGTTTTACGGACGTCCGGAGCCCCAGGAACGACCGGACGTCCAACCTTTCCCGGACGACCAGAACCCCTAACCAGAGCTGAATTTACGGATTTCCGACTTTTCCGGACGTCCGACGACCCGGACATCCGACCTTTTCCGGACGTCCGTAACCTGTAGATTCCCACTTCGGCTGATTTGTGTTTTGTCCATAACTAATTCATCCGAACTCCGATTTTGACGTTCTTTAGCTCGTTTTGAAGCTATTGACATCCCCCTTCCAAAAAAAATACCACCAACATCATTTGACTCCATCAAATATTCGTAACTTTGGCATCTTTGCCTAGGGCTTGCACCACATCATCCGCTACTCCACCACCGACTTCCGCAACCTAACCAATTTTGTTTCTCATGGTTGTTTGAGTTGTGATTCGAGTCTCCTAAGGTATTTCGGCTACTTAGGGACGGTTGCTTCTTCATCAACCACCACCGCCACTTTCGCATAGGCTTGACCAACATACACTTCCACCTCAACTTAACCCAATTTTGTTTGTGTTGTGAGTTGTGTCTCCTAAGGTGTTTCGGCTACTTAGGGACCGTGCTTCCAACTCCGACACCGTGTATAGTTCACCATCTTATCCTCCACTTCCGCATTATGCATACACCATAACCTCCATTGCATTTCCATAATCCCATTGAGCTTCAAGAACCACCACCGCTTTTCGCTACCACCATTTGACATTTGTCATTTGAGATTTTGAGTTCGCGGTTTTTCCGTTTCCTAAGGTGTTTTGGCTACTTAGGGACGAGTCTCCATCATCTTGGTATCTACATCAAGAACACCGCGACTCATCATCGCAAAGGACGGTAACCTCGACCACACCAATGTATACTCCCCTTGCTATTGCATTGATAACCTCTAGCCCATTTTGCGTTACTTGCCTATCGAGACTAGCCATTTGAGTATTGCCGGCAACGTTACTTGTGCACATTAGTTATCTACAACATCCATTGCATACATACCATATCATATTGGTATCATATCATCCATTGTGTCACAATATCGTTCCCGCATATACACAATTGCTATCTTGGTTTGTGAATTGTGCAAAAGTGGCCATACACATACAAAAAAAAGAAAAAAAAAGCTTTTAAGCAAAAAGAGAAAGAGCAAAGAAGCTTATAAGCAAGTGCCATAGCATCATAACCACATTGCATATAAGATTGTCATATCCGATCATCTTGGATCAAACACCGGGAACCATACATACATAGCATACTTTGGATAGAAAGTTTATCCATTTTGCATCTTATAGGTTGTGCACAAGTGTCGTATCCGCCTATTGAGCAATGGTGCTAGCGTCTCTCTTGAGTTGTGCAACACGAGCGTTTTGGTGGATTCCACATTTTGAGCTCATTCCTTGGTTGCACGGCCCCATTTATCTATCTGTGTGTGCGTCTCCGTGTGCCATTCATTGCGATTGGTCTACTTGTTTCGCTTGCGAATTTGTGAATCTCTTTCAACATTATTGACTCTTGATAACATTTTGCATCAAATTTTTGTGCCACTATCCTCACCGAGCTCCACCATAAGCCTTATTTGTTTAGGTGTGAGAAACCGACAAGAATTGGTACCAATTGTGCTATTTCATTGATCCATTTTCAACATCGGTCAAGGTACATTTGGTATAACTACATCACCAAAGCGTCTTTTTCGATCTACAACAACAAGTGCAAGGCGCGCAATCTACCTTGCAAGAGGGCATCGAGAACCTCTCCATCGACATTCATCTCTCCGAAGCAAGGAAAAGGGACTACATCGACAAGAAGCTTTCCGCACATAAAGAGGAGCAAGATGCAAGGATGGAGGAGATTCGGGCCTTGATCAAGTCTTCTTCCCCTTCGTCATCTTCAAGGCGGCGACGTTCAAGCCACAAGTCTTCGGAGCGCCCAAGCGATGCAAGTGCAAATCATCCTCGTCCACACCTACATGGCGACCACCATCACGTTCGTGATCAACATCGTCAGGAAGGACAAGTCACCTTCAAGCATCATGTGCACGCATTTACGCATTTAACGACATCTACTTCGAGCTCAAGCGCCGACAACGACACCATCATCATGAAGATGCTCCACAAGCGCAAGTGCACAAGTCCCAACAAGCCCTACTTCACGCCAAGTCGATGCTTCATGAGCACAAAAGAAGACCGCGAGACGACCACCACAAAGACGGCGCTACGGCTACATCAACCACTTCGGCATCTTCACCAAGTGTTCTCAAGGCATCTTCGCCTTTGGACGTACGGCATCTTCGCCTACTTCCCACGTGTACGCCTACATCGACTTCATCAAGTCCAAGGCGATTACCCATGAGCGAGGGCGACACTTCCATCTTCGGAAGCCCCTCAAGGAAGATGGCCGAGCATGGGACACTCCCTTCGGTCATGGAGACGAGCTACGAGGTGCCACATCATATGGGACTCCAACACCAAGACGGTGACGAGAAGGTCGAGCAAGGGCCATCCCCTTTGACCACGGCGACGAGCGCGAATCTCTTCTACAACATGAAGACGACGCCCACATTGGACTCATACTCCGAGACAAGCTGCGCGACCGCGCATGGAGACGTTCGCACCAACATCTCTCCGACACCCACATATAAAGAGATGACCCAATTCCCATGTGAGGAGAGCCACCCCACCATGAGTGATATGAGTGACTCCACCATATGTGACATTGAGTGCATTTCCTATGAGATGATGAGTGTGACCACTACTAGCCCCACACATGAGAGCATGCCACACATCCTATGTGAGGTTGAGCGCCATTTGAGTGACTCCACCAACCATATGAGTAAGAGCATCCAAGAGGGAGTGAGTGAGCCACAACACTTAGTGAGTGAGGTAGTTGACACGGCATGTGAGGCCACTATGATTTCTAACGACTTAACCTCTACTCCTAGTGTGTTTTCTTCTTTGGTGCTAGGTCTCCTACATGACGATATGCCTATCCTCGACGAGTCCATCCCTCCAAAGGGAGAACCGATGGCCATGGTGGACAATGATGCACCCCCCACATGGTTCCATCAAGATGAAGTTGACTACGACTTGGACTTGGACACCTCACCTACCACACATGAGCGACCTTCCAAAGGTAACATAGGTGATGGTGCTTCTCTTGTCCCACTAGTGGACTCTCTTGACAATGATTGGCTTGCATGATGTTGATCCTCCTATTCCCATGCTTCATGCTAGTGCGACTTCTTCATGCCTTGACTTACCTATTTATGATGAATATGATGATGAGCATGTTGAGTTGCCTAGTTATGATGCTATGCTCCATAGGATCTCATGTGAAAATTCTTTTGGTCACATCATGTTTGACAATCCTTTGAACTTGTCATATGCTATGAGTGAGATCTCCCATATTGCATCATTTCAATCTCAACATAGTAACTATGCATGCCCCATTAAAATAAATCCCATTTGCACTTATGGCATAGATGACGAGATGATGGTCATTGGCTTTTGTTTTTCATGTGATGATATTGCCATGTTTCCTTTATATGATTTGTGCAATTCATCTACTATGTCATGCCATGATCACATTGTTCCAAATATGCATTGTTTTGGATGTTGTAAATATTCTCCATGTGATGTTGCTACTCATACTCATGAGGAGACCCCCATAGTTTCCTCATACATGTTGGGAGATTTTGATTCATCCCATCCTTTGCATGATTTCCATGATTGCTTGCACCATATGCATTCCATGAATAACAATGCTCTAGATATTTCCCATGATGCATTACACACTTTGAGTCTCCATTATGCTATACATAACAACAAACCTATCATGATGAATGACATGTTTCTATATCACGCATCTCATTTATTTGAGCATTGGATATTTTGTACTAACCGACACATGCATGTATGCATCATGATGGATGATGCGTACATCTACCACGCACACACAATCTTCCCTTTGTCTTTGTTTTGTGTAGGTACTCATGTATACTCGTCAACTTCTCAATCCCAAGAGTTGACGAAACGAGCTCTTGAGAGCAATGATGACTTGGGATCTCGTGGACTATCCTTACCACCATTCCTTTTGCGCAAAGACTACGCGCATCTCTTTTACTTGTCTCTCACACGGCTATGGGCTATTTATCACTTGTCACCTTATGCTCATTTTCCCGTGTTCACTTTGCATGTTAATTTTACTCCTATGCCTTTGCCATGCAATTGTGACCCTTGCTTGCATATACCCATGATTCACCATTATGCTACTCCTATGTGTATTTGCATGCTTGGTGGAGATCCTTGTTGCTATTGCCATGTTTATCATGTGCCCCATGCTATTGATGCTATTTTGCTCATATCTTGCCTTTATGCTTGTGCTATGACATGTGAATTATTCATGCCCACTATTTGCACCAATGACATGCTTGCCATGATTCCTTCTAGTACGCTGCATCTTTGCACTACTAGCTTGCTTGACTTGATCGCTATGATTGCTTGCTATGTTGCATCACCCATGTTCCACTATCACTTGCTTTCTTGGGTTGATGACATATATGTTCATGCCTCTCACTTGATTTGCCATGATCATTGTCTCTTGTTTCCATTAGTTGCATCTCTCATATCACCTTGTATTGAGTGCAACCATACTATGCTTATTGCTCTCGGAGACTTTGACAACTTACTTGTGATGCATGCTTGTTTACTTGAGCGTATTGTATTTGGTTGTTCTCACATTATATGCCTCCATACTATGAAATGCTCCCTTGTACTTTCTTATGATGAGCATGATGCATACACTTGTTGGGTATCTTCCCACACGAATGATAGGTTTTGCACTTCCACTAACCTCATTTGTTTTTCCGAGTGTTTGTCATGTTCTTTCATTTTGAAAGATTCACAAGGCGGTAACATCACGAGACAACTTGGTTATGTGAAGGCATACAAGATGTGCAACTTCATCATCCTTGAGAACCTCCTAAAGGTGACCTCCTTCTCTTTGAGCCATCCTCAAATACGCATATTGGATGGGTCATTCTTTCATTGTTGTTCCCTTCTTGTTGCATACATGATACATCTCGCGAATGGAGGAGCGACATTGAAGATTGGCTCTATGGACCTTCAAGTTGAGGAGTGCCACGACATTGAGCTATGGTACAACACCACCCATAACAAATTTCCATCTTATACATGGATTGACCCACATTATCATTGCCTTGTTGCATCTTCAATTTCAATGTCATCCATGATATATGAGCTTGTGCATTTTCTTAGAAAATTTGTTGTGATCTTTCTTGATGGCATATTCATACATCATGATCATATTGCCTACCATCAATTGCATGATAACATAATCATATTGAGCATCCATTGCCATATTCATGCTATTGATAAACCATCTCACTATGACATTATTTTGCACCGTGGTTGCATTGATCACACTCACGACACCTTTGTGTGCCAATGCATGAATTTTCTCTCATGAATGCTTTACATGTCATTTTACTTCATTTGGATAAGCATTTCATGCCTTGTCATGAACAATTCCTTTGGACGGACTCATTCTTACATGATGGACACTTTGTGTGCGCTAACCATTGTATTTCCGAGTGTTGCTTGTGTTTGCTCTTTTTGCATGTCTATCACTCCGGCGACACCTTGGACTTCTTGGATTGCGCCATGTCTTCAACTTCGTCCAACTACAAGTTCGTCTACGACAACCGTTTCCATGGTGATGAGGATCACGATCCGAGGTCGGATCTTTCCCAAGGCGGGGGGGAGATGATGCGGAGCATCCCACGTTCATCCCCATGTACACTCCCACTACTCTCCAAGCCCCAAGTGGACATATGACGAGACCTCGAACAAACGCCATTGGACACAAGGTGAACTCGCTCCTCTCCGAACCTTCACTTCCCACATGTGAGACATGGTTACTACCTCAAATATATGTGCTATGCATGACCAGGAACAAGGAGGAAGACCATGGACAAGACGGCGAGGACACCAAGTACACGGACCAAGAGAAGAAGCTGCCCGAAGCTACAGCGGTCGGACGTCCGACCAGGACCGAACATCCGACAACTCCCAGGCTCCGGACTACCGGGCCCCTCCGGACGACCGTGCCAGCGACCACCGAACCGAATCTGCGGACATCCGAAGAACTCCGGACGTCCACCGGCCCCCTCCGGACGTCCGACCGAAGCACACCCGAGCCGAATCTACGGATGTCCGAAGAGCACCGGACGTCCGGACCTTCCCGAGCCTCCGGACGACCGGAACCCTCCAAACGTCCGATGCCTGTCTGAGCACAGTGTGTTGGGCCGCAGCCCATGTACCCCTTCACTTACCCCTTCGTGGCCCTAGACTATATATACTCCTCCACCTCCTCCTAGTTAGGGTTAGCGTTGATTTAGCTCATTGTTAGATAGAGCTTCGCTCATCCATACCGGATCTACTCCACGAGAGAGACCGCGGCCCCTCTTCGGAGAAGATCCACCTTGGATTCAAGACCCCCTCTTGGGTGGCCTCCCTCGTGTTCAAGACCTCCTCACGGAGAAGAACGGCTACCGTTTGTATCGTCCTTTGTTGACCTTGAATCGTGTATCTCCCTTTGTGTTCATCGATCTAGCACATGTGTGATTGATCTTGTTGGTTTGAGTGATTCTCTTATGTTTTCCCCGTGATCTCCCTCGTGTTCTTCCGCTCGTTCTTCGCGTTCCTAGTAGGGATCCTCTCCAAACGTGAAAGATCGTCCACATAGGGTTCCGCCCTACATCATAAGTCTTTGAGACAAAGCTTGTACAAAAGGGGTTGCTAGGGCAGGGCCCGGGAACTGTGCCTCATGGGTAGAACTTGTGAAGATGCTCGATATTCCATGAGTTTTGCACAAAAATGCGATCTTCGGTCTCCAGATGGACAGCACCAGGTCTGGTGACTTGTACTACCCGATAACGGCCTTCCCACTTTGGCTTCAACTTGTTTGACCCTTTGGCGGATTGAACGTGCCGAAGAATAAGGTCGCCTTCCTCAAAGCTTTGGGCATGAACCTTGCGGCTATGATAGCGGTGCAAGACTTGCTGGTAGCGTGCAGCTCGCACAGCTGCCCGGAGATGATCTTCCTCGAGGAGCACAACATCATCTTGCTGCAATTGCTCTTGCTCTACCTCGTCGTAGCCAAGCACTCAAGGTCACCCATATGTGAGTTTCGTGGAGAACACTGCTTCTGCATAATAAACTAGGGAGAAGGGTGTTTGGCCAGTAGCTCGATTTGGTGTCACTATGAGTGACCAAAGAACTACTGACAACTCATCAATCCAGCGTCTTCTGCATTTGTGCTGCCTGTCAAAGTGATAGAGGCAAAGGTGTCCCGTCTTTCGATGAGATGGTGGCTATCGTTTAGGATGAAGTCGACTTTGACGATCCAACTACTTAACGCGGCGAGGACGTCGCGCCTTAGCAATCGCTAAACCAACTCTGAGAGGTTATTGACCACGCCGGAGCACGATCAACCTGACCACGAAGGTCTGTTTCCTGCAGGCAAACAAAGAACAAGCAAGAAACTAAGATTAAATCAGGATATTGCGAATATAAGAGGAAAGCTTTATTGATCAAGGTGGGGTTCTATGATGCCTTTGTCTAGTTGTTGAACACAAATGAAGTACGCAAAGTTGCAGCTATGGCGAACTTTTAATCTAAACAAAACCCAAAGTCTAAACGATGCCATAAGGGCTGTATATATGGAGGAAGGGGGGGGGGATTTCGTGGCCCTTGAGGGAGGGGTCCGAAACCAACCCTAACTCTTGTTTCCCCACACATACGGACTCTAAAAACATCCTATACTTAAGTATTTCGAAATTACATGGGCCTGGCCCAATAATAAGGTGATGCAGCACCTAGAATAGCCTCTGGACGAAATTTATGAAGTGGCATCTTGTATATTTCATCCAAGGTTTCATGCACTCCTTATGGTGGCTTCAAAGTCCTGAAATCATCACTTGTAACTCCGTTCTTGTTCCCCTTGTGCATGCCATCATCTCCAGGCTTGGTCCTGCTCCAGTGTTCATCCCTCTTCTCCATGCCAGGCCCTTCATTTGTAAGCAAAACAAATGTATCCAATTTAGGCAGCATCATATTCTCATGAACATTAGAATCATTACCATGAAACGAAAGTACCTGATAATTTAATTGGCGTGCGCGAGCTCTAGTAATTGGTCCAAAGATATGTACCAAGAGGGGCTGTGGGTGTAACAATGGTATTGATGTCCTCATCATCCTCCCCTTCTTGAAATGAAGTCGCCCTCGAGGGAAGCTCATCTTCCTCACCCAAATAAGGCTTCAAATCTGCAATGTTAAAAGTGGGACTAACCCCAAAATCTGCAGGCAGCTCAAGTTTATATGCATTATCATTTATTTTCTCTAACACCTTAAAAGGACCATCAGCACGTGGCATTAGCTTTGATTTGCACAAATTAGGAAACCTATCCTTACGCAAATGTAACCAAACAAGATCTCCAGGTGCAAAGACAACATGTTTTCTACCCTTATCTCCAAAGAAGTTTATATTTAGCATTCATACGCTCAATGTTTTCCTTAGTTAACTCATGCATTTTTAAGATCAAATCAGCACGTTGTTTAGCATCAAAATTAACCTTCTCCGAAGATGGAAGAGGCAACAAATCAATGGGTGCACGAGGTAGGAAACCATACACAATTTCAAAAGGGCACATCTTAGTAGTAGAACACAACGAACGATTATAAGCAAATTCAATATGAGGCAAGCATTCTTCCCACATTTTCTTATTATTCTTCAAAACAGCCCTAAGCATAGTAGACAATGTTCTATTGACTACTTCAGTTCGACCATCTGTTTGGGGATGACAGGTAGTACTAAAAAGCAGTTTAGTCCCCAACTTAGCCCATAAACATCTCCAAAATTGGCTAAGAAATTTAGTATCACGATTTGAAACAATAGTATTTGGCACACCATGCAAGCGAATAATTTCACGAAAGAACAAATCAGCAACATTAACAGCATCATCATTTTTATGACATGGTATAAAGTGTGCCATTTTCGAGAACCTATCCACGACAACAAATATGCTATCCCTCCCCTTCTTTGTTCGAGGTAAACCTAAAACAAAATCCATAGATATATCCTCCCAAGGAACACTATGTACAGGCAAAGGCATATATAAACCATGAGGATTGAGTAGTGACTTAGCTTTTTGACATGTAGTGCAGCGAGCAACAAAATGCTCAACATCCCATCTCATCTTTGGCCAAAAGAAATGTGTAGCAAGTATATCCTCCATCTTCTTCACGCCAAAATGTCCCATGAGTCCTCCTCCATGCGCCTCCTGCAACAACAAAAGACGAACAGAGCTAGCTGGAATGCATAGCTTGTTAGCACGAAACACAAATCCATCGTTAACGACAAACTTGTTCCATGTTTTACCTTCTTTACAATTCTGCAATACATCTTTAAATTCAGCATCATGCACATATTGATCTTTGATGGTCTCCAAACCAAATATTTTAAAGTCAAGTTGTGAAAGCATAGTATAGCAACAAGACAATGCATCAGCAATAACATTTTCTTTACCCTTCTTGTGTTTAATGACATAAGGGAAAGTCTCAATGAATTCAACCCATTTAGCATGTCTACGGTTCAGTTTTGCTTGAATTTTAATGTGTTTCAAAGATTCATGATCAAAATGTATAACAAACTCTTTGGGCCAAAAATAATGTTCCCATGTTTCTAAGGTCCGAACAAGAGCATATAATTCTTTATCATAAGTAGAATAGTTCAGACTAGGCCCACTCAATTTTTCAAAAAAGTATGCAACAGGTTTGCCATCTTGTAATAACACACCTCCTAATCCAATTCCACTAGCATCACATTCAAGCTCAAAAGTCTTATTAAAATCAGGAAGTTGGAGTAAAGGAGCATGTGTCAACTTATCTTTCAATATCGTGAAGGCTTCTTCCTGTGCAGTGCCCCAAACAAAAGGCACATCCTTCTTTGTAAGCTCATTGAGAGGTGCAGCAATGGTTCTAAAATCTCTCACAAAACGCCTATAGAAACCAGTGAGTCCAACAAAAATCCTCACTTGTGTGACCGATTTGGGCTGCGGCCAACTCTCAATAGCTTCAATCTTGGCTTTGTCAACTTCAATTCCCTGTGGAGTAACAACATAGCCAAGAAAAGATACTCGGTCAGTGCAAAATGTGCACTTCCCAATGTTACCAAACAAACGTGCATCACGAAGAGCAATAAAAACAACACATAAATGTTCCAAATGTTCTTCCAAAGATTTGCTATAAATCAGTATATCATCAAAATAGACTACCACAAATCGTCCAATGAAAGCACGTAAAACTCCATTCATTAGTCTCATGAAAGTACTAGGTGCATTAGTTAACCCAAAAGGCATGGCTAACCACTTATATAAACCAAACTTAGTTTTAAATGTTGTTTTCCATTCATCTCCCAATTTCATACGAATTTGATGGTATCCACTACGCAAATCAACTTTGAAGAATATCGTAGAGCCACTCAATTCATCAAGCAGGTCATCTAGCCTAGGAATAGGATGACGAGAACGAATAGTAATATTATTAATGCCTCTACAATCAACACACATACGCGATGTACCATCCTTTTTAGGCACTAGTATAATAGGAACAACACAAGGACTAACAGATTCGCGTATATAACCTTTGTCGAGCAGCTCCTGTACTTGACGCATAATCTCCTTCGTCTCCTATCGATTGGTACGGTATGGTGCACGGTTGGGTAGCGATGCACCGGGAATTATGTCAATTTGATGCTCAATCCCTCGAATAGGTGGTAATCCCGGTGGCACTTCCAGTGGGAAGACGTCAGCGAACTCCTGCAAAATGTTATTGACAGCAGGGGGCAAAGAGGAAGGCACATCCTCGAATGAAAATAATGCCTCTTTGCACACAAAAGCATAGCAAACAGACTTGCTAAAATCTAGCTCATCAATATCAGATTTGGTGGCAAGTAAACATGCACTTTTCAATTTAATTTCAGAAGCAACACGGATGGTTTATTATTAGGCTTCATTTGTTGCTCAAATTCTTTTGCCACAATCTGATTTTCACTCTCATTTTCTCCTGTTTTGCTTTATTAGCTCTATGAGTATCATCTTTCAAAATGGAATCAGAGTCATAGGAAGCAAAGTAATATTTGTATCCTTATGAACAAGAGTATACTGATTGTTTGTACCATGGTGTACGGAATTTTTATCAAATTGCCATGGTCTACCAAGTAATAAGGAACATGCTTGCATAGGTACCACATCACAATAAACATAATCAGCATATGTAGAGATACTAAAATGCACAACAAAGACGTGTTACCTTAACCTTCCCGCTATTGTTGAACCATTGGATGTAGTAAGGATGTGGATGTGGTCTTGTGGTGAGAGATAACTTCTCCACCATCGCCATGCTAGCCAAGTTGTTGCAGCTCCCTCCATCTATGATGACGCGAATAGAACGTTCCTTCACAACTCCCTTTGTATGGAACAAATTATGCCTATGGTTTTGCTCAGCTTGTGTAACCTGCACACTCAAAACACGTTGAGCAACAAAACATTCATACCTGCCAAAGATCTTCAAAGCAGCCATGTATTGCGTCTCATGATCAGAATCATCTCCACCGTGTTCTTCATGTGTAATTAGAGCCAAAGTCTCCTCATCATAGTCACTAGCGGACTCATACCCACCATCCTCAGTAGCAATCGTCACACGCTGAGATTTGCATTCTCTCGCAAACTATCCTCTTCCCTTAAAACGACGATAAATAATATCACTTGTGTGCCCTATTGACACCATGGAAGAAGAAGAGCTCTGTGCAGGCCTGACAGGTGTGCTCTTGGCAGATAGTGGTGGTTGTGCCTGCATTCTTGTATCACAGTTGGAGGTGGCACCTGAAGGAGGTGATGGTGCAGTGGAAGTAGATGATGCACGTGGTGTCCATGATGAAGGTCGACCTGCAGAAAAGTTCGCGCCAATGCCTCTCGATCCTGCACTTCACGTTCAGCTTTACAAGCAAGATGGAATAAACGAGTGATATTATTATAATCCTTATACTCTAGAATGGTCAGAATCTCTCTATTTAATCCACCCATAAAACGTGCAAGCATAGCTTCATTCTCCTCAACAATACCACATCTAATCAAGCCAGTTTGTAATTCCTGATAATATTCTTCTACAGAATTTTTTCCTTGTCTTAAGAGCTGCAATTTTTGAAGTAATTCACGTTGATAATATGGTGGAACCCAACGAGTACGCATAGCAGTTTTCAAAGCAGCCCAAGTAGCTGGAACAGGATATAATCTACAATGTTCAGACCACCAAACACACGCAAAGCTAGTGAAAGCACAAACAACAAGCGGAACACGCCTCTCTCCTCGGGATATTGTAAACATGTAAATCGTTGTTCAGTTTCTAACTCCCAAGTAAGATATATATCAGAACATATCTACCCTCAAATGGTGGAATATTCAATTTCAGTTTAGGGAGATGGTCATGATCTCGCACTGAGGGGAGCCCTAACATTGCCATTATTTGCATGTGGACAACCTGGTGGTTGTGGTGCTGGTGGTTGCACGTAGTTCTGATTTTGATCAACTTCATCCTCATAATCTCCCACATAATCCTCCTCCTCCGCATCAGCAGCAGGAGCCATGTATATCAACAGCAGCACCAACAGTTTAGCCAAGCACAAGAGGGACACGGCTCGCTCGGCGGAGGGCTGTTTCGCGACGTGGAGGTAGTCGTTGTTGTTGTTGTTGTAGAGGTGCGTTAGGTGCAGCCGGTGGTGGTGGTGGAAGATGCGTGAGCAATTCATTAAACTTGTGATCGAGCTTTGTTTCGAACTTCTTCTCCATGCCATCTATCTTCTCCATGGCCTCTTCAAATCTGTTTAGCACATCTTGCACCTGTCCACTCATCATTTGCTGAAATTTATCATGCAACTCCTTATTCGTCATGTTCTCCCGGTACCTCTCGCCGGCTTGTGATCCTGGCATGGTTAGCAGCAATAGAAACAACAAGAATATGATCCTACAGACTACTAACAAGAGGTGGTGGTATATGGTTACGGATTGGTGGTGGTATATGGATACGGATTAGTGGTGGTATATGGATATGGATCAGCTGCGAATAAGCGGCGGTTGTAGATGGCAGGGGCGATGATGATGGTGCGGCGGCGGCGTGACAACTTATGGCCAGAACTCGAAACTCTAAAAGACTAGACTCTAAGACCAGCAACTAGACACGACGATGCAACCGCAAATTCAACAAAGCAAAATACTGAAAAGACTATGCAAAGGCTCGGACTGGTTCAGATATGATGAACTAACCCTAATTTTTTGTGGATTTTTCGTGGACTGTAGGTATGAAGCAGACACTCGATCTAAACTACGAAAAATTGGAAAATCTCACCGAGCAACCGGGAAATCTGATACCACTTGATAGAGGCAAAGGTGTCCCGTCTTTCGATGAGATGGTGGCTATCGTTTAGGATGAAGTCGACTTTGACGATCCGACTATTTAACGCAGCGAGGACGCCGCGCCTTAGCAATCGCTAAACCAACTCCGAGAGGTTATTGACCACGCCGAGCACGATCAACTCGACCACGAAGGTCTGTTTCCTGCAGGCAAACAAAGAACAAGCAAGAAACTAAGATTGCAATCTGGATATTGCGAATATAAGAGGAAAACTTTATGGATCAAGGTGGGGTTCTGTGACGCCTTTGTCTGGTTGTTGAACACAAACGAAGTACGTGAAGTTGCAGCTATGGCGAACTTTTAATCTAAACAAAACCCAAAGTCTAAACGACGCCATAAGGGCTGTATATATGGGAGAAGGGGGGGTGATTTCGTGGCCCTTGAGGGAGGGGTCCGAAACCAACCCTAACTCTTGTTTCCCCACACATACGCACTCTAAAAACAACCTATACTTAAGTATTTCAACAATACATGGGCCTGGCCCAATAATAAGGTGACGCAGCACCTAGAATAGCCTCTGGATGAAATTTATGAAGTGGCATCTTGTATATTTCGTCCAAGACTTCACGCACTCCTTATGGTGGCTTCAAAGTCCTCATCACTTGTAACTCTGTTCTTGTTCCCCTTGCGCATGCCATCATCTCCAGGCTTGGTCTTGCTCCAGTGTTCATCCCTCTTCTGCATGCCAGGCCCTTCATTTGTAAGCAAAACAAATGTATGCAATTTAGGCAGCATCATATTCTCATGAACATTAGAATCATTACCAAGAAACAAAAGTACCTGATAATTTAATTGGCGTGCGCGAGCTCTAGTAATTTGTCTAGTATATGTAGCAGTAGGGGTTGTGGGTGTAACAATGGTATTGATGTCCTCATGACAAAGGTTCTTGTCTTGGGACCATGCAACACTTCAGCATTCGTCCATTTTGCTTGTCCAATGCTTCTAGGATGAGCAAGAGAGGCAAAGCAAACTTTGCTCCCAAAGCTTTGGATGTACTGCATGAAGGTGCGACTCATGAACTGTGTGCTGTTGCCGGTGATGATTCTATTTGGAACCCCAAACGGCAAACTAGTCCCTTGAAGAACTTGACGGCTGGTTGCGAAGTCTCCTTTCTCACGGGCTCTACCTAAGGCCACTTTGTGAACTTATCGATGGCAACATACAAGAACCCAAAGCACCAGCTAGCACGGGGGAAGGGGCCCAAGATATCAAGCCCCCGGACTGAAGAGGGCCAGGAGACAGGGATTGTTTGAAGAGCTTGTGCTGGTTGATGTATGTTCTTTGAATGGGAACTGGCATGCTTCATATCTCGTTACTAGTTCAGTTGCATCCTGGAGGGCAGTGGGCCAATAAAAACCTTGCCGAAAGCTTTGCCGACAAGGGCTCTTGATCCTATGTGAGAGCAACATATGCCTCCGTGTATCTTTGCCAACAACTTGAGTCCATCTTCCCAAAAAATGAACTTTAATTTCACTCCATTTGATCTCTTTCTGCATAGAGTATTATTCACAAATTGATACATACTTGATTGACGGGCTACTTTCTCAGCTTTCTCTTGCTCATCAAGAAGCTCTCCTGGCTAGAGAAATTGAACTATGTGTTGCACCCATGTAGGAGCTTATGGATCGATGCCAAGGACTAAAGGCATCTCTACGGTTGTGGGAGCGCTAACCTCAGCAGCAAGAACCTGACATTCTGCGTGAAGTCGCTGCTCACCGGTCGCCACAGAATCGTTTCGACAACATTCTCACCGGCGGCTTGTGAAGCTCATGAGAAAATACTTGCAAGTGTTCAACTTTCTTATCTTATTGGATCACGTCGATGAGGTGACTGATGGTTGGTTCAAATGCAGTACAAAAGTCCCTCGTTCCACATGTAGCTTTTGGGCATCACACTTTGACACGTGATCAGCAATGCTATTCTCCGCACGTGGGATGTGCTCTTTTTGTAACCCGTCAAAGTGTTCCTCCAATTTCCTCACTTCATCCACATATGCTTCCATCAACGGACTCTGATAATCCTTTTTCACTTGCTTTACAACAAGCTGCGAATCTCCATGGACGATCAACCTCCTGATTCGCAACTCCACAACAATTCTGATGCCGGCAAGGACACCCTCATACTTTGAAGTGTTGTTGGTCGCTTTCTCCCTGGGAACATGCATTCGATCCACATAGTTGAGGTGTTGTTAGGTGGGTGCAACAAGCAGCACTCAAGCACCGACGCCGTGCATCGAGAACGCACCGTCAAAGTACATGATCCATTCTTTCTCAGCCTCTTTGTCGGGGAGAGTTGATTTGTAACATCCAAAAATTCTAAATTTTGGATGTTATAATAAATAAATAGTTTTGATTGATTGATTGTTTGTTGTGTGATTGATTGAGTGAAATTGAGTGGAATTTGAAAATTTTTGAAAGTTGAATGAGAGGGAATAAAAGGACTTTCCCAAAATTTTCTATTTGAATCCCTATTTAATTTTTAGTTTGAAGCTTGTCAAAAAACAATTCTCTAATAAAATAATAATATGAGAGGAGTAATATGACACTCCAAAAATAAGAGACAATATTTGAAAATTTATTTGAAACTCAAATTCTATTCATTTTGGAGTTATTGTAAAAAATGATTTTTAGTATTTTATTTGGTCTTGAAAATATGTTCATGTTTTAGGAAATCTTCTTCTGAAAATGTTGATATATAATACGCCTATATAAAATGTTTTCTATTTTTGTTTATTTATCTTTTTTTTTTGTTTAAATTTTTTTTAGAAAAAACGAACCCACTAGGCAGGCCAACTGCCCACCCAAAGAAGTAGGCGAGGCCACGGCCCAGCCGCCAAGAAGCCACCGCACCGCTAGCCGCAGCCGAGGCCGAAGCCGCCTCGGCTTCAAATACCACGCCGCCTTCGATGCCTAGCGCGTCGGTCGCCCGACCCTCTCTCCCTTCCCCACGATCGCTGCCAGAAGGGCCCCACCTCTTCTTTCTTCTCCCCCACGAACCCAATGATACAAAAACCTACACGTACACGTACCCGACGCCGCCGCCACGTCCGATCCTCTTGGAAACCCTATCTCCAGTCTTCCCCTCGTCCAAGCAAGTTGTCCTATAAATAGCCATGAGGCTCCTCGACCGATTCCCTTTGAAACCATTCGCCAAAACCCACAGTACCGTACGCCCTCATCGTTTGGATCTCGCCGGAATTCACGGAGTTCACCGGTCGTTTCCGACGCGTGGAGCACTGGAGTCACCGCCTCGAGCTCGCAACGTTGCCGGAGTTCACGAAGTTCACCTCGACGCCACGCTCGACCCCGACGTTCCCTCGCCTCACTATCCACAGAAAATCGGACCCCCTCGGAGTTCTACATCCGCTGGACATTGCCGTCTCCGCCGCTGGTCACCGGAGCCGTCGCCCCCGCCGATCTCTTCTTCTCTGCCTCGCCCGTTTCCTCTCTCAGACGCACCTCCTCCTCCATTCGCTTTTTTTCTCATGTTAGATCGAAGCGTTTTTTCTCTAGATCGGTTTTTAGTTTATGGTTTTAGGTTGTGGTTTAGCTTATAGTTTATTTACGGTTTATTCTTGTTTTAGGTCAAACCGGTTTGCTGGTTTTCTGTTTTAAACGTACATGCATGTTTTTGTTAAGTCACAACCGAGCTACTGCTTAGTTACAGATCGCTCAGCTCCTAGCCCAATGTACTTTCCTGTTTTTATTTATGTTCGTATGTGTAAAAAAAAACAGAAAAGTTTCAATCTTAGATATTCTATATCTTTTATTTTATAGATTCAAATTGAGTGATTCTTTTTTCTGCAGTTTCAAAATTTGTTAAAGTTTCTGTTTGAGCAATTGGATTTCCAATTTGATTATTTTAAGTTTGAAATTGATAAAATTTGTTCAAATCACAAATCTGGTCATATTTTGTGTTTTACAAAGTATTTTTGATTGATTCTTTTTGCTACTGTTTTGTTATTGTTTTGTCTATCCAGTAGCATATAGTGATTTTTTTTAGTTTATTTTAAATTAGAGTTTTAGACAAAACAATACTGTTTTAGCTCTACTTTTGTTTTAACCTTTTCCTTATAGTTTTAATTGTTTTTAAATTATTTCTTTTTGTCACTTTTGACAAATTTAGTTTTCTTTCTGTTATTTAACTGTAGACAATTTTATTCCTATTTTAAAAAATTTATTTTGTTAGTTTCGTATGAAAACTTTTATATGTCATAGTTACAGTTTTATAAAAGTTTTTATTTGTTTCTTCTTGCAAATAAAGTTGTATGAAAAATACTTTCTGTTAACTTAGTTGTTTTACTTTTTATTTTCTGTTAAATTATTAGTTTAGTGTTTTAGTTGCTGTTATGTTTTTTTTACTTAGGGCAAAACTATGTTAGATGCTTGTAGCAAAGTCATAGATTTTCGTTAGTAGTTTTTCTTTCTTGTTTTATTTGTAGCTTCTTTGGAATTTGCGGGAGTTTTATTATTGAGTTTTTTGTTTTAATTGTTATTCGAGTGTTAGTATTGCTTGCTAGAGTGATTGCTTATGTGAATGCTATGTTTGACTTGTATAGAGTTTCTTCGGAGAGTGACGAATAGTCCTATCAAATTTTGTGAGAGCGTTGTTATCTTCATCAACGCGTGCTGCAAGTTCACTTTGACCATGTTTTTCATACCTATGTGTTTTATTGCATCTAGTGTCATCTTCGCAACAATCCCTCCGGTAGTGATATTGAATTCTTGTAGTTGATTAGTATGCATGAGGTAGGAACCCATCACCCTGTTACCAAGCCCGGGACGTTATTTATTTTAATGCTACGCTATAGTAGACGGGGTTTGGTATGACTGCACGAGTGGTGTGAAGAAGGAGGACTCTACGTCAATGACGACTACTCCATGATGGAATCTGCAAGGACTGCATCTTCAAGGCCTCAAGACTTCAAGACTCGAGACAAGAATTCAATACACACTACTGGGTGAAGGACGGTTGACGGGCACCCTAGAGAATCCAGTGGCTGGCCGGGATGCATGGAGAAGCGCCATGACATCTTGTGGAAAGCTTCACCCAGACTCAAAGAGACGGAAGAATACTTCATGCCCGGAAGCTTACCTGTGCAACCGCAAGTCACTATGGGCTCTGGCTTGGTTGACCTTAGTCGTGACTCTGTCTAGGACGGTGCTAGCAGATGTAGAACTACGGTAGGATTGGATGAGCACCGAACAGTGGTCAGAGGAACTCTTCGGAAGACCATGTTTCGGTCATCTTGTTCTCAAACACCTCAAGTGCGAGAATGTAAAGAGAGGGATCGAATCTTGCGGGTAAAGTGTACAAACCTCTGCAGAGGGTTTAAACCTAATCGATTAGCCGTGTCCCGGTTACGGACAATTTGAGCCTCACGGACTTGGATCTATCTCGAACTCTCAACACCGGATTGATAACTTAATTGTGGGCAACTTATGATGATTTTGGGCTATGAGACATCGGTTGGCGGAACCATGTCATGATAGAAAACTCCATAGTACAGACTTCATTTATTCCTTTGATGTAGGGAAAATAAATCAGCTTTTACGCATAAACAAAACTCGAACCACGAGCCACAAAGCCATATTGCATATAGTATAATTTTATCATCTGTTTTCTCATGTTGTGATCTTGCGGTACATTCAATGTCTTGACCTACACGGCTGCAACGTATCATGTTGCGTACATTTACTCCGACGAGTAAGAGTGCAGTGCAGGGTTACGGTCTACACTCAACCTGCCGATGGCGTTGATGGGACTCCACACCCGATTACTTGTTTCGGCCGAGACTTATGAGGTATATATCAGTTTTACGTTAATTATACATGTGATTGCACTTTGATATATACATTGATGTCTTGTGCCAAAGACATCTTGATCTGTGGATGGCACAAAGAACACGTAGGCTTGACCGTCTGAGGTCGGGTCGCTTCTGAATATGGTATCGAGCACATGTTGGTATGGGGACGTGACCCTAGAAATCGGAAAGCCCCTATGACGGGATGTCTCAAAAACTTTATTTTCAAAAGGATCCTTTACTTCTCGTCTTTTCTGATTTTATCAAGTAGTCCCTCGACCTCAAATAGTTAGAATATACACCTTTCCCTTTTGACCACACGGAAGATCAATCAAGTCACTCCAAGAATTAAAGATATCGGACAACCGATGGCCATTTCACGATGAAGAGGATTTCACCATGCGTTGGAAGAATTGCAGCTGCAACAATTGAAGACTCTGAAGACTTGAAGAATTTGAAGTTCCTGAAGAATTATTTGACCTTTAGAGACCAAACCCCTGTTATACACTTACGTTAGATGTGGCGATTTGTGAGCTGTCATTTGTTTGATGTTTTCCGACAGCCACAAAGTAAAACCCGTTTCTTCAAAAAACTATTGTTTGTATTGTGTGTATATCCCTCCCCACCTCTCTCATATCTCATCCCAAAACTTTTGGACCCCATAGATGATGAATGAAGTTGGACTGATATTCTCTTGACCGAAGACTCGGCCGGAGGCAGAGCTATGGATTCAGAACATGGAGAATCACTTCGGGAGCAATTTGGTTTCAAGGAAGAATGAAGTATCGTATGCTCTTCAGTACTTTGAAGGAAGTGCCGCAACATGGTGGCAGATGCATCAAGCTATACAGGGATGGAATGGAGCAAAGACTTGGAAAGAATTCAAGAAGACTCTGACAAGATCTCGTCTTATCCGGAAGCAACATGATACACCAAGAAATAAACCTTGTGCCTGCAAGATTTGTGGAGAAATAGGACACACCCAGGAGGAACACAAGGATGGATGCCCTCATTGTGAGGAGTAACACCCACCGAGGAATGCCCAACTAGTCGTGTGACTTGTTTCTTGTGTGAAGGAACCACCCACTACCCGACTCGGTGTCACATTTACCCCATGGTGCAACAAACTATTCAGGAGCAGGAAGAAGGAATGAAAGAAGCCCTCCGAGAAGTTATGAAAGAACCTGTGATGAAGGAATGTGTTGAAGACCACGATGGAGAAGGCCTCAACAGATTTTACTCCAATGCCTGCTATTCATGTGGAGAAGAAGGGCATTTTTCATGATTGCACCAAGGAAAGAAAAGAGTATCTGGGATACTTCTCGACGGAAGCAATAGAGTTTGATCCACAGGGAATAGAAGGTTTGATCAGAACAAAGAAACCCAGGAAGAGAAAACAAAGACACCCTCAGAACAACCCAATTTCTGCAAAGAGGGACAAGAGTCATATTACCTGTTTTGAATGTAAGGACGTCGGGCATTATGCCAATCATTGTCTCGAAAGGAAGCAAGGAACTCAAGGAGCAGACACCATCTCCAAGAAGCCTAAAGACTTATCGAAAGTTACTTGTTTTCATTGCAAGGAAGCAGGACATTATGCTACTAAATGTCCCGACAAGATGAAGGCTGGAGCTAAGTAGTTGAGATTTTGATATGGATAATAAGAGTGGTAGAAAGCAGTTTTATTTTCATAAGTTCGATGAGTTGAGTTATGTAATGAGTGCTCAGAGATTGTAATGAATTCGTGAAATCAATAAAGTTAATGTGTCATGATTTAAATGACGTGGATTGTGTTTTTGAGTTGTTACTCTGTGAACAAAGATTTTGACCATTTTCGAGGATATGAGAAATATGGTCTATGGATGGATTTGTGAATTTCATTTTAAGGGTGGTAGTACCTCGTGAAGAAGACTAGACTAATGGATAAGAAAATATATATTCCACGGACTGTAGTTCAAGGAAAAAAAGTTGGAGTTTTGCTTTTCATATGATGGTATGAAGAAGCAGTACTACCGGATTTAAAGGAGGTGTAATATGGAACAAGAGAGTTACTCCAAGGATGAGTTAAAGCTGCACTAGTGTTGAAGTGGGCCATAACCCACAGGCCCAGGATTTGAAAAGGAACAGATGTAACCTTGATGAAGGAAGAAAAAATTGGAAGAATCAGTGATTCAATCAGCATACGTTTCTTAGGAGGTTACGAAAACCCAAGAGTTGTGAAGAACGATAGATGTTTTGTTTGGCTTGCTGAACCAAAGGATTTACTCGAACTCAGTTAAATCAACAAGAGAAATTCCGCAATGCTTGTGAGTATGCCCAAGTGTTAGAATACGTGATTCGATGTCCGCATATGTAGTAATGGTTCAAATGCACGGGATGGATTGGCCCCATACCGGAGACTTCTATCATGAACTATCATATGTTGATGGAAAATCGAAGAGCCTTGAAAACCTTCAAGAGTGTCGACACGTCAAGCCGTAAAACCATAGAATGGTAGGGCGATGGAACCCTTACAGTGCAGTTGATGCCAATCGTAGAATATACGGTGAGATCCAACCCGACCATATTCTGCAGGAGAAACCATGAATTGTCGACCACCATGAGATTTTCGATAGTTGTTTAGTATTGGCGGCAGACCGTCGGAGATGAAGACCCAGTCTCGGAAGAACCTCACCAGGATGAAAGGACACGTGTTGAGAAAAAGGTTATACCCTACCGAAAGAGCCTCGGTGAAACCCGGAGCGACACTGCCAACCCAAAGGTATGGAGTACACGAGTTCCGTCGGAACCATAACCTCGCTTTTAAGTGTGGTAGCACACTAGACCATTCCGATCGATGGAATTGCCGGAAGACCCCAAACTCTAACCCTTTCTTGCTAGCCTCTTCGAATCTCGAGGACGAGATTCATTTTAAGTGTGGTAGATTTGTAACATCCCAAAATTCTAAATTTTGGAATGTTATAATAAATAAATAGTTTTGATTGATTCATTGTTTGCTGTGTGATTGATTGAGTGAAATTGAGTGGAATTTGAAAAATTTTGAAAGTTGAATGAGAGGGAATAAAAGGACTTTCCCAAAATTTTCTATTTGAATCCCTATTTAATTTTTAGTTTGAAGCTTGTCAAAAAAACAATTCTCTAATAAAATAATAATATGAGAGGAGTAATATGACACTCCAAAAGAAGAGACAATATTTGAAAATTTATTTGAAACTCAAATTCTATTTCATTTTGGAGTTATTGTAAAAAATGATTTTTAGTATTTTATTTGGTCTTGAAAATATGTTCATGTTTTAGGAAATCTTTTTCTAAAAATGTTGATATATAATACGCCTATATAAAATGTTTTTCTATTTTTGTTTATTTGTCTTTTTTTTCGTTGTTTAAATTTTTTTTTAGAAAAAACGCGCCCACTAGGCAGGCCAACCGGCCCACCCAGCAGGTGAGGCGAGGCCACGGCCCAAAGCCGCCAAAGAGGCCAGCCGCTTAGCGAGGCCGAGCGGCCGCCTCGCCCAAATACCACGCCGCCGATGCCTAGCGCGGTCGCCCGACCCTCTCTCCTTCCCCACGGTCACGCTGGAAGGGCCCCACCTCTTCTTTCTTCTCCCCACGAACCCAATGATACAAAAACCTACACGCACATCGCACTGACGCCGCCACGTCCGTCCGATCCTCTTGGAAACCCTATCTCCAGTCTTCCCCTCGTCCAAGCAAGTTGTCCTATAAATAGCCATGAGGCTCTTAGACCGATTCCCTTTGAAACCATTCGCCAAAACCCACAGTACCGTACGCCCTCACCGTTTGGATCTCGCCGGAATTCACGGAGTTCACCGGTCATTTCCGACGCGTGGAGCACTGGAGTCACCGCCTCGAGCTCGCAATGTCGCCGGAGTTCACGAAGTTCACCTCGACGCCACGCTCGACCCCGACGTTCCCTCGCCTCACTATCCACAGAAAATCGGACCCCCTCGGAGTTCTACATCCGCTGGACATTGCCGTCTCCGTAGCTGGTCACCGGAGCCGTCGCCCCCGCCGATCTCTTCTTCTCTGCCTCGCCCGTTTCCTCTCTCAGACGCACCTCCTCCTCCATTCGTTTTTTTTTCTCATGTTAGATCGAAGCGTTTTTTTTTCTCTAGATCGGTTTTTAGTTTATGGTTTTAGGTTGTGGTTTAGCTTATAGTTTATTTACGGTTTATTCTTGTTTTAGGTCAAACCGGTTTGCTGGTTTTCTGTTTTTAAACGTACATGCATGTTTTTGTTAAGTCACAACCGCCTGCGTTTAGTTACAGATCGCTCAGCTCCTAGCCCAAATGAGACTTTCCGTTTTTATTTATGTTCGTATGTGTAAAAAAACAGAAAAGTTTCAATCTTAGATATTCTATATCTTTTATTTTATAGATTCAAATTGAGTGATTCTTTTTTCTGCAGTTTCAAAATTTGTTAAAGTTTCTATTTGAGCAATTGGATTTCCAATTTGATTATTTTAAATTTGAAATTGATAAAATTTGTTCAAATCACTAATCTGGTCATATTTTTTGTTTTACAAAGTATTTTTGCTACTGTTTTGTCTATCCAGTAGCATATAGTGATTTATTTTTAGTTTATTTTAAATTAGAGTTTTAGACAAAACAGTATTGTTTTAGCTCTACTTTTGTTTTAACCTTTTCCTTATAGTTTTAATTGTTTTTAAATTATTTCTTTTTGTCAATTTTGACAAATTTAGTTTTCTTTCTGTTATTTAACTGTAGACAATTTTATTCTTATTTTAAAAAAATTATTTTGTTAGTTTCGTATGAAAACTTGTATATGTCATAGTTACAGCTTTTATAAAAGTTTTTATTTGTTTCTTCTTGCAAATAAAGTTGTATGAAAAATACTTTCTGTTAACATAGTTGTTTTACTTTTTATTTTATATTAAATTATTAGTTTAGTGTTTTAATTGCTGTTATGTTTTTTTTACTTAGGGCAAAACTATGTTAGATGCTTGTAGCAAAGTCATAGATTTTCGTTAGTAGTTTTTCTTTCTAGTTTTATTTGTAGCTTCTTTGGAATTTGTTGGAGTTTTATTATTGAGTTTTTTGTTTTAATTGTTATTCTGAGTGTTAGTATTACTTGCTAGAGTGATTGCTTATGTGAATGTTATGTTTGACTTGTATAGAGTTTCTTCGGAGAGTGACGAATAGTCCTATCAAATTTTGTGAGAGCGTTGTTATCTTCATCAACGTACCAGGCAAGTTCAGTTTGACCACGTTTTTCATACCTATGTGTTTTATTGCATCTAGTGTCATCTTCGCAACAATCCCTCCAGTAGTGATATTGAATTCTTGTAGTTGATTAGTATGCATGAGGTAGGAACCCATCACCCTGTTACCAAGCCCGGGACGTTATTTATTTTAATGCTACGCTATAGTAGACGGGGTTTGGTATGACTGCACGAGAGTGGTGTGAAGAAGGAGGACTCTACGTCAATGACGACTACTCCATGATGGAATCTGCAAGGACTGCATCTTCAAGGCCTCAAGACTTCAAGACTCGAGACAAGAATTCAATACACACTACTGGGTGAAGGACGGTTGACGGGCACCCTAGAGAATCCAAAGGCTGGCGGGATGCATGGAGAAGCGCCATGACATCTTGTGGAAAGCTTCACCCAGACTCAAAGAGACGGAAGAATACTTCATGCCGGAAGCTTACCTGCAACCGCAAGTCACTATGGGCTCTGGCTTGGTTGACCTTAGTCGTGACTCGCTAGGACGGTGCTAGCGAGATGTAGAACTACGGTAGGATTGGATGAGCACCGGACGTGGTCGAGGAACTCTTCGGAAGACCATGTTTCGGTCATCTTGTTCTCAAACACCACAAGTGCGAGAATGTAAAGAGAGGGATCGAATCTTGCGGGTAAAGTGTACAAACCTCTGCAGAGGGTTTAAACCTAATCGATTAGCCGTGTCCCGATTCACGGACAATTTGAGCCTCTGGACTTGGATCTATCTCGGAACTCTCAACACCGGATTGATAACTTAATTGTGGGTAACTTATGATGATTTTGGGCTATGAGACATCGGTTGGCGGAACCATGTCATGATAGAAAACTCCATAGTACAGACTTCATTTATTCCTTTGATGTAGGGAAAATAAATCAGCTTTTACGCAAACAAAACTCGCATACCTGAGCCACAAAGCCATATTGCATATAGTATAATTTTATCATCTGTTTTCTCATGTTGTGATCTTGCCGGTACATTCAATGTCTTGACCTACACGGCTGCAACGTATCATGTTGCGTAACATTTACTCCGACGAGTAAGAGTAATGCAGTGGTTACGGTCTACACTCAACCTGCCGATGGCGTTGATGGGACTCCACACCCGATTACTTGTTTCGGCGAGACTTATGAGGTATATATCAGTTTTACGTTAATTATACATGTGATTGCACTTTGATATATACATTGATGTACTGTGTGTGCCAGCATACTGATCCAGGGATGGCACAGCAACACAAAGGCTTGACCGTCTGAGGTCGGGTCGCTACATGATTCCTGAATTTCTTAATATTGCGTTGGCGTCCATTTTGCGATGAATTCTGCCAAGGCTCTGCTCTGAATAGTCAAAGTGCTCTCAAAATTTAGTGTAAAACTTGACAATTCCAATGCCCATTCCACTATCCTGCCGGTTGCCTCTGGATTTCTCATAATACGCTGCAACGGGAAGCGAGTGACAAAGGTGATCTCATGTGCTTGGAAGTAATGGCACAACTTTCTCGAGGACATGAGAAGGTCGATAAGCGGCTTCTGCACACCAGAGTACCTTGATCTAGTCCCCATGCATGAGATAACTAACGAAGTATACTAGTCGCTGCAGCACCTTCTTCTTTGGCACTATTTGCTGATTAACTTCTTTTGCTTGTACCACCCCTAACTTGCCGGCATAGAGTTCTTCCTTGTCGTGGGATGGTGACGCGGAGCATCCACGTTCATCCCCATGTACACTCCGACTACTCTCCAAGCCCCAAGAGGACATATGACGAGACCTCAAACATACGCCATTGGACACAAGGTGAACTCGCTCCTCTCTGAACCTTCACTTTCTACATGTGAGACATGTCTACTACCTCCAACGTGTGTGCTATGCATGATCAGGTACTTAGAGGAAAGCCACGGAGCCACGACATCCAGCGGACGAGCTAGCGAGGACGCCAAGTACAAGGACCAAGAAAAGAAGCTGCCCGAAGTCTACAGCCTCCGGACGACCGTACCCCGCCGGATGTCTGACGCCTGGAAACTCAGCCAGCCAGAAGGGCTAGCCGACGGAAGCTACAACGGCCGAACGACCGGCAAATACCGGACGTCCGACACACCCCATGCCCCAGACAACTGAGCGCCACCGGACGACCGGTGCCACGGTGACAGAACGATATTTACGGAAGTCCGAAGACCACCGGACGTCCGGACCGTCCCGAGCCTACGGACGTCTGACACCCACCGGACGTCCGACGCCTGTCTGCGCACAGATATCGGGCCCGAGGCCCATGTACCCCTTCGCCCCTCAATTACCCCTTCATGGCTCTAGACTATATATACTCCTCCACCTCCTCCATTTGAGGGATAGCATAGGTTTAGCTCATTTAGAGATAGAGCTTTGCTCATCCATACGGATCTACTCCATGAGAGAGACATCGCGCCTCTACGGAGAAGATCCACCTTGGATTCAAGAGCCCCTCACGGGTGGCCCCCATCAAGAGCTCCTCACGGAGAAGAACCAGTTACCCTGTGTATCGTCCCTTGTTGATTGTGGATCTTGTATCTCATCTCGTGTTTTGAGGATCTAGCATATGTGTGACTATATCTCGTTGGTTTGAGTGATTCTCTCGTGTTTTCCCTTGTGTTTCCCCTCGTGTTCTTCATGTTACTTGTTGGGATCTGTCAGAGTTATTGGCCATGGGTAGCCTCATCTGCCCCCCTTGGCAGTTCAAGACATCGGGGCCGACTGCGCCCCTCAAGATCTCAAAACCTGGTCGCCACCTTCTCGTGGCCGGCTGGTCCAATCGGCCGGCTGCCAGAAGGCCGATGATCCCAGGAGACGGGCATGAAGCGGGCCGCCTCCTAGTAGGTGGCCCCAGGCGCCCTCAAAGTCTGCACCCCTTAAAGACGATGAGATGGGGCATGGCAACAGTGAAGCCTGCCACCCCCAGATCCAGGGCGAGACGTGGTTACAGTGCGCCGTACAAGCCAGAGATCCCCTGCACGGCGTAGCACTGTAGCCCCTCGCCCGTGACATCACCCAAACCAGGAGAGCCATGCCCCCACGATGGGCTGTCGGTACAGCCCGCAGGCGGCGGGCCCTACCTGCCAGCAAGAAGCCAGAGGGCGGCATGCTCGATCAGTCGGATCGGTGGGAGGCCACCTTCCAGCAGGCGGCCCTTCCCCTCCAAGGGGTTTGTGCGCCATTAATCAGAAGAGATTGGGAATGGCTACAGTGATCGCCCGCCAGGCGGCGGGACTGTAGCCATGCCCTCCTCGACCAAGCAAGCATCATTAGAAGCACGGCTACAGTAATGAGCCGTCAATGCATCCCATAAGCGGCGGGCGCGGCCTGTCGACCAAGTACCAGACAGCCGGCGGGGCCCACCAGTCGCCGGGCCCCAGCAGCCAGCGGAGAAGCCGGCCCCAAGAGACACTGACGGCCCGGGCCTACACCCGGCCAGTTTACCATTGTACCCCTGGGGGGTAGGCCTATATAAACCCCCCAGGGCACCCATGCAAAGGGTTCGGATCCTTAGATTACACCACCACCCCTGAGAGAGAGAGAGGAGAGAGCTAGCCTTGCCCTTCTTCCTCCTCTAGCAAATAGCTGAAGGAGCACCTTGTAGCCACTTGTTGATATAGTGATCATACGGAGACCCCACAGAGCAGGACTAGGGGTGTTATCTCCTAGGAGAGCCCCAAATCTGGGTAAAGTTCGCCGGTGTACGTGTCTACGCCTCATCCCGCTTCCTGGCACCGGCGACGTCTTACTATCCCCCACCATGATAAGCCACCCGTTGGCATATGTCGCACCAAAACCCCGACATTTGGCGCCCACCGTGGGGCTAGGTGTACCGTCGTCCGGAGATCTGTTCTGGATGGGAACCCTCTTCCTCCCTAGCGAGCGCAGCCAGCCAGGCATGCCGGATGGCATTTGCGCCGACGCGCTGCATGGCATGGAGGTTGCCTGCGCAGCAAGCTGCCTCACCGACCTTGTTGGCGAGATCCGCCTCTCCGACGGACGCAGGCACTGACGGCCCCGAGAGCCGCCTCGTCAGCCTCCTCGACCAGCTCCACGTCACTAAGGAGCTGGCCGTCGACTTGGAGTCGGGTGGCTCCACCAACCCAATGCTTGTCGACTCCGACACGGCATCCCTCGATGCGTTCCCCACAACGTGATGGTCGTTGATGATCCTCTCCCTCATGCTGACAGCGGCAGCAGCACTATCACGGAGGTGCTCGTCATGAGCCACGATTGAGCTTCTGGTGACGGTGCCCAAGATCCGCTCGAAGCAGCGCTACGAGACTTGTCTGCACCCATTGCAGAAGACGCCGACGCTGAGACGCTGGAAGCCCGCTACGTCTAGCTCGTCGAGAGCGCCAAGAAGCTGGCCAGCGTGAGATGCCTCTCAGAGGCTTACCAGTGCGAGATGGACCGTGCTATTGGCGGCACGCCGGCTCCTGGCGGGCCCAACCGCATCGGCGCGGTTCGGTAGCACGGTGCGGCCATCGCCAGCCTGTTCGGGGCAGACCACCACATATACGCCACGCCAAGTGAAAACATACGAGCTGCCCAGGCTGCAGCAAACGAGCTGGACAACCTCGAGGGCGACGAGCGGCGCAACATGACGGAGCATGTCCAGCGGCTCATTGACGCGGTTGCCGAGCAGCAAGAGGTCGGCTGCCGCGTCGAGGAGCCCAATCGGCGGAATGATGACCCGCCTCCTCGCCGAGAGCACGGCGCGACATCCCGGACGCCGACTGGCGGCGCCCGAGGACGACGAGACAAGGAGCCGGCTGCAAGCCGCAGCCGGACGCACATCACCATCGAGCGCGACCAAGACGGCCGCCCACGGGCGGTGGAACGGCCAGGCGACTATCAGCCTCCCCGCGATGTAAAGGCGCGTCTCCACCGCTTTGTTGATCATCCGAGTCTTGGAGGCCGGCTTGGCCCCCGAGAAGGAATCTGAGAAAATGACGCCCGCCACCGGATCGACCATCTCAATCGATCCCTGGCGCTAGAAGAAGAAGACGCGCTGGGGCCGCCTTGTTTCGGCCCCCGCATCTGCGATGAGCCCTTCCTGAAAGGGTTCACGCTCCCGAGAGACACGCTCAAGTACAGCGGCTCCGTGAAGCCGGAGGACTGGCTGGTTGACTACTCCACAGCCGTCAACATAGCAAACGGCAAGAAGCGCGTTGCCGTGAAATACGTTCCGCTCATGCTCCAGGGCACCGCCCGGACATGGCTGAACAACTTGAAGCCCCGCAACATCAATTTGGGTGGATTTCACCGAGGCCTTCATCCGCAACTTCACCGCACCTACAAGCGACCTCCCAAGCCCCGTCAGCTCTCCTTGTGTGTCCAAAGACCCACCGAATCGACTCGCGACTACCTCACGCATTGGGCCGAGCTGCGCAACTCTTGCGAGGGCGTGCACGAGGTGCAGGCCATTGAGTACTTCACAGCCGGGTGCAGAGAGGGCACCCTGCTCAAACAGCCGGCAACCCTCGACGAGCTGCTGATCATAGCAGACAAGTACGCCACGGCCGATTCCTCCATGAAGACGGAGATTCAAGTTGATGCATCCGGCAAGGTGGCTCCTCAGGCCCCTCAGACTCTGGCTGGTGACACCAGTCGGCGTCAGCAACAAAGCGACAACAAGCGCAAGGTGCCACAGCCTGCTTCCACCAGCCGGCAAGTGGCGACAGTCGAAGACCAGCAGCCGGAGGGGCAGCCTGCTCCCAAACGTTAGAGAGGCCGCAAGCCAAACTGGTTGCCCACCTTCTCCTATGAGCAAACCCTTGATGCACCCTGCAAGTTTCACAGCGGCGCGAAGCTGTCCAACCACATCACCCAGAAGTGTCACTGGCTCACCCGAATCTCCAAGGGCGAAAGGTTGCTGCCTCCTCCGCCTGCTGGCCAGCCACCACCGCATCCTCCTTCGCAGCAGTCGGCCCGGCCAATTGCAGCCATCTAAGATGAGTACACAAAAGAGCAAGGAGCCTACGTTGTTTTCACTAGTGTGGCCGATGACAGGCGCAGCCGGCGGCAACAGTCTCGGGAAGTGAATGCCGTAGCTACTGAAGCCCCAGAGTTCATGCACTAGTCAGAGAAGACAATCAGTTGGAGCCGAGCTGACCACCCGGAAGTAATGCCTTCTCCGGGTTCCTACGCTCTGGTGTTGCAAGCCACCCTTGCTACGGAGAGGCGAGCCGCTCGCTTCTCCCGAGTCCTGATTGATGGCGGCAGCAGCATCAACATCCTGTACCACGACACTATGGAGAAGTTGAAAATCAAGCCCAAGCATCTCTTGCCTAGTCAGACTGTCTTCCATGGCATAGTTCCTGGCCTTTCTCACTCACCAATCGGCAAGATCAAGATAGATGTCCTCTTTTGAGACAAAGATATTTCCACTGAGAGCCCGTCTGGTTTGAAGTAGTTGACCTTTAGAGCCCTTACAACACCCTGCTTGGCCGACCCACCTTGCGCAAATTCATGGCAGTGCCACACTATGCTTACCTCAAGATGGAGATGCCAAGCACCAAAGGAGTTATCACCGTCTCCGGAGATTACCAGAAGTTGTCTGACTGTGCGGCCGCTAGCAGCCGGCTGGCCGAGTCCCTTGTGATCGCTGCCGAGAAGTGGCTCCTTGACCGAGTTTTGGCCATGGCCGGCAAGAAGCCGGACATGTCCCCTAATCCCAAGGGGTCAGAAGCTGAAGGTTCCTTCAAGCCGGCCAAGGAGACAAAGAAGATACCATTGGACCCAGAGCACCCGGAGAGGTACGCTTTCATAGGTGCAAACCTTAACAGCAAATAGGAAAGCGAGCTCATCGATTTCCTTCGTGAGAATCGGGACATCTTTGCATGGTCTCCCAAAGACATGCCGGGTGTTCCAACGGATCTCGCCGAGCACAAGCTACACGTTCGACCTGATGCCAAACCGGTCAAGCAGCCCCTCCGCCGCCTGTCGAAGGAAAAGAGAAGAATTATTGGTGAAGAAATAGTCCGGCTCCTAGCAGCCGGCTCCATTATGGAAGTATTCTATCCAGATTGGCTGGCCAACCCAGTCCTTGTACTGAAGAACAACAACAAGTGGCACATGTGTATTGATTATACTAGCCTCAACAAAGCTTGCCCCAAAGATCCGTTTGCCTTGCCAAGGATTGACCAAGTGATAGACTCCACAGCCGGATGCGAGCTGTTGAGTTTTTTGGATGCATATTCAGGATACCACTAGATCAAGTTGAACCCGGCTGATGGGCTGAAGACTTCTTTCATCACACCATTCGGAGCCTTCTGCTACTTGACAATGACGTTTGGCTTGAGGAACGCCGGCGCCACGTTTCAGCGTTGCATGCAGAAGTGCCTCCTCAAGTAGCTCGGCCGAAACGCCCATGTCTATGTGGATGATGTTGTGGTGAAAACGGAGAAGCGTGGGACCCTCCTAGAAGATCTCAAGGAGACTTTTGAAAATCTGCGCCGATTGCAGACCAATCTCAACCCAGAGAAGTGCGTGTTCGGAGTACCAGTTGGCCAGCTCCTCGGCTTCCTGGTCTCCAAACGCGGCATCGAGTGCAACCCTGTGAAGATGAAGGCCATCGAGAGAATGGAGAAGCCTACCCGATTGAGAGATGTCCAAAAATTCACCGGCTGCTTGGCATCCATCAGTCTGCTAGGCGAGAAGGCTCTTCCCCTGTACCAGCTCTTGAAGAAAACCACTCACTTCGAGTGGAATGACAAGGCGGATGAGGCTTTTCTCCAACACAAGAAGAAGTTGACCACGCCGCCTGTCCTGGCCGTGCCGGCTGCTAAAGAGCCCATGCTCCTCAACATCGCCGCCACCAGCCAAGTGGTCAGCACAGTCATAGTGGTAGACCGCAAGGAAGACGGCAAGGTTTTGCCGTTTCTGAGACCGGTATATTATCTAAGTGAAGTACTGTCAGCTTCCAAGCAAAACTACCCCCACTACCAGAAGATTTGCTATGGCGTGCATTTCACCGCCAAGAAATTGAAGCCATACTTTCAAGAACACCCCATCACAGTCGTTTGCACAGCTCCGCTTGCTGAGATCATAGGCATCCAGGATGCTTCAGGCCGAGTGGCCAAATGGGCCATAGAGTTGGCTCCCCACACCATCTTCTACCAGCCTCGCACCACCATCAAGTCCCAAGCGCTGGCCAAATTCCTCGTCGACTGGGCCGAGACCCAGTACCTGCCGCCAGCGCTGGACTCCACTCATTGGCAGATGCACTTTGATGGTTCGAAGATGCGCACCGGTTTGGGAGCCATCATAGTCCTAACCTCTTTCTAGCCTAATTTTGCTTGTTCTTGCCCAATTTCGAAAATTCCCACCAAAAATAGCCCCAATTTTTTTTTGTGATTTGTTGGTTTTGATGATGTTTTGTTGGATTTGATCCATGGATTTTCTTGGTTTCAAGTGGATCTAGCCTTCCCCCATCTTTTCCCCACCATCCATCCCCAACATCTCCCCAATTTTGCCCAAGAAATCTCCAATTTCCGCCACGAAATCGCGAAATTTCCGCCCACCCCGTGCCCACGGACCCCAGACCCCGTGTGCACGGGCCCCCGAAAAGTCTCTAGACACCCCGTGCCCACGGGCTTGTACCGTGTGCACGGGACCCCGTGCCCACGGGCTCCTATCCCCGTGCACACGACCCCCCAGGTCAGCCGCGAGCAGTTCACCGTTTTGTCCATAACTTCCACATCCGGAGTCCGATTTTCGCGTTCTTTAGCTCGTTGAGTAGCTATTGACATCCACCATCCACCTAGATAGGCTCCAACACCATTTAACTCCACCAAAAGTTTGGCATTTTTGCAAGTTTGCCTAGGCCCTCCACCACATTATCCGCAAAACCACATTAGCCTTCCGCAACCTAACCCATCTTGATCCCCTTAGCATTAGTGGTTGTTTGTGTTGTGAGTTGCGTATCCTAAGGTGTTTCGGCTACTTAGGGACCGTGTTACCAACTCCGACACCGTGTATAGACCATCATACCCTTCCACATTAACCCATTTTGACCGGGTTTCCACCAATACTTCCGCAACCACCATAACCTCCACTTCCGCATTGCCTAGTGCAACACCACCGCTTTCTGCTACCACCATTTGACTTTTGTTTTTGAAGATTTTGAGTTCCCGGTTTTTCCGTTTCCTAAGGTGTTTCGGCTACTTAGGGACGAGTCTCCATCATCTTGGTATCTACATAAAGAACACCGCCACTCATCATCGCAAAGGACGGTAACCTCGACGACACAATTGTATATTCCCCTTGCAATTGCATTGATGACCCCTAGCCCATTTTGCGTCACTTGCCTATCGAGACTAGCCATTTGAGTATTCCCGGCAACGTTACTTGTGCACATTAGTGATCCACCATTCCATTGCATACATACCATATCATATTGGTATCATCATATCATCTCTTGTGTCACAAGACTGTTCCCGCATATACACAATTGCTATCTTGGTTTGTGCATTGTGCAAATTGGCCATCCAAAAAAAGAATAAGCTTTTAAGAAAAAGAAATAGAGCAAAGAAGCTTGTAAGCAAGTGCCATAGCATCATACTCCATTGCACATAAGATTGTCATATCCGATCATCTTGGATCATCTTGAGAGAACACCGGGAACCATACATATATAGCATACTTGGGATAGAAGTTTATCCATTTCGCATCTTATAGGTTGTGCACAAGTGTCGTATCCGCCTATTGAGCAATCGTGCTAGCGTCTCTCTTGAGTTGTGCAACACGAGCGTTTTGGTGGATTCCACATTTTGAGCTCACTCCTTGGTTGCACGACCCCATTTATCTATCCGTGTGTGTGTTTCCGTGTGCCACATATGCTATTGGTCTACTTGTCTCACTTGCGAATTTGGGAATCATTTCCAACATTATTGACTCTTGCTAACATTTTGCATCAAATTTTTGTGCCACTATCCTCACCAAGCTACTCCATAAGCTTTACTTGATAGGTGTGAGTGAACAAGTACGGTACCAATTCCACTATTCTTTCATCTCACATTGAGTGAAACTAGTTACATCCTCGACTTTGTGAAAAGGTAACTTGGTATTGTTTATCTCATTTCCTACTCATCTCTACTAGAGTCTAGTGATGGATAGGCGCGGCATTTAACCTTTGGTCTAGAACCACGACGACGAGTTTGATGCTATGAAGAACTTCATCGACGCCAAGATGGACAAGCGCATGGAGGAGCTCAAGGCCCTCATCAAGAACCGCAAGCGGTCTTCCTCATCTTCGAGAAGACGCTCTAGTGCAAAGACTCCCGAGCTACCATCTCCGGCAAGTACACACAAGCATCGACATCGACAAGACCATGAAGAGCACACTTCTAGACGAGAGTTCGCTTCTCTGCCACCCCCGTGCCCAGACGCCGACCCGTGCACACGGGACCCGTCTGAGCGGCCTCCAGCACCCGTGCAAGACGGGCTATACAGAGCCGCGACATCGGCTACAAGACTATGGCTTCTTCAACACCTTTGGCATCTTCGCCAAGTGACTTCAAGGCATCTTCGCCTTCGGACGTAAGGCATCTTCGCCTACTCCACGAGCTCAAGTCCACTACTCCCTCGAGCTACTACGACCTCGACAAAGACCATGCAATTCCTTTCTATGGGACTCAAGAACACGAGGAGTACCTCGAGTGGGAGCGTTTGATGGACGACTACCTCAAGCTACATCAAGCCCCTTCCGAAGAACAAGTGAAGTGCGCCACAAGAAACTTCCACGACTACGCCTCGACATGGTGGCTTCACACACCTTCGGAGAGCTACAAGATGAGTTGGCCCAACACGAATAGAGCTTTGCGGTGAGAGTTTGTGCCTCCAACCTACATGAAACAACTTCTACGCCAATTGGAGAACAGCATCCAAGGATCCAAGTCCATCGACGAGTACTTCAAGGAGATGAAGCATGCTTTGCGACGTGCCGGCGTGGACGACCCCATGTCAATGAAGTTCCACTTCATGATGGGTTTGAATAAAGACATCTCCAAGACAATTATCCTCGAGGACTGTCCCTCGACGACTACTACATTGATGCTCTCAAGGCGGAACAAGAACTCATGAAGGCCAAGGCTTCTCCACCCCAAGCACACTTCTCGAAGACCAAGCTCTACGACAAGCATGAGGCTAGTACCACCACGATGTCCAAGCCCGACAAGCTCCAAGACGATGCTCCCAAGTGCGACTTCACCGCCGTCTCTCTTTGTGGCATTGATGATGCCGAGTCTACCTTGACTCTTTTTCAAGATGGTGCGGCGACGAGTTCGACTACGGAGACCTTCAAGAACCAAGCTTTGGAGGCGAGCGACAAGGTGGTGAGCAAGGATGATGCTTCCATCTTAGGAGGCGAGAGTGATGTTATGCCATCTTCGGCCTTCATCCACGACGAGAGTGATGTTGAGCCATCTTTGGCCTTCATCCATGACAAGAGTGATGGTGTGCCATCTTCGGCCTTCATCCACGACGAGAGTGATGTTGAGCCATCTTCGGCCTTCATCCATGACGAGAGTGATGATGTGCCATCTTCGGCCTTTATCCATGGCAACGACTATGAGACGGTTGAGCATGGGATTCTCCCTTCGACCACGACGACGTATGATGACTTGAGTGACCTTTGCCACCATATTGAGAGTGAGAGTGACTTCACCACTAGCCCCATACATGATGAGCTGCCCCAATTCCCATGTGAGGAGAGCCACCACCACCACTTGAGTGGTTTGAGTGACTCCACCATATGCGACATTGAGTGCACTTACCTTGAGGGAATGAGTCAACCACCACACAGAGAAAGTGAGGTCGTTGATGATGTGCCATCTTCGGCCTTCATCCACGACGACGGTGACGAGATGATCGAGCATGGGATTTTCCCTTTGGTCATGGAGGAGAGTGATGATGTGCCATCTTCGGCCTTCATCCACGACGACGGTGACGAGATGGTCCCATATATGATGACGTGCCGATTCGCGACGACTACGTCCTCCCTTTGGACAAGACGATGGCCATGCTGGAATATGATGCACCCCCCACATGGTTCCATCAAGATGAAGATGATCACCATTTGGTCTTTCCCACCTCACCTACACCATTTGAGTGGAATAACAAAGGTAACAAAGGTGACGGTGAGGCTCTAGTCCCACTAGTCGACATTCTTGAGATTGATTGCTTGCATGATGTTGATCCACCTAGTACCATGATTCATGCTAGTATGATTTCCCCATGTGATGATTTGCCCATTTATGATGAATATGATGATTCTCATGTGGAGTCTTTTAGTTGTGATGACATGTTACATAGGATTTCTTGTGACAATTCTTTAGGTCACATCATGTTTGCTATTCCGCTTGACTTGTCATATGCTATGCATGAGATCAACCATATGTCTTATTTGCAATTCTTCATAGTGACTATGCATATGCCATTAAAATAAACCCAATTTGCACATATGACATAGAGGGCAAGCCCATGGTTATTGGCATTTGTTTCTCTTGTGATGATATTGATATGCTCCCTTTGCATCATCTATCTCATATGCCATGCCATGACCACCTAGCTTCGGATATGCATTGTTTTGGATGTTGTCCATTTTCTCCAGATGATATTTCCGATATTGCTCATGAGGAGACCCCCATAGTTTCCTCATACATTTTAGGAGATTTTGATTCATCTATCTCATATCCCACTACTTATGTGCACCATATGCTCCCCATGAATAAACATGCTTTTGATGTGCCATCTACTTGCTTGCTCAACTTGTGTCCCCATCGTGTCATACATAACAACTATTCTTTCATGATGGATGACATATTCATATACCATGCCTCAAATTTCTTTGAGCATTGCTTGTCTTGTGCTAACTCACACGTGCACATACACATCATGATGGATGATGTGTACATTTACCACGCGCACAATTTCTTTTGATTGTGTCTCTTTTGTGTAGGTACCCATGAATACTTGTCAACATCGCAATCCCACGAGTTGACAAAACAAGCTCTTGAGCGCAAGATGCTTTGGGATCCCGTGGACTATCCTTACCACCGTTCCCTTCGCGCAAGGACTACGCGCATCTCTTCTACCTGGCTCTCACACGGCTATGGGCCATTTACCACTTGTCACCTTATGCTCATTTTACCGTGTTCACTTTGCATGCTATGCTTGCTTCTATGCCTTTGCCATGCAATTGTGACCCTTGCTTGCATTTACCCATGATTCACAATTATGCTACTTCTATGTGTATTTGCATGCGTGGTGGAGATCCTTGTTGCTATTGCCATGTTTATCATGTGCCTCATGCCATTGATGCGATTTTGCTCATATTTTGCTTACATAATTGTGATATGTCATGTGCATTATTCATGCCCACTAATTGCACCCATGACATACTTGACATGATTCCTTCTAGTACGTTGCATCTTCGCACTACTAGCTTGCTTGCCTTGATTCATATGATTGCTTGCATTGTTGCATCACCCATGTTCCATTACTCACTTTCTTGGGTTGATGACATATATGTTCATGCCTCTCACATGATATATTTTGATATTTGTCACTTGTGTCCATTGGTTGCACCTCTCATATGCCATTGTAGTGAGTGCACCCATGCTATGCTTATTGATCATGGAGACTTGGAAATATTACTTGTGAGGCATGCTTGCTTGTTTAAGCCTATTGTTTTTGGTTGTAGTTACATCATATGCTTACATACCATACCACACCTTGTCCTTTCTTATGATAAGAATGATGAAAACACTTGTTGGGTACCTCTCCCCTCGAATGATAGGTCTTGCATTTGCACTAACCTCATTTGTTTTTCCGAGTGTTTGTCATGTTCTTTCATTTTGAAGGATTCACAAGGTGGTACCATAAAAAGACATTTTGGTTATGTGAAGGCGTACATGATGTGCAACACCAACATTCTGAGCATCTCCTAAAGGTGAACTCATTCCCTTTGAGCCATCCTCACATATGCATATTGGATGGGTCATTCTTTCATTGTTGTTTCCTTCTTGTTGTGTACATGATACATCTCGCGAACGGAGGAGCGACATTGAAGATTGGCTCTATGGACCTTCACATTAAGGAGCGCTCGGACTTATTGGATGCACCTTCGCACCTGCACTCATGCCATGACATCGAGTTTGGCATCTCCAACCGAGACAAGTACAATGTGGGAAACACATTCAACGTCAAAGACTTGGCCAAGTACCATGGTGATGAAGATCACGATCCGTGGACGGATCTCTCCCAAGGGGGGGAGATGATGCGGAGCAACCTTCCATCATCCCCATGGACTATACACCGACACATCAAGCCCCAAGTGAACCTACCGGACTTAAGGTGAACCCGCTCTTCTTCGAGAATATCATGAATATCCATTGGACTTGCTTGCTACATTCACCGAAGAGCTCTATGTGTCCTTAGATACGAAGATCGACGACCACAAGCTGGTGAGGAACACCCCCAAAGGAGTGGGAGAAGGACCACAAGGCCACAAGAAGGAAGACGGAGGCGAGAAGATGGAAGAAGAAGCACGGCTCAGAGGACCCCGTGCGCACGGGCCTTGTAGACCCCGTGCGCACGGCCTATCCAGAGAGTTTCTGGATACCCCGTGCGCACGGGCCCCAAAAGGCCCCGTGCGCACGGGACACCCGTGCCCACGGGGCTGACTTAGCCCGTGCGCAAGGGCCTACCTGCGAGCTGGCCGGGAGTTGCCCCTTTTGCCCCTCCACTCGTCCCTAACCTCCAGCCACCTATATAATTCGTCTCTAGGTCATTTGTTAGGGTTAGCAAAGTAGTCATACACATTTGTGAGCTTTGCTCCATGGTTCCATTCCACTAGGAGATCAACACCTCCTCTTGGAGTGACCAAACATCAAGACCTCCTCCTTGGGGAAGGATCCCAATCATAGGATCATCAAGCTCTCATCTCCTTCATAGGATTTGGGATGAACACTACCATGTATCTTATTTCCCTTTGATTGTTCATGTACCTTGTGGATCTTGTGTGTTTTTTGGTCTAGTGGATGTGTGATTGGACTTGTTCTTGGGTGTTCCTCTTGTTTTCCTTCTTGTGTTCATCTTGTTCTTGGGGATTCCCCCTCCAATTCGTGAAAGATCTCCCCATAGGGTTCCACCCTACATCAGCAACACCACCGCTTTCCACTACCACATTTGACATTTGTCATTTGAGATTTTGAGTTCGCGGTTTTTCCGTTTCCTAAGGTGTTTCGGCTACTTAGGGACAAGTCTCCATCATCTTGGTATCTACATCAAGAACACCGCCACTCATCATCGCAAAGGACGGTAAGCTAGACGACACCATTGTATATTCCCCTTGCAATTGCATTGATAACCCCTAGCCCATTTTGCGTCACTTGCCTATCGAGACAGCCATTTGAGTATTGTCGGCAACGTTACTTGTGCACATTAGTGATCCACCCTTCCTTTGCATACATACCATATCATATTAGTATCATCATATCATCTCTTGTGTCATAAGATTGTTCCAGCATATACACAATTGCTATCTTTGTTTGTGCATTGTGCAAATTGGCCATACAAAAAAAGAATAAACTTTTAAGCAAAAGAAAAGAGAGCAAAGAGCTTGTAAGCAAGTGCCATAGCATCATACCCCATTGCATATAAGATTGTCATATCCGATCATCTGGGATCATCTTGAGAGAAACACCGGGAACCATACATATATAGCATACTTGGGATAGAAAGTTTATCCATTTTGCATCTTATAGGTTGTGCACAAGTGTCGTATCCGCCTACTGAGAAATCGTGCTAGCGTCTCTCTTGAGTTGTGCAACGCGAGCGTTTTGGTGGATTCAACATTTTGAGCTCACTCCTTGGTTGCACGACTCCATTTATCTATCCGTGAGTGGTTTCCGTGTACCACATTTGCTATTGGTCTACTTGTTTCACTTGCGAGTTTGTGAATCTTTTCCAACATTATTGACTCTTGCTAACATTCTGCATTAAATTTTTTGTGCCACTATCCTCACCAAGCTACTCCATAATCTTTACTTGATAGGTGTGAGTGAACAAGTCCGGTACCAATTCCACTATTCTTTCATCTCACATTGAGTGAAACGAGATACATCCTCAACTTTGGGAAAAGGTAACTTGGTATTGTTTATCTCATTTCCTACTCACCTCTACTCGAGTCTTGTGATGGATAGGCAAGGCATATCACCCTCGGTCTACAACCACGACGACAAGTTTGATGCCACGAACAAATCCAACGACGCCAAGATGCAAGCTCAAATGGAGGAGATCAAAGCCCTCATCAAGTCCTACAAGCGGTCTTCCTCATCTTCGAGAAGACGCTCAAGAGCACATGCTTCCGAGCTACCATCTCCGGCAAGATCACATGGGCATCGACACCATCACCACCAAGAACGTGAAGGTCAAGAGCTCGACACCAACAACCGCTCACGACTTCACCATCTCCCTGGGCATCTTCGCCAAGCGACTTCAAGGCATCTTCGCCAACAAGAACCTCAAAGCTATGCTCAAGAGAAGCTCCCCAAGCTCAAGTCCGTGACTTCCACGAGCTACTACGACATCGACATCGACCACGTGATTCCTTTCTATGGTACTCAAGAACCCGAGGAGTATCTCGAGTGGGAGCGCCTAATGGACAACTACCTCAAGCTACATCAAGTTCCTCCCGAAGATCAAGTGAAGTGCGCCACAAGAAACTTCCACGACTACGCTTCGACATGGTGGCTTCACACACCTTCGGCGAGCCACGACATGAGTTGGCCCAAGATGAAGAGAGCTTTGCGGCGAGAGTTCGTGCCTCCAACCTACATGGAACAACTTCAACGCCAATTGGAGAACACCATCCAAGGATCCAAGCCCATCGACGCGTACTTCAAAGAGATGAAGATTGCCTTGCGACGAGCCGGTGTGGACGACCCCATTTCGATGAAGTTCCACTTCATGATGGGTTTGAACAACGACATCTCCAAGACAATCCTCCTCGAGAACTACAAGTCCCTCGACGACTACTACATTGATGCTCTCAAGGCGGAACAAGAACTCATGAAGGCCAAGGCTTCTCCACCCCAAGCACACTTCTCGAAGACCAAGCTCTACGACAAGCATGAGGCTAGTACCACCACGATGTCCAAGCCCGACAAGCTCCAAGACGATGCTCCCCAGTGAGACTTCACCTTGACTCTTTTTCAAGATGGTGCGGCGACAAGTACGACTACAGAGACCTTCAAGGACCAAGCTTTGGAGGTAAGCGACAAGGTGGCGAGCAAGGATGATGCTTCCATCTTAGGAGGCGAGAGTGATAATGTGCCATCTTCGGCCTTCATCCACGGCGACGGTGACGAGATGATCGAGCATGGTATTTTCCCTTCGGTCATGGAGGAGAGTGATGATGTGCCATCTTCGGCCTTCATCCACGACGACGGTGACGAGATGATCGAGCATGGGATTTTCCCTTTGGTCATGGAGGAGAGTGATGATGTGCCATCTTCGGCCTTCATCCACGGCGACCACGACGAGATGGTTGAGCATGGGATTTTCCCTTCGACCACGGCGATGTATGATGACTTGAGTGACTTGTGCCACCATATGGAGAGTGAGAGTGGCTTCACCACTAGCCCCATTTATGATGAGTTGCCACAAATCCCATGTGAGGAGAGCCACAACACCCACCACTCGAGTGAAATGAGTGACTCCACCATATGTGACTTTGATTGCACCAACTTTGAGGGAGTGAGTGAACCACCACATAGAGAGAGTGAGATAGTTGATAGGTCTAGTGAGTCCATTTGCATTTCTAACAACTTGACCTCTACCTCTATTGTGTCTTCTCATTTCGTGCTAGGTCCCATATATGATGACGCGCCGATCCTCGACGACTTTGTCCTCCCTTTGGACAAGACGATGGCCATGGTGGAATATGATGCACCCCCCACATGGTTCCATCAAGATGAAGATGACCACCATTTAGTCTTTCCCACCTCACCTACACCACTTGAGTGGAATGACAAAGGGAACAAAGGTGACGGTGATGCTCTAGTCCCATTAGTGGACATTCTTGAGATTGATTGCTTGCATGATGTTGATCCACCTACTTCCACGATTCATGCTAGTATGATTTCCCCATGTGATGATTTGCCCATTTATGATGAATATGATGATTCTCATGTGGAGTCTATTAGTTGTGATGCCATGTTACATAGGATTTCTTGTGACAATTCTTTAGGTCACATCATGTTTGCTAATCCGCTTGACTTGTCATATGCTATGCATGAGATCAACCATATGTCTTATCTGCAATATCTTCATAGTGACTATGCATATGCCATTAAAATAAAACCAATTTGCACATATGGCATAGATGACAAGCCCATGGTTATTGGCATTTGTTTCTCTTGTGATGATATTGATAGGCTCCCCTTGCATCATTTATCTCATATGCCATGCCATGCCCACCTAGCTTCGGATATGCCTTGTTTTGGATGTTGTCTATTTTCTCCATATGATGTTTCCAATATTGCTCATGAGGAGACCCCCATAGTTTCCTCATACATGTTAGTAGATTTTGATCCATCCCATCCATTGCATGATCCCAATAATTGTGTACACCATATGCATTCCATGAATAACAATGCTCTAGATATTGCTCGTGATGCATTACGCAATTTGAGTCTCCATTATGACATACATCATAACAAACCTCTCATGATGGATGACATGTTTCTATATCGGGCATCTCATTTATTTGAGCATTGGATATTTTGTGCTAACCGGCACATGCACGTGCGCATCATGATGGATGATGTGTACATCTACCACGCACACACAATTTTCCTTTGTCTTTGTTTTGTGTAGGTACTCACGTATACTCGTCCACCTCTCAATCCCAAGAGTTGACGAAACAAGCTCTTGAGAGCAACGACGATTTGGGATCCCGTGGACTATCCTTACCACCATTCCCTCTGCGCAAGGACTACGCGCATCTCTTCTACTTGGCTCTTACATGGCTATGGGATATATATCACTTGTTACCTTATGCTCATCTTTCCGTGTTCACTTTGCATGTTATTTTATCTCCTATGCCTTTGCCATGCAATTGTGACACTTGCTTGCATCTACCCATGATTCACCATTATGCTACTCCTATGTGTATTTGCATGCTTGGTGGAGATCCTTGTTGCTATTGCCATGTTTATCATGTGCCCCATGCTATTGATGCTATTTTGCTCATATCTTGCCTTTATGCTTGTGCTATGACATGTGAATTATTCATGCCCACTATTTGCACCAATGACATGTTTGTCATGATTCCGTCTAGTATGTTGCATCTTTGCACTACTAGCTTGCTTGACTTGATCTCTATGATTGCTTGCTTTGTTGCATCACCCATGTTCCATTACTCGCGTTCTTGGGTTGATAGCTTGCTTTGTTGCATCACCCATGTTCCATTACTCGCTTTCTTGGGTTGATAGCACCTATGTTCATGCCTCTCACATGATTTATATCGATCATTGTCTATTGTCTCCATTACTTGCATCTCTCATATCACCTTGTATTGAGTGCCAACTTGCTATGCTTATTGATCCTGGAGACTTGGACACTTTACTTGTGAAGCATGCTTGTTTGATTGAGCCTATTGTATTTGGTTGTTCTCGCATCATATGCCACCATACTATGAAATGCTCCCTTGTCCTTTCTTATGATGAGCATGATGCATACACTTGTTGGGTATCTTACCACACGAATGTTAGGTTTTGCACTTCCGCTAACCTCATTTGTTTTTCCGAGTGTTTGCCATGTTCTTTCATTTTGAAGGATTCACAAGGCGGTACCATAAAGAGACATTTTGGTTATGTGAAGGCGTACATGATGTGCAACACCAACATTTGTGAGAATCTCCTAAAGGTGAACTCCTTCCCTTTGAGCCATCTTCAAATATGCATATTGGATGGGCCATACTTTCATTGTTGTTTCCTTCTTCTTGTCTACATGATACATATATTGGATGGAGGACCGACATTGGAGATGGACCCTCTGGACCTTCAAGTTGAGGAATGCCACGACATCGACCCATGGTACATCCATGCCCATCGTGTACATTGCGATACAGTTTACGATCCGAGGTCGGATCTTTCCCAAGGGGGAGGGGATGATGCGGAGCATCCCACGTTCATCTCCATGTACACCTTCATAGCACATCAAGCCCCAAGCGGACCTACCGGAATAAGGTGAACCCGCTCTTCTTCGAGAATATCATGAATATCCATTGGACTTGGTTGCTACCTCACTTGGGATCGTTGTGCATCTTTAGGTACGAGGGTGACCGCCACCACGCAGCCAGGAAGCTTCCTGGAGGCCAAGGAGAAGGACCCCAAGCCCACACGAAGGAAGAAGGAACCCAACAGGAGCTGGATAGGAAGTCCCAGGCAACCCCGTGCGCACGGGCCCCCGAGACCCCGTGCGTACGGACTACTCAGAGAGCTGGCGCTGGAGCACCCCGTGCGCACGGGCCTGTACCGTGCCCACGGGACCCCCATGTGCACGGGCCCAACTTACCCCGTGCGCACGGGCCCATCAGGATGGACGGCTGTGAGCTGCGGTTTGGGCCTCCTCTTCATCCACTTCGTCCCCATGCGTATATATTCTGTACCTAGACCATATGTTAGGGTTAGCAAAGTAGTTGATACACATTTGTGAGCTTTGCTCCATGGATCCACTCCACTAGGAGATCAAGACCTCCTCCTGGAGTGACCAAACATCAAGACCTCCTCCTTGGGGAAGGATCCCAATCATAGGATCATCAAGCCATCATCTCCTTCATAGGATTTGGGATGAACACTACCATGTATCTTATTTCCCTTTGATTGTTCATGTACCTTGTGGATCTTGTGTGTTTGTTGGTCTAGTGGATGTGTGATTGGACTTGTTCTTTAGTGCTCCTCTTGTTTTCCCTCTTGTGTTCATCCTGTTCTTGGGGATTCCCCCTCCAATTCGTGAAAGATCTCCCCATAGGGTTCCACCCTACGTCAAAACCCTTCATATAACACGGCGTAACCTCCATTGATTTGTAGTTTAACACTTGTTGTTGGATTGCTGACCAGTTCTCGCTTTATTATGACAGTTAGTTTCTGGACTTCTACACTAAGGTACTTAACGAGGCGAGCTGTAAGTACAATCACAATGGTTCTCCATTTACCCCCCTAGCCGAACATGCGAAACGTAAGAGGGCAAACACAGGAGCCGGGCAACCCAACTATTGACCCAAGACATAATTCGGAACTGATTCATATAATGCAATATCCAAGACGCCGAGCACATGAGATAGGAACTAGTGCCGGGGTGATGCTTGGGGCGAGTGTTATAATCGAGCCCCGGGGTGATGCTTGCGGCCAGGCATTTTTCGGCTCAGGAGGGCGATGTCGAGCATATGCTGTTTTGGGCGCAGTTCCAGGCGCCCGAGCACCCTCCCCCTCCTGAGCAATCAAATGAAGTAGGTGATGGAGTTGCACCGGATGGCGGAGCCGACCATGAAGGACCTCTCTATCCGGCTGTGGCCTTCAAGGCTGCTGCTGAGCAGCTACTTCGGTTTAGTGCAGAAGCTCTGTGATGCTGCGTCCCTCATCGACGTCCCGTCTGCCCGTATGCATCGTGGAAGCTTGGATGGCCTTCGTGAAGACCATGGTGCACTGGGCGAAGATCAAGTCGGTCGAGATGGCCACAGGACCCCCCGCCCCCTGGAAAGGAGCATAGGCGTCCCGAGCAGTACTTCCCCATCATAATGGATGGTGCTCGGGGAATAGAGGCCTAGTGGTCAAAAATTGTAATTCATGAATGAGGGTGACATCATGTGACAATTGAACTTTTGTGCGTTATAATGCGGTTGCTTTGTATGGTATATCATACTTTATTTGTTTTTGTTTATTTTTTCTCCTATGCGGCCATTTTAATCTGAAAATTACCAGTCGTCGACTTAAGACCCCTTCTAGATGCTACAAGGGATGTTTCAACCTTGACACTGTGACCCTTAGCCGGCATGTTGGTGCCCGGAGGTGGCAGCGCGTGAGGGAAACGAGGCAATTAGACTATGTGGTTTTGGTGCTTTCACTTAGCCATAGGAGCTTTACTACGGGGGCTAGTGACTAGCCCCTAGTGTTTTGTGATGTTCGGATGAGCCGAGGTATATACCTTCATCACTTGGTTTGTGTGAAGACAAACCCTTCGTATAACATGGTGGAATCTCCATCGGTTTGTAGTTTAACACTTGTCGTTGGATCGCTGACCAGTTCTCGCTTTATTATGACAGTTACTTTTCGGCTTTCTCCACTAAGGTACTTAATCAGGCGAGCTGGAAGTACAATCGCAGTGGTTCTCCCTTTACCATCCTAGCCGAACATGTGGAACATAAGAGGGCAAACACATGATCCGGGCAAACCAACTATTGACCCAAGACATAATTTGGATCGATTCATATAAAGCAATATCCAAGACGCCGAGCACATGAGGTAGGAACTAGTGTAGGGGTGATGCTTGGGGCGAGTGTTATAATCGAGCCCCCGGTCTATTAGCCGGCTGCATTGAATAAAACATGTATCGAACTAGTTTGTTTTGGTGTCAGAGAGTGGAAAAAGTTATGCAACATTAATGACTGCAAGGGGATCGTAAGGGATGATCTTAATTTCCGATAAACTCATGATGTCTAGCCGTACAATCCGAACTTTTGAAGCAACTGTTACAGGTACTTTGGTATAAAACTTAATTTTACGGAGGAAAAGGTACATAGGGCCTCTATGCGTGGTTTGACATCCCTTCTATGCCTTGCTGCACGTCTGCGCCTTTGCTCTTGGGGGGAGTACTCCTTGGGGGATGGAGATCAGCTGATGGGCCCTTGAGAGAGGGTCTTGAGAAGTCGCTGTGGCATATTAGCTTGATGCCTGATAGGTCCTAGATGGTACCTATTATTGTTCGAAGACGTGTTTGACCATAGCTCGGTTGAACCGAACACTTTGCATTTGAATGGTTAGTCCCCACAGCTGCCTGTGGTATTTTAAGCACGAAGTTGTGCATTCGAGGCATGTACTTTGCGACTGAGGTGGGCATGCTGTGGGGTGCATATCCCTATTTGTATTGAGTGTGGGGGGGGCTCTGAGTGCTGAGGTAGAGCTCGGACCCATTTTCTTGTCTCTCTCACCATGACGGCAGAATGGTACTTCGGCTCTTCGTTGCCGATTTGGACTTCTACTGCGAGAGCCACTGTATGCTCCTCAGTTCAGAGTGAGCGCTCCATGTTTCTGTTAACAGTGATGACACCCTTGGGACCAGGCATTTTTAGATTTAGATATGCGTAATGGGGGACAACGTTGAAGCGGGCGAACGCCATTCGACCAAGCAGTGCGTGATAGCCGCTGCGGAAGGGGACAATGTCGAAGATCAAGTCTTTGGTGTGGAAGTTGTTCGGCGAGCCGAACACTGCTTCCAAGGTCAACGTGCCCAAGCAACGGGATTCGGCGCCTGGGATTACTCCTTTAAAGGTTTTGTTGCTGGGTTGATCCTTAGCGGATCTATGCCAATTTTCCTTACTGTATCAGATTGAGGCTACTGCCTCCATCCACGAGCACTCGAGTGAGGTGGTACCCATCAATAATGGTGTCAAGTACCAGGGCTACTGACCCTCCATGACGGATACTGGTCGGATGGTCCCTGCGGTCAAAGGTGATCGGGCACACCGATCATGGGTTGAATTTCAGCGCCATCGGCTCTACGGCGTAGACGTCCCGAAGCGCACGCTTCCTTTCCTTGTTGGGTATGTGCATGGCATAGATCATGTTCATGGTTTTTACTCAGGAGAGAATTTCTTCTAACCTCCATTGTTCGGTCCATGAGGCTTGTCATCGTCCTCGCTGCAGGGGCCCTTTCCCCGTTCCTCGGTCGTGAGCTTGCCATGCTGTTTTATCACCCAAGAGTTACGGTTGGTGTGGTTGGTAGGCTTGTCTGGGGTGCCATTTATCTGGCATGGTCTATCCGAGATCTTGTCTAGTGCACTAGGTCCATCCCTGTTACCTTTAGAGGGTTTCCTCCGTAGTCCTGATTTGGAGTTACTGAATCTGGCATCTACTGTCGTATCCTTGGATTCACCGTCATTGTGCCGATGCTTGTTCTTGTTGCGTCGTGGTTTTCCGTTTTCCTCCTGAACTTCTGAGGTGCCGGGGTCTGCGGGATTGTTGCTTCTACGAGCCAGCCAACTGTCTTCATGCACGCAAAAGTGGGTCATGAGCGAGGTGAGGGTCGACACTGTCTTCGGTTTATCTTCGCCGACCTACTGGGCTAGCCATTCGTCTCGGATACTGTGCTTGAAAGCGGCTATCGCTTCGGCATCTGAGTAGTCGACGATTTGGTTTTTCTTAGTCATGAATCGGTTCCATAATTGCCGAGCTGACTCACCGGGCTGTTGGACCACGTGTCTCAGGTCATCGGCATCCGGAGACCGAACATATGTGCCTTGAAAGTTAGCTCGGAAAGCATCCGCGAGCTCTTCCAAGCTCCCTATGGAGTTTTCGGCCAGGCTGTTCAACTAGTGCCTGGCCGGTCCTTTGAGTTTGAGTGATAGATATTTGATGGCGTGGAGATCATCTCCTCGGGCCATATAAATGTGGAGAAGGAAGTCTTCGATCCACACGGCTAGGCCTGTTGTCCCGTCGTATTGTTTGATGTTTACGTGTTTAAACCCTCCGGGGAACTTATGATGCATCACCTCGTCAATAAAGCACATTGGGTGAGCGGCGCCCCTAACCCGGGCTATGTCGCGCCGGAGATCGGCTGCCATCCGGGCTTGGTGCTACTCCCAAGCTCTATCATTTCGGTCGCGCCAAGCTTGGTATCCGTCCCGTCCAGCGGGAGTGCACCCTCTAGATCCATACATTTTTCTTGTTTGGCCTACTCTAGTGGCCAGGTCGTGTTGTAGATCATATTCTTATTCTGGCCTTACTGGCTCCTTGCCTCTTTGGCAAGGGGGAGCGGGTGGGTATGTCGCCTCTCTAGCCTTCCTATCCCGTCCTCGAGGGGGTGGTCGGGCTAGTCTGCTTGGGTTCTTCTGGGAGGTACGGGCTCAAGGGCCTCTATGTGAAACAGTGACAGCAAGCATGGACACGGGTAACCTTTGTTCTGATCTTGTCGCTCATAGCCGTACGCTTCTTTGATTGCTAGGACTTTTTTCCATCTGTCGTTGAGGGTGTCTTGTTCGCCTTTTAGCTGTTTCTATTTCTTTTCAAGCTTCGTGCAGTGGCTATAAGTTGCCGCTTGAACCGTTCTTGGTCTAGCGGTTCCTCAGGGACGATGAAGTCCTCGGCTCCGAGGCTGACCTCCTCTTCGGAGAGAGGGAGGTAGTTATTGTCCGTGGAATCATTGAGGTCCTCGGGGTCATACTGATCCTCATGCCCCTCTGAGACATCAAGCCGTTGCTCGGGGGCAACAGGGTCGCCGAGGTCTTCCATATTATCCGGCGTATTGTTTTCTTTGGTGCTTGCATGTCTTTCCCTGCCTCTACGCCCCTTGGGTCGTCTGCGCTGTCGTCGGTGTTTGGGCGGCTCCTCGCCGGGATTATCACCATCTTTTACGAGGGTGTCATCGCCATTCTTCCCGTAGGTGCCATCGCCCTTGTCGTTGGGGGTGTCCACCATATAGACATCATAGGTGGAGGTGGTCGTCCACCGTCTGGTGGTGGGAGGGGCAATAGTAGTATGAACCGTGGCGTCGACATCTTCATCCATGTCGTCAGGTTCCTCGGAAGCGTAGTACAACATGTCGGTTAAATCTTCGATAATGGCTACTGAGTGGGTGGTGCGTGGGACGTAAAATTCCCCGTGGCCCGTTTGAAGACCAATCCCTGGATATGTCGAGGACGGGTCATCCGTGATGTTCATCGCCAGGATCCGGTATAGCATCTCTCTTAATAGGGAGAGACCACCAGATCGGTATGTGGGATTTCTTCGGAGTCCACCTCCGGTATGGTGGGGTGAGGGGCGAGTCTGGCCAGGGTTTACTCCTGGTCTTCGGATACCGAAGTCGCATACAGGCTTGAAGCCGGATCTAAGGTAAGGACCGACCCAGGGATCGGGTTGGAAAGAGAGCCCGAAGTTAAAGGTTTAGGGTTTTTAGGCGCCTCAGGCAAGGCAGAGAACCCGGTGAAGATCAGATCGACCCGAGCATCACTGACGTACTCTAGGTTACCAAACCTGAACTGGTGCTCACGGGCAAAGCTGTCGATCTGGTCGAGATGATCGGCTGAGTTGTCGTGCAAAACAATGCCGACGAACGCGAAGAGTTGGCCGGGGACGAAGATGTCCCCAGTGCTGATGTCATCTCTGATGATCAGGCGAGCCATCGATCCTTCAGCGGTCTCACGGCGGAACTCTCAATGAAAGCACCAATGGTAGTGTCAAAACCGTCGGATCTCGGGTAGGGGGTCCTGAGCTGTGGATCTTCGATCAATGGGGAACAAGGGACGAAGAGATGATGTTTACCCAGGTTCGGGCCCTGTGGAAGAGGTAAAACCCTACGTCCTGCTTGATTATATTGAAGTGTATATGATGATTACAGATTTGATCTATCACGAGATTAGATGAACTAAACCCTAGATGAACAGGATGATGGTTCTTCTTATGGGCCCTATAGACTAAAACCCCTTGGTTTATATAGACACTAGGGACACTAGGGTTACACATGGTCGGTTACATTAAAGGGATAAGCATGTTGATTCTCCTATCTTGACATGGAGGACACACCAAGGTTTCAAAGGTTTCCTGTCCGGATACAAAGTTGTCTTATAGCTTGTCTTTGTTGTAGTTGCAGAGCGGCCCACCTGTCCGGCCCATAAGAGATAGGCCGATAAATGATAACCCTTAGTCCGGGACCCCCTGAGTCCTGATGCATATATACGCAACGGTAGGGATGCACCACCACCTTAGGTATGAGATGATGACCATCTACCTAAACTAAAGTTGAATATTCTGAGTTTTGAGGGCAGATACGTTCCTGATGTATATATTACTTGGGAGTTAGAAACTGAACAACATTTTACATGTTTAGGGTATCCCGAGGATAGACGTGTTGTTGCTGCTATTTGTGCATTCAGTAGTTTTGCTTGTGTTTGTTGGTGCGAACATTGTAGATTATATCATGATAACATCCCAACTACTTGGCCTGCCTTGACAAATGCTATGCATACTTGTTAGGTTCCACCATATTATCAACGTGAATTATTTAAAATATTGAAGCGTTTAAAACAGGGAAAAATATCCTGTAGAGGAATATTATCAGGAAGTACAAACTAGCATGATTAGATGTGGTATTGTCGGTGTGTACGACCATCTATGAGGCAATCTAGCCCCTTTCTGGTTCAGTTAGGGGAATGCACAGAATGCAGAGAGCGAGACTAACAGAGGGCGCATGGGTCTTTACCCAGGTTTGGGCCACCTTTGAGGTGTGAAACCCTACTCCTGCTTTTGGTGTATTGGAAGTGTGGATCCACAAGTACAAGTAGCGCTTTCCCTCGGCATGGTGCAAGGAGAAGGCAACTACGCGTGCAAGTGTGCATGGAATTCAATTGGGTTTGAACCCTTGTAAAGGTTGCCATGGCCCTCCTTTTATAGCTCAAGGGGTTACCATAGTGCCAAAAAAGTAATTACATGTTGATTAGACTGTAAACAGTGCTATCATACCTAACTTTGTTGGGCTAGGACAAAAGCAATTAATGCTCTATTAGGTGCCATTAGGAGGAGGAGCCCCGGCAAGGTTGTCGCACCGCTTGCCCAGCCGTGTCCTATTATCTTGTCACGCCCATGGGACAAGTGTCATTAAAGGTAATCTTCTTTCCGCCAAGCTGCCACGTGCCCGACAGATCCCACCAGACCACCTACGGGGTCGACACCTCATCGATTAGTGACTAGTTGCTCGATGAGGTGGAGCACTTGGCACTACAAAAAAAAGACACATCCGTGACATTTTGGGCCGAACGATTTTTTTTTCATGCTTATGACACTTCTATGACGATAATTGTGACAAAACCTGGTATCATCATAGATGTGGTGGGCTCCTACTTCTATGACAAAAAATCATGACAGAAAATGGGCTTCTCATCCGGCGGGCGGAGAAGCGGTACTGCATGACATTCTTTGGGCCGTCCATGACGAAAAAAACATGGTAGAAGCGAGGGCGAGGAAAATATTGGGGAGTTCCCGGTTACGGTGGGTGATCGGGGTCGAGCGATGCACGGAAGTTTGCGCGTTTCTCTCGTACACGTATGCGCGTGTGTGCGAGGCGTTGCGCTCTAACTAAACCCGGAGCGAGGTGTTGGGCTCTAACTGAACCTGAGCGATTGCACTAGCTACGTTACTGAACCCTGATCGATCCCTTGCTGTTAACTGAACCCGAGTGATTCCTTAGCTACTGCTGCTAACTGAAGCCGATCGATGTTGCCTCTTGATGAACAGTGAGTGTTGTTGGGGGGGGGGGGGGTGGATGAACAGTTCCCGGTGGGGGTTGAATGCACAGGACCCCGTGGTACTAGAGGCCATTACCGCTCATTGAACAGGACCCCGATCGAGCCGGTTAGGGGTGGATGAATAGGACCCCGTGGAGGGCTGGATGAACAGGACCCCGTGGAGGGCTGGTTGAACAGTAGCCGGTGGAGGGCTGGATGAATAGTAGCTTGTGGAGGGGTGGTTGAACAGGACCCCGTGGAGAGGGCTGGACAGTTGCCGGTGGAGGAGCGATGGAGGCTGGATGAACAGGAGCCCGTGGATGAAAAGTCGCAGGTGGAGGCTGGAGGAGGTCGACGGTGGATGAACAGTAGCCCGTGGAGGCAGTCGATGGTGGAGATGAACAGTATCTCGTGGAGTCCTGCTTTTGGCGGTATGGCACACCCTCCCGATGAACATGACCCCTGCTTTCGACCGTAGCGCTCCAACACAAGTATGTTTCCTCCGTTTTGCGGCACGCCACACCCTCCCGATCAACGGGACCCGTTCGACCGTAGGGAGGTCCAAGAGAAGTCTGCTTCCTCCGCTTTCCCAGACGCTGCACCCCTCCCGATGAACAGGATCCCGTTTCGACCGTGGCCGGTCGAACACAAGGCCGTTTCCTCCATTCTGTGGTACTCTAGGCCTCGTTTCGATCAACTGTTCCATCCAAGCCGGTTGGCTCCCAATGAACACGATGATGCAGTTTCTCCGTTCCGACCCAACCATGTACACGAGCCCTGGCCGTACGTATGCACGAGTAGGCGTTCGAGACCCCGCCCGTATGTACTTACGTGGCCGTAGTTACTTACTTCCACCCTGGTTGTACGTATGTGTACATGCTACGTGCGCGCCTCTACTACGACACGTGCCCTTCCTTACTTGGCCACGGTTCATCGCTGCAGCCTGTAGACAGACCGATCGGCGATTATGTACGTACACGTTCGCGACCAGAATGACAACGCTACGTACGCTTCGACCAGGTGGGTCCCGACTGTCGGGCACTTCCTTGCGTGCGAAGATGTAGTTGGTGGGTCCAAGCAGTTAGGGGGGAAACGTTTTTTCACAAAATACGGTGGCCCGTCCGGTGGGTCCCAGCTGTCAGGTGGAGGAATCATTATTTTCTGCGTAATAAGGAAGCATTTCCTTGTGTGCGGCCATGGACCCAGCTGTCAGCCTCTCCACGTACAGTCCACTTCCGATGGATGTCGTTCGTTGACCATGTTGACCATGCCGCGCCGAGAGCACCAGGGCGGTGGACGACAGCGAGGCCAAGGAAGGGGACGACGCGGAGCCGGGGAAGACGCGGCAGTGGATGCCCACGCGAAGAGGAGTACGAGGGTTCACTGGTTTGGCTGCGGTGTGAGGCTGTCGTCGCCTTAGGGCCTGGCCAGCGGTGGGAGTAGTAGGGGCGGTGAGGTCTCAGTGGCAGCATAGCCAGCCACTGGAGGCAGGAGTAGCCGGTCTCGCCGGCGCTGGTTTGGACGGCTAGTGCAAGAAGAGCAGCGATGGAAGAAGCAGCAGGACCGTTCGATTCAAATCCAACGGTCACTGCTGCCAGAATATTTTGTTGAATAAGTTGACAAAGCCCTGCGAACGCATCAACTTATTAGGCCCACAGGTCAGCCTCCGAACCGGTGCGCCCATATGTCAGTGGGAGGAATCATTTTTTTCACGTAATAAGGAGGCAGCTGATTGCGTGCGGCCAGGCCAGCGGAGGGAGTAGGGTGGGCCGGTGAAGCCTGCGCGGCATCACAACGGGCCACAAGAGGAGGGAGCAGGCAGTCCCGCCGGTGCTGGTTTAGGCGGCTGGAGCAGGAAGATCAGAGATTCAAGAAGAACGTCGGTCGTTGGATGGACATCCAACAGTCACTGCTGCTAGAATCCTGTGTTGAGTGACAAAGCCTTGCATAAACAAGTCAGCCTCGAAATATGTGGCGTGTACAACCCATTTGCTATTTTTTATACTTTTTACTCATTTGCTAATTAATATGGAATTTATTGCAGCCTATTTTCCATTTTTAGAATTGCTGCCCATTTTCTGGTCAGTACCAGGGTTAAAAATTTGAACTAAAAAGTGTGCGCAATTTTAAAAATTCACAAATTTTTGCTGGGGAACAAAATATTCTTAAGACAAAAATTAGTAGTCATACTAAAACAAATTTAAAAATAAATTAGTACTATGTCATGTTAAAATCCAATGAAATATAAAATATCAGTGAAGAACAAAAACAAAGAAAGAAACTAATTTCCCATTTGCTATATATTTTTTTAATTTCAACCCCTTTGATATTACTTTTAACATATACTAACCATATACTTTGGCCAGGCCGAAATGCATCTCTCCTCGTCTTGAAAAATTTGCAGCCTAGTACGTCAGAGAAAAAAAAATAGGCCTAGCTTGGGTATTCTTCAAAAAGGAATAGTAGGCTACCTATTTTCCCAAAGAAAAAACTTCTGGGCTGGTCATGTTGTTAGACGGGCCACAGAGACCGCACAACCCAGTTTATAGCTTGCTCCTCTGAACAAATCCTCAAAAAAAAGTTGTGCAAATATGTCGTTAATTGACTATATGTTGAAAATGATGTGGGTCCCAGATATCAGCAGGGTGGATTAGAGGAAAAAAATGAGGGGTGCATATGAGTAGTAAAAGAGGCGCTTGCTTGTGTTCGGGAGTGGACTTGGTGGGTCCATACTGTCATACTCACAACTATAGTCCTCTCCCGATTCACTATGTTGATAGGGCCGAATGGCGGCGCCGCGGCGAGCGCACCAAGGCGGAGGATAAAGTGTTGTCGCCAATGTATTGGGCTGGTTTGGACTTTCTTATTGAAAAATAAAAATGGACTGGAACTATTTACGACGTTGACTACGATTTGCATGGGTCCGCTGGTTGTAGGAAGAAAATGATGGGAGAAAGAACACTTCTCCCATGGGCATGCAAAGGTATTGTCGGAACACTACAGACGAGGAGGAGGAGTGCAAGCGCCAATGATCAACTACACCATCCGCGAGGGAAGCCTGGAAGCGACGACGGATGAAGACGGAGCTGCTGAAGCTACATCGGCCGGACATCCGGGCCAGAGGCCGGACATCCAGCACCTGTGCAGCCGCCGAGGAGCTGCACCAACAGACGGCCAACAACATTAGCGGTCGGACATCCAGCGCCAGCCCCGGACATCCGGCGCCTTGCCAAAGCCCGGACATCCGGCACCTCCCCGGAAATCCGGCATCGACGACAGAACGCACCAGAAGTTTGGCCACTTCAGCCCAGACATCCGGCGCCTCCTGAAGCCCTGGACATCCGGCCCCCAGCCCGGACATCCGGCACCTGCGCATGCACAACCGGGCCAGAGGCCCATGTATCCCCTCCTCACTTACCCCTTCATGGACTAGCCTATATATACTCCATCCCCTTCCTCTAGTTAGGGTTAGCAAAGTGATAACTCATTTGTATGTGAGCTTTGCTCCTACCTTCTTCTACTCTTGAGAGAGAGAGAGAGACTACTACTCCTTTTGGAGGCCAAGACCTCCATCTGGGAGAAGATCCCGCGGGATATATCATCAAGACCCCCTCTTGGGTGGCCCCCTTCAAGACCTCCTCATGGAGATGAACCTTACCTTGTATCTTTCCCTTTGTTGTTCATGTGCCTTGTGGATATTGTGTGTTTGATTGTCTAGTGGATGTGTGATTGGACTTGTTCTTGAGTGTTTCCCCTTGTGATTTCTCTCCGTTCTTCCCCGTGTTCTTCGTGTTCTTAGTTGGGATCCGCTCCTTTCGTGAAAGATCGGCCGTATAGGGTTGCACCCTACATCAACTAATGTAGTTGGGGGTGATGGGGATCGGATCACAGTCAAGGGGGTTGATGCTCGCCACCCTATGATCGTTATGCTGTGTGACATGCCGTTTCTGAAGATCAGGTGGTATCAGTAAGCAAGGAGCCGGCATAAAAAGCTCCGGCCCGAGGGCTTTGAATAAACGGTACAGCCTCACCGAGCATGCGCCGAGCGGCATGGTACTAAGATTGTCCACACGCAAAACAATGAGCTTGATTACCTCTGTGGGGAGCGAATTTTAGCCACTCTTTCGTAGGACGCTGCTCGGTTCTGCAATTGTTAGTGCTTGGGTTTCGGAAGAGGGGGGAGGCGCCTTAGCAGGGATGGAAGATTGGACGGTTATGTGCGGACAAAGATGGAGAAGCGAATATATGCTGTGGGAAGTGGACATGTGATGATGACTACATCACGCCGCTTGACTTACGCGACACATACCAGCAGCGTAGGGTCATATCGATGCCGGACAACTTGCTTGAGTGATCGCAGTACGGGTACTCCCTACAGTACCTAATACTATGCCCTAGTTTGCATATAGAGTAGTAGTGGAGTAGGACTCTGCTCTACTACTAGCACCGGAGGAGTAGTATATTCTAATCTAAAATAGTTACAAACTTCAATGCCCGAGCGTGGAACGACTACGAACCACCATCGGTGCTAGCTCCCATCCCCAGCAAACGTTCGCTAGGAGACATGGCAGTCGCAAACGCTCGCGACGCAGTTATTGTACGTGTGTAAGGGTGGCAGTTTTGTCAAATACTATGGCTTAAAAACAGGCCACCATCGGATGGAAATCTTAAGGTTACGTGGGATTTGCTAGGATTGAGCTCGTGGCGAACAATCGCCAGTTATCGTTACTAAAAAAAGAGTTAAAACACCCGGGGCTATAACTTGCACCGGTTGACCACTAACAATGATACTAACATAGTTGTAAAATGGTCAAAGACCGTGTCTACGTGGTGTTTGGAATTATATGCAAAAAAACTAGCAAGATGCCTGTGCATTGCATGGAACATCAAGATGCATTTTTTTACAAAACACCTGTTGTGATTGACCCATGCAGGAGTAATCCCATGTGTAAAAATTAATGATATCTCGAGAATTTTATGGGGAAAATGGTATCTCGACCATTTCATCAAAAAAATGTTATCTCGAGAAAGATGATAGATAAGGTGAGGAGGAGTGGGGCGTGGTGGTGACTGGTCGTCGGACTTGGCGGAGGCATGGGGATGGACGGCGCCGGCAGTGGTCACCATGCCAGATTGTTCCAGAGACTTCTTTTTTAATTGCTCAGCAATGAAGGTGTGGGAGATAAGGATGAACGAGGCAAGGCCTTATCTGTAAATGTGGAGAGAGGTGCGGGTATCTTTTGTAAAATTGTCATAGTTTGCTTTCTATCCGTCAGATATAGATTAGACGGTCTATATTATAAGATCGCAGGCACACCATCATCACCAACTCGATTTTTTCTCTACTCCTACTCCTATAAAAGACTCAGTTGGTGATGATGGTGTGTCTGCCATCCGCCATTTCTGACCATTAGATCTGCCTCTAACGGTTGTGATGTAAGTTGTGGACTTTTGCAACAATTCCCACTTCTGTGCTCCAGTTTACACAAAACCCCATAGTATCTTGAAACCAACCACATTCCTCCCTTACCTCATCAAAACAGCCCAAATAATATATTTGGAGTAAAACATAAGATAGTTTTAGTGATATGTATCTCAAAATTAAACTGTTTTCTTTCAAATTTGTGAATATATATTATTCTACTTTGGATCCGTTGCAACGGACGGGCTCATTCCTATAAAGGTTTATCTCTTGCATCGTCCGCAACGAACACCTGGTGTACTGGTCCGGTCCGGATGCTCGCAGCGCGATGACCTGAGTTCGAATTATGTCCTAAACTTTAGCTTTTTGGTTTTTCTAATATATACTTCTTTCGCTACTGTACTAGCAGTGGAACCCATAGAGTACTTAGAATACAAGATTATGGATGGATTTGTATTTTTAACTTTCTGTACGAATCTGTAGCCAGCCTGCAAGTGTAGCGACCCGACCTCAGATGGTCAAGTCTCTGTGCTTCTGTGTCATCCCTGGATCGGTAATGCTAACACACACAGTACTCGAAGGATTTATAACAGAGTAGCAATCACACACTTATTACATCGAATGTCTCAAAAGAGAACTTATTACAAAGATATGGCTTAAGGCCATCTAGTGCGATAACGTTGGAAGGCTTGGAAGGTAAAGTGAGTCCATCAACTCCAACGGCATAAGCGAGCTGCACGGCAACGACCTACAATCCTTACTCCTCGTCTAAAAGTCTGCAACATAATATGTTGCAGCCCGAGAACGGGTCAGCACATGGAATATGCCGCAATGTAACACATAAAGAGTAATGAAAGAATAAGCTATACTACATGCATATATGGCTGGTGGACAGCTCTATGGTTACAGTTTTTGCAAAAAGCCAATTTTTCCCTATATCAAAGGAATAATTTTAATTTAACTATCATGGTGGTTGAAACATCATTGAGAAGGTATAACCCCAACTCAATCCCAATTAAAGTGATTAACAACCCAGCAGTATTAATTTAGAGTGATGAGATACACGTGAATACTCAAGTACTAGATACTCGTAATTGTCCATAACCGGGACACGGCTAACCATGATTAGATTGTACACTCTGCAGAGGTTTGCGCACTTTTCCCCACAAGACTCGATCGCCTCCGTTGATTTCTCGTGACCGCATGGTGTTTGAGAAACGGATGACCGAGACACGCCTTTCAAAGCAACATTAACTCTCTACTCGGATAGATCATACCAAACCTATAAAACCCACTACCTGCTGATCTACCTCTTCGAGAGCTTCACGCAACTTACTCAACTATGCTAGAGCCCATAATAGCTTGTGGCTGCACACGGAAGTTTCTAGCATGAATAATCTCAGTTCCCTTTGAGCCTGGGTGGCGGTCCATAGGAAGATCACACGGTACCCCGGATTTCCAAAAATACAACAGACAACACCTTTGGGTTCCCCAGGTGCCTCAATCCACCCAGATGTGTATTTAAGTTGCCACCTTAAAGTAAACCATTAATTAATAATCTCACATCTGTCGTGAATATCTCGCAAACCCAAACCACGTCTACGAGCATAGCATGGCAATGTAAGCAACACGTAGAAGTAACTCCTAAGGGTTTGATAGTAACAGGGCAATAGGTTCCTACCTCATCATCTACTTCCCAACCCACAAATTAATGACATCCTAATCATGCAATGTTTGAGGGTTGAGCTAATGCATAAAACTGGGTATAAAAAGGTATGATCAAGTGTTACTTGCCTTGCTGACGATCCGTGAATCCTAGAGACTCGTAGTAACACGCTTCGCACTCCGGGAATTCTATCGCAAGAAAAAAATACATACATAAGTTACAAACAAAGATGCACAAACGAAACTTAAACTGAAAGAGGTCGACCGGAGAGTTCAACTTAAGAACTCCGGTTTGCAAAAAGAATCAAACCAAATGGAACAACGAAACTCAAACGGCGAGAGAAACAAGGTCCGTTTACTAATCTGAACTAGAGTCAAATTTTACAAAGACAAAAACTGATTTAAGTTGGCTATTCGGAAAGAGGGTTTCAAGATGAAACTCCAGGCGCTTGAATCGCCTGATTCCGATAAACGAGCGAAAAGTTATACTAATTTGAACTTTGGTTCAGAAATCGGATTCGGAATAACCGCGGAATAAATCCGATAAAAGAAAACGACGAACGGCTAAACGAACGAACGTTTGTTAGCAGAAACTGAACGATGAACAGCTCGTAAAAATGAATGAACGGGTGAATATTCTCAAAATAAATAAACCGGGAAAATAAACCGATCTAAAAAAACGGCTAGGGTTTTCCAAAAAAAACCGAAGGGTTATTTAAAAAAAACGGCGACGGGGCTACCTCCGGCGATCGTCCGGCGGGGCGGGCGGCGGCTCCGGCGGGGTCAAGGGCGGCGAGGGGCGGTTAGGCGGCGGCTCCGCGAGGGGGGGGGGGCGACGGCGACGGGCGCTGGAGGCGGCGACGGCGGCTAAGGCGGCGGGCGGCGACTGGCTGGCCGCCCGGCCCGGGCGGGCGGTGGTGGCCGAGGGAGAGGAGGGGGCGGCGCTATTTAAAGAGGGAGGGAGGTGGCTTGGAGGAGGGCAAGGCGGGAGGAGTCCGACTCGGACTCGAGTCCGCCAGCAATGGCGGGCGGCGGGCAGAGTGGGGGCGGCGGCTTGGGCTTGCTTATCGGGCCGTCAATCAAGCGGTTCATATTTTTTAAAAAACATCCACTAAATTGTAAAAATCCTAGAAAAATAAATAAAATCTAAAAATGCCAAAACAAGTTTTCTTTGCCTAAATAAAATATTTAGAACAAGATGAACTTTTCTTGGCCCCTAAAATGCAATTTTAAATATATGCAAATTTTCTCTAGGCAAATAAAATTCCAAATAAATAAAATAAAATCCCAAAAATGATTTTAACATTTTTCCTCCGGTATTTCAATTATTTTTGGAGAAGTCATATTATCTCCTCTCGTTTATTTTTAAACTTGAAATATTTTTTCGGAGAGAAAAATAATAAAATTCAAAATCCTCGTCTTTCATTATTTGATAAAATTCAAATATGAAAAACGGAAAATCCCCAACTCTCTCCGAGGGTCCTTGAGTTGTTTAGGATTTCGAGGATAGCAAATGAAAATGCAATAAAATATGATATGCATGGATGACTGTAGATAACATGCCAAATTGAAAATTTGGGATGTTACAAACCTACCCCTTAAGATGAATCTCGCCCTCGAGATTCGGGTTGGCTAGAAAATAGGTGCGGATGGTCCTTACGAATATCATCTTCTCGCCCTGTGTGGCTTCCTCCTTGGTATGGTGGCTCCACCGAACTTTACAAAACTTGATAACTTTGTTATGGGTGACTCGGTTGTCGAAATCCAAAATCTTTCTTGGCTTCTCCTCATAAGTCAAATTACTATCCGGTTGTATCGTCCTGTGGGCACCGTATCCTTTAATGGTATGTCGGCCATCTCAGCGTGGCACTTCTTCGGGCCAGATACGTGAAACACATCGTGAACTCCTAACAGTCCTTCGGGTAACTCCAGCTTGTAGGCAACTTCTCCCATTCATTCCAAAACACGATACGGTCCTACAAATCTTGGGGCTAACTTTCCCTTTACTCCAAAACATTTCACTCCCCTCAAGGGTGATACTCGCAGATAGGCTCTGTCACCGATTTCATAGGTTACTTCCTTGCATTTTGAATCTGCGTAACTCTTCTGTCTAGACTCAGCAATCTTTAGTCTGTCTCTGATCAGTTTAACCTTCTCCTCTGAGTCTTTGATCAAATCGGGTCCAAACAACTGACGGTCTCCGACCTCATCCCACATCAAGGGTGTTCTACATCTGCGTCCGTCTGAGCTTGAACGGTGCCATCTTCAAACCGGCCCGGTAGCTGTTGTTATATGAGAATTCTGCGTGACAAAGAAATTGTCATCCCAACTAGATCCATAATCTAGCGCATGTGCTCTTAACATATCCTCCGTAATCTGGTTAACTCTCTCTCTGTCCCATCCGTCTGCATGGGTGGAACGCGGTACTAAACTCCAACTGGTACCCAAAGTCCGGTGTAGTTGATGCCAAAACTTTGAAGTAAACTGTGTTCCTCTATACGACACGATGCTCCTCGGAACTCCATGCAAACATACGATCCTGGTCATATATATCTTGGCCAACTTGGCACTTGTATAAGTTGTTTTCACTGGGATGAAGTGAGCTACTTTGGTCAAACGATCCACAACTACCCATATTTAATCATATCCTGCTTTGGTTCTGGGTAATCCAATGATAAAATCCATGCCAAGTTTGTCCCACTTCCATTCGGGTATTGGCATAGGCTGCAACAGTCCTGCTGGCTTTTGATGCTCTGCCTTCACTCTCTGACATACATCGCAAATGGCTACATACTCGGCAATATCCTTCTTCATACCGTCCACCAGAAACGTTCCTTCAAGTCCAAATACATCTTGGTGTTTCCGGGGTGAATTGAGTATGGTGAGTCATGGGCCTCTTGAAGTATTAACTTTACGATCTCCAATTGTTGGGCACATAAATCCGGTCATCAAACCACAAGGTATCGTGCTCATCCTCGCGAAAACCTTTGGCTTTTCCTTTGCCCATCTTCTCTTTTATCTCCGCAAGCTCTTTATCCTCCTTTTGAGCTGCCTCGAATCTTGTCTAGCAAGGTCGATTGAACCTCCAAAGATTGCAAGAAAACCTCTTGGAACAACCTCCATCTGAAGTTCCATAATATCCTCTGCTAACTCCTTTGGCAGTCCTCTACCTTCAAGGATATTGGCATAACTCTTCCTACTCAAGGCGTCTGCTACAACGTTGGCCTTTCCTGGATGATAGTGTAGCTTCATGTCGTAATCCTTTATAAGCTCCAGCCATCTCCTCTGTCTGAGGTTTAATTCCTTCTGTGTGAAAATGTACTTTAAACTCTTATGATCCGTGTACACATCACAACGGTTTCCCATGAGATAATGTATCCAAGTCTTCAACGCATGTACTACAGCTGCTAACTCCAAATCATGCGTGGAATAGTTCAACTCATGAGGCTTCAGTTGTCGTGAGGCATACGAAACAACTTTTCCGGCCCCGCATAAGAACACACCCAAGTCCCAAGCGAGAGGCATCACAATACACTTGAAACTCCTTATGTATATCTGGCAATGTCAGCACTGGGGCTGTAGTCAACCGTTTCTTCAACTCTTGGAAGCTTGTCTCACAATCCTCTGTCCATTTGAACTTGGTATCCTTCTTTAGCAATTCTGTCATTGGTTTAGCAATCTTGGAAAAAATTTCAATGAACCTCCGATAATATCTTGCCAGTCCGAGGAAACTGCGAATCTCACTGACTGAAGTGGGTGCCAACCATTCAAAGGATCGACTGAATTTTACTTTGGGATCTACCGCTATACCTTCTCCTGATATAACATGCCCAAGAAATCCAACTTCCTTCAACCAAAACTTCGCACTTGCTGAATTTGGCATATAACCGGTGTTCCCGAGTTTCTCAAGAACCAAACGTAGGTGTTCTGCGTGCTCCTCTTCGTTCTTCCAAAGAAACCATAATATCATCGATGAACACCACAACAAACTTGTCCAAATACTCCATGAACACTTTGTTCATCATACTCATAAAATAGGCAGGGGCGTTAGTCAGTCGAAATGACTTGACCGTATACTCATATAATCCATATCGTGTGGTGAATGTTGTCTTTGGTATATCCTTCTCTCGGATCTTCAACTGATGGTATCCTGACGCAGATCAATCTTAGAAAACACCTTAGCTCCTTGCAACTGATCAAACAGGTCATTAATCATTGGTAAGGGATACTTGTTCTTTATCGTTACTTCATTCAGAGCTCGGTAATCGACAACCATCCTTAGGGATTTATCCTTCTTCTCCACCAAAAGTTACGGAGCTCCCCAAGGTGATGAACTTCTACGAATGTAACCTTTCTCCAATAGCTCCTTGATCTGCTTCTTAATTTCCTCCGGATCATTTGCGGGCATCCGATAGGGTCTCTTTGATATTGGTCCTGCACGGCATTAGTTCTATCGTAAACTTCGATGTCTCGATCCAAAGTGGCATGCTGGTAACTCTTCCGGAAAAACATCTGGATAATCCTTCACTATGGTACTTCCTCTTGTACAACTCCGTGAGGGTATTCACTTGGCTCCTCCTAGGCACATGCCTAGATACATACTTAATCCTTTTTCCCTCTGGGTGGTAAGATAAATTGACTTGCTAGCACAGTCAATACTTCCTCCAAACGTTGACATCCAATCCATACCTAATATCACATCCAATCCTTGTGACTCCAAGATAATTAGGTTGGACGGAAAAACATGTGTGCCAATGATTAGGGGTATCTGGGTGCACCACTTGCTAGCCATGTACTCTGCTCAAAGTAGCTCACTAAAAGAGGGGTCCTAAGGGTCTGGGTTGGTAACTTAAACTTATCCGCAAATCCCCTTGATATGTATGAATGCGATACACCAGTTTCGAAAAGAACAATAGCGGTAAATGACTGAACCAAAAACTTACCTATTACCGCGTCCGGCTGTTCTTCAACTTCCTCCACGTTGACGTGGTTCACTTGTCCTTTGTTGAATGGATTGGGCTTCTTCCCAGCGCTCCCATTTCCGTTTCCATTCTTTCCTTCAGGGCAGTCGTTGGCATAGTGCCCTGTTTTCCCGCACTTAAAGCAAATAACTTGGCTCAAGTCTCTCTTGGCGGGTGTAGCTGGGTTTGAGCGATTCTGATTATTGTTGGCTGCATTTCCATTCCCATTCTTCGCACCATTATGCGATCCTCCTCCAATATGGTTATGTCCTCCATGGTTATGAACTAGTCCTCCCGAGTTCGGGGTTAAGCGAGGCTTCCGTGAGCTCTGAGTTATACTTCCCTTGTCCATACCTCCTCTTACGATTCTCAATTTGCTGCTGCTTTCCTTCAATCATTAGGGCCTTATCTACCAACTCCTGGTAGTTGTTGAAAGTTTCCACCATCAACTGCATACTCATCTCATCATTCAACCCTTCCATAAACTTCTCTTGCTATGTGGCATCTGTGGCCACATCATCAGGGGCATATCGTGATAACTTGCTAAACTCATCCACGTACTGAGCCACAGTACGATTCCCCTGGCGTAAGTTGCGGAACTCACGCTTCTTTATCTGCATGGCTCCAGTTGAAACATGGGCCGTGCGAAAGGCTTGTTGGAACTGGTCCCAAGTGACATTAGCTATAGGAAAAGTAGCCGTAATTCTCCCACCATGCGTCTTTGGTCCATTCAATTGATGTGCAAAGAAACGCACTCTTTCAAAGATCCGTGCATCCTGCGGTGGTTAACTCCTTCCAATACAGCGTAACCAGTCATCTGCAACTATTGGCTCGGTGCTCTTTGGAAAACACCGCGGTTGTAACCTTAGAAAAGCGGGCTAAATTATCCACCGGGCGGCGGGTTGTTGTTGTTGTTGTTGCCTCGGTTACGAACTAGCAATTGCATCAAGGCATTCTCATTGTTGGATCAATCGAGTGAGCTCCGGTGGGAAAACAAAACCGGGTCACGTCCTGGAGGCATCTGAAGGTTTAGATGGGAGAGATTAGAATAGAGAGAGGTCTAGTGAGAAAACACTACCCATATGCACATGAGGCAAACACACATTCATTCAATCAAGCAAGCAAGGGCATACAAAACGATCTAGGACTATCGCATAAGTGCTCAACTACTACTAGTTACATGGGGGAAATACTACTATTATATGGTGGTCATCTAGAAATTTTGATCGGTGGAAGACTCCATGATGTTCTGCTTGACTTTCGTCTTCATAGTCATCATCACTTGGATTCGAGTCGGTGTCGTCGATGATGATGTAGTTGTCTGGACAAGCGGGATCTTCTTCCTCTTCTTGCTCTTCTTCCTTGGGTGCTGGTCCTCCCATGAAGACTCCAATCTTCTTGACTAGGTCGTCGTTCTTCTCCAGTAGTATTTTGATTTCTTCCTCATATCCGTCGCGTGTAGACTTGAGTTCTTCCTCCAGCTCGACGATCTTAGTTTTCGCCTTCTTCAAATCCATCATGTCTGTGCACATCTGGTTCTCATGACGTCGAATGTGCTGGTTTAGTTCCAGGATGTAGGCTGCAATGGATCTATCCTTCTTGGTGCTGATTACTTCCCTTGCTCGTCTCGGCGCCCACATATTTGGTATATGGTGTCTTTAAGCTCCTTATTGTAGACTTCTCCAATGCGTCCCATGGTAATGTGAGCTGCCATACTCTTTCCCAAACTCCATGTTGGTGCATTGAAAACACATACTATGGGCTACGTTCTTGGCGCTAATGTCATTCCGGGATCTTGAGATTGAATCTTCCATCATTCTTCTTACGGTAAGGTGGCGTTATGCGTCCGGTGAAGCTTGGTATTCCAATATTCAGGTACCTAGTGACTTTCTTCAAGTGGCGTCCAAAGGTGTGTCTTCATCCGGTTGGGCAAACTTGTACTTCATCTCCGTCATCCTAAAGAGTGGAAAAATGGAGAGGAGTCAGAAATGAGTAGAGAGGAGTGACCTATGGTTTTATCTTAGTGGTCGTGTCCTACACTCAACGTGTGCTCTGATACCATCTTGTAGCGACCCAACCTCAGATGGTCAAGTCTCTGTGCTTCTATGTCATCCCTGGATCGGTAATGCTAACACACACATTACTCGAAGGATTTATAACAGAGTAGCAATCACACACTTATTACATCGAATGTCTCAAAAGAGAACTTATTACAAAGATATGGCTTAAGGCCATCTAGTGCGATAACAAATGGAAGGCTTGGAAGGTAAAGTGAGTCCATCAACTCCAACGGCATAACTGAGCTGCACGGCAACGACCTACAATCCTTACTCCTCGTCCGAAAAGTCTGCAACATAATACATTGCAGCCCGAGAACGGGTCAACACATGGAATATGCTGGCAATGTAACACATAAAGAGTAATGAAAGAATAAGCTATACTACATGCATATATGGCTGGTGGACAGCTCTATGGTTACAGTTTTTGCAAAAAGCCAAATTTTCCCTATATCAAAGGAATAATTTTAATTTAACTATCATGGTGGTTGAAACATCATTGAGAAGGTATAACCCCAACTCAATCCCAATTAAAGTGATTAACAACCTAGCAGTATTAATTTAGGTGATGAGATACATGTGAATACTCAAGTACTAGATACTCAGAATTGTCCATAACCGGGGACACGGCTAACCATGATTAGATTGTACACTCTGCAGAGGTTTGCGCACTTTTCCCCACAAGACTCGATCGCCTCCGTTGATTTCTCGTGACTGCATGGTGTTTGAGAAAGCGGATGACCGAGCCACGATCTTCGTAAACATTAACTCTCTACTAGGATAGATCATACCAAACCTATAAAACCCACTACCTGCTGATCTACCTCTTCGAGAGCTTCACGCAACTTACTCAACTATGCTAGAGCCCATAATAGCTTGTGGCTGCACACGGAAGTTTCTAGCATGAATAATCTCAGTTCCCTTTGAGCCTGGGTGGCGGTCCATAGGAAGATCACACGGGTACCCCTGGATTTCCAAAAAATACAACAGACAACACTGGGTTCCCCAGGTGCCTCAATCCACCCAGATGTGTATTTAAGTTTCCACCTTAAAGTAAACCATTAATTAATAATCTCACATCTGTCGTGAATATCTCTCAAACCGAAACCACGTCTACGAGCATAGCATGGCAATATAAGCAACACATAGAAGTAACTCCCAAGGGTTTGATAGTAACAGGGCAATAGGTTCCTACCTCATCATCTACTTCCCAACCCACAAATTAATGACATCCTAATCATGCAATGTTTGAGGGTTGAGCTAATGCATAAAAGTGGGTATGAAAAGGTATGATCAAGTGTTACTTGCCTTGCTGACGATCCGTGAATCCTAGAGACTCGTAGTAACACGCTTCGCACTCCGGGAATTCTATCGCAAGCAAATAATACATACATAAGTAACAAACAAAGATGCACAAACGAAACTTCAACTGAAAGAGGTCGACCGGAGAATTCAACTTAAGAACTCCGGTTTGCAAAAAGAATCAAACCAAACGGAACAACGAAACTCAAACGGCGAGAGAAACAAGGTTCGTTTACTAATCTGAACTAGAGTCAAATTTTACAAAGACAAAAACTGATTTAAGTTGGCTATTCGGAAAGATGGTTTCGAGATGAAACTCCAGGCGCTTGAATCGCCTGATTCCGATAAACGAGCGAAAAGTTATACTAATTTGAACATTGGTTCATTAATCGGATTCGGAATAACCGCGGAATAAATCCGATAAAAGAAAACGATGAACGGCTAAACGACGGCGACGGCGCGGGAGGCGGCGACGGCGGCCAAGGCGGCGGGGCGGCGACTCGGCTCGGGCTCCTCCGGGTCCGGGCGGGCGGCGGTGGCGATGGTGGCGGCGGTGGTGGCTAAGGGGAGAGGGGGCGGCGCTATTTAAAGAGGGGAGGGGAGGTGGCTTGGAGGAGGGGGCAAGGCGGCGGGGAGGAGTCCGGCTCGGACTCCGAGTCCGGCGCGGCGGCGGCGGCTTGGGCCGGCCTGCTCGGCTGGGCCGTTGGCCCAGTCGGGCGCGGTTCATATAATTTAAAAATAAAACATTCCGCCGAAATTGTAAAAATCCTAGAAAAATAAATAAAAATCTAAAAATGCCAAAACAAGTTATCTTTGCCTAAATAAAATATTTAGAACAAGATGAACTTTTCTTGGCCCCTAAAATGCAATTTTAAATATATGCAAATTTTCTCTAGGCAAATAAAATTCCAAATAAATAAAATAAAATCCCAAAAATGATTTTAACATTTTTCCTCAGGTATTTCAATTATTTTTTGAGAAGTCATATTATCTCCTCTCGTTTATTTTTAAACTTGAAATATTTTTCCGGAGAGAAAAATAATAAAATTCAAAATCCTCGTCTTTCATTATTTGATAAAATTCAAATATGAAAATCGGAAAATCCCCAACTCTCTCCGAGGGTCCTTGAGTTGTTTAGGATTTCGAGGATAGCAAATGAAAATGCAATAAAATATGATATGCATGGATGACCTGTGTATAACATGCCAAATTGAAAATTTGGGATGTTACAGCAAGTCATGTACACTGTACTGACAGTGGAACCCACAGAGTACTTAGAATACAAGGTTATGGATGCAATTAACTTTTTATAGAGGGAGAATCATACACGCAGTTAACTCAAATGGATTGGACGTGACTCTATTATTCTCCAACGGCAACCAGCAAATTTCTTCTCGCGGGCCAGAGTAGGTTTCTCAGTTTGCATGCGGGTTTAACGGAGGCGTTTGATGGAGGCAAGGAGGCGTGTTCAGCCGGGCATGCAGCAGGCGGCACAGTACTAGTTGATTTTACAACTACTAGTATATTATAAAAAAGAACGAAGAGTAGTAGAGATAGAGATAAGAGTAGAGATAGAGACTAGGGAGGAGCACCCTCTACTGCTTCGTGTGCTACTCCTGCACTCCATTCGGCGGCCGCAACGTCCCCTATAGCCACTCACTCCTGCGCTCCATTCGGCGGGCGCTATTGAAATTTGGGGAGCGCACTCGCGCGACTGCTGGCAGCCACGAATTCACCGGCGACGACTTCTTCCCCGACCTCGGCAACCTCTTCCTCATTGACATGGGCGACAACCTCAACGCCAACGGTGCTGCTCCCGTTGCACCGTATGTGTTTCTATCCATCGTGTTCGAAATCGTGGTAGAATTCATGTTTCTAGTCTGTGTCCTAGATTCGATCTGTTCATCTACTATGCTAGTCCACATGATTAGTGTAATCTCTGTTATAGCCGTCATGATTTATTTTGTGCTTATTCGGATTAAATCTCGTAGTAACTTGCTCATATATTCAACTGGTGCAATGTCCCCTACAGCCACTCCTATTTCATGGACGGCCTGGTCGATGCCTCCAAGGAGCCCTTGGTCTCATCGCTATGAGTGCCCCTTGCCGTTTTGGGGCTCGTCGGCGAGAATCGTGCATCACCTCACGCAAGCGTCTGTCTATCACTACTGGCCCGCAGTAAAGAATATCAAGTACGAGATGTGCTACCCATTCACCGTGCTGGAGTCGCTGGAGGATCACCGCCGCCTGCTAGTCTCGGAGGAGGACGAAAGCGTCTTCCTCTTGATCGTGGGCACCGGCGAGGCCCGCCCAGGCCGCTGCCCCGCCTCTATAGTGTGCGTCAGGGGCGACGCCGCTGATGCTGACACTACACGAGGCTGATGTACGGGTGCATGCTCACTGTTACTGCCCCTCAGAGGTACGTGGGCACCCACACCAACTCCATGACGCTGAAAAGGACTGTGCCGAGCTGGAACCTTCCCCTCGATGTTGACATGGAAGATGCATGGTATGATTTCGCCCCAACATGGTTCACGGGGACTCCAAGGAGGTTCACCTGGACATATGCATTACCAAGTTAAATGATGATCATTAGTCTTCGCTCAATGTAATCCGCTATCTAAGCATGTGGAGACTTCTTATTTATATAATATAGAACCTTCCATGCATGATCTTGTTCTATTAGAGTATCGCGCTTGAATAAAAGTTTATCCATTTATGGTTTAGTCTAGAATCTTCCATGTATGCTTTTGCTCCATTAGACATCTCGCTTGCCATTTATGAGATTAACTGAGAATTTTTACTACAGTACTGGTGAAAGACTTATGATGAACCATTTCTTGCATCTCCTCTGCCCCCTTCCAAGTCATCCTAATTTAATCCCTCCGTCTAGGTGTATAAGAGGTTGGTTAATACTTAATAGTATAGCCAACTATTGAGTATAAGAAAGTGCCATGTCATCTATAGCCAACATGTATAACAATTGATACTCAAAAACTAATTCTTAAAGATCATTTCTTGCAAAGCACAATAAGTGTTATTTCTTCACAAGTTTTGGATGCAGGTTGAGCAGTTGAACGCTTTTGTTTGCAAAAGACACTTTTTTTATCTATTTTACCTGGATGTTTGTGATCTCTAGAGATGAAATAATATATGAAGAAACCTATCGATACCCGTTACACATGAGATGACCCCCACATCCTTTGTCAAAATAAACAACTCCCCGATCAATGCATTTCACTGTTCCATTCAACGCACGGGCACCTTACTATAGCTTAGTACGACAAAAAATTTAACTAACATTATATATAGTATGATAAATGCTCAGGCATGTCACCTAAAATTATATCATTGAAAACTATGTTGAAATACGAATCCAACGATATAGTTTTTGTTAACATGCACTAACATTTTGTCAGTTAAATCTTCAGTCCAATTCAATGGGGGACTAATAAACCATGACTGATGTAGTACTAGTGTAGAGGGCGGCATTGCACGGGAGTCTCACCCCACTCGTAGCGCGGTAGTAAAGCCATCATATCACAAAACCCCACCACTCCCAATAATAAGTGGCCTGGTGAAATAAATGGACAAGCAACCATCACATCCCTACGTCTTTTTGCATTTCATCTCTCTACATTTACTTTCCCCGGTTCATCTCGCACACTCGATCCCTAGCTACTACTCCTAGTATGCCTAGCTACTACTCCTAGTATCCCTAGCTACTACTCCTAGGGCCAGTTCTTTTGGCGGCTTAAAAAATAAGCTGTCTCTTCCCCAACTTTTCCCATAAGACTAGTCACAGCGGAGAGTAACATTAAGGTGCCTCATCATTTATTTGGGCTTCTAAACTACTACTATCACCGTCCTGGTTTATTCGTCACCATTGTAATTTGTGCTAAATTTTGACCAAAAATTTAACTGATAAAATGTTAGTGCATGCGACATGCACAAACATTTCATTAGTTAAATTTATTGTTAAAGTTTGACACAGATTACAACGGGGACCAATAAACCGGGACGAAGGTAGTAGTTATGGGATTACTAATCTAGAAGCCTAAAAGAACTGTCCCCTGGTACTCCTAGTAGTAGTACTCTAAGTTGGAATTCCAATTGCACGGCACAACTTGTTAGGCAAAAAATTCGATACAGGGTGTAGGAAGCGGTTTGGGAATTTGCATGCCTTCCCGACTAGTGAGATAACCACAGAGAGGCAAATTCACGAGACTACCTGGACGGAGGGAGTAGCACAGTCTGCAAGCATATATAGAGAGAGACGTGTAGTGCGATAGTATATAGTAAAGTTTGTGCTATATGCACGTACTTACAAAATGCGTACGGACACACAAGGTTTCCAAACTTTTTCTTTTACATACTTAATTAAGGATTTCGGGATTTATCATTTGCGTCCCAAAACTGATGAGATCACCTTATCAAACTAAAATATATTCCTAATAAAAGCCACATCGCTCGCAGGAGCTCTTGCGGCATGCCACGAGTGCCCTGGTGCGCGGTCGTCTCCCAGCGCGCCGACACAACGCCTCTTCCTCAGCCTCGCAACTCGCGAGGTGCTGATTGGTGGCTTGCCGACGGGCAAGCGCGATCTCACCGGTGTGGTGATCCGGCGCCAACAGGTACTCCTCCTCGCTGGAAGCGTGCACCCGATCCACGTACCGCCAAGCGTAAATGAGGCACTTGGGCCCGATTGCACTTAGGGCTTTGGCACGGGCGTCCTCCGCCACCCTCACGGCCCTCGCACGAGCCTTCTGCCAAAGAGCCAATTGCCTGACTCTCTCAGACGTGACATAGTCCTGCCAGGCAGCTTGCCCCACGCTTCTCTTCCTCAGCCTTCTTCTCCACCTCTATTTTGAAGCGCTCTACCCGAGGCAAAGTCTCCCACATGGCGACATCCATTTTTTTCCAAAGCTCCTCAAGGCTGGGGGTGTCGGTGTCAAAACCGGCCGATCTCGGGTAGCGGTCCCGAACTGTGCGTATGAGGATCAAAGGTAACAGGAGATAAGGGGACATGATGTTTACCCAGGTTCGGGCCCTCTTAATGGTGGTAATACCCTACTTCCTGCTTGATTGACTTTGGTGAGTATAGGGGTTACAAGAGTCGATCTACCCCGAGATCGTAATGGCTAAACCCTAGCTATCTAGCCTATGTAAATTATGATAGCCTCTACGGACTAAAACCCTCCGATTTATATAGACATCGGAGGGGCGTAGGGTTGTACAGAGTCGGTTTACAGAGAAAGGAAACTACACATCCGGATGTCAAGCTTCCCATCCACACAAAGGAGAGTCCCATCCAGACACAGGGGAAGGCCTTCTGCCTTGTATCTTCATGGCCCACCAGTCCGGCCCATGTCACATAGACCGAACACTCGAGGACCCCTTAATCTAGGACTCCCTCTGTAGCCCCTGAACTAGTCTGCAATGGCGATGTATTCAGCACGCATATTGTCTTCGGCATTACAAGGCGGGTTCCTCCTCCGAATACTTTAAAGCAGTCTTCTGAGTAAGAGAACCGTATCTAGCTCTGTATAACAGTCACAACCTCCAACCACAAGGGCCCAATACTTAAGCAAAATAAGGTTCGTCTACTGACAACTTTTTCGGCGAAACCTTTCCAGCCATGTCCGGATCCGGCTCTCAAGGCAAGTGGGTGGCCTCCTCCGTAACAGAGAAGGACACCAAGGAGCTCCGGGAGGCGGGGTACCTTAATGCGGATGTTGCGCACAGGATCCCTGCCAAGAAGCAGGTCATCCCCACCCCAGAGCCCGGTGAAAGGGTGGTATTTATCCCCCACTTCCTCCGCGGACTAGGGTTTCCCCTCCAACCCTTTGTCCGTGGTCTCATGTTATATTACGGGCTAGATTTCCACAATCTAGCCCCGAATTCCTTCCTCCACATCTCGACGTTCATCGTCGTGTGCGAGGCGCTCCTCCGTATCCCCCACACTTCGGCCTATGGCTCTAGGTCTTCAACGTGAAGACGAAGGTGGTCGGTGGGCAGCGCGCGGACTGCGGCGGCGCCATGGTGAGAAAGCTCCCCAACGTCACCTTGCCCAAAGGGGCCTTCGTGGAGACTATCAAGATATGGCAGCAGGAGTAGTTTTACATCACCGAACCTTGCGGCACCACATGGGCAGCCACTCCTGAGTTTAGATCCGGACCCCCAATGAGGCTCGCGTTGTGGACCAACAAGTGTCTGGACTGGGGTTCGACTGACGAGGTGTTGATGCTCTAGTAGTGCATCAAAAACATGATAGAAAAGAACACCAGACTCACTGACGTGATCCAGGTGATGCTATTCCGCCGGACCCTTCCCTACCAGCACCGGCCTCTCCATATGTGGGACTTCAATCCGAAAGTGTTGCGGACCCTGCAGCGATTCTTCGGCATGACGCATGAAGAGATCTGGAAGTTGCACTTTAAGGCCTAGATGTCGTGGCCAGAGAAGACTGACGACATCGGCCTCGACTGCGCTCATCCGGCCACCCCGATAAGTATTTTAATTTCCGAACATAACTTTACTTTACCAATCAAAGAGTATGTTGAGCCTTCCATCCTTTATTTCAGGGCTGGTAAAAGAAGGTGGAGCAGATCAAGTGTTCAGCTCCGTTGCCCGAAGACCCAGCCATTCCTCTGTTAATGAGGATGCTGGTCTCGGCGCTGTATCAGGCGCCGGAGAGAAGGCCAAGAAGAAGAGCAAGGAGGCCAACTGTGGCCTTCGCCATAAATGTACTTCAAACGCTATGTCCGGGGAGACCAAGGCTCCCTCCTCCCACGAGGGAGATGAAGACAAAGAGGGGGAGGAGGCCAAAAGTGATTCTCCCCTTAAGGGGAGGAAGAAGAAAAGGGCAGCCACCGTAGACCCAGAGACGGAGGCGTCCAAGAGGGGGAAGATATCCCTCCTGGACGGCTCGGATTCGGATGCCGAAGCCATGCCTGAGTGGTGCCCCAAGTCGAAGCCCCTGGCCGCATCATAAGTGTCCCAGGATACTGTACATATATCCGGTCTTTATGATTGTAGTTTTAACACATTGTATTGTGTGCTTCAGTCCGTCCCGCGATCTCCCCCAACTATCATCATCTTCGGGGAACTTGCTGGAGCCGGGGATGGTGGAGAGCAAGACGCCTCCACGATCCTCTCCGCAACGACAATCAAGTGTTGTCCCAAAGGGCCTCTCAGACCCACGGAGAGGTCTGCGGAGAAACCACCAAGGCGGTGCGAGAGGGTAATGCCTCGTCTGCCGGGAACATGGGGGGTGCAACCCCCATGTAGACTGACGACGGGGGCCCTGACCAGTCCGGCCCCCGGCCGAACACCATTCCGGAGATCCATGTGGCTCCAAAATCGAGCGAGCAACCCCCTTCAAAGGAGGGGGAGCGCCTACTCTGACGACGACCTCCACTAATCCGGAGGCGTCAAACCCTCTAATGGACACACTTCAACGTGCTTCCGTCATGGAGGAGCACCGTACCCTGATGGGTACGGTGGTTGAGAAGGTTCAGTCCGCCAAAAGCAGGCTAAACGAAACCTTCACCAGCCTATTAACAGGCTTTGAGGTATGCGATGTAATATTCTTAGCCGCTTTTCATATGCAAAAATATGCCTGTGTATAGATAGTAGCCCCTGAGACTCTGTTCGGCTTTTAAAAAAGCAACCGAACATAGGATCAATTAATATTTGTAGGAGATAACATACTTGTCTATTTTGATAAACAGGTTTCACTGTTAGCGGCGACCGCCTAGGCCGCTGAAGTTTCTGAACTCAAGCGGAAGCTGGAGCTGGCCGATGAGGATATTGTCCACATGAACAAGCGGTTCGATGAGGCGCAAGGTATGTTTGCAAAATTATTTACACACTTGAAATTATATGCCAATGCATAGTTTTAAGTGCGTATATTGCCCTGATCATGATTACACGTAGTGCGGCCGAGGTCTAGACCTTGAAGAGCGCCCTTGCTCAAGCCAAGGAGCAGGCACATGTGATCCAAGCATCCTCTGACAAAGCGGCCGCGGATTTAAAGGCCGAGTAGGTCGCCCGCCACCAATACGAGGAGCGGGTGACCGAAGTGGAGCAAGAGCTCAAGGACGCCGCCGGCAAGTGCGAGGCCTAGGAAGAGAAGAATAAGGCCCAAGCGGCCGATCTCGCCAAGGCTCTCCAGGGGGCAAGGAGGCGCTGACCGAGTCCCGGGCGGCTCGCGAGGAGATCAAGTAGGTCGAACAAATAGCGGCTGGTAAGCCCTTTCTTCTGCAAAGTAAATTCGACAGTCAGAAATGTGCCTTGCCACTCGACTATGGAGTTCTCCAGATGCCTTTGCGAATATTCCGAGGAGTGCGGCCGACGCCGCACTATTCTTCTGGGCCCAGGAAGGGAACACCATGGAGAAGCTCTTCTGGTCACAGTACCTTGTGATACGTCTCCAACGTATCTTTAATTTTTTATTGTTCCATGTGAAAGCACAAGTGCTCCCTAGGTGGTTTTGGTAATTAATGACAACATATCTCTTGTTGGACTAACACTTTTATCTAGTATGTTTCAGATAAGTTCAACAATGGAGTGGCATGGACTAAAGGATGTGGGAACTCCTTCAAGATGCTAAGGACAAAGGATTAGCTCAAGCTTCAAGCTCAAGACTCTTCATTTTACATTTTAGTGATCCAAGATCACATTGAGTCTATAGGAAAAGCCAATACTATCAAGGAGGGATGAGGTGTTGCTTAATGAGCCTCTTGCTTCATGTGCTTAGTGATATGCTCCAAAACCCTCGGCTACTTTCCCACTTCCACACATATGTCCTAAACCTAAAGTCAAACTCGCCCCACTTGATTCTTTCTATCCGCGCCACCGAGTTTGGATGTCTTAGCCACTTCCACAAACCCTAGGCAAATCGGTCTCACCGATAGGGATCTCGGTCTCACCGAGATGGCATTGTAATCAATCTGTGTATGTCCATTATCAAAATCGGTCTCACCGAGTTTGAGCAATCGGTACTACCGAGATTACAATGCAAACTCTCTGGTTAACTTATTATCAAAATCGGTCCCACCGAGTTTGATAATCGGTTAAACCGAGTTTGCCTGACCAACTCTCTGGAAAGCTTATTACCAAAATCGGTCCCACCGAGTTTGTGTAATCGGTCTTACCGAGATTAAGTTATGCCCTAACCCTAACCGAATCGGTCTCACCGAGTTTGAGCAATCGGTACTACCGAGATTACAATGCAAACTCTCTGGTTAACTTATTATCAAAATCGGTCCCACTGAGTTTGATAATCGGTCAAACCGAGTTTGCCTGACCAACTCTCTGGAAAGCTTATTACCAAAATCGGTCCCACCGAGTTTGTGTAATCGGTCCTACCGAGATTACGTTATGCCCTAACCCTAACCGAATCGGTCCCACCGAGTTGCATTCCGGTCCCACCGAAAACCCTAACGGTCACATTATTTGCTAAATCGGTCTGGCCGAGTTTAACGATTTGGTCCCACCGAGGTTGGTAGATTGTGTGTAACGGTTAGATTTTGTGTGGAGGCTATATATACCCCTCCACCTCCTCTTCATTCGTGGAGAGAGCCATCAGACTAAACCTACACTTCCAGCATCCTATTTCCGAGAGAGAACTACCTACTCATGTGTTGAGGCCAAGATATTCCATTCCTACCATATGAATCTTGATCTCTAGCCTTCCCCAAGTTGCTTTCCACTCAAACCCTCTTTCCACCAGATCCAAATCCTATGAGAGAGAGTTGAGTGTTGGGGAGACTATCATTTGAAGCACAAGAGCAAGGAGTTCATCATCAATGCACCATTTGTTACTTCTTGGAGAGTGGTGTCTCCTAGATTGGCTAGGTGTCACTTGGGAGCCTCCGACAAGATTGTGGAGTTGAACCAAGGAGTTTGTAAGGTCAAGGAGATCGCCTACTTCGTGAAGATCTACCGCTAGTGAGGCAAGTCCTTCGTGGGCGACGGCCATGGTGGGATAGACAAGGTTGCTTCTTCATGGACCCTTTGTGGGTGGAGCCCTCCGTGGACTCGCGCAACCGTTACCCTTCGTGGGTTGAAGTCTCCATCAACATGGATGTACGATAACACCACCTATCGGAACCACGCCAAAAACATCTGTGTCTCCAAATTGTGTTTGAATCCTCCAATCCCTTCCCTTTACATTCTTGCAAGTTGCATGTTTTATTTTCCACTGCTCATATACTCTTTGCATGCTTGCTTGCTATATGTTGTGAATGTTAAACTTGTGCCTAAACTCCACTCAAACTTTAAAGAAACTTAAAAACTGCAACTTTGGTACTTAGTGTCTAATCACCCCCCCCCCCTCTAGACACCTCTTCTCAAGGTCCTACAAGTTGTATCAGAGCTTTGGTCTCCATTGCCTTGGTTTAATCACCATTGGAGGAAGATGGATGAGTCTACTTTGGGGAGTCTTAGACATAGAGTGCCTATTATTGATGGAGAGTATTTTCATGAGTGGAAAAATGAGATGCTTGTTATTTTCAATCAATATCATTTTAACAAGTACATTGCTAGCCCTTGTGCACCTTATGTTGATCCTATGCATCCTACCCTTGATGAAGCTATTGACATGACTAGAAATCTTAGAACTGTTAATCTTATCACTAGAGGCTTGCCTAGAAACTTGATTAGAATCTTGCCTACTTTTGAGTGTGCCTACACTATATGGAAATTTCTTGAGGAACGATTTCCAGATTATTCCTTGAAAAATCTAGATGAGATTCTCTATAAGTCCATTGCTTTGAGTAAGATGAATACTAGTGATCCTACGTTTGGTGATCGTCTATTTGAGCTTACAAACCTTATGCGTGCCAAAGGAAATGTTGGAATTATTAGTGACATTATTTCCGATAAGAATTCATAGACAAGATTATTGTCAAACTCATTCTAATGAATCACCCTCTCTAGGATTTGATCCACCAAATGACGATGTTGAACATGGATACTATGATGAGGATGATGATAGTGACTTCGATCTTGATGATGCAATGAGACATTTTGGTCTTATGGGAAATCTTCGGGGATATATGTCAGGAGGAAAGGAATGGGTTCTTGATAGTGGATGTACCGATCACATGACCGGAGATAAAGACATGTTTCGTGAGCTTGCTGAAAATGATGGTCCTCGAAAGTTTGTCACTTTCGGTGACAACTCAAAGGGTAAGGTGGTTGGCCTCGGTAAGGTGTCTCACATGATAGCTCCATACAAAATGTTATGCTCGTTGAATCTCTTGGTTACAACTTACTTTCAGTATCTAGACTTGTTGATTACGGTTTCAATGTTCTATTTACTGAAGTAGATTGCCAAGTGTTTCGTCGAGATAATCATAAAATGGTCTTTACTGGTGTGCGTAGAGGTGATCTATACATTGTTGATTTCACTAAAAAGGCTCAACCTAAAACTTGCTTCATTGCTAAATCCTCAAAAGGCTGGTTATGGCATAGACGATTAGGTCATGTTGGTATGAGAAACCTTGACAAGCTTATTAAGGGGAAGCATATCCTTGGAGTTAATGATGTCATATTTGATAAGGATAGACTTTGCAGTGCTTGTCAAGCAGGTAAACAGGTTGGAGGAAGGCATCCCATGAAGAACATCATGACCACGAAGAGGCCACTCGAGCTACTTCACATGGATCTCTTTGGTCCCAACTCTTACAAGAGTCTCGGTGGAAATTCTTTTGGTCTAGTTATAGTTGATGATTTTTCCAGATTTACGTGGGTGTTCTTTCTCGATGATAAATCGCAGGTCCAAAAGGTCTTCAAAAACTTCGCCAGGAAGGCCCAAAACCAATTTGAAGTGAAGATCAAGAAGGTTCGCAGTGACAACGGAAAGGAGTTCAAGAACGCAAATGTGGACACCTTTCTTGACGAAGAAGGGATTTCACACGAGTTCTCTGCTACTTACACACCACAACAAAATGGATTTGATTAGAGGAAGAACCGGACGCTCATCGAAATGGCGAGAACGATGCTTGATGAGTACAAGACGTCGAAGCACTTTTGGGCAGAAGCGGTTGAGACAGCTTGTCATGCAACAAATCGCTTGTATCTTCACAAGCTACTCGGCAAGACGGCATATGAGCTACTCACCGGTAACAAACCCCAAGTTGGATACTTTCGAGTATTCGGCTCAAAGTGCTACATTCTTGATAAGCATCGTCGTTCTAAACTTGCTCCTAAGTCTCATGAAGGTTTCCTACTAGGTTATGGCTCGAACTCTCACACTTACCGTGTCTACAAAAATTTCACCCGAAAGGTTGAAGAGACGGGTAGATGTGAAGTTTGATGAATCTATCGGCTCGCAAGTAGAGCAATTGCCAATTGATGTAGGAGACAAAGATCCTTCGGAAGCAATCCAAGACTTGTCTATTGGCAAGGTCCGTCCAACGGAGGTGAAGGAGAGTACCTCGTCCGTCCAAGTGGAAGCTTCTACTTCACGACAAGGTGAACCAAGAGTTGATACGAAAGCATCCACAAGTGGGACACACCAAGATGAAGAAAACGAGGAAGTGCATCGAGATGAACGTCAACAACCTCCTTCTCCACCACGACAAGAGAATGACAACGCCAACAATGAAGAAGGCCAAGAAGAAGAACAAGATGAAGAAGATGCTCAACGAAGACCCAAGCAAAAGCTTTCACGAGTTCGAGCGAGAATTGCTAAAGACCATCCCGTCGAGCAAATCTACAATGATATTCAAACCGGGAGAATCACTCGCTCTAAAACTCGTTTAGCTAACTTTTGTGAAAACTATTCTTTCATCTCTAGCATTGAACCTATGAAGGTCGAAGAAGCATTGGAAGATCCGGATTGGATAAATGCTATGCATGAAGAGCTACACAACTTTGAGAGGAACCAAGTTTGGACATTGGTTGAGAAGCCCGACAACAACCACAACATCATCGGTACCAAATGGGTGTTTCGCAACAAGCAAGATGAAGATGGACAAGTAGTTCACAACAAAGCATGTCTCGTCGCCCAAGGCTACACAGAAGTCGAAGGTATGGACTATGGTGAGACTTACGCCCCCGTTGCTAGACTTGAGTCCATTCGCATCTTACTCGCCTATGCTAATCACCATGATATCACCTTGTACCAAATGGACAATAAAAGTGCTTTTCTAAATGGTGAAATAGAGGAGGAAGTTTATGTTAAACAACCTCCCGGCTTTGTCAATCCTAAGAAACCCAATCATGTTTACAAACTTCACAAAGCTCTTTATGGACTTAAACAAGTTCCTAGAGCATGGTATAAATGCTTGACCAAGTTCCTTATTGAAAAAGGCTTTGAAATTGGGAAAATTGATTCTACTCTTTTTACTAAAAGGGTTAATGGTGAACTCTTTGTGTGCCAAATTTATGTTGAAGATATTATATTTGGTTCAACTAACCCTCATTTTAGTGAAAAGTTTGGGAAGCTAATGTCGGAGAAGTTTGAGATGTCTATGATGAGTGAACTCAAATTCTTTCTTTGTTTGCAAATGAAGCAAACTAAGGAAGGTACTTTTGTCTCGCAAACAAAGTACACCAAGGACTTATTCAAGAACTTCAATATGCAAGAATGCAAAGGTATGACTACACCCATGCCTACTAGTGGACATCTTGACTTAACCAAAGATGGTGAACCGGTTGATCAAAAGGTTTATCGCTCTATGATTGGTTCATTGTTATATCTATGTGCTTCACGTCCCGATATTATGCTAAGTGTGTGCATGTGTGCACGATATCAAGCTGCCCCTAAAGAATGTCCTCTTAAGGCCGTGAAAAGGATAGTGAGATACTTAATCCATACACCAAATTTTGGCATTTGGTATCCTAAGAGGGCCTCTTCCGATCTTGTTGGCTATTCCGACTCGGACTATGCCGGAGACAAGGTTGATAGAAAGTCCACTTGGTACTTGTCAATTTCTTGGTAGATCTCTTGTGTCTTGGTCCTCCAAGAAACAAAACTCGGTATCCTTATCCACCGCCAAGTTGAATATATTGCCGCTGGTTCATGTTGTGCTCAATTACTTTGGATGACCCAAACTCTTAAAGATTATGGGATATATGTGAGACATGTTCCATTGCTTTGTGATAATGAAAGTGCTATCAAAATTGGTCATAATCCTGTGCAACATTCTCGAACTAAGCATATTGAAGTTCGTCATCATTTCATTCGAGATCATGTTGCTAAGGGTGACATTGATCTTAAGCATGTTCGCACCGAAAAGCAATTAGCGGATATATTCACTAAACCTCTTGATGAGAAAGTGTTTTGCAGGTTAAGAGGAGAATTGAACATCATTGATGCTTCAAACTTGGAGTAGAAACTCCATTGGATACATGCAAGACATGAGCTTATGACTAATCCTTGATATTTCTCTTATGATGAAAAACTTATGTCTTAGATATATTTGTATCTTGCATGTTATCTAACCCATGTAGGTACTTGGTTGAATCAAATTCCATGAGGTTTAAACCTACTCATATCTTGAGCAATCTCTACATCACCAAGTCTCTACACAAGGTGGTTGAAGACAAGGAAGCACGAAACCATTCAAACATATCCTTTGACAAATTCCATGTTGAGTTTCATGCTTGTCATTTTTGGATATACAAGTGCTCTTCCTTGCAAGAACTAACCCATGTAGGTAGATGGACACAAATTCCAAGTGATGCTCCAAATTCTTGATGAGCTACATCAACCTTGAGCAACCCACGCAAGTTCAACTACATGGACAACACCACCAACCAAGGTACGTTATTCCATCTTAGAGAAGCTTTACTCCGAGTCATGAGTTAAAGCAACTCGACAAGATGTGAATCCATCAAGATGCTTAAACGAAAAATGGCAACCCCATTTTGAGCTTAAACGATGAGTATGGCCTATGATCAAGTGATCTCACTTGACTCCTAAGTCAATATACTCTAACATAGGTGACTTTGTCGCCGACCATCTCTAGATGAAGTTCTCCTGTGTTCTTTTCTGAGTTTTTGCATTTGTCTCATGCATTTGTGTTTCCCCTTTCAAAAAAAAAACTTCATCTAGATTTCTTTTTGTTTTCTCTGCATTTTCTGCATCTAATTCCTTGCATATCTTTCAGTTAATTCCTTGCAAATCTTTGTGAGACCTTACTAGTCTAGTGAGCTGAGGTGACAAGTCTTCTCTCTGCGATGAACTCGGTTACACCAATGTGTCATTTTCGGACCAACCGAATCTTTTCGGTATGACCAAAGCATACCACTCGGTGCCACCGATTTCATAACAGGAAAAACTCTTTGCCACATATTCTGTGTTTCTTCTGATCCAGCTCCACTCAATGAATCTTGTCCTCTACACGCATCACATTTTTATCATTGCTTTATGATGTGACTCAAGGATCAAACCCATTCACGACAAATTCCAGAGGGGGAGAGAGAGATTACATCTTTATCAAGCCCTTCTTGGAAATTGAAGTCAAAGGGGGAGAGAGAGATCACATCAAAGCTTATCATTTAGAGCGAGAGATCACATCAGAGAAGGAGAGAGAGATCCTTCAGGGGGAGAGAGATCTCCGAGGGGAGAGGATACTTAAGTAGAAAGTATTTCTCAAGGATCCCAGATGCTTGGTGTTCAAGAGGATATATGTCCACATGTCTTCTTGAGGGGAGAGACATGTTCATATGATCTGTTGTGCTCAATTTTGCATTAGCATACATTAGCTCTGAACTTTAGCTCTGATCATCATTCATATCTTTCAGCTCTGTTTTCCTTCAAATCATTTTCTGCTCCCTATCTTCTCCCAAAGTATCCCATGTTAGATTCAGGGTGAGCAAGACATCTAAGGGAAAGAGATCATTTAAATTCATTGCATATCTTTACTCTTGGGGACATGTCTAATCCAATGTGGTACTCAGTACTCACTCTCTACATGTCATCCCAGTCTTGGTATTCTTGTGGTTTCTTCTGTTTGCTCTGGCTAGTAGATGCATCTGTGTTATCTAACCTTGTTTACGCAGGTTCATTCCATCCTAAGCCAACTCAAGACCACAAGGTAAGTATATGCATCACAATCATGTGTATGAGGAATTCTTGCTGATGTACATACTGTTTGCAAGAAGGACTCATGGGCACGAAGTTATGCTCTTTAATACGTTTTGCTATGATGCATATAGCCAAGATACACGTAACAAATTGCCTGCTCTATCATGGTTATGCTATCACATGCTTCTATATTTGATATTCACATGATAGCATACATGTAGGGGGAGCCTATGCTTGTTACATGTCTTTCCAAAGCTTTACTCGCTATTCCTTATATCTTTATCTAAAGCTTTGATGTATGTTGCCATCAATTACCAAAAAGGGGGAGATTGAAAGCACAAGTGCTCCCTAGGTGGTTTTGGTAATTAATGACAACATATCTCTTGTTGGACTAACACTTTTATCTAGTATGTTTCAGATAAGTTCAACAATGGAGTGGCATGGACTAAAGGATGTGGGAACTCCTTCAAGATGCTAAGGACAAAGGATTGGCTCAAGCTTCAAGCTCAAGACTCTTCATTTCACATTTTAGTGATCCAAGATCACATTGAGTCTATAGGAAAAGCCAATACTATCAAGGAGGGATGAGGTGTTGCTTAATGAGCCTCTTGCTTCATCTGCTTAGTGATATGCTCCAAAACCCTCAGCTACTTTCCCACTTCCACACATATGTACTAAACCTAAAGTCAAACTCGGCCCCACTGATTCTTTCTATCCAGCGCCACCGAGTTTGGATGTCTTAGCCACTGCCACAAACCCTAGGCAAATCGGTCTCACCGATAGGGATCTCGGTCTCACCGAAATGGGATTGTAATCTCTCTGTGTATGTCCATCATCAAAATCGGTCTCACCGAGTTTGAGCAATCGATCGACGAGATTACAATGCAAACTCTCTGGTTAACTTATTATCAAAATCGGTCCCACCGAGTTTGATAATCAGTCAAACCGAGTTTGCCTGACCAACTCTCTGGAAAGCTTATTACCAAAATCGGTCCAACCGAGTTTGTGTAATCGGTCTTACCGAGATTATGTTATGCCCTAACCCTAACCGAATCGGTCTCACCGAGTTTGAGCAATCGGTACTACCGAGATTACAATGCAAACTCTCTGGTTAACTTATTATCAAAATCGGTCCCACTGAGTTTGATAATCGGTCAAACCGAGTTTGCCTGACCAACTCTCTGGAAAGCTTATTACCAAAATCAGTCCCACCAAGTTTATGTAATCGGTCCTACCGAGATTACGTTATGCCCTAACCCTAACCGAATCGGTCCCACCAAAAACCCTCACGGTCACATTATTTGCTAAATCGGTCTGACCGAGTTTAACGATTCGGTCCCACCGAGGTTGGTAGATTGTGTGTAATGGTTAGATTTTGTGTGGAGGCTATATATACCCCTCCACCTCCTCTTCATTCGTGAAGAGAGCCATCAGACTGAACCTACACTTCCAGCATCCTATTTCTGAGAGAGAACTACCTACTCATGTGTTGAGGCCAAGATATTCCATTCCTACCATATGAATCTTGATCTCTAGCCTTCCCCAAGTTGCTTTCCAATCAAACCCTCTTTCCACCAGATCCAAATCCTATGAGAGAGAGAGATGAGTGTTGGGGAGACTATCATTTGAAGCACAAGAGCAAGGAGTTCATCATCAACGCACCATTTGTTACTTCTTGAGAGTGGTGTCTCCTAGATTGGCTAGGTGTCACTTGGGAGCCTCCGACAAGATTGTGGAGTTGAACCAAGGAGTTTGTAAGGGCAAGGAGATCGCCTACTTCGTGAAGATCTACCGCTAGTGAGGCAAGTCCTTCATGGGCGGCGACCATGGTGGGATAGACAAGGTTGCTTCTTCATGGACCCTTCGTGGGTGGAGCCCTCCGTGGACTCGCGCAACCGTTACCCTTCGTGGGTTGAAGTCTCCATCAACGTGGATGTACGATAGCACCACCTACCAGAACCACGCCAAAAACATCCGTGTCTCCAAATTGCGTTTGAATCCTCCAATCCCTTCCCTTTACATTCTTGCAAGTTGCATGCTTTATTTTCCGCTGCTCATATACTCTTTGCATGCTTGCTTGCTATATGTTGTGAATGTTAAACTTGTGCCTAAACTCCACTCAAACTTTAAAGAAACTTAAAAACTGCAACTTTGGTACTTAGTGTCTAATCACCCCCCCTCTAGACACCTCTTCTCAAGGTCCTACACCATGCTATATTATATTCTGTTTTGGACATTATTGGGCTTTATTATTCAATTTTATATTATTTTTGGGACTAACCTATTAACCGGAGGCCCAGCCCAGAATTGCTGTTTTTGCCTATTTCAGAGTTTCGCTGAAAAAGAATATCAAACGGAGTCCAAACGGAATGAAACCTTCGGGAACGTGATTTTTGGAACGAACGTGATCCAGAGGACTTGGACCCTACGTCAAGACATCAACCAGGAGGGCACGAGGTAGGGGGGCGCGCCTACCCCCCCAGGCGCTCTCCACCCTCGTGGGCCCCCTGTTGCTCCACCGACGTACTCTTTCCTCCTATATATATACCTACGTACCCCGAAACTACCAGATAAGTAGCCAAAACCTAATTCCACCGCCGCAACCTTACATGCCCGTGAGATCCCATCCTGTTCGGAGCTCACGGGAGGGGCATCGATCACGGAGGGCTTCTACATCAACACCATAGCCTCTCCAATGATGTGTGAGTAGTTTACCTCAGACCTTCGGGTCCATAGTTATTAGCTAGATGGCTTCTTCTTTCTTTTTGGAGCTCAATACAATGTTCTCCCCCTCTCTCGTGGAGATCTATTCGATGTAATCTTCTTTCACGGTGTGTTTGTTGAGACCGATGAATTGTGGGTTTATGATCAAGTTTATCTATGAACAATATTTGAATCTTCTGAATTCTTTTATGTATGATTGGTTATCTTTGCAAGTCTCTTCGAATTATCAATTTGGTTTGGCCTACTACATTGATATTTCTTGCAATGGGAGAAGTGCTTAGCTTTGGGTTCAATCTTGCGGTGTCCTTTCCCAAAGGATGTGAGGGGGCAGCAAGGCACGTATTGTAATGTTGCCATCGAGGATAACAAGATGGGGTTTTTTATCATATTGCATGAATCTATCCCTCTACATCATGTCATCTTGCTTAAAGCGTTACTCTATTCTTATGAACTTAATACTCTAGATGCATGCTGGATAGCGGTCGATGTGTGGAGTAATAGTAGTAGATGAAGGCAGGAGTCGGTCTACTTGTCTTGGACGTGATGTCTATATACATGATCATACCTAGATATTCTCATAACTATGCTCAATTCTGTCAACTGCTCAACAGTAATTTGTTCACCCACCATAAATACTTATGCTTTCGAGAGAAGCCACTAGTGAAACCTATGGCCCCCGGGTCTATTTTCCATCATATTAATCTTCCAACACTTAGCTATATCCGTTGCCTTTTATTTTACTTTGCATCTTTATCATAAAAATACCAAAAATATTATCCTATCATATCTATCAGATCTCACTCTCGTAAGTGACCGTGAAGGGATTGACAACCCCTTATCGCGTTGGTTGCAATGATTTGTTTGTTTGTGTAGTTGCGAAGGACTCGTGCGTGGCCTCCTACTGGATTGATCTTGGTTCTAAAAAACTGAGGGAAATACTTAAGTTACTTTGCTGCATCACCCTTTCCTCTTCAAGGGAAAACCAACGCAGTGCTTAAGAGGTAGCACCTGGCGCCAGAACGGCTAGTGCTACTGAACAACCAGATGATACAGCTACTGGAGCTGTATAGGATGTCCTGTTTAGCCATGAAGGACATCATAGTCCGGCAGTAGCCAGCCGGACCCATTCCTAGCAGCTACTTCGGCATGGTCAAGTGGCTTGGCGACGCCCTGCCCCGAGTTGAAGCTGTAAAGCGCTCAACGTGCATAGAGGGTGCGTGGATGGCCTTTGCTCGTGTCAAGACGCATTGGGCGAAGATGAAGGCTGCCGTCGTGGCGGTCGAGGGCCCACCCGAAGGCAAGGACCACCGCAAGCCGAAGCGGTATTTTGAAGACGTCCTAGAGGGTGCCCGTATAATAGAGGGCCAGTGCTCAAACGATATCATGTTTGAGTGAATGTATCTGAACAGCCCAGACGTTATTTTATGAACTAAGGCTTTGTAATATATTTGTGCCTTTATCTGAAATTATTTTCCTCCTGTGCATTTTTGAAAGTTTACCAGTCGTCGGCTTCAGCCCCCACATAGATACTATGGGGGTGTTCACAATAGCACATGACCACACTTAACCCAACGTCTTGGTCCGTAAAGGAGGTGTCTGTGCGGCAAACCAGGCAATCAGACTATGCAGCTTTATCACTCTCACTTAGCCATAGGAGTTTGACAATGGGACTATGAGCTAGCCCCTGGTGCGTGTGCGGCTATCTGAACTTGGATGCCTTAGACGTGTGACTGGGTGGAGGCTAGTCCTTCGTACAATACGGAAAAAATAGCAAGAGATTTCGTAAGTCACCGAACCACTGACCAGCTCTCGCTGTATCATGACAGTCAGTTGTCGGCTTTCTTTACTAAGGAGTTTGACTGGACGAACCAGAAACACAATCGCAGTAGTTCTCCCTTTACTACCTTAGCCGAACAAGCGGAACGTAAGGTGGTAACCACAGGAGCCGGGCAACCCAACTATTGACCAAAGACATGATTAGGAGCCGATGCATATAATGGAGTATTCGGGACGCCGAAGTATACTATAGAAGTGTTCAGACTTTTTTTTGAAAAATATATGTGGCCGAATAGAGCCCCTGGCAATTTCAATCATGCCAAGGTGTATATGCCAACCCGACGTGAAGAGGGAATACAAATTATCAAATAAGCCAATACCGAATAGGGTTGGACAAAACTGTTTCCATTATAGTCTGATTGATACGTCAAAACGTGCTCTTACAGAGAATGCCATAAGCATCAAGGCTATTTTACATGACAAGAATTTGTGAACAAGGGAAAGCTGTATACATGTCCTAAAAAAAGAAAAGGTGGTCTTGAAGATCCTTTGGACACCCTGCCACACATCTATGCCTCTTTTCACCTTGGTGTAGGATCCTTTGAGAGGATCAACCATCGTGTATATAGAAGGGGCCTGGGAAAGGGCCCTTGTACCACCAAAAAGTGATTTAGGTTTTAAAGAACCTGAAATAAGAGAGAAAAGAGAAAAAAGGAGAAGAAAAAGAAGAAGATTAAGGTCCGAATAGGGTCGAGCCGTATTGTGGACCTTGTCCTTAGTGTTCCTCCGTCCTTGCCCAAGGTATTTTTAGTGCGTAGTTATGCACGCACGGTACGTATGTCGCGACTAGATGGGGGTTTCGACAGAGGCCGATTTGCTAGTCCAGCTCTGGATGAGCCAAGCTGTCGTTCTGAAGTGTAGACCGGACTCGTTTGACAATGTCCGGGGGCTTGATGGTCGATGAAGTGTGCGGCTTGATAGGGCGGCTCTGTACCTCGGCCGCGAGGGCCGCGATGTGCTCCTCGGTATGGAGGGAGCGCTCCATGTTTCCATTAACTGTGATGAATCGGCGGGGTCCAGGCATTTTGAGCTTTAAGTAAGCATAATGCAGGACCACATTGAAGCGAGCGAAGGCGGTTCGTCCGAGCAGTGCGTGATAACCACTGCGGAAGTGGACAATGTCGAAGATCAAGTCTTCGCTTTGGACGGTGTCCGGCGAACCGAAGACTACTTCAAATGTTATTGAGCCCGTGAAGTGGGCTTCTACACTAGGTATTACTCCTTTAAAGGTGGTGTTAGTAGGCTTGATTCTTGATGGGTCAATACCCATTTTGCGGACTGTGTCTTGATAAATCAAGTTAAGACTACTGCCGTCGTCCATGAGGACTCGTGTGAGATGGAATCCGTCGATGATTAGATCAAGGACCAAAGCGACGAAGCTCCGCGACGGATGCTAGTCGGGTGATCAGACAAGCCGACCACGGGTTGAATTTTGGGGCGACTGGCTCTACAGCGTAGGCGTCCCTTAGTGCGCGCTTGCGTTCCCTCTTGGGGATATGCGTGGCATATATCATGTTCACTATTTTCACCTCAGGGGGAAATTTCTTCTATCCCCCTGTGTTCGATGGGCGAGTCTCTTCATCGTCCTCGCTTGGCGGCCCTTTCCCCTTGTGTTCGGCGTTTAACTTACGGACCTGTTTAAAGACCCAACAATTTCTATTGGAATGATTGGCAGGCTTGTCAGTGGTGCCATGAATCTGGCAAGGCCGATCGAGTATTTTGTCCAAACTGGATGGACCATCTTTGTTTCCTTTGAATGGCTTCTTGCACTGACCAGATTTAGAGCCACTAAATCCGGCATTGACCGCCATGTCTTCGGTATCTTCATTGTTGCTTCGAAGCTTGTGTTTGTTGCGTCGTGGCCTACCGTTGCCCCCTCTGGCTTCGGAGGTGCCAGGGTCGCTGGTACTGTTGCTTTTACGAGCTAACCGGTTGTCTTCTCCCGTGCAAAAGCGGGTCATGAGTGCCATGGACTTCAGTTTTTCTTGGCCGAGGTGTCGGGCGAGTCATTCATCACGGACGCTATGTTTAAAGGCCGCGAGGGCTTCGGCGTCCGGACAATCGACGATTTGGTTCTTTTTAGTTAAGAACCTAGTCCAGAGTTTTCGGGCTGATTCTCCGGGTTGCTAGACTATATGACTAAGGTCATCGACGTCCGGAGGTCGGACATTGGTACCTTGGAAGTTGTCTCTAAAGGCATCTTCTAAATCTTCCCAGCTACCGATAGAGTTCCTTGGGAGGCTCTTTAACCAGTGCCGTGCTGGTCCTTTCAGCTTTAAGGGGAGATATTTGATGGCATGGAGATCGTCACCGCGAGCCATATGGATATGCTGAAAGAAATCTTCAATCCATACCGCGGGATCTATCGTGTCGTCGTATGATTCGATGTTTACGGGTTAAAACACTTCTGGGAACTGGTGCTGCATTACCTCATCGGTAAAGCATAAGGGGTGTGCAGCGCCTCTGTATCGGGCAACGTCACGAAGGAGTTTGGATGACATCCGTGTCGTTTTTGGCGGGTGAGGTTATGCCTACCGCGCCAGGCCTGATGGACGTCTTCTCGCGTTGGGGCACGCCCCCTTGATCCATAGATTGATCTGGCTTGACCTGCTCTATTGTCCAGGTCCTGTCGTAGGTCATAGGTGTATCCTATAGCCGCTGCCTCTTAGCCTCTACGACGAGGTGGCGCGGGTTGGTCTTCGGCGTAGGTAGCCGCTTTATCTCGTCCACATGGTGGTCGGTCTGGTTAGGTAGCCGCTTTATCTCGTCCACGTGGTGGCCGGTCTGGTTCATCAGCATGATTATATCTCGATGGTATTGGCTCAAGGGCCTCATCATCGAATTGTGGCAATAGCCGCCGCTTTGGATAGCTCTTTGTTGGGCGTTGAAGACCATATTCTTCGGCAGGTAGGACCTGGGTCCATCTGTCATTGAGTGTATCATGTTCAGCTTTGAGCTGTTGCTGCTTCTTTTTTAGGCTTCTCGCGGTGGCGATTAGTTGGCGCTTAAAGCGCTCCTGCTCGAGGGGTTCCTCGGGCATGATGAAATCTTCGTTGCCAAGGCTGACATCATCCTCGGAGATTAGTAGATGGTTGCTATCTTCCAAATCCTCATTCCCGACCTGCTCATCGGAGTTAACTTGCCCCTCCTCCCGTTCGTCTTGTTCGGACGCAGGCTCAACGAGGTATTCGGCATTGTCTGGAGTGCTATCGCTCCGGTGCCGGTATTTCTTTCCTTTCCGTGATGTGATTTTGAACGGCTTCGCTGACGTCGATGTTTCGGTGGTGCATCCGCGGGTCTATCCTTGATTGAATCTTTCCTGCCTTCGTCATCGTCCTCCTTGGGTGTATCCACCATATACACATGATATGTGGAGGTAGCCATCCAGCGCCCGTTGAATGGCGGGTCTTGGCCTTGTTTGTCTCTGGCACCGTCGTCCATGCCGTCGATGTCTTCAGAGGCGTAATCCAGCATGTCGGTTAAGTCTTCGACAGTGGCTATGAAGTGGGTGGTGGGTGGGAAGTGAAGTTCCCCGCTCTCAGCCCCTAATCCGGGCTGGGCGTAGTTCGGAGGTGATTCCTCTGTAATGGAGAGGGATCGCATTAAGTCCAGAGCCTCGTTTAAGAGCGAGGATTTTACGGGGAAGCGAGAGTCCACGGAGCTAGGCAGGGCAAAAGCCTCCTCTTGGCCATGCTCACTTGGCGTGGACCTCGAGAGTTCGGAGCTAGCGTCCGGGGGCGAGTCCGGCTTTCCAACAATAGGGGGAATCCAGTTTGACTCCGGGCTTGCCGATGACACAGTCGCCTCTGGATCTCCGACAGTGAGCTTCATAATTGCAGGGAGTCCGGTGGGCTCTAAACTCCCATCTTCGGACCCGGCAGTTTGCTCCGGATCTAAGGCCAGAGCGGTGGTCGAGGCCACGAACCCTTCGAAGATCAAGTCTCCTCGGATATCAGCGACGTAATTCAGGTTCCCAAAATTGATCTGATGACCAGGGGCGTGGCTGTCGATCTGTTCGAGGTGGCCAATTGAATTGGCACGCAGAGCGAAACCGCCGAACACAAAAATTTGACCCAGGAGGAAAATTTCCCCAGAAACATCATCGTCGTTGATGATCGAACGAGCCATCGAACCTTCTGTCAACAAGATAGTGGAACTCTCAATGAAAGCACCAATGTCGGTGTCAAAACCGGTCGATCTCGGGTAGGGGGTTCCGAACTGTGCGTCTGAGGATCGAAGGTAACTTGAGACAAGGGGACACAATGTTTACCCAGGTTCGGGCCCTCTTAATGGAGGTAATACCCTACTTCCTGCTTGATGATGAGAATAGGGGTTACAAGAGTCGATCTACCTCGAGATCATAATGGCTAAACTCTAGTTATCTAGCCAATGTAAATTCTGATAGCCTCCACGGACTAAACCCTCCGGTTTATATAGACACCGGAGGGGCCTCGGGTTGTACAGAGTTGGTTTACAGAGAAAGGAAACTACACATCTAGACGTCAAGCTTGCCATCCACGCAAAGGAGAGTCCCATCCGGACACGGGGAGGGCCTTATACCTTGTATCTTCACGGCCCACCAGTCCGGCCCATGTCACATAGCCCGGACACTCAAGGACCCCTTAATCCAGGACTCCCTCAGGGGGCTCGGTGGGCGGCGCGATGTTCTCCTCGTAGCGGGAAGCCGACGCGTCCTCCAACGTGCGTGCTGGCGAGATTGGGAATGCCAGCGCGTCCACCTCGACGCGTCTCGGCGAGGAGCGGGACGCAGACGCGTCCTCCTCAACTAGTGGCGGCGAGGAACAGAACGACGACGCATGACCATCCGCGTGGTGCAGCGACGGGCGCCTAGGGCTTGGGAGGGGCGATGCCATGGTGGTCGACGTGAGAGGGAGGGGGAGTAGATAGCAATGAACGTGAGCGTTCTTCCGAATGTCGTGGGAGGCGTAGTATTTATAGCGAGCAATGGCACACCTACGTAAGATATGGACTGAGCTTCACTGACTTAACTGCAGGTCTAGTTGTGTCACTGATATGTGGGCCAGATGCCTGTTGGGCCCACATGTCAGTGACCCAATGCACCTGCAGTTAAGTAACTGAAGCAGCCACAGAATAGTGCACAACATCGAATCATCTATTAGATTATAACATTGGGTCACTGACATGTGACCCAATGTCAGTGGCCCAATACGTCATGAAATATTTCTTTGCACCTTCAGTCAACACACCATTCATCTCGCACGGATCTGAATGTATGAGCTCTAGTGATCCAACATCAAATCATCTATCAGATTATAACAAAATTACTTTGAAAAGTGCACATCACCAAATAATCTCTTAGATTCACAAGTGCACACTCACATTTTTTAGATAATAGGCTATTGCCCGACCATAGATTGATGCTCTCAGTCTCAGATTGAAGATTCGAGTACATACCAATAACTGTTGAACCTATAGTAAAGAAAAGAGGTACCAGCATGCCAAAACAACAGCCACAGAACAGCAAGGGAGACACAGGTTCAAAACTAGCCGCCTTAACGACGGAGCAAGAAACTTATTACATCGTATCTCGTGCGGGACAAGGCGACACAGCACCCAGACACTAAAGACCGGACACCACACAGACAGGAGCAATAACACAACACCATTTCTCAGTCTAGGTTTCTCACAAAATGGCATCTCACAACATCAAGTAGTCACGGGCACAAGCCATCACCTTCCATTCTTCACCTCAACGTACTAGGCATCATCTTCTAGGCTTCGGTTATGATGGAATCAGACTCATCCTTGAAGTGAATATAACAAAAGCACGACTATTAAAATCATGGAAATATACAGAACAAACATTGCAAGTTTGAAACATTTAGAAGTCGAATTTCATGAGTGGAATATGTTACCATTGTTTCTTCCTCATCATCAAGGACACTTTGAAATGTAGCAAAGAGAGTGGAGTTGCTATACCCTAATGTAAATATTTAGAGATACATGAGCAATCAACAACAATTACTGTAGTGTAATATAGATTAGATAAACAATTGAAATTCAAGAGGGTTAATCACCTATCATATCAACACGGGACCAAGCTTGCATACACATAAGAGCATCTTTGGCGTAAGTCGGCTACGATAGGGACCAAGTAGTCTGCCACTAGTACTAAAGGCTGATTATGATGCCAGTGATGTCACAGGGATAGGTAATATATCATGAGCAATTCTTTGCAAAGTAGGATATTTTGCTCCTCCAAACTTCCACCAATTGATGATATCCATATATTTGCCTGGTATTCGCTTGATAGGCTGCTCTTCCAAGTACAAGTATAATTCAGTTCGGACTTGAGAAGCACAAATTGTAGGCTGCAAGGACATATATTTATCAAATATGTTCATTACGTCATCTATTCCAGCAACTTGTGCAGCAGCCATGCTAACAACCTTTGATGTAGTCGTGGCCTCATTATCTTCTCGATATATATCCAACAAATCAGCCATTAAGTTCCTTATTTCAGCAACTTTCACAGCTGCATATTCCATTCCTTTACCAAAAAGAGCTTGCAACATATGAACCTTATACCTTGGGTCAAGAACAGTCGCAATAGACATCAAACCATGTAGATCTTTCCAATATTTGTCAAACTTCAGTTTCATTCCCTCAGACATCTTTTGCACAATCTCATTAGCACTAGTAGCCCATTTCTGTATTGCCAACTGAATGCCACATATTTTAGGAAAGAACAGATTTGCAGTGACATATTTAGTGCCAGAAGATGCCTCTGTGTCATCATAGAATTTTTTTAGCCTATCACAAAATTCCTTAGCAACCTTCTAATCATCTTTGGTTGGACAACAACTAAATAATTTCTCACAACCCTTTAGTTTTTCAAAAACCTCTATGTATTCTAATGCAATGTTTAGCATTGTGTAGGTTGAATTCCATCTTGTTTTACAATCAAGAGCCAACCTTGTCTTGTATTCAATGTTTAGAGTTCGTGCCATTTTTCCAAATTTCTCATGCCTCTTTGGAGTAGCAGACCAAAATCCAACACTAACACAAACCCGCTCTATACCCTCCTCCATGACATCCATACCATCTTTCACAATCAAATTAAGTATGTGTGCAGCATAGCATATGCAAATTATTTACCCTCCAATATAAGAGAATCAGAATCCAACATGTCTGGCAAATGTTCCATAGCTTTATCATTTGGTGTGCAATTATCCAGAGTCACCGTTGATATCTTCCTCTCGAGATGCCACTCAACAAGGGACTCACGCAGTGCTTGACATATGACTGCAGCATTATGTGGGCAAGGCACATTAACAAACCTAGTACATAAGCAAAGCAAACATTTCAGATTGATAGATTGACACACTAATTAAATACAACATCTCAGACTAAAATGGTGAAATGAACATGCATTTTATATTTGTAAGGATTTGAAAAAGAATGGGTGTTTACCTCAAGATAAAACTCTTTAGTTGCCAAAATTCATCAATGAAGTGTGCGGTGACTACCATGTAACCTCTCTTCTGATGTTTTGCTGTCCACATGTCTATAGTGATGGCTACTCGATTTCTAAGTTAGCAAAATATTTCACCATCTTATCCTTCTCGGTCGCATACATATCCAGAATATCATTTCTAATAGTATTCCTTGATACCATTCTGAACATTGGTTGTAATGTAGAACAAAATTTCCTAAAACCCAAATGATCAACCATAGACAGAGGGTACTCATGAACACAGATCATTAGTGCAAGCTCTTTCCTGGCAACATCTTGATCAAAAATAGTATTCTCCAAATTGGCTTTTCCATTATCAACCTTTGTGAGCCTTAATTTTTGTTTCTTTGGCCCTATTGGTGCATGCCTAGCACCACAAGAGCTCATGTGACTCTTCAAATGTGAAGTGCCACTGGTTCCTTTTGCAGTATGAAGTTTATGACAATACATGCACTCAGCCTTCCATTCTCCATCAATTAATATTTTCTCAAAATTACCTTCCCATACAATTTACGTGAGCTTTCTTTTATTGCTAGCCTGACCTTGCGATGCTCCCACAACACCAGTGGCTTGAGCGTTAGATGTTGGGCTACCAGCTGAGTTAACATTTGCAGGGCTAACCACAACAGGGCCTTGAGAAGCTATTGATCTATACATGCAAGAAAAACAGAGTCTTCAGATTCAGTTAAAGTGAGAAAAGGTACATAATATCTAGACTTTATTCGGACAAAAAAATACTGTACATATTTGGAAATACTTTGATCTCTCATTTGTAGTGAATGGTAACTACCAACCTAAATTGTTTTTTCTATCTTTATTCTTTGATGGAATAAGGTAGACCTGCCAAGATTACATGTCAGATTGAAATTCACTGACGTGGCAATAAATAATTTACTAATTAACATGCCTATCTACAGACTACAGATCATGCCATGTGCCAAATACGAATGTGAACAAATTAGTAACTAGTAGCAATTACTCTTGATGTACAAGAGTAATATGCAGAAATTGGTAATGGACACTTTGAAATCAAGTACAAGAGTAGCCTCTTGACTGGCTCCAATTGCTACTTTAAACGGAAGTACAAGAGTACTTTGGAAAAATTCACGAACAAGACAAGATGCACACCCATGTACAGTTACACTAGACATACAAGAGAGGGATTGATAGAATAAAAGGTTATTACCCTGAAGGCGTCGATTGTTTGGTGTGGCCGTCACCTCCTCAAAGACGGTCAGGCTCCTCATTGTGGTCTGCGGCTGCCTCTGGGACACCTGTGCCATCATCATGTTGCTGGTCCTGCAAGCGCTATTGCACGTCGCGCCGCTCTACATCGCAGCAGAGAACCTTGCGTTGGCCCGCGGCTGCCGGTGGCCCGTCGTCGTTCATGTGCGTGCGTGGAGAAGCAGAGATGGAGGGGTCGAGGGGATATTGAGCTGGGGTGTTTGGCTGGCACTGTCCAGTGGTGGAGTTGGCTACTGGCGGGCTGCTCCATAAGTAGTGGTGAGGGCTCGAGGCGCAGACGGCTGTTCCTATGGCTGTGGGAGGAGCAAGTCAAGGAGATGAGAGGCGCTGCTTAATGACGGGTTGTTTAACAAGGAGATACAGGAATGAGTCAGTTCAATAAAATGTGAAGCGGCGCTGGGGTAAATTCCGGTTGGGAGGGACTACACAATTCATTTATTATTTCTATAAAGAAAAAAAATAGAAGGTGGGATAGTGTGGATCATTGAATTTTGCCCCATGTCATACTATCGGGTCGGGTTCGAATATATCCACGGATACATAATTATATCCATGTCCTACCCATGAATAATCGGGTCGGGTTTGGGTGCTACCCATGGACATACAAATGTACCCAAACACTACACATTCGGGTCGGGTATCCGCGGGTATCCATGTCCGTGGATAAAATTGCCATCCTTAGTCCCGTATCATACACTCGTATCATGCACATGATACTAGTATATGATACTTTCTACTATGAGTAGCCTAAAGAGAATATTGACTAATCTCTACTCTCTATCTCGACTCTTATCTCTATTTTCTACTCTATATCTATATATCTATATACTCCTATAAAAATCTCAGTTGGTGGTGATGGTGTGTCTGCCTCTGGACAACTTGAGCCGTTCGATCTACTTCGAACCAATGGCTGAGATGTGTGTGCATAGAGACATGGCCTTGCCACCGGAGGTAGCAGATATTTACCCACCTCTGCCACTGTATAAAATACGGAACTACTAATTCCAGCCTCATTTCCTTTCTGGTTCATCCCCTTGCATTCTTGCTGGTGGCGGCGAAGTTTCCTGAAGATGGATTCCAGACTCTAGAAACCACTACAAAAACTGTTCCACCGCCTCTATCTTGGTAAGAGTAGGTGCAAATTTTGAATCGAGCCCTTTAAACTAGAAGGGAGGTAGTAGTACTCTAATAGCTAACCTTGTTGTGATGACTAGATAGGACATGGTACGCACCTAGACGGAGGAACTAGTCTGCATTGTGCATATAAGTTTTGTCTGAAGTCAATCTACCTCTACTTTGACCAAAATTATATAAAAATATATCAACATTCACAATGTCAAAATATTTTTATACTCATTATAAAATGTAGTTTCATAAAATATATATTTGGTATTGTAGATATTGATATTTTTAGTATAAATTTGGTCACAAACTTTGCAAACTTTGACTTGACACAAATCTTACGCAGAGTAAAAAGGACCAGAGGGAGTATCATGCATGCAGAGTAGGCAAAAAAAATTGCTCATTTATAGCCGGTCGAAGTCTCAAAGGGCGCGACCGCGCGAGGGAGGCGAAGGTTGTGGGAGGCGTGACGGTTGACTGAATTAAGTGAAGTTACATCCACGCGCCGGCAGGGCGTGCGAACACGCAGAAGCTGTACCGTCAGGCCTACGATATGGGTCTAGTAGACATGACATCTAGTGGGTCTCGCATAGTACTCGAGAACTCTTTGGGGGCATGCAGCCGTTTATCCATCGGGCAAGCTAACAACCCCACGCCGTTCGCACGCCCTACTCGTCCCCTCGTTTTACGCCTTACAACAGTTCGCTCCCCGTCCCTGCCCTTTCACATTACACCAGTTCAACCTCTCCTAACCCGCCTCCAAAATCCATGGCCTCCCAAATCTCCATGATCGCCGCTGAGTACTAGGTTAGAGCCATCACCGATGATGAGTTCATCATCATCTACTCTTGTAGATCCGCGACGGTGAAAGCATGCCTTGCTCACTTCCTACGCATGTTCAAAAGTTCAAAGGATGATTGGGTCGCCGGGCTAGATGTTGAGTACACCACAGTCCTGGAAAGGGAGAAGATTCTAAAGGAGGCAGAGAAGAAGAAGCCCGTCGTGATCCAGGTTTGCATACATAACGTGTGCTTGGTCAACCACATATGCCATGCTGACGTTGAGTGCCAGGATTTTAAGAACTTCCTCAAGGATGAAAGAGTGAAATTCGTTATTGTAGACTTTAGTAATGACATGATTGTCCTGGGTCGGATAGGCCTCGTTGTAGGCCAGCCCTTCGATCTCCAGAAGGCAAGCCTGGTGCCCTCCTCTCAGCCGTCAATGCTGAACCTGGCAGCAGCCATGATTGATCCTTCGTACGCTCAATAGAAGAAACCTTACCATGAGTATCATCATGCATGGGCGTCGAAGACAATAGATGAAGATCACATCCTGCGCGCAGGAATGGATGCCTACCTTTGTTTAAATATCTACAAGGGTTGGATGAAGAAGCAGAGCCCAGTGTTCAATTCAAGGAAAGAAGCGTCAGCAAAGAGGAAGAGGAATAGGGACGAGGATGAAGTCGAGGATGTGGACTTGGACTCCGAGTAAGGTGGCAGTGCCGTCGCTCATGCTGGTTCTACTACAGTGTCAAGTGGACTAGTTGCTTAGTTTTATTTCAGGGGTGTGTTGTGCCGAGCCCCCAGCAGAACTATGTTTATGTTCTTTCTTGTTATTTGAACTCTTTAGTACGTATTGTAGTACTAGTATGTCTTACTACTGTTCTTCTTGTAGTTGGTACTACTGCTTGTATCTTTGTGTTCCTACTGTACTTAATACGTTCATACTAGTAGTATAATTTTGGTCAGTCGATTTATGAAAGAAGTTCGATGGAGCGAAGGAAGAAGATGGCAGAGAAGCTACCCCAGTATCTATATTAGGGTGGCAGGGTGCCCATGATCTATCTTATGAGTGTTGGGTGTGGAATGAAGTTTGCCGGAAAAAATGGATCGTGCCCGGGGTTAAACGGATGGCGGGAGTGGAGGGAGCATGGCGGTGGCAGGCGGTTAGGCGTGTGGCGGGCTGGCTGCTCGATGCCTGAGAGAGAATATGAACAGTGCATCAATTTCGGAGGTTGAAGAAGCCCTTCTGGCCATCCATGTTGCATCCAACGGCTCACAAGATTCGATTGACCCAAATTGCTCCTTGAGATTACAGGATCCACGTGGCATTCAAGGTCTCGAAGGTAGATTCCGCGTCCGCACCCGGTTTGCGGGCACGGCACGGGCGCGACCGGCTTCCGCCGCGACCGCCACCATGCGCACCTCCTCCGCGCGGGCGGAGACGACAATGACACACTAGCTCCTCCTTGCCGGCGTGCTGGCGCACGCGCTCGTCCTCCTCTTCATACGCTGCATGCATAGACACGGCTCCACCAGCTGCTCGCGTTCTTGGCAGCACGGCGGCATCGCGAGGAGGGACTACATACGACGTGAGCGGGCGAGCCTTCGGCTTCATGGCACAGGGATGGCGGCGACACGGCGGTGATGGGCGAGAAATGGTTGGCCGGAGCAGGCGGGCGCCGGCATGTGCAACAGCGGCGACATATTGATGAGTGCGCGTGTGGGAGCTTAGTTTAGTTTTATATAGGGTTGGTCAAACTTAATAGAAAACCGTACTAGTACACGTAAACATTAGACTGAGGCAGCACTTATATTAGTTACCACAACAACGATATAGAATCCTGTGCAAGCACGTGAACCGCGACCGCGCGGTCCATCGAACTGTGCATCACCGTGTCGCGCTCGAAGGACATCCACCGAACCTTTTTGTGTGTGTGAAAACAATCCCCGAATATTACTCAACTTTTTTCCTAGAAAAGTTCTTTACGCAACAATATTTCCATATATTTGAATTTAGCTTCATTTCGTGTTTATTTGGATTTGGACGTTTTAGGCGTGCCCTAGTTTTTTTAATACTGATTTTGTGTGTGTGATTGAGAGAGAACGTGTGTATGTGTCCATATGTGTGTTGTGGCGGAAAGGCAATGTGGAGACGGTGTGCGTGTGATAGAGACATAGAGAGGTGTGAATGTGCAAATGATCATGCATGAGTGAGACATAGAGAGATGCCGATACGTTGTGTATACATGAGAGAACGGTCTTCTATTTGTGCTTGTGTGTGCGCGCGCGCGCGAGAGAGAGAGAGAGAGAGAGAGAGAGAGAGAGAGAAAGAGAGAGGGAGAGAGAGAGAGGAGCATCCGTAACACAACAACCATCTCTCTCGATTGGACCGTCCATCGCACGATCGCATGTAACACATGCATCAACACACACATTTTGACACCCTCACCCGGCCCCTGCCCACCTCAAGGCCCACACATCGCTCTCTATCTCGCACGCACAATCTCTTCGTGAAATAACAATTTAGCATGTAGCTTTCCGTCACATACACACACATTTCTCTCCATATGTTTGATTTCTCTTAATATCTGACACACACACACACATGCACCACACACACACTCCCCTTCCCCCGAGCACACAATTCATCCCCATCCAATGTTATATGGCGACCACTCTCGCTTTTGCTTCTCTGCACCCGAGCATGCACCCACCTCAATCTTCAAAGAGGGCATCGAAGAGATTGAAGACGGCAACCACACTGCACCAGAAAATGCGGGGCCATTTGGAAGCAGGATGATGTGACGACGGCTGACTGACTCCTCCCCCCCCCCTCTCTCCTGCATAAAATTACCAATCCCTCTCTCTCCCGCACAAAATTATGAATCCCTCAACCCACGAGATCCTACCCCTCTCGTCCATGTTTTTCCAGCTCTCTCATCGAACCTTGTCTCTTCTCCTTCCACGTGTCTGTAATCCGGATGCACATGCATCTCACGTATGTTACATGTCTCCATCTTTCTCACAGACCTAACTTCTTCCTCTCTCTTTCTCTCTCTCTCTCTCCTTAGGTTTGACTCCTACTCTCTCGCCCACATACATACAATCTTTCCCGCCCTATCTGCTCCATCTTCAAAAGCTCTCTCTACATGTTTCATTCACACATTGGGATGTGTTCAAAATGTTGCTTTTATAATGGATGATGTAGAGTTACGGTTGGTTTTGTTGCATCCTACAAAGTAATAACTATGAAATGCATTTAGATTTTCATTTGACTGGGATTATGTGAGCTTGAGCATATTTGAAGTACTATAGACCTCGTATACATCTTGGAATTCAACAATGATTGTAACTATTGAATTGTATAGACCATTACATTCAAAGCCAGTAGCCTAATATATTTATTTCACAATTACAACAAATGATTAATTCACTACAAACTAAGAAAACAAATGTGTACTCCCTCCGTTTTTATTCAAGTCTACGTATTAGCATTGGTCAAAGTCAAGTTTTGTAAACTCTCAGAAAGTTTATAACAAAAAATATTAACATATACAATAACAAATAAATCCCATTAGGTTCATTATTGATGTACTTTCACATCATACATATTTTTTATGGTAAATGTTTATATTTTTCTATAAACTTGGTCAAACTTTAGGAAGTTTGACTTCGGTCAAACCTAATCAGAGTTAATAAAAACAGAGGGAGTACTAGTAGTTACTAGTACTACTAACTTCAGGCCTACGGATGATGCTTGGTAGGGGGATGTTTTGGTAACTTCAGGTTCACCCTATCGAGCCAACCCCACCCCGACACCCAGAGTAGTACACCTGAATACTCCCCATTTTCTATCCCCACCGCAAAATAGACTTCTCCAAGACACCGCAGCCTTCATGCTCCTCCTCTTCTACATTGACGCACTTGTCCACCACAGCGCATCTGCCTCATTGATGACATCGTACGCCGCACTGGAGCCGGTCCACCGTCATCGTACACGGAGACTCTTCCCCGGCACCGTCTTCCACATTCTCGGATTTGCTTCCCGGAAGCCGACGCCAAGCGCAGAAGTACCACCGCCGTGGACAATGAACTGACTCCCTTTGCCGACCATGATGCACAGAGGTAGCCGCGACCATCGTACTCCTCCTCAATTGGTAATGTATGTATTGAATCTCTTAGCAGTACATGTGCAGTTCCAATTTTGTTCATACCTACCCTTCAAATTTCCTGGTTGCTGTTGTTCCTATAAAAGTAATTGGTTATAGCCTCCATTATCCAATAGAATATTAGCTTGTAATTGTGCGTCGCTCCTGTATCGCGCTATGCTTGGGTAGGTTCTTCATCTGCAACCAGTAGTGTGGCAAATGATGGGAAGTTTTTTAGAACTAGCAAGATGCCCATGCATTGCATGGAACATCAAGATGCATTTGTATGAGTAGTTTACCTTATGGGAGAAAAGGATGAACGAGGGAAGGCCTTATTTGCAAATGTGGAGAAGGGTGTGGGCATCTTTCTACAAAATTGCCATAGTTTCCTTCCTATTCGTCGGATATAAATCGGACATCCTATATTGCAGGACGGCAGGCACACCATCATCACCAACTCTGTTTTTTAAAAGAGTAGAGACAAATATTAAATATAAAATAAATATAACAGTAGAGAAGAGAGTAGAGATAGCAGGGACGTCTAGAAAGGATCGCGCCCGCGCGGGAAAAAGCGCTAGTTTTGGCGCGCGGCGTCCGACGCGCTTTATAAAATCCAACGCCCTCCCACCGCTCTGTGCCTTGCCACCGCTCTCTCCCTTCTCTGTGCCTCGCCACTGCTCTCTCCCCGCTCTGTGCCTCGCCACCGCTCTCTCCCCACTCTGCGCCTCGCCACCGCGCCCTCCCCACTCTTTCTTGCCTCGCCGCCGCCGCACCACCATGCCGCCGCGTCGCCGGGAAACTTGGGATACCCATGGCGTCATGGCGCCCTCGGCGGCTTCTCCGCCGAGATCTGGTTCCGCGGGATGCGCCTTGGCCTCGGCACTTTCGACACCGCCCACGAGGCCGCCCGCGCGTACGATGCGTCGGCGTGGCTGAGGGAGTCCTGGACTAAGGGGTCCTCGTGCGTCCGGCCTATTATCCGTAGGCCGGACTGATGGGCTGTGAAGACATGAAGACAAAAGATTGTACCCGTGTCCGGATTGGACTCTACTTGGCGTGGAAGGCAAGCTTGGCAACCGACTATGTAGATTCCCTCTGATGTAACCAACTCCATGTAACCCTAGATCTCTTTGGTGTCTATATAAACCGGAGAGCGTAGTCCGGATAGAGATACTCATTACCATATTCACATAGGCTAGACTTCTAGGGTTTAGCCCTTATGATCTCGTGGTAGATCAACTCTTGTAATAATCATATTCATCAAGATCAATCAAGCAGGAAGTAGGGTATTACCTCCATAGAGAGGGCCCAAACCTGGGTAAACATCATGTCCCCCGTCTCCTGTTACCATCGATCCTAGACGCACAGTTCGGGAACCCCTTCCTGAGATCCGCCGGTTTTGACACCGACATTGGTGCTTTCATTGAGAGTTCCACTGTGCCGTCGCCAAGAGGGTTGATGGCTCGCCTTGTTCTCAAGGATGATATCATCTCCGGAGGAACCCTGGCCCCAAGCCAAACCCTCCGGCTGGGCGGCTTCGTCATGACCGCTGGGTCGGCCCTTAAGCCGACAATGACCTCTCAAGTCATCGAAAATCGCCTCCGTGTTGACCCCGAATACTCCGCTCGGATGGACCCAATGGAGTTATCGTCATTGAACGAACTCCTGGATCGCATGGCCGCCTTGGGGGTTGCTACAGACTACGATCGGGTTGGGCTTAAACCCGACCAGAGAGAAATTAAAACTCAGCCGATCACCCACGGATAGCGATGAGTCGAGGTGGAGCAACTCTTCTACTATATTGAAGACGAACTATGTTCGGATCTCCGATCTTGAAGGGCCGGAAATTCTCCGACAGAGAGGCATGTTCCGTCCCCTGAACATGGAGTTGGACGATGAGCCTAAAAAATCAGTCGATATCTCGGAGCCCGAACTGCCAGGGCCGGTAGATCTTCAAACTCCGGATCCAAATCGGGTCAGGGTTCGGATTTCGTTCCACCCACCCACCCGGACATAGACGCTCTCATGAGCATCAAACAACAGCCTCAGGAAATGGTCCACCACTTCTAGGCCAGATTCCTCCTTGTTAAAGATAAGGTAAAAGATTGCCGCGACGAAGACGCGATAGCTGCATTCTGCAAAAACTGCGCGGATGAAGGTATCCTCAATGCCATCAATCACCGCCGCATACAAAAGTTTGCTGACTTAGCAACTATCGTATAAAAGTACAACGTGATGGAAAGCGCCTGGAAAATTTAGGCAGCTCGTTGGGAACCGTCGGTCCCAGCCCAACTCATCCTACAGGCGAAGAGGACGCACTTCGCTGCACGCCCAAATTTAACAAATCAAAAACATAAACCCATCACGCTGCACGGCACCGTTCTGGAGGGATGGCTCAATGGCCCATGCAAAATACACACGACGCCGGATACCGTGGCAACCCACAGCCTTAGAGCATGCTGGATACTTCGGCAGGTAGCCAAGATCGGCGAGGACAGCCTTATCAAGGACACCCCAGAACAGCACCCTCCAGCAAACGACGACACTAGAGTATTGACAGTCTTCGAGACATTCGCCTCAAACAATAAGCGTAGAAGGGCACTGTGCGATCTCGTCGAAGTTTGCCAGGTCGCCGCAATTGACCTATGGAACGACACGGCCATAAACTTTAACCCCAGTGAAGAACCCAAATACAGAACAGTCCGGGCGCCAGCTGCATTAGTCCTCAGTCCCATCATGGATGGTTTTCGACTTACAAAAGTCCTCATGGATGGCGGCAGCGGACTAAACCTCATCTACGAGGTCACGATCCACAAGATGGAAATAGACAGGAGCCGCATCGAGAAAAGCAGCACGACCTTTCGAGGTATCATTCCTAGTCGGGAAGCGCCGTGTGCGGGAAAAAATACACTCGATGTGGTATTCGGCACGCCGGAGAATTATCTGTCCGAAGAAATAACTTTCCAGGTGGCCCCTTTCAACAGTGGATACCACGCCCTGTTAGGGCGAGAGGCCTTCATGCGCTTTCAAGCCATACCTCATTATGGGTATATGAAGCTAAAAATGCCGGGCCTAATGGAATAATCACCCTCGTCTGATTCGGATATAGCACTCCGCCGAGAACAAAAGCGCATCCTTGGCCCTCGAGGCATTATCTCGAGGCCCTTGCGGTGAAGAACTAACCACACCGCGCTCCATTGTGGATAGAGACAATGTTATCTGGACAAACGACCCAAATCTGCCTCCTTCAAGCCCGGAAGAAAGCGGTCAAATTTCAGGTCCATCCAATGAGACGAAGAAGACAGCCTCTATCGGGCGCAACTCAGCCCCTCGATCGACGCAACCTTGCAAGACTTCTTCTTGGCAGGATATATTACTTTGGCACCCCTCAGATATGCCAGGAATCCCGCGCGGGTTGGCCGAACACAGCCTCAACATACTAAAGGGATATAAGCCGGTCAAATAAACACTGCGGCGTTTTTCCGAACCCAAACGACAAGCTATGGGGGAGGAGCTAGCCAAACTCATCGAGGCCGGGTTCATCATAGATATTAAACATCCGGACTGGCTGGCAAACTTGGTAATGGTACCAAAGAAGGATAAATCATGGCGCCTATCCGTCGATTTCAAAGACCTTAACAAGGCTTGACCTAAGGATCCCTTCCCCCTTCCTCGCATTGATCAAATCATTGACGCTACCGCAGGACACGACTCGCTATGCTTCCTTGATGCATATTCTGGATACCATCAAATCAAAATGAAGGAGTCCAATCAAGCCGCAATAGCATTCATTACACCATACGGACCGTTTTGCTTCAACACCATGCCTTTCGGGCTCAAGAACACCGGCGCCACCTACCAGCGCATGATCCAAACATGCCTCAAGAAACAGATCGGAAAGATAGTGGAGGCCTACGTGGACGACGTCGTACTCAAAACTAGACACGTCGAAACACTAATAGACGACTTGCGTCTCACATTCGACAACCTCTGCGCATACGACATCAAGCTTAGCCCGTAAAAGTGCGTCTTCGGCGTCCCTGCCGGTAAACTACTGGGCTTCATCGTTTCCAATAGAGGAATTGAAGCAAATCCAGCCAAAATCCGAGCTCTGTCACAACTGGCCATGCCAACCGAACTCAAACAGGTCCGAAAACTCGCCGGGTGCATGGCAGCTTTAAGCCGCTTTATCTCCAGGTTGGGGAAAAGGCACTGTCCCTTTATTGCCTTCTACGGCGCACCGTTAACTTTGAGTGGACAGACGCGGCGACAGTCGGACTGGAAGAAGTAAAAGCCCTTTTGGCAAGCAACCCAATCCTGGCCGCGCCAAACGTCGGCGAACCAATGCTCCTATATATATCGGCAACACACCAGGTGGTGAGCGCCGTGCTCGTCATCGAGTGAGAACAGGCCAGACACAAATTTCCGCTCCAAAAGCCGGTATACTACGTATCCACCGTCCTCACACCATGCAAATCCAGATACCCTCACTATCAAAAGATAGCATATGCAGTCTTCATGGCATCTTGAAAATTGCAACACTACTTTCAGGAGTGCTCGATCATGGTGGCTTCTGAAGTGCCCCTCAATGATATAATCAACAACCGGGATGCAACGGGCCGGATTGCCAAATGGGCCATTGAGCTCCTGCCATTCGACATCACATACAAACCACGTCGATCCATCAAATCCCAGGTACTGGCTGACTTCGTCGCCGAATGGACAGAGGCCGAACTCCCTAAAGAGTACGGCGCATATTCCAATTGGGTTATGCACTTCGACGGCTCCAAAATGTTGGCAGGGCTAGGGGCGGGCGTCGAATTAACGTCCCCCACAGGAGATATCGTCCAGTACGTACTCCAAATATTATACACAAACTCCAACAACGCAGCCGAATACGAGGCCTTGCTACATGGCCTTCGGATGACCGTATCAATGGGCATACAACGCGTGAAGGTGCGCGGGGACTCAAACCTCGCAATATCCCAAATTAATGGAGACTTTGACGCCAAAGATCTAAAGATGGCAGCTTATCGCAATGCCGTCTTAAAGATGTCGGCTCGGTTCGAGGGGCTCGAATTTCATCACGTCGCCCGCAAAAGTAATGAGGCGGCAGACGTCCTTGCTCGCATCGGTGCTAAGCGCGACCCCGTCCCAGCTAACATCTTCCTCGAAAGGCTCTTTAAGCCATCCGACATCCGTGGTGTGCCAAGGGGGGGATAGCAACGACAGTCCTGTTCCGAACACAAACATAGATAGCGAACACGCCGATATCATGGGAGGCTCAGCCACCGAAATAACACCATCGGCCCACCTCATCATGGCAGTAATTGCCCCGTGGACCGAACCATTCTTTGCCTACTTTCATTGGAAGGAGCTCCTAGAAGATCAGAACGAGGCTCGCCGAATTGTCTGGCGTTCGAAGGCCTATAAAGTTCATGAAGGAGAGCTCTACAAGAAAAGCACTACCAGACTCCTTCAAAGGTGCATCTCCAAGGAGGAGGGGCGGCAACTCTTGGCAGAAATTCACGCGGGTCTCGGTGGGCACCATGCCGCAGCCAGTGCACTTGTTAGCAAGGCCTTCCAAACATGATTTTATTGGCCTACAGCTCGAGCAGACGCACAGGACCTCGTCCAGCGCTGCGTTGGATGCCAACTCTTCTCCAACCAAAGCCATATGCCCCCAACCGCCCTACAAACAATCCCCATTACATGGCCCTTTGCAGTCTGGGGCTTGGACATGGTTGGACCCCTTAAAGGGGGAAGCCATAATAAAAAATATTTGTTGGTCATGGTGGACAAATTCACCAAGTGGATAGAGGCTAGACCAGTTAAAACGGCCGAGTCCGGACCGATGATTGCATTTATATCCGATGTGGTGCACCGTTATGGTGTCCCGCACAGCATCATCACTGATAACGGTTCCAATTTGATGTACCGATGAGGTGAAAACCTGGTGTGCTAATCTGGGCATTAAGCTCGATTACGCCTCTGTCTACCACCCGCAAACAAACGATCAAGTCGAGCGAGCCAATGGTCTTATTATGAGCGGCATCAAACCCAGGCTAGCGTGGTCTTTGAAAGAATCAGACAAGCACTGGGTCGAGGAGCTCGACTCGTACTCTGGGGGCTGTGGACCATGCCCAACTGTACTACAGGATACACACCTTTCTTCATGGTGTACGGTGCAGAGGCTGTATTGCCCTGCGATATTATACATGACTCACCTCGAGTGCGTATGTACGAAGAGAAAGAGGCCGAGTTGGATCGGCAGGACAGCTTAGACGCCCTGGAGGAGGAGCGCGACGTCGCCAAAGCCCGTTCAGCATTTTATCAACAGTAGGCTCGAAGATATCAAAGCAGAGAAGTACGGGCCAAGACTTACAACGTTGGCGAACTTGTTCTACGCTTGCCGGAGAAGAAAAAGGTCAAACTCAAGCCCAAATAGGAGGGTCCCATCATAATCGACGAAGTTCTTACTAGCGGAGCGTACCGACTTCGTGATGCATCAGACAATCGCCTAGAGCCGAACCCCTGGAACGCGGCCAGACTCCGAAGGTCTTATGCCTAGCGCCGAATTCTTTGTTCGTCCCCTTCTCCCCTGTAGTTTCCATTACTTTTTCTCTCTTTTCCACCTTTACTTTTTTCGCTTTAAAGCTCTCATACGGCTCGACCGAACACCTCTGACGTACACATCTTTACATATGTACATCCACTATACCTGGGGGCTTCTTGAACAGAAGCTTGTTAATATTATTTGCCGAGCGTCAAGCTCATCATACATACGTGTTTTTCCCGTATGTATTTTCTTCACCATTATATGCATCGATATGACTTAAGTTTTGGCCAAGCTGGGTTGCCTGGCTCCTGTGCTGATAGAGGCAAAGGTGTCCCATCTTTCGATAAGATGATGGATATCGCTTTGGTGGAAATCGACATTGACGATCCGACTACGAACGTACGAGGACGTCGCGCCTTAGCAATCGCTAAACCAACTCCGAGAGGTTATTGACCATGCCGGAGCACGATCAACCTAACCACGAGGGTTTGTTTCCTGCAAGCAAACGAAGAACAAGCAAGAAACTGAGATTGCAATCTGGATATTGCGAATATAAGATGAAAGCTTTATTGATCAAGGTGGGGTTCTGTGACGCCTTTGTCTGGTCATTGTACACAAACGAAGTACGTGAAGTTGCAGCTATGGCGAACTTTAATCTAAACAAAACCCAAAGTCTAAACGGTGCCCTAAGGGCTGTATATATGGAGGAAGAGGGGGGGGGGATTTCGTGGCCCTTGGTGGAGGGGTCCGAAAACAACCCTATCTCTTGTTTCCCCACACATACGGACTCTAAAAATAGCCTATACTTATGTATTTCGAAATTACATGGGCCTGGCCCAATAATAAGGTGACGCAGCACCTAGAATAGCCTTTGGACGAAATTTATGAAGTGGCATCTTGTATATTTCGTCCAAGGCTTCATGCACCCGTTATGGTGGCTTCAAAGCCCTGAAGTCATCACTTGTAACTCCGTTCTTGTTCCCCTTGTGCATGCCATCATCTCCATGATTGTTCTTGCTCCAATGTTCATCCTTCTCCAAGCTAGGCCCTTCATTTGTAAGCAAAAGAAATGTATCCAATTTAGGCAGCATCATATTCTCATGAACATTAGAATCATTACCAAGAAACGAAAGTACTTGGTAATTTAGTTGGCGTGCGCGAGCTCTAGTAATTGGTCCAGTATGTATAGCAGCACGGGCTGTGGGTGTAACAATGGTATTGATGTCCTCATCATCCTCCCCTTCTTGAAATGAAGTCGTCCTCGACGGAAGTTCACCTTCCTCACCCAAATAAGGCTTCAAATCTGCAATGTTAAAAGTGGGACCAAAATCTGCAGGCAGCTCAAGTTTATATGCATTATCATTTATTTTCTCCAACACCTTAAAGGGACCATCAGCACGTGGCATTAGCTTTGATTTGCACAAATCAGGAAATCTATCCTTACACAAATGTAACCAAACAAGATCTCTAGGTGCAAACTCAACATGTTTTCTACCCTTATCCCCAGCAAGTTTATATTTAGCATTCATACGCTCAATGTTTTCCTTAGTTAACTCATGCATTTTTAAAATCAATTCAGCACGTTCTTTAGCATCAAAATTAACTTTTTCCGAAGATGGAAGAGGCAACAAATCAATAGGTGCACGAGGTAGGAAACCATACACAACTTCAAAAGGGCACATCTTAGTAGTAGAATGCAATGAACGATTATAAGCAAATTCAATATGAGGCAAGCATTCCTCCCACATTTTCTTATTATTCTTCAAAACAGCCCTAAGCATAGTAGACAATGTTCTATTGACTACTTCAGTTTGTCAATCAGTTTGGGGGTGACAAGTAGTACTAAAAAGCAGTCCTCCAACTTAGCCCATAAACATCTCCAAAAGTGGCTAAGAAATTTAGTATCACGATCTGAAACAATAGTATTTGGCACACCATGCAAGCAAATAATTTCACGAAAGAACAAATCAGCAACATTAACAGCATCATCGCTTTTATGACATGGTATAAAATGTGCCATTTTTGAGAATCTATCCACGACAACAAATATGCTATCCCTCCCCTTCTTTGTTCTAGGTAAACCTAAAACAAAGTCCATAGATATATCCTCCCAAGGAACACTAGGTACAAGCAAAGGCATATATAAACCATGAGGATTGAGTCGTGACTTAGCTTTTTGACATGTAGTGCAGCGAGCAATAAAACGCTCAACATCCCGTCTCATCTTTGGCCAAAAGAAATGTGTAGCAAGTACGTCCTCCGTCTTCTTCACGCCAAAGTGTCCCATTAGTCCTCCTCCATGCACCTCCTGCAACAACAAAAGACGAACGGAGCTAGCTGGAATGCCTGACTTGTTAGCCTGAAACACAAAACCATCATTAATGACGAACTTGTTCCATGTTCTTCCTTCTTTACAATTCTGCAATACATCTTTAAAATCAGCATCATGCACATATTGATCTTTGATGGTCTCCAAACCAAATAATTTGAAGTCAAGTTGTGAAATCATAGTATAGCGACGAGACAATGCATCAGCAATAACATTTTCTTTACCCTTCTTGTGTTTAATGACATAAGGGAAAGTCTCAATGAATTCAACCCATTTAGCATGTCTACGATTCAGTTTAGCTTGACTTTTAATATGTTTCAAAGATTCATGATCGGAATGTATAACAAATTCTTTGGGCCATAAATAATGTTGCCATGTTTCTAAAGTCCGAACAAGAGCATATAATTCTTTATCATAAGTAGAATAATTCAGCCTAGGCCCACTCAATTTTTCAGAAAAGTATGCAACAGGTTTGCCATCTTGTAATAACACACCTCCTAATCCAATTCCCCTAGCATCACATTCAAGCTCAAAAGTCTTATTAAAATCAGGAAGTTGGAGTAAAGGAGCATGTGTCAACTTATGTTTCAATACCGTGAAGGCATCTTCCTGTGCGGTAACCCAAACAAAAGGCACATACTTCTTTGTAAGCTCGTTCAGAGGTGCAGCAATGGTGATGAAATCTCTCACAAAACGCCTATAGAATCCAGTGAGGCCAAGAAAACTCCTCACTTGTGTGACCGTTTTAGGCTGCGGCCAACTCTCAATAGCTTCAATCTTGGCTTTGTCAACTTCAATTCCCTGTGGAGTAACAACATAGCCAAGAAAAGATACTCGGTCGGTGCAAAAGGTGCACTTCCCAAGGTTACCAAACAAACGTGCATCACGTAGAGCAATAAAAACAACACGTAAATGTTCCAAATGTTCTTCCAAAGATCTGCTATAAATCAATATGTCATCAAAGTAAACTACCACAAATCGTCCAATGAAAGCACGTAAAACTTTGTTCATTAATCTCATGAAAGTACTAGGTGCATTAGTTAACCCAAAAGGCATGTCTAACCACTCGTATAATCCAAACTTAGTTTTAAATGCTGTTTTCCATTCATCTCCCAATTTCATATGAATTTGATGGTATCCACTCATAAATCAACTTTGGAGAATATTGTAGAGCCACTCAATTCATCAAGCATATCATCTAGCGAAGGAATAGGATGACGATAACGAATAGTAATATTATTAATGCCTCTACAATCAACACACATATGTGATGTACCATCCTTTTTCGGCACTAGAATAATAGGAACAACACAAGGACTAAGGGATTCGCGTATATAACCTTTGTCGAGCAGCTCCTGTACTTGACACATAATCTCCTTCGTCTCCTCTGGATTGGTACGGTATGGTGCACGGTTGGGTAATGATGCACCGGGAATTAAGTCAATCTGGTGCTCAATCCCTCGAATGGGAGGTAATCCTGGTGGCACGTCTTGAGGAAAGACGTCAGCGAACTCCTGCAAAATGTTAGTGACAGCAGGAGGCAAGGAGGAAGGCACGTCTTCGAATGAAAATAATGCCTCTTTGCACACAAAAGCATAGCAAACAGATTTGCTGAAATCTAGCTCATCAATATCTGATTTAGTGGCAAATAAACATGCACTTTTCAATTTAATTTCAGAAGCAACACTAGATGGTTTACTATTAGGCTTCATTTGTTGCTCAAATTCTTTTGCCACAATCTGATTTTCACTCTTATTCTTATCCTGTTTTGCTTTATTAGCTCTATTAATATCATCTTAAAAAATGGAATCAGGAGTCATGGGAAGCAAAGTAATATTTTTATCCTTATGAACAAGAGTATACTGATTGTTTCTACCATGGTGTACAGAATTTTTATCAAATTGCCATGGTCGACCAAGTAATAAGGAACATGCTTGCATAGGTACCACATCACAATCAACATAATCAGCATATGTAGAGATACTAAAATGCACACGAACAATACGTGTTACCTTAACCTTGCCGTTGTTGTTGAACCATTGGATGTAGTAAGGATGTGGATGTGGTCTTGTGGTAAGAGATAGCTTCTCCACCATCTTCATGCTAGCCAAGTTGTTGCAGCTACCTCCATCTATGATGACGCGCACAGAACGTTCCTTCACAACTCCCTTTGTATGGAACAAAATGAGCCTCTGATTTTGCTCAGCTTGTGTGAGCTGCACACTTAAAACACGTTGAGCAACTAAACATTCATACCTGTCAGCGTCTTCAGGAGCCATGTTCAGAATCATCTCCACCATGTTCTTAACGTGTAATAAGAGCCAAAGTCTCCTCATCATAGTCACTAGCGGACTCATACCCACCATCCTCAGTAGCAATCATCACACGCTGAGATTTGCATTCTCTCGCAAAATGTCCTCTTCCCTTACAACAACGACAAATAATATCACTTGTGTGCCCTGTTGACGCCATGGAAGAAGAAGAGCTCTGCGCAGGCCCGGCAGGTGTGCTCTTGGCAGATAGTGGTGGTTGTGCCTGCTTTCTTGTATCACGGTTGGAGGTGGCACCTAAAGGAGGTGATGGTGCAGTGGAAGTAGATGATGCACGTGGTGTCCATGATGAAGGTCGACCTGCAGAAAAGTTAGTTCGTGCCAATGTTTGTCGATCCTGCACTTCATGTTCAGCTTTACAAGCAAGATGGAATAAACGAGTGATATTAGTATACTCCTTATACTCTAGAATGGTCTGAATCTCTTTATTTAATCCACCCATAAAACGTGCAAGCATAGCTTCATTCTCCTCAACAATACCACATCTAATCATGCCAGGTTTGTAATTCACGATAATATTCTTCTACAGAATTTTTTCCTTGTCTTAAGCGCTGCAATTTTTGAAGTAATTCACGTTGATAATATGGTGGAACCCAACGAGTACGCATAGCAGTTTTCAAAGCAGCCCAAGTAGTTATGGCAGGATATAATCTACAATGTTCAGACCACCAAACACACGCAAAGCTAGTGAAAGCACAAACAACAGCAGGAACACGTCTCTCCTCAGGGTATTGTAAACATGTAAATCGTTGTTCAGTTTCTAACTCGCAAGTAAGATATATATCAGGAACATATCTACCCTCAAACGGTGGAATATTCAATTTCAGTTTAGGGAGATGGTCATGATCTCGTACTGAGGTGGTGGTGCAGGCCTACCATTGCGAAGATATACACGAGGTCGACCCGGTGGTGGTCTGGTGGCTGCACGTAGTTCTGATTTTGATCAACCTCATCCTCGTAATAGTCCTCCATATCTGCAGTAACAGCAGGAGCTACAGAAGCACCAACAGCAGTAGCAGCGGCACCCAAATTTTGTCCTTGCTCAATAGGAACACTCTGTGCTCGCCCTACTGTATCGCGGCGTAGAACTGGTTGTGGGAGGCATTTGAGTAATTCATCAAACTTGGCGTCCAACTTGGTGTCAATTGACTTCTCAATGTCATCCATCTTCTCCATTGCCTTTCCAAAGCTGGCCATCACGTCTTCCACCTGTTGACCCATCATTTCTTTGAAACTTATCATGAAGCTCTTTGTTCATCATGTTCTCCCAGTCAATCTCGTTGACTTGTGTTCTTGCCATAGTTAGCAGCAATAGAAACAGACAAGAATATGATCCTATAGCCTACTGGAATATGGTGGTGGTGGGGTGTCACAAATCCCTCAAGCGAAACTCAAGTTCTTACCAGTTCTTACCCAGCAGCAGGCGGTGATCGGTAACCGTTGTAGTCAAAACTCTCAAAGCTTGGATAGAGCGACATCGGGAGAGTCAAGCGACGACGCAGTTGTTTGTGGAGCTGGGAAGACTTATAATATGGTAGCAAAAAGGATCAGCAATAATCAATTCAGAGATGCAAAGTTGAATGAACGCTCAACGACGGTACTGTGCTGGTCCTAGGCTAGACCATGCTAGAGACGCGAGCCTAGAACACGAACAAAATCACGGCGCTGCACGTAAACAAGGGAGAAGCACACTCTGGAATTTTTTTTCGCTCATTTTTTTGCGCTCTGTTTTTTTTGCGCTCCTTTTTTTTGCGAAAAATCACTATAATGGCGAGTGTCTTAAAACTCTTCCTGTGTCAAATCGACAGGATGGGCACGAAATTTTTCGACCAATTTTTTTTTCGAGTGCGGACCCAAAAACTGGAAACGGGTCAAAAAAAACTTTCTATAACGACGACTGTCTCAATACGCTTAGAAACACCTAAAAATAGGATAGCCAGAATTTTTTTTGTCAAGTGCGTTTTTGGAAAATTTTGGGCCTAAACGGAGGGTGGTTTCCGGACTTTTTTTTTGGGTCGAGCGAGCCAATGGCCTTATTATGAGCGGCATCAAACCCAGGCTAGCACGGTCTTTGAAAGAATCAGACAAGCACTGGGTCGAGGAGCTCGACTCGTACTCTGGGGGCTGTGGACCACGCCCAACCGTACTACAGGATACACACCTTTCTTCATGGTGTACGGTGCAGAGGCTGTATTGCCCTGCGATATTATACATGACTCACCTCGAGTGCGTATGTACGAAGAGAAAGAGGCCGAGTTGGATCGGCAGGACAGCTTAGACGCCCTGGAGGAGGAGCGCGACGTCGTCAAAGCCCGTTCAGCATTTTATCAACAGCAGGCTCAAAGATATCAAAGCACAGAAGTACGAGCCAAGACTTACAACGTTGGCGAACTTGTTCTACGCTTGCCGGAGAAGAAAAAGGTCAAACTCAAGCCCAAATGGGAGGGTCCCATCATAATCGAAGAAGTTCTTACTAGCGGAGCGTACCGTCTTCGTGATGCATCAGACAATCGCCTAGAGCCGAACCCCTGGAACGCGGCCAGACTCCGAAGGTTTTATGCCTAGCGCCGAATTCTTTGTTCGTCCCCTTCTCCCCTGTAGTTTCCATTACTTTTTCTCTCTTTTCCACCTTTATTTTTTTCGCTTTAAAGCTCTCATACGGCTTGACCGAACACCACTGACGTACACATCTTTACATATGTACATCCACTATACCTGGGGGCTTCTTGAACAGAAGCTTGTTAATATTATTTGCCGAGCGTCAAGCTCATCATAAATACGTGTTTTTCCCGTATGTCTTTTCTTCACCATTATATGCATCGATATGACTTAAGTTTTGGCCAAGCTGGGTTGCCTTGCTCCAATGCTGATAGAGGCAAAGGTGTCCCGTCTTTCGATGAGATGATGGATATCGCTTTGGTGGAAATCGACTTTGACGATCCGACTACGAACGTACGAGGACGTCGCGCCTTAGCAATCGCTAAACCAACCCCGAGAGGTTATTAACCACGCCGGAGCACGATCAACCTGACCACGAGGGTCTGTTTCCTGCGAGCAAACGAAGAGCAAGCAAGAAACTGAGATTGCAATCTGGATATTGCGAATATAAGATGAAAGCTTTATTGATCAAGGTGGGGTTCTGTGACGCCTTTGTCTGGTCGTTGAACACAAACGTAGTACGCGAAGTTGGAGCTATGGCGAACTTTAATCTAAACAAAACCCAAAGTCTAAACGGTGCCCTAAGGGCTGTATATATGGAGGAAGAGGGGGGGGGGGGGATTTCGTGGCCATTGTTGGAGGGTTCCGAAAAAAACCCAAACTCTTTTTACCCCACACAAACGGACTCTAAAATAGCCTATACTTATGTATTTCGAAATTACATGGGCCTGGCCCAATAATAAGGTGACGCAGCACCTAGAATAGCCTCTGGATGAAATTTATGAAGTGGCATCTTGTATATTTCGTCCAAGGCTTCATGCACCATTATGGTGGCTTCAAAGCCTGAAATCATCACTTGTAACTCCGTTCTTGTTCCCCTTGCGCATGCCATCATCTCCATGCTTGATCTTGCTCCAATGTTCATCCTTCTCCAAGCTAGGCCCTTCATTTGTAAGCAAAACAAATGTATCCAATTTAGGCAGCATCATATTCTCATGAACATTAGAATCATTACCAAGAAACGAAAGTACGTGGTAATTTAGTTGGCGTGCGCGAGCTCTAGTAATTGGTCCAGTATGTATAGCAGCACGGGCTGTGGGTGTAACAATGGTAGTGATGTCCTCATCAGGCTCCTGTGCTTACCCCTACGTTCCCGATTTTTCGGCTAGGTGGTAAAGGGAGCACCTATGCGATTGTTACTGCCGGGTCATCCGGATGTGTACCTCAGACTGGGTGAAGCCGAAAGCTAGCGTTCTTAAGGGAATATTCTGTCAGTGGATGAAAAATATTCTTTGCACTCACTCTATTGTGAACCCCCAGAAGCTATACACACTGTTATTTTTACATCACAATTCGGACATGTCTACTAATGCATGCACACCCAGCGAAAGGAACCCTTAAGGAACTATTCTCCCTGGAAGATGTTTCTTACAATCTCAATGTATTATAACATAACTAGCCGGATACAACTTGTCTGTTCAAGCAACTATGACCCCTATGCTTAGTTATCCACGCATACCCTGGCCTGTTCGGCCATGACGGTATTCGGAAACACTCCGCACCTTCGGGTCCGGAGGTTGAAGCGAAAAGGTCTGCCATGACAAATGATATACAATTCAGCTAGAATTCCACATGGTGAGGAAAGTACATAGTCACTTGGACTCAAACACTTCCTCCTCTATACCATCTAACAGGCAGTCTAACTTACAATCCTGTTGGGAATATTTGGTGGCCACCTCTACTTGGTCATATACTAAACTAACGGGAATTTCTTCCCCATTTGGCCCTAACGGTCCAACCCGGGCCATGTGATTAGGATTCAGCTTGGTAAATCGCGTTTTTACCATGGCCCAGGCCTCTCGCGCACCCTCTCGGCAGGCCGATATCTTCCATAATCGGATGCGCTGCCGCACTCCCTTGAATAGCTCTACAAGCTCCTCCATACTTCCTGGAGGGGAGGCAGATGGCCATAAGGCCTTGGCAACACTCTGCATGGCCAGCCGAGCATGCTCGTGCACTTGCGACACTCTTTGCAGCAGATCACTTGCTGATCCGTACACCTCCTCTTTAGGATTGGCCGTCAATATACCTGCAAACATAGCTATATCAGTTCCATTTATCTCTGAACTACTTAAAAAAAACAAGTTCGGAAACATACTGAATATGCCACCCCGCAGCTTCTTGTTCTCCTTCACGGAGTCGGCTAGCTGGGCCCGCACATCTTTCAACTCTTCACCCAACTTAGTGTTGGAATCCTGTAGATTGTTTTTCTTATCCCTGACGCGGGTCAAGACATCGCCGTCATGCGGCGTGTTGCCTCTTTGCCTCTCTTTCTCCCTCTTGGGCGATCTTCAACTTCTTCTCAAGTTGATCAGGCGACCCTATTATGCGATCAGTGGCAATATTAGCACAGTTGGTATACAATTATTGTTCCTCGATGGAGGGGAACGTTAACAGTGGACAGCTTCTTGAAGCCTTCTAGTTCGGCGGTAGCAGCATTTAGCTGCGCCCGACACTGTTCCAGCTCTTGGGTTAGCAGGTTGTTCTTCCCTGTAAGAACCTGGTGATACAACGGTCCTTAAATCAGTTGTACCAACTGCTTTCGATCCGGGGACTCTTGGCATATGGCTACCCTATTCGGACAAAGAAAACTTACCCGCACGACTGTTAAATGCTGCTTTGTGGCTCTACTAAGCCCGTTTCGAGCAGCCAGGATGTACGCATCAGCCGAGCTGAAGGCATTGAATGCCTCTTCCGACAACTCACGGTCTCGTAAAATAGCCCTACAGCGCCGATGATTCATGGCGCTCTCCACTTCCGAGTTGGTAACGGACATATTCTCTGAATCCTCGGCCGAAGGACAGTCCGGCACCGTTCCTATATCGGCCTCCGCCTCTCCAACAGGGTCTAAATCTCAGACGCTGGGAGTACGGCCGGCTGGACACCCGGACTTAGTCCGGTGAACCTTTTTCCGGATACCAAACAGACGTACAAGTTATAGTTGGATGTGACTACTAAAGTATACCTTCAAATCCTTACCTCTTTGACGAGGGACCGGTCGTGTCTTCACCGACCTTCCTTTTGGAAGCCTTGCTCGGCGCCGGAGCCGCTCTCTTTGGAGCTGCCCCTGGAGTAGCGTGACGCGCTGAATTCCTCCCATGTGGAGCACGAACAGTGTGATGGGTGAGGCAGTGCGAGGAAGCTCTTGCGAGTGAGATTTTCTCTTAATGACTTACGTGGGAAGCAAGAAGAAGACTAGGGTAATCAGCGATAATGGCCACTTCCGTGCCATCGTAGCTCGCCTGGTAAAACACCCCTTCCACGAGTACCACGAATATATCCGGATCTTCTTCGAACCCAGGATCCAGCTCCTGGTTGTGGTTCTCAGGATATGGGGCGGGGCTGTGAAACCCCTCGGTGATTTTTCGCCAATGTTGTTATAAGCGGATTAAAAATTTATCAAAGGTAATCCCGGTGGCAGAATGAGTAGAGCAGAAGGATTGGGGCTTACCCAACTGGGAAGATTATACATAGAATATCCATCTCTACGATTGATGCGAAGAAATTCCTCTTCCTCCCCTTTGAACAGCTCGGCCAGTATCTTGGGTAGAGCGGCTGGGGTGTCTGGACCTTTCCGACCACAGCGGGAGGCGTCGTCCTCCCTGTTGTAGTGCCACACCAGGAGCCCTCTATATTGAAGCGGCTGAACCCCTCGCCCTAGGGAGATCGCCACTACCTCAACCATTGTTAATCCGGACTGGGCGAGCGTCTTTATCTTGCCCAGGAGCTGATGAACCTCCGCACTGTCATCCTCTTGAAGGCTCCGGGGACGGCAACTATGGCATTTCTTTAGTGGGACGCTTGCAAATTCAGGGAGACCCTTTCGAACTGGATCAGGAAGCGCAACGTCCTCAATGTAGAACCATTCGGAAGGCCATTCCTTTGCTGCCCTCCTTGGTGTGCCGGACAGGTATCCGGTATCAGCGATGCGCCACACTTCGGCTCCGCCCACTTCAAATATTGACCCCTCGTGGTTGCGCGGGACAAGACAGAACAATTTTCTCCACAATTCGAAATGGGCTTCAACACCCAGAAATAACTCGCATAGAGCGACGTAACCTGTGATGTGCAGGATAGAGGCGGGAGTAAAGTAGTGTAGCTGGAGGCCATAATATTCCAGAAGCCCCCGGAGGAACGGATGGATGGGAAATCCAACGCCTCTTAGCAGGTAGGGGATGAAGCACACTCGCTCCCCTCAGATGGATTAGGGAAGTCCCCCGCCTGAGTCACGCCATTAAAGGAGGCCGACCCTGCTCGGACAGGGACCAGATCAGCGGGAGGAAGAAATCCCCGCGTTTGCAACATTGCTAGTTGACTATGAGTCACATAGCACTTCTCCCACTCGCTTCTCTTCGGGCTGGAGCGGGAGGAGGAGCTGGGAACGCTAGCCATGATGGAATGGTTTCTCCTGGCAGTCTCCAGAGATTTTCTCGGTGCAGTGTCGCCTGGATCTAAGATCCAATATCTTTAAATAGGCGCTCTGCCTTGCGTGGATGGGGTGTTATTCGCAAAAATACCTTGACTCTACGCATTCGCTCGACACGTGGAAGACGAAGTTATTAGCGCACAGAAGCTGAGGGGAGCGATATTGGATCAACGAGCGAATAGATTACTTGGAGAAGGAACCCGCCTTGCAACGCCGAATACAATTTGTGCGTCGCACACCTCGTTGTTGAAGCCTGGTTCAGGGGCTACTCAGGGAGTCCTGGACTAAGGGGTCCTCGGGCATCCGGCCTGTTATCCGTGGGCCGGACTGATGGGCTGTGAAGACATGAAGACCAAAGATTGTACCCGTGTCCGGATTGGACTCTACTTGGCGTGGAAAGCAAGCTTGGCAACCGACTATGTAGATTCCCTCCTATGTAACTGACTTCATGTAACCCTAGATCTCTCCGATGTCTATATAAACTGGAGAGCGTAGTCCGGATAGAGATACTCATTACCATATTCACATAGGCTAGACTTCTAGGGTTTAGCCCTTACGATCTTGTGGTAGATCAACTCTTGTAATACTCATATTCATCAAGATCAATCAAGCAGGAAGTAGGGTATTACCTCCATAGAGAGGGACCGAACCTGGGTAAACATCGTGTCCCTCGTCTCCTGTTACCATCGATCCTAGACGCACAGCTCGGGACCCCCTACCCGAGATCCTGCGGTGTTGACACCGACAGTGGCGCCTCCGGTGGCCTCATCGAACATTGAACTTCCCTACATGCCGACGCGGGAGCGGGCGCAGGAGCTCGCGCCTCTGCCGTGGCTTATCACTGATGAGGATCGTCGCAACAACCGGAGGCGAGAGCATCGTCTCGGCATCGCCGAGATGGACGAGGAAGCCATGGCGCTGCGGCGCCAACGCTTCCCGCAGGACATCATCAACGAGTGCGAGTTATACGTGCAAAGGAGGGCGGAGAGGGAGAAGAGGAGGGCGGACCGAGCCGCTTATCATGAGGACAAGCATACGCTAAAAGCGCCCGCTCAATTCAACATGAGGCTAGGAGCAGTGTCGCCCTGGGACTCCGATGACGATCGGTGTCTTCACGCCTACATTGAGACGTCGGAGGAGGACATCACCGAGGAGGAGTCAGACGACGAGGAGTAGTTGAACTATCTATTGTTTATCTATCTATGCTATATTTATGCTGAGAACTATCTATGTCTCTACTCTCTAGTCTCTACTCTCTATCTCTACTTCTCTATCTCAGCACTCTGGGCCGCAAAAACTGGCTATTCTGGCGCTGTAAACGCTTTTTTTAAAGCGTCGTGTGTTGCGCTTCTGTTGGGGATGCTCTAACATGGAAGATGAGTGATTTAATGTTGCCCACAAGATGCGTGTGTATTACTAGTATATTCTTCTTGCCATGTTGAGATTTTAAAACTACGAGTGCGAACATGCAGAGTAGCAATGAAGACCAAACACGGGATATTGGGGACATCTTCTAGGAGCGTGGCAAGTTAAAGAGGAGCTGCACCGAACCTGTAAAACGAGCTTGGGTAAGTTACACCCTTTCAATTACTTTTGTTTAGCCTTGTGTTCTTCGATGTGTATATTTTGTAGTTTCTGTTTCTCTTAGCCTCGTGTCCTAATGCTTTCATTTTTAGCTTGATGGAGGAAGTGGGTGTTCTCATCTTGTAGTGTGTTTTTATATTTTTTTCTTTTGAATTCACTTCTCCGAGTCCCGTTTATCTAGCTTCTACTAAATGGATCTGGGTTGCTCTAAGTATTGATCTAAAAAAGAAGTAACTTCATGTCAAGACGCAGTTCCTGCGAGGAGGGAAGTATGGTCAACCTCGAGATCATGTTTCCAAAATGAGGTTAGATTACACCAAGGTGCCCGTTCCCTAATGATGCTGGATTAGACACAAGGTGAAATTCCCAGATGATGCTGGATTACAAACAAGCCTGGTGGAGTCCTCAACTGTTCGTGTCCTCGTGGCTCTAGTAAATGCTGAAAGGAAGCACGCAGCAACCCTTGAGAATGTAGCTGAGTTCCTGAAGAAGCGTAAAGAGCATCAGATGCTCTCTTCAGCCAAGCCAAAGAAGAGATGGAAGAAGCCAGAAAGAAGCTAGAAGAGGTAGATCAGGCTAGGCGTCTCCTGCTATCTAAAACTGTTGTCAATACAAATTTTCCTTCATAATAGCTAGGTTCAAATCTTTATCCAGTCAGCATGCCTGTTGTGATGCCCGTGCATCTACTGATGTGGCACAAAGTAAATTTTTTTGGGTCATGCAATAACAACAAATGCTTTCCAAACAATAATAGACGAAGCATTGGGAATGGTATACTTCACGCACAAGCCCAACATTCCAAGTTCAAATTCCACATCAAACTCATCTTCACAGATATCTGCACATTCATAGATAATGTCCAAAACCATGATTCACTTCAAAGCCAAAAAAATGTGAGGAGAGTTATAAATAAAGAAAAACCTCTTGTTCCTGCTACCAGTGCAAACACAACAAGTCTAGACCATGCGTAATTAATTATATTTTGATCACTTTTTGACTAATCGCAAATAACTTCTGGAAGCAGGTATAATTTCTAATGCCGGCCGTGGCTGGGGTCCACGATGTTTTGAGCCAAACCGGGCAACACACCAGGTGTCTATGCCGGCGACGCAGTGGTCGTAGCATTCATGGGTTCAGAGCGGCGGCAACTCCCGTGGTCTACTATGTTCCTTGTCAGGAAGGGGAGCAGGGACATCTGCAGTCAACAACAGATAGAGCTGGCCTGTACGTGATCGATAGGCTTTCAATTAGTAGAGGCAATACAACACCGTATTTTCCAGCCAGTTCCACTTTCCCGATTTATATATCCTGGTTATGGTGTACCCCTTTTATGTACACTATGATCTCCCTAGTTGTTGTGTGCTCTTGTTGTCATGGTTTGGCAATAAACTCTCTATACTGATATTACGAACCTATCATCCGCCAACTATCCTTACTCACAGAGCCTATTTTTGTGTACTTGTGCGGATTATATTAATGCACGCACCATATTACAGCACACATGGGCTCTCTCATTAGAATCCAGTGATAGCACACAAGGGTTTACAGGGTGCCCCTATATTAGAATATCCTCTGCATTACAAAGATAATCTCACTACTATTTATGTTTTCATGCTTCTCGGATATTATACGTAATCACAGTGAATATCAGAATCCGCGCATCATAAGAATATTGTGGAACACTACAACGACTTACAAAATTGGCACCTAGGCATTGAGTGCCATTCTGGATGCAATGAAACCCATACACTCCCCACCTGTAGATTCTTGTTCAGAATATGATCCTAATGACTATTCTGAGCTCGAGGAGTCAAAGGCAGATGACCTGTCCTGTTCACCCATCAAGGTGCCTATTCTAATTTGGCAAGGTTTTATTGATTATGGCGTATCTTACTTAAGTTGTCTTGCATTTCTTCTACTTTGTTGCACCGCCATCTGCTTAGTTTACTCATCATATATGTCAAGATACCATGCCCAACCATTATCAATACATATTCCATTTGTCATCATACCATGTTTTTCCACTCAAATGCTATTCTTGTGCATCAGACATCAAAAAGGAAGAGGGTGATTGCCGAAACTGAAGGAGGACCAGCAAAGTCCTTGAAAAACGTGGTGGTGCCGGAGAAATCAGACAACACCCCACTTATATTGGCTCTACAACCAGTGACACAAAACGCAGGACTAACTCCAGCAGACTGTACTCATACTTCACTGGCCACACCACTAGCCCCACCACACAGGACCTGCACTCCAGCAAAAGGTATGCCGATTTCAGTTGCCATAGCACCAGCCGTACCATAGAAATATCCCACTCCAGTAAAAAGTACAGCAAGTCCACCGTCAAGACCTATCCCAACAAAGAGAGACGGCTAATTCCTGCAGATTGGAACCCAATTCCAATTATTCCTAGTTTAAAAGACGATGCTTTCAATGTTGTTAGGGACTACGTGCATATATTCCCATCATGGGAAGATTATAGTGAAGACGAACACCATTTTCACATCTTCCTGTCCCACTTACGTGTAAGTGCTATTATTCATGGTGATTATTTTCCTATTTTCTGCTAATTGAACACATCAATGATTTACATTACATTGTTGTAAGTAGGCGAAGGTCAATCTGGATAGTCATGACGAGCAATACTTGCTTGCGCTTTTCAAGGAAGCATTGCAGCGATGTCGGTGTTACCTGAGGAAATCACACTCTGATGGCAAGTCTATAAACGAATTTCCGGCGAAGTCTCCTGTGATAAATTTAGAAGACATTAAATGGAAAAAACCTTGTTAAGCACTGGTCTCGTTCCCAGGATGAGGTACTGTCTATGATATCACATGACAATTTGAACTTCTACTTTTCCGCATGTGCCTTACAGATCTCTTTTGCAGGAAATCTGCTCGAAGAAGAATTCATGTTTGAAAAGGATGACAGGATATCGCAAATATGCTCCCGCTGCTTTGCTCTTGTTAGTACCTGTTGTCCTGTATCACTGTACTTGCATTCATACCTGGTTCATTATATGACAGCAGTATGCATGATAGCTTGCTTATCAATTGTTCACTCCAAATTATCTGATCTGTATGAATGGTTACATTAGTGTAGAATATATCCAATGCCAATGAATTTTTTAGCTCTGCATTGTTCTTGTAAGTACCTATTGTCCTTTATCAGTGTACTTATATTGACAGATAGTTGTTGCATCTTATTTTCCTTTACCCTCCATTTTCTACATATCATATCTATATTTAATCTTACCATAAGGTTGAATAACACCGATGGTACCAAAGAAGTTTAGCTTTGCATTACTCTTGGTTGTACCTTTTGCCTATATTGTTGTACTTGCATTTATAGCTACTTGGTTATGTAGCATCACTCTTCATCTTATCTTAAATATTCTCCATTTTTTCTTATATTATCACATCTATATTTACTCTTAACAAAATGTAGAATAAAGGCAATGCTTATGACGAAGATTTTGTGGTAAACTTCTTGAATTGCCCCCCCCCCCCATCAGAATGGCCAAGGGCTTTATAGAGCCTGTCTTCACCAATAATGTAAGTTTGTCCTTCTCAAGCCTTCAAAATTTGTTGTGTATATTTGGTTAGGGATGACTGCAACAACTGTTTACTTTTGGTGTTTGCATCAAATTGCATGTTTAAGATTTATTATGTAGTTCATAAACAAAACTTTGTCCTTCTCAATTTAAGTTTTCAGTTGTACAACCAAGTTCCTTCTTCATACCATGTAAATTAAACTATACAAAGCAACTGGTCTTTTTTTGCACTGCATGTATGCTTCTGTTCTTGATCCGTAATCCAGTTGTGTGGTGAACCTACCCACCACAGCATAATGTCATATTCTGCAATGTCTTAACTATGAACAATGTCATATCATTCTACTATTATTTAAACTGTCTCTTTATTTGCCAATCTGAAATGATATAAATTGACAACACACTAACCATTGGTACTTATGAGTTCTTGATCTGTAATCCGGTGGTGTCGTGAAGCTGCCAACTCCTTCACAATGTCATTTCCTGCCATGTCTTAACCTGAACAATACCATATTGTGTTAATGCTATTTTAAACCGTGTCACTTTATTCGTCAGTAAAAAATGTGATGAATTGTCAGCGTTGATACTTATATGTGCAAAACCTGTCATCTGTTTGCTTGTTTATCTTTCGTGAGTGAGGAGGATATAAGTGTCAAACAAGCGTTGATCTCATCAACTTGCTCGTTGCTTGTCTTTGGAGCTCGAGCATGGCTAACCTTTCTTGAACTCTATTGAAGTGCTGTCAGTTTTGTATATTATTTTGTCGTCGTGTTTATTTGCATTCGTGGCGATCTTTGATGCCCAGTGTATGTAATTTGTTGTCTGCTTGTGCTTTATTATTATAGTGGCGAACTTTGTTGCCCAGTGGATGTAATATGCCGTAATTTCTTTATTGTATAATCTAGGTTTTTTCTTATTCACGATGTTGAGGTTATTTTTCTGTATACATATCCTGTCTTCGCAGTAAACCAGCCAAACCATAAAGTTACGGTACATAATCGGGCCATCATGCAAATCACTATGTATGATCCGCATCATGGGCCCAGTCATCTTGGTCCGTTAACAGGCCTAAATGTAAACTGGCCCACTAGTAGATTCGGGCATTTAATAGGCCGTGTAAACCGCTGACCCTATTTTCGCAAGAAAACTTAATGGTCTTCTAGTAGGCTGAAAAGTAGGTTGGGCATGAAACATGCCGAACAGCTCACGGGTCGACAGTAGGCCGAAATAGACCCCGACCCATGATTGTGCCAATCACATCATGAGCTGTTAACAGGCCAAAATTGTCTCGGTCCTTGTTTGGCCCAATCAGATTATCGGCTGTGAGCAGGCCGGATGCAAACCGGGCCGTAGTTAGGGGCCGAAATAAATATAGGGGCCGAAATGTTAAACAGGCCTTTAACAGGACGAAACTAATATCATGCTGAAATACTAAATGGGCCTTTAGCAAGTGGGCCCAAAAGCATAGCGTCTAGTTGACGGGCCGAACCTGATATGGGCCATAATTTAGCCCAAAGCCTCTTAAAGGGCCGGATTTGATCTGGACCGTAATATGGCCCGGAATGTTGTAGGCTTTTAACGGGCCGAATCTCATATGGGCCTTTATTAGGCCCAGAACGTGGCAGGCTGTTAATGGAGCGGATCAAATATGGGCCGGCATTTGGCCCAAAACATGGCAGCCTGTTAACGGGCCGACCCACTAGTGTCCTCAAAATCTTGTGGGCCTTTAGCTGGGCCGACCCATTATGGTCCGCAAAATATCGTGGGCCTTTAGCTGGGCCGGCCCAATATGGTCCGCAAAAATCTTGTGGGCCTTTAGTTGGGTCGGCCCATTTAATCTTTATGGGCCACTTTTGGGCCGGTCCATGTGTCAACTTATCAAAGGCGCATCTAGCCCATTGGATGAGTGACACCTGTGCCAACGCGGAGCTGACACGTGGTTCCGTCGGCCAATGAGAATTTTACGCGTGGAAAATCGGCATTGGTCGTGGCTCTTAGCGGGTTATCGGATCCTAAACCGGACCTGATAGCTTAACGCGACCCGTTACAGTGGATGCCACGTGTCGGTCACCCTTGACGAAAGCACTTCCATGACGTGGCATTTATCGTCATGGAAGTGAACACTTCTGTGATGATAATTTTGGTAATGTCATGGAACACTTCTACGACAGCACAGGTATGACTATCTCGATTCTGTCATAAAATTGTCATGGATGTACATGCATGAAAGAAAACGTGACCTACTGTGACAAACACGTATCATCACGGAAATGTATTTCTTTTGTAGTGGTGGTTGGCAAGAGCTTGCCGACCATGGAGCTTGTCGGGCCTTCGCCTTTGCCGGCTCGACTTTGCTGGCAAAGGTTGCTTCCAGTGTTCTGTCTTGTTCTTCTCCTTACCTAAGTAGGTCATCTTAGCCTTGAATCTAGGTCTTCTAGATGCGCTCCTTGATCTCTCAAAGAGCAGCTTCTCTTGGCCTGGGATGTATTTCTTCATAGCTCATCGACCTTGGTCTTATCAATCTTTGGTATGTTCTTTGGCTGGCAAGGGAGCTGCTACTCGTCTGTGCATAAGTCAGGGTGTAAAACACCTATGTTTTATACACCGACAGGAGCCCCCGGGCCTGGTCCATACACGCTGCTGAGCATCGTTTGGTTAGGCCCAAGGGATGCACAGACGTGCGGCAATGATTGATGTAAAATTTTGTCGAGACGATATCTAAATCTTTAGATCTTCTTGCTTCTTCATTAACTTGGACTTGTGTCTATCTTTGGCCTCCCTCCGGCAAACCCAGTCGTCGAGCGGGTACCCACCGGGCGTGTAGAAACCAGGGGCGAGCATGCACACGAGTTGCTGCTTGGCATGGTTTCAGACAAGCCACGACCACGTGTGGCCAAAGGTAGCTGACATGCCTGCCATCACTTCTTCCTTTACTGCATCCCTCCCCACGACGTGTGTCATACGCGGAACATGGGATTGGTGGAGAGAGGCGGTCGTAGGAGTAGTGCGGTGAATAGGGTAGGCAGGGCGTCGGATTGGCGAGGTTGGGCGGTTGCTGGAGTAATGCGCCAGCCAGAAAAGCAGGGCGCCGGACTGGCAGAATGGGGCGGTTCCCTAAAATGGTGGAGAGCCAGCCCCCGCGCCCCTTATAAAAGAGGGACTACAGGAGGTGATGCTCATCCACCTATCCCTTCTCCATTCTTCCAGCATCTGCCACCACCATGGCGAGAGGGAAAGGCCAAGCTCGCGCTTCTGCTGCTGTAGTGAGAGCTTCTCCCTGGCAGCATACCCTTGCTTTCGCTGCGGTTGTGGAAGCTGGCTCCAGCGCTCGGGGCGTGGCTGTAGGCCGGAGTCGTGGAAGATGCGACCCTCGGGGCCGGGGTGGCCAGAGTAGGGCACTCGTTGTTCCACCCCCAGCTTCCCCTCTCCCGGGAGAAGGCCATACGGAGGACACGATACTCGAGTATGTCGTGGAGGTGTGCGACCCATCGCGAAGCCTGCTACGGCTCCCCCATCCCTTTGCTATGGTGATGGAGGTCAACCACCCAGTCGGTCTGTGGTTGCGCATGGATGGCTCCTACAACGGCCCTATTTAGGTGAACATCGAGTTCTCACCAACAACATCATGTACCTTACGCGTGGGTGGAAATCCTTCACCTGCGCCCATTATCTGGGGCAGGGGTATCTTCTCCATTTCAAGCTAGTGGAATTCGACACACTCTCCGTGAAGTTCTTCGGAGCTTCAGGTGCTCGCATGGAGTGCTACGCGGAGAGATCAAGCAATAGCGAAACCTCCACTTCGAGCGAAAGCGACGAGGAGGACAATGGTGAAGATGATGATGGTGGTTCTCTGGGCGTCAAGATCGAGGACGACGGCTTCGAATCCAGCTGAGCACCGACAATACCATCATCTCAAATTGCAAGACCGGTAGCACCATCATCTGGTGCCGGGAGCACTTCGCTTAGGCGCCCCTTTCGCCCTGAGGTGCACTAGATGTAAACCCTGGGAATAGGAGGGTAAGAAAAATGTTATCGAGCACTGATAACCCACAAGTATAGGGGATCAATTGTAGCCTCGTTCGATAAGTAAGAGTGTCGAACCCAATGAGGAGCTAAAGGCAGAACAATATTCCCTCAAGTTCTATCGACCACTGATACAACTCTACGCACACTTAACGTTTGCTTTAAGTATGAAACTAGAAGTACTTTGTAGGTGTTACGGGATAGGTTTGCAAGATAATAAAGAGCACATAAATAAAATCTAGGGGCTGTTTATAAAAGCACACAACAGAAATGAATGACTCTCTAAAACTTCCGGGTTGTCTCCCTGGCAGCGCTTTATTTAAAGCCATTAATCTAGGCATATAGTGCTCAAGTAATGGATCCACCGGATCCCAAGGTATATCAAAGCCAATTTTAATTAACAATGATTTGGCATTTAGTAGTGAGCACAAAGCAACATATATCATGCAACAACGAAGTCTAACTCTCTTCCTATGCATCGGCATGTCAATGCATAGTATGAACAATTTCTTGCAGTTTTATCTTATTGAAAGCATGGAGAGGCAAAGATGTAGTTCCTCTCTCGTAATAATTGCAACTAGCAGAAGCAAGCACATGCATATTATATCTATCAAAATCATCAAGTGTAGTAGTAAAATGCAACCCATCAATATAATCCTTAATAAGTTCAAACTTCTCCGATATCGTGTAGTTTGGAGAATTCAAAAACATAATAGGACTATCATGTGTGGGTGCAATAGCAACAGTTTCATGTTTAACATAAGGAACTATAGCAAGTTCATCTCCATAAGCATAATTCATATTGGCATCTTGGCCACAAGCATAGCAAGCATCATAAAAAATGGATATTTCAAAAGAATCAACGGGATCATAGAAATTATCATGGCATTCATCCTTCGGTAAGAACGAAGGGACACTAAACAATGTATGAGTTGGAGGGTTACTCTCATTAGAAGCTGGGCACGGGTAGCTAATCCATTCTTCCTCCTTTTGTTCTTCACTCTCCTCATCATCTTTTTCATCCAGTGAGCTCACAGTTTCATCAATTTCTTCTTCCATAGAATACTGCAAAATATTAGTCTCTTCTTGGACAGCGGAGACTCTCTCAATAAAATCATCAATATCGGAATTGAATTCATAATTCTCATAGAAATATTTAAGGATAGCTAAATTTTCAGGTCTATAAACTGAATCATCAGAATCTTCAAACTCTTTAAACAAAGATTCAATTTCATAAGCACCCATAAAAGCAACAAATTCTTCTATTTGTTCCACATCATAGTAATCATATATACCATTAGCATAAGAAGCCAAGGTTTTATCAACATTAAATTTGCATGAAAAGGGAAGGTGTGGAGCCTTCATCCTAGAGCAACAAGTATAATCATATCTCAAGCATAGTTGCCGAGCATACCAATGCAACGTATGAATTTGATCCCATAATAGTTTCCGTTTTGAGTCAAGCGATAATCCCTAAAGTATTCATGTTGATCCAACATGTCTCCCATTATGTAATTGAATGGGGTTTTCTCAGGATTATTAAAATAGTGCATAATATCTTTCACATAATAAGCATCGAGGGTTTTTGGAGGTTCCCCATCTCCATGAGTAGCAAGTAAACCTAGTTTTTTTGGTATTTCGTGTTCCATGTCCATAACTGAAGATAGGGAACAACTAAGAACAACAAATAAAAACTACTTAGTGATAAAGCAAACAAGCACACACGAGAATATTCACCCCACGCTATAACTCCCAAGAACGGTGCGGAAAAAGGTCTTGATAACCCACAAGTATAGGGGATCAATTGTAGCCTCTTTCGACAAGTAAGAGTGTCGAACCCAATGAAGAGCTAAAGGTAGAACAAATATTCCCTCAATTTCTATCGACCACCGATACAACTCTACGCACGCTTAATGTTCGCTTTACCTAGAACAAGTATGAAACTAGAAGTACTTTGTAGGTGTTACGGGATAGGTTTGCAAGATAATAAAGAGCACGTAAATAAAATCTAGGGGCTTTTAGATAAAGAAACAATAAAGTTAGTTTAGCGAGTGTGGAAAAGTGGTGGTAGGAGTTGCGAAATTGTCCCTAAGCAATTGACTACTTTACTAGACGGATAGCAAGTTTTATGTGGGAGAGGCCACTGCTAGCATGTCATCCCTGACTTGGAATTCGATGAAGTTACGATTGGAACTATTAGCAAGCATCCGCAAGTAATAACATTCATTAAGGTAAAACCCAAACATAGCATTAAGATATATTGGTCCCCCTTCAATCCGCCGTCACACGATGATGACCCCAGTGGCGTTCTGGTGCCACCGGGAGAGAGGGGGAGAGAGCCCCCCCCCCCCTTCTTCTTCTTCTAGCTTGACCTTCTCCCTAGATGGGAGAAGGGTTTCCCCTCTGGCCCTTGGCTTCCATGGCATGGGAGGGGCAAGAGCCCCTCCGAGTTCGGATCTGTCTCTCTGTCTCTCTCTGTTTCTGTGCTCTCTGATTCTGCTCTTTCACTGTTTCTGAAATTCCCGGAGATCCGTACCTCCTATTGGGTTGAAATTTGGACACGATTTTTATCCTGATATTTGCTTTCTTGCGGCGAAAGAAGGGCACCAACCGCCTTACGGGGTGGCCACAAGGGTCAGGGGCACGCCCCCCCCCCCCTGGGGCATTGTCTCGCTTTGATTCTTCTTCTAAAAAATCACATATATTCCGAAAACATCTCCGTCAGTTTTTATCCCGTTTGGACTCCGTTTGATATGGATTTTATGCGAAACAAAAAACATGCAACAAACAGGAACTGGCACTGGGCACTAGATCAATATGTTAGTCCCAATAGTTGTATAAAAAGTTGCCAAAAGTATGTAAAAGTTGTAGAATATTGGCATGGAGCAATCAAAAATTATAGATACGATGGAGACGTATAAGCATCCCAAGCTTTATTCTTGCTCGTCCTCGTGTAGGTAAATGATAAAAAGATAATTTTTGATGTGGAATGCTTCCTAGCATAATCTTGATCATGTAATCTAATCATGGCATGAATATTAAGACACGAATGATTCAAAGCAATAGTCTATCATTTAACATTAAGACAATAATACTTCAAGCATACTAATAAAGCAATCATGTCTTTTCACAATAACATGGCCAAAGGAAGTTATCCTACAAAATCATATGGTCTGGCAATACTCCATCTTCATCACACAAAATATTCAAATCATGCATAACCCTGATGACAAGCCAAGCAATTGTTTCATACTTTTGACGTTCTCAAACCTTTTCAACTTTCACGTAATACATGAGCGTGAGCCATGGATATAGCACTATAGGTGGAATAGAATATGATGATGGAGGTTGTGTGAAGAAGACAAAAAGGGAGAAAGTCTCACATCGATGCGGCTAATCAACAGGCTATGGAGATGCCCATCAATTGATGTCAACGCGAGGAGTAGGGATTGCCATGCAACGAATGCACTAGAGCTATAAGTGTATGAAAGCTCAAACTGAAACTAAGTGGGTGTGCATCCAACTTGCCTGGTCACGAAGACCTAGGGCATTTGAGGAAGCCCATCGTTGGAATATACAAGCCAAGTTCTATAATGAAAATTCCCACTAGTATATGAAAGTGATAACTCAAGAGACTCTATATATGAAGAACATGGTGCTACTCTGAAGCACAAGTGTGGTAGAAGGATAGTAACATTGCCCCTTCTCTCTTTTCTCTCATTTTTAGGCTTCTTTGGCCTCTCTTCTTTTTTTTGGGGGGGGGGGGGGCTTCTTTGGCCACTTTTATTTTGATAACCTCACATGGGACAAGGTTCTAATGATGATCATCACACTTTTATTTACTTACAACTCGATATCCAGAACAAAGTATGACTCTATATGAATGCCTCCGGCGGTGTACCGGGATCTGCAATGATTTAGCGTAGCAATGACATCAAAAAACGGACAAGCCATGAAAACATCATGCTAGCTATATGACAATAAATGCTCAAGTCATGTATATGATGATGATGGAAGTTGCATGGCAATATATCTCGGAATGGCTATGGAAATGCAATAATAGGTAGGTATGGTAGCTGTTTTGAGGAAAATATAAGGAGGCTTATGTGTGATAGAGTGTATCGTATCACGGGGTTTGGATACACCGGCGAAGTTCGCACCAACTTTCGAGGTGAGAAAGGGTAATGCACGGTACCGAAGAGGCTAGCAATGATGAAGGGTGAGAGTGCGTATAATCCATGGACTCAACATTAGTCATAAAGAACTCACATACTTGTTGCAAAAATCTATTAGTTATTGAAACAAGTACTACGCGCATGCTCCTAGGGGGATAGATTGGTAGGAAAAGACCATTGCGCGTCCCCGACCGCCACTCATAAGGAAGACAATCAATAAATACCTGATAGAGGCAAAGGTGTCCCGATGTTTCGATGAGATGGTGGCTATCGTTTCTGTGGGAGTCGACCTTGACGATCCGACTACGAACGTGCGAGACGTCGCGCCTTAGCAATCGCTAAACCAACTTCCGAGGGTTATTGACCACGCCGGAGCACGATCAACCTGACCACGAGGGCCTGTTTCCTGCGAGCAAACGAAGAACAAGCAAGAAACTGAGATTGCAATCTGAATATTGCGAATATAAGATGAAAGCTTTATTGATCAAGGTGGGTTTTCTGTGACGCCTTTGTCTGGTCGTTGAACACAAACGAAGTACGCGAAGTTGCAGCTATGGCAAACTTTTAATCTAAACAAAACCCAAGGTCTAAACGGTGCCCTAAGGGCTGTATATATGGAGGAAGAGGGGAATTTCGTGGCCCTTGGTGGAGGGGTCCGAAATCAACCCTATCTCTTGTTTCCCCACACATACGGACTCTAAAAATAGCCTATACTTGTGTATTTCGAAATTACAAGGGCCTGGCCCACTAATAAGGTGACGCAGCACCTAGAATAGCCTCGGACGACATTTATGAAGTAGCATCTTGTATATTTCGTCCAAGGCTTCATGCACCCATTATGGTGGCTTCAAAGTCCTGAAATCATCACTTGTAACTCCGTTCTTGTTCCCCTTGCGCATGGCATTATCTCCATGCTTGTTCTTGCTCCAATGTCCATCCTTCTCCAAGCTAGGGCCTTCATTTGTAAGCAAAACAAATGTATCCAATTTAGGCAGCATCATATTCTCATGAACATTAGAATCATTACCAAGAAACAAAAGTACCTGATAATTTAATTGGCGTGCACGAGCTCTAGTAATTGGTCCAGTATATGTAGCAGTAGGGGCTGTGGGTGTAACAATGGTATTGATGTCCTCATCAATACCTCATGCTCCAACTTCGTTACATAACGGTTCACCGTACGTGCACGGGAATCACAAACTTCAACACAAGTATTTCTACAATCCACAACTACCCACTAGCATGACTCTAATATCACCATATTTCTATTGCAAAACTATTGCAAGGAATCAAACATATCATATTCAGTGATCTACAAGTTTTATGTAGGATTTTATGACTAACCATGTGAATGACCAATTCCTGTCATCTCTCTAAATAGATATAAGTGAAGCAAGAGAGTTTAATTCTTTCTTACAAAAGATATACCCATGCTCTAACAAATATAAGTGAAGCAAAAGAGCATTCTACAAATGGTGGTTTTCTATGTGAAGAGTAATAGGCAATCCAAACTTCAAATGATATAAGTGAAGCACATGAAGCAATCTATAAAGCCATACTCAAAAACTATAAGTGAAGTGCAATGAGCATTCTATAAATCAACCAAGGACTATCTCATACCAGCATGGTGCATAAAAGAAAAGTGAAAACTAAATGCAATAGACGCTCCAAATTTGCACATATTACATGAACGAAATGAAACCAAAAACATACCGATACTTATTGAAGAAAGATGGGATGCCTTCTGGGGCATCCCCAAGCTTAGACGCTTGAGTCTCCTTGAATATTTACTTGGGGTGCCTTGGGCATCCCCAAGCTTGAGCTCTTTCCTCTCCTCCTTATCCTCATATCGAGACATCCTCGATCTTCGAACACTTCATCCACACAAATCTCAACAGAAAGTTCGGTAAGATCCGTTAGTATAATAAAGCAATTCACTACTCTAAGTACTTTTGCAAACCAATTCATATTTTGTTTTTGCATTGTAGCTACTGTAATATAACTTTTCCATGGGTTAATCCACTGATAGAAATTGATAGTTTCATCAAAACTAGCAAACTATGCATCAAAAACAGAATCCGCCTTAAACAGGACTGTATGTAGTAATCATAACATTCACCATACTTCTGGTACTCCAAAATTTCTAAAAATTTTAGGAAAAATAAACAATTTGTATAGAAAGACAGTGCAAAAAGTTTCAGATCCGTTTGACGTTCGAGTAAAAAATGTAAAATCACGCACTACAAGCAAAGTTTATGTTTTGCACCGCACAAACCAACAAGCAATGTAAACATCCTAAAGGCAAATATTGGCACATTATTTTTGTTTTTAAACTTTATAAAAGCACACAACTGAAATGAATGACTCTCTAAAACTTCCGGGTTGTCTCCCTGGCAGCGCTTTCTTTAAAGCCATTAATCTAGGTATATAGTGCTCAAGTAATGGATCCACCCGGATCCGAAGGTATATCAAAGCCAATTTTAATTAACAATGATTTGGCATTTAGTAGTGAGCGCAAAGCAACATATATCATGCAACAGCAAAGTCTAACTCTCTTCCTATGCATCGGTATGTCATAAAAGAACAATTCATGCACACATAGTAAAGGCCAATGCATAGTATAAACAGTTTCTTGCAGTTTATCTTATTGGAAACATGGAGAGGCAGAGTTGTAGTTCCTCTCTAATAATAATTGCAAGTAGGAGAAGCAAGCATATGCATATTATATCTATCAAAATCCTCAAGTGTAGTAGTAAAACGCAACCCATCAATATAATTGTCGGTGTCAAAACCGGCGGATCTCGGGTAGGGGGTCCCGAACTGTGCGTCTAGGCGGATGGTAACAGGAGACAAGGGACACGATGTTTTTACCCAGGTTAGGGCCCTCCAGATGGAGGTAATACCCTACTCCTGCTTGATTAATATTGATGATATGGGTAGTACAACAGTAGATCTAGCACGAGATCAAGGAGGCTAAACCCTAGAAGCTAGCCTATGGTATGATTGTTGTTCGTCCTACGGACTAAAACCCTCCGGTTTATATAGACGCCGGATAGGTTAGGGTCATACAAAGTCAGTTACAATGGTAGGAGATCTACATATCCGTATCGCCAAGCTTGCCTTCCACGCCCAGGAAAGTCCCATCCGGACACGCGACGAAGTATTCAATCTTGTATCTTCATAGTCCAGGAGTCCGGCCAACGGTGATAGTTCGGCTATCCGGACACCCCTAATCCGGACTCCCTCGGTAGCCCCCAAACCAGGCTTCAATGACGATGAGTCCGCGCGTTGATTGTCTTGACATTGCGAGGCGGGTTCTTCTCCAAATTCCATATACTTGTCGAATAGTGTCCGGCTTCTGATAAATGTTGTGCTCCTTGGCTTCTACGCCCAATAATGGCCATCTTCCACGTGTTTGAATGAATGTGAAAAGCCAGGGTATTTTTACACTTACCCCCCTAGCTGCGCAAATGAGCTGCCTATAAAAGGGGCGAGGATCTAGATCTGAGTCACACCAACCCCCTTCGTGAGCTTTCATCGGAGCGCCTCTGACCAAAGCCCATTCCATCATGGACAGTCGACGTGGCTCCTCCTCTCGTGCTCCCAGCCCTCAGCCTGGAAATTGGGAGAGATGCTCAGTCCCGCATAGCGAGCTAGTTATACTCCAAACCAAGGGATTCCTTCCCCCGGCCTTCATGGTTCCGGTTCGAGCCGGACTTGCCACCTACAAGGGCGGAAAGCAAGCGGAGAGTGTCCCGATCCCTCTAAAAGAGAGCGGGTATGCTTCATCTCTTATCTAGTAAGAGGACTCGGATTTCCAATCCATCCGTTTCTCCGGGGCTCTTGGAGTTCTCTGACCTCGATTGCACCACCTTACTCCTGCCTCCATCTTCCACATCGCGGGCTTCGTGGCCCTTTGCGAACTGTTCTTGGGCGTCGAGGCTCATTTCGGGCTGTGGAAGAGATTATTCTGCCTAGTACCCCATTCTTATGAGTGGTCGATATATCAAGTGGGCGGAGCCGAGCTATGGCGCATCGCCAGGACCGGATACCTGTCTAGAACCCCGAAGAAGGCGTCCGAAGACTGGCCTTCGGAATGGTTTTACATGGAGGACGTCCCGCTGCCGGATCCTGTTCGGATCGGCCTTCCGGAGTTTAGCAATGCTCCTCTGAAGAAGCGCCTAAGCTGGCGCCCTCGGAGCCCCCGGAGGGAAAATGACCGGTATGTCCTCTATCTGATGAGCCGAATAAGGTTACTGGCTCATGCCGGATTGACCATGATTGGAGTCATGGCAATCTGCATTATGAGGGGAGTGCAGCCGCTCCAAGCTAGGGGCCACCCAAGTGGGACTTCAACGGGAGGACGATGCCACCCGCCATGGCCGCATAAAGGGCGGGATCGGTCGCCAAACTGGTGAAGATCTTGTCTGCCATGTATAAAGGGTAGGAGGAGGATTTCCTCCGCGTCAATCCACTGAATGAGTTTTCTTCGAATAATCCTCGAAGCTGGGTAAGCAAACATCTTTGTGATCTGTCTGATCCATGTTCCCGTGGTTAAATATCTCATTTCGTGGTTTCTGCAGGAAGCTGCGCGGTATCGTGGAGAAGATACGGCCCGCCCCACAACCCGAGGATCCGGATGGTCCCTCGATCCGCCTCCGAAGAGGATCCGGATATAAAGGTGGAGTTGATCGACGGGTATTCCATCAACTTAGCATCGACAATGCTTTGGTTGCCATCACGGCCGATTACCGGAATACTTCCACCTCACGGTGGCGAGACCGAGATCCCAATATTACGATAATGACCCATCCGTGCTTATTTGTTGATCACCGTATACCAATGGTGTTTCGCAGGGGTACCTTGAGGCAGGATGCCGAGCCAGCGGCTAGCCAATAAGGGCGTCTGACCTCGCAGGCTAAAAGGAGTGCGGTCCGGATCGAAACTTCGGCATAGCGGTATGGCGTGTCACCATGTTCCTAGGATTGGTTCCTAGAAGGCGTACTAACGCTGACACTCTTTTCAGGAAAAAGAGCGCTCGCCGGACTGAGTCCGGAGAGGTTGCCAATCGAACCTCCGCCGGCCAGGCTCCAAAGCCGGGCCCAGAAGCGGAGGCGAACACGAGGCGTACGTCGGATGCTCCTCCGACAGAGGATGCCAACAGATTGTCCGCCACCAACTCCGAGGAGGAGAGCGCCTTGAATCACAGGCGCCGCCGGACAGTTCTTCGTGACGCATGTTTCTCCCAAGAGGCCTTGAATGCCTTCAATTCGGAGATGCGCACCTCCGTGCCACTCAAGATGGTCTAGCCAGAGCCACGGAGCAGTATGTAAAGGACATACGGGTAAGGAAATTTGCGATTATATATGCCAAGAGCCCCGACACTTAAAATAGTTAGAATAACTGATTTAATGATCATTTGTTATGCAGGATCTTACAGAAAAGAGTACCCGACTGTCCCAGGAGCTTGAAGAGTGCAAGGCCCAACTTGAGGCCGCACTAGCCGCTACAGGGGGAGCCACAGAGACCCCCTCTGGTAATATACGCTTCAAAAGATAAATAGTTTATGAAGTGCGGCGGGTGTGTAAATCTAACAAAAACATTGCAGATGGCGCCGGACTGGATCCGGACAAGCAACAGCTCTTGGGCCAGCTAAAGGCGGCGAGGCGTGCTTACGAGGTGCGGCAGGAGAAAAATAACCTCCAGGATGCCAACACCAAGCTGGGTGAGGAACTAAAAGATGTTCATGCCCAGTTGTCTGACTCCGTAAAGGAGAATCGGCGGCTTCGTCGCGGCATTTTCAGTAAGTCCTTGAGCGAACTTTGAAACAGTTCGGCGAGGAAGGCGACTAACATAAACATGTATGTAGGTTTGCTCACAGGTCGTCCTGAGGAGGAGATGCCCAGTTCTTCGGGTGATCTTCTTCCCAAATTGCGTCAGCTGCACGAACGAGTCCGGCAGGTGATGAAAGGTGTCGGCCAGGCCTTGTGGCCATCCATATCCCTGCCCGAAGGCATTGGGGAGCTGGCAGAGCGGCTTCAAGGAGCACGGCGACGCTTCCGACTATGGAAGATATCGGCCTGCCGTCAAGGCGCAAGGGAGGCTTGGGCCATGGTAAAGACACGGTACACGAAGGCTGACCCGAACCACATGGCCGAGGTCGGACCTGTGGGGCCTGATGGGATGGAGATCTCTGTAAGCTTAGTGTACGACCAAGTAGAATTATCCCAAAATTTACTTTCGGTTTTCCAGGCGCTCTCCATCGCACAGTACTTTTGTACTATGGTCACCAAGTCAGCAAATCGTGTAATTTTGCAACGACTTATGGCGTTTAGGATTCCCTTGTCCATGCAATTATTGCAGAAAATTGGGATTGCGTCCTCCTCTCGGCAGTTCTTTATCCTGTTCATAACCAGGAGGAATCTGGCCCAGTAATGATGTACTGTTTCAGCGGGCTCTTGCCGAATTCAAGAGAGATCGCTAATGTTTGGGTGGGCGGGTGGAACTAGATCCGGAACCCCGTCTAATTTAGGACTCAGGGCGAGAAGTTTCGAACTCGGAAGTTTGGGTTTTGAGTGTTATCCAATGAGTCCAACCCGCCGCTGACTTTAAGTTCAGGGCTTGATCGACATCCGTCCCTCTGCGGGAATCCAGCATGGAGGATCGGGAATCCGGACGTAGCTAGTCCTTAAGATAGAAGAAGAATCACCGCATTGCTCCTCTATCACAGCAACATGATGGGTAGCCTGGGGAGAGTTGATCTCTCTCAGATCGGTTTTAGGCCCGATCCGGTCATAGTCGGTGGCGACTCCCAGGGCGGCGATGCGATCCAAGAGCTCGTTTACGGAGGAGAGCTCGATCGGATCTAACTGTTCGGCAAGTTCCGAATTGACATGGAGATTGGTTTCGATGACTCGAGAGGTCACCGTCGGCGCGGTGGCCGGACTGGTGGTCATAAGAAAACCACCTAGCCGAAGAGTCTGACCAGCAGCCAAGGCTCCTTTGGCGATAGTATCGTCTTTAAAGACGAGATGAGGCATCCTACCTGATGGCGACGGCACAGAGGAACTCTCAATGAAAGCACCAATGTCGGTGTCAAAACCGGCTGATCTCGGGTAGGGGGTCCCAAACTGTCCGTCTAGGCGGATGGTAACAGGAGACAAGGGACACGATGTTTTTACCCAGGTTCGGGCCCTCCCGATGGAGGTAATACCCTACTCCTGCTTGATTAATATTGATGATATGGGTAGTACAAGAGTAAATCTACCACGAGATCAAGGAGGCTAAACCCTAGAAGCTAGCCTATGGTATGATTGTTGTTCGTCCTACGGACTAAAACCCTCCGGTTTATATAGACACCGGATAGGTTAGGGTTACACAGAGTCGGTTACAATGGTAGGAGATCTACATATCTGTATCGCCAAGCTTGCCTTCCACGCCAAGGAAAGTCCCATCCGGACACGGGACGAAGTCTTCAATCTTGTATCTTCATAGTCGAGGAGTCCGGCCAACAGTGATAGTTCGGCTATCCGGACACCCCCTAATCCGGGACTCCCACAATAATCCTTAATAAGTGCAAACTTCTCCAATATAGTCTAGTTTGGAGAATTCAAAAAGATAATAGGACTATCATGTGTGGGTGCAATAGCAACAATTTCATGTTTAACATAAGGAACTATAGAAAGTTCATCTCCATAAGCATAATCCATATTGGCATCTTGGCCACAAGCATAGCAAGCATCATCAAAAATGGATATTTCAAAAGAATCAAGGGGATCATAGCAATTACCATAGCATTCATGCTTCGGTAAGAAGGAAGGGACATTAAACAATGTATGAGTTGGAGGGTTACTCTCATTAGAAGGTGGGCACGGGTAGCTAATCCGTTCTTCCTCCTTTTGTTCTTCACTCTCCTCATCATCTTTTTCATCCAGTGAGCTCACAGTTTCATCAATTTCTTCTTCCATAGACTCCTGTAAAATATTAGGCTCTTCTTGGACAGCGGAGACTCTCTCAATAAAATCATCAATATCGGAATTGATTTCATAATTCTCATAGCAATATTTAAGGATAGCTAAATTTTCAGGTCTATAAACTGAATCATCAGAATCTACAAACTCTTTAAACAAATATTCAATTTCATAAGCACCCATAAAAGCAATGAATTCTTCTATTTGTTCCACATCATAGTAATCATGTATACCATTAGCATAAGAAGCCAAGGTTTTATCATCATTAAATTTGCATGAAAAGGGAATGTGTAGAGCCTTCATCCTAGAGCAACAAGTATAATCATATCTCAAGCATAGTTGCTGAGCGTGCCAATGCGACATATGAATTTGATCCCATAATAGTTTCCCTTTTTGAGTCAAGTGATAATCCCTAAAGTATTCATGTTGATCCAACATGTCTTCCATTATGTAATTGAATGGGGTTTTCTCAGGATTATTAAAGTAGTGCATAATATCTTTCACATAATGAGCATCGAGGGTTTTAGGAGGTTCCCCATCTCCATGAGTAGCAAGTAAACCTAGTTTTTTTTGGTATTTCGTGTTCCATATCCATAACCAAAGATATATAACAACTTAGAACAACAATTAAAAACTACTTAGTGATAAAGCAAACAAGCACACACGAGAATATTCACCCCACGCTATAACTCCCCGGCAACGGCGCCAGAAAAAGGTCTTGATAACCCACAAGTATAGGAGATCAATTGTAGCCTCTTTCGACAAGTAAGAGTGTTGAACCAAACGAGGAGCTAAAGGTAGAACAAATATTCCCTCAAGTTTTGTCGACCACCGATACAACTCTACGCATGCTTAACGTTCGCTTTACCTAGAACAAGTATGAAACTAGAAGTACTTTGTAGGTGTTACGAGATTGGTTTTCAAGATAATATAGAGCACGTAAATAAAATCTAGGGGCTTTTAGGTAAAGAAACAATAAAGTTAGTATAGCGAGTGTGGAAAAGTGGAGGTAGGAGTTGCGAAATTGTCCCTAAGCAATTGACTACTTTACTAGACCAATAGCAAGTTTTATGTGGGAGAGGCCACTGCTAGCATGTCATCCCTGACTTGGAATTCTATGCACTTATGATTGGAACTATTAGCAAGCATCCGCAAGTAATAACGTTCATTAAGGTAAAACCCAAACATAGCATTAAGATATATTGGTCCCCCTTCAATCCCTTATGCATCAATTTTTATGCTAGGTTGAAGCTTCTGTCACTCTTGCCCTCCAATACATAGTCCTATCGACATACAACTAATCCTATGGTGTGATCCATGCGGGCGCTCATATGATGGTCACCAAAGGGCAGCAACATAACCACAAGCAAATTAAACCAATCATAGCAATTCACCAATTACCGATAGGACAACGAAAATCTACTCAGACATCATAGGATGGCAACACATCATTGGATAATAATATGAAGCATAAAGCACCATGTTCAAGTAGAGGGTACAGCGGGTTGTGGGAGAGTGGACCGCTATAGATAGATGGGGGAAGGTGATGAAGATGTTGGTGAAGATGAAGGAGGTGTTGGTGTAGATCACCGTCACATGATGATGGCCCCAGTGGCGTTCTGGCGTCACCGGGAGAGAGTGGGAGAGAGCCCCCCTTCTTCTTCTTCTTGCTTGTCCTTCTCCCTATATGGGAGAAGGGTTTTCCCTCTGGTCCTTGGCTTCCATGGCATGGGAGGGGCAAGAGCCCCTCCGAGATCGGGTCTGTCTCTCTGTCTCTCTCTGTTTCTGCGCTCTCTGATTCTACCCTTTCACCGTTCCTAAATTCCCGGAGATCCGTGACTCCGATTGTGGTGAAATTTGGACACGATTTTTATCCGGATATTAGCTTTCTTGCGGCGAAATAAGGGCACCAGCCGCCTTATAGGGTGACCACGAGGGTCAAGGGCGCACCGACCCCCCTGGGGCATCGTCTCGTGTTGATTCTTCCTCCCAAAAATCACATATATTCCAAAAAAAATCTCCGTCAGTTTTTATCCCGTTTGGACTCCGTTTAATATGGATTTTCTGCAAAACAAAAAACATGTAACAAACAGGAACTGGCACTGGGCACTGGATCAATATGTTAGTCCCAAAAATAGTATAAAAAGTAGCCAAAAGTATGTAAAAGTTGTAGAATATTGGCATGGAACAATAAAAAACTATAGATAAGATGGAGACGTATCAAGCACTTTTCAATATATATATATATGATAGTTTTCATGCTTAAATGAACGTCTATTGTTCCCCTTGTTTTTCTTTGTTCTTCTATGATTTCAATCCCAAACCCTATGTTGTTTGGAAGCTTGCTGGCACACATACTTGCCGCGAGCGCTTCGAGGAACTGGTCCTTAACAGCCTGCTGGAAGTACTTTCACCAGCAAGGAAACTTGCCGGTCTCAATGCATCTGCAAAGATCTTGCCGAGCGGACACGAGGCAAAATAAGAGCGCGAATAAACACAACAAGGTTCCCTTGCATGCAGGTTTCTCATACAACACAAAATCATGCAAAGGGGGAACTGTAAATGTAACAAAGAAAAGTTTCTAGTTGTCTTCCAACTTATCTTTCTTTGTTGTACTTCTTGTCGTATGAAATGCGCAATAATACTATTCTTGATAGAGGAAAAGGTGTCCCGTCTTTGGATGAGATGATGGCCATCGTTTTTAGTGGAGTAGAATTTGACGATTCTATTACAAACGTGCAAGGACGTCGCGCCTTAGCAATCGCTAAACCAACTCCGAGAGGTTATTGACCACGCCGGAGCACGATCAACCTGACCACGAGGCTCTATTTCCTGCAAGCAAATGAAGAACAAGCAATAAACTGAGATTGCTATCTGGATATTGCGAATATAAGAAGAAGGCTTTGTTGATCAAGGTGGGGTTTTGTGACGTCTTGGTCTGGTCGTTGAATACAAATGAAGTTGCAGCTATGGCGAACTTTAATCAAAACAAAACCCAAAGTCTAGATGACGCCATAAGGGCTGTATATATGGAGTAAGAGGAGGGGGGATTTTGTGGCCCCTTGGAGGAGGGGGTCCCACAGCAACCCTAACTCTGTTTTCCCCACAGATATAGACTCCAAAAACAGCCTATACTTTAGTATTTCAAAATTACATGGGCCTGGCCAAATAATAAGGTGATGCAACACCTATAATAGCCTTTGGACGAAATTTATGAAGTGGCGTCATGTCTATTTCGTCGAAGGCTTCACGCACTCATGATGGTGGCTTCAAAGTCCTGAAATCATCACTTGTAACTCCATTATTGTTCACCTTGCGCATGCCATCATCTCCATGTTTGATCTTGCTCCAATGTTCGTCCTTCTTGTCCAAGCTAGGCCCTTCATTTGTAAGCAAAACAAATGTATCCAATTTAGGCAGCATCATATTATCATGAACATTATAATCATTACCAAGAAACAAAAGTACCTGGTAATTTAATTGGCGTGCGTGAGCTCTAGTAATTGATCCAGTATGCATAGCAGCAGGGGTTGTGGGTGTAACAATGGTATTGATGTCCTCATCAGTTCTAAAGTGGTACTCATCATTACTCCCCCACGGGAAATTTGCACATGAGGAATCCTTTTGTCTTTGAGAAAAAGAAAGAAGAGAAAAGAGTGATGTGGGGACCTTGGTGGTAGGTTAGCCATTTCATTCAAGCAAAAATGTAATCACAACATTACGCATATTGATAAGTAATTAAATATGCATAAAAAGTTGTGAAACACTTAGCTTTATTCACATATGCATAGGGTCTGCCCCTGGCTTTGTACAAAGGGTTATAAGTCTTGGAGACAAAGCTTGTACAAAAGGGGTTGCCAGGGCAGGGCCCGGGAACTGTGCCTCATGGATAGAACTTGTGAAGATGCTCGATATTCCATGAAATTTGCACACAAATGCCATCCTCGGTCTCCAGATGGACAACACCAGGTCTGGTGACTTGTACTACCCGATAAGGGCCTTCCCACTTTGGCTTTCAACTTGTTTGACCCTTTGGCAGATTGAACGTGCAATAAGGTCGCCTTCCTCAAAGCTTTGGGCATGAACCTTGCGGCTATGATAGCGGTGCAAGGCTTGCTGGTAGCGTGCAGCTCGCACAGCTGCCCGAAGACGATCTTCCTTGAGGAGCACAACATCATCTTGCCGCAATTGCTCTTGCTCTACCTCGTCGTAGCCAAGCACTCAAGGTCACCCTTATGTGAGTTTCGTGGAGAACACCACTTCTGCATAATAAACTAGGGAGAAGGGTGTTTCGCCAGTAGCTCGATTTGGTGTCATTATGAGTGACCAAAGAATTGCCGACAACTCATCAATCCAGCGTCTTCTGCATTTGTGCTGCCTGTCAAAGTGATAGAGGCAAAGGTGTCCCGTCTTTCGATGAGATGGTGGCTATCGTTTAGGATGAAGTCGACTTTGACGATCTGACTACGAACGTGCGAGGACGTCGCGCCTTAGCAATCGCTAAACCAACTCCGAGAGGTTATTGACCACGCCGGAGCACGATCAACCTGACCACGAAGGTCTGTTTCCTGCAGGCAAATGAAGAACAAGCAAGAAACTAAGATTGCAATCTGGATATTGCAAATATAAGAGGAAAGCTTTATTGATCAAGGTGGGGTTCTATGACGCCTTTGTCTAGTTGTTGAACACAAACGAAGTACGCAAAGTTGCAGCTATGGCGAACTTTTAATCTAAACAAAACCCAAAGTCTAAACGATGCCATAAGGGCTGTATATATGGAGGAGGGGGGGGGAGGATTTTGTGGCCCTTGAGGGAGGGGTCCGAAACCAACCCTAACTCTTGTTTCCCCACACATACGGACTCTAAAAACAGCCTATACTTAAGTATTTCAAAATTACATGGGCCTGGCCCAATAATAAGGTGACGCAACACCTAGAATAGCCTCTGGACGAAATTTATGAAGTGGCATCTTGTATATTTCATCCAAGGTTACATGCACTCCTTATGGTGGCTTCAAAGTCCTGAAATCATCACTTGTAACTCCGTTCTTATTCCCCTTGCGCATGCCATCATCTCCAGGCTTGGTCTTGCTCCAGTGTTCATCCCTCTTCTCCATGCCAGGCCCTTCATTTGTAAGCAAAAAAATGTATCCAATTTAGGCAGCATCATATTCTCATGAACATTAGAATCATTACCATGAAACGAAAGTACCTGATAATTTAATAGGCATGCGCGAGCTCTAGTAATTGGTCCAGTGTATGTAGGAGTAGGGGCTGTGGGTGTAACAATGGTATTGATGTCCTCATCATCCTCCCCTTCTTGAAATGAAGTCGTCCTCGACGGAAGCTCATCTTCCTCACCCAAATAAGGCTTCAAATATGCAATGTTAAAAGTGGGACTAACCCCAAAATTTGCACGCAGCTCAAGTTTATATGCATTATCATTAATTTTCTCTAACACCTTAAAAGGACCATCAGCACGTGGCATTAGCTTTGATTTGTGCAAATTAGGAAACCTATCCTTACGCATATGTAACCAAACAAGATCTCCAAGTGCAAAGACAACATGTTTTCTACCCTTATCTCCAGCAAGTTTATATTTAGCATTCATACGCTCAATGTTTTCCTTAGTTAGCTCATGCATTTTTAAGATCAAATCAGCACGTTGTTTAGCATCAAAATTAACCTTCTCCGAAGATGGAAGATGCAATAAATCAATGGGTGCACAAGGTAGGAAACCATACACAATTTCAAAAGGGCACATCTTAGTAGTAGAATGCAATGAACGATTATAAGCAAATTCAATACGAGGCAAGAATTCTTCCCACATTTTCTTATTATTCTTCAAAACAGCCCTAAGCATAGTAGACAATGTTCTATTGACTACTTCAATTTGACCATCTATTTGGGGATGACAGGTAGTACTAAAAAGCAGTTTAGTCCCCAACTTAGCCCATAAAAATCTCCAAAATTGGCTAAGAAATTTAGTATCACGATCTGAAACAATAGTATTTGGCACACCATGCAAGCGAATAATTTCACGAAAGAACAAATCAGCAACATTAACAGTATCATCACTTTTATGACATGGTATAAAGTGTGCCATTTTCGAGAACCTATCCACGACAAAAAATATGCTATCCCTCCCCTTCTTTGTTCGAGGTAAACCTAAAACAAAATCCATAGATATATCCTCCCATGGAACACTAGGTACAGGCAAAGGCATATATAAACCATGAGGATTGAGTCGTGACTTAGCTTTTTGACATGTAGTGCAGCGAGCAACAAAACGCTCAACATCCCATCTCATCTTTGACCAAAATAAATGTGTAGCAAGTATATCCTCCATCTTCTTCACGCCAAAATGTCCCATTAGTCCTCCTCCTTGCGCCTCCTGCAACAACAAAAGACGAACGGAGCTAGCTGGAATGCACAGCTTGTTAGCACGAAACACAAATCCATCGTTAACGACAAACTTGTTCCATGTTTTACCTTCTTTACAATTCTGCAATACATCTTTAAATTCAGCCTCATGCACATATTGATCTTTGATGGTCTCCAAACCAAATATTTTAAAGTCAAGTTGTGAAAGCATAGTATAGCAACAAGACAATGCATCAGCAATAACATTTTCTTTACCCTTCTTGTGTTTAATGACATAAGGGAAAGTCTCAATGAATTCAACCCATTTAGCATGTCTACGGTTCAGTTTTGCTTGAATTTTAATGTGTTTAAAAGATTCATGATCAAAATGTATAACAAATTCTTTGGGCAAAAAATAATGTTGCCATGTTTCTAAGGTCCGAACAAGAGCATATAATTCTTTATCATAAGTAGAATAGTTCAGACTAGGCCCACTCAATTTTTCAAAAAAGTATGCAACAGGTTTGCCATCTTGTAATAACACACCTCCTAATCCAATTCCACTAGCATCACATTCAAGCTCAAAAGTCTTATTAAAATCAGGAAGTTGGAGTAAAGGAGCATGTGTCAACTTATCTTTCAATATCCTGAAGGCTTCTTCCTGTGCGGTACCACAAATAAAAGGCACATCCTTCTTTGTAAGCTCATTGAGAGGTGCAGCAATGGTGCTAAAATCTCTCACAAAACGCCTATAGAAACCAGCGAGTCCAAGAAAACTCCTCACTTGTGTGACCGATTTGGGCTGCAGCCAACTCTCAATAGTATGAAACTTGGCTTTATCAACTTCAATTCCCTGTGGAGTAACAACATAGCCAAGAAAAGATACTCGGTCGATGCAAAAGGTGCACTTCCCAAGGTTACCAAACAAACGTGCATCACGAAGAGCAATAAAAACAACACGTAAATGTTCCAAATGTTCTTCCAAAGATTTTCTATAAATCAGTATATCATCAAAATAGACTACCACAAATCGTCCAATGAAAGCACGTAAAACTCCATTCATTAGTCTCATGAAAGTACTAGGTGCATTAGTTAACCCAAAAGGCATGGCTAACCACTCATATAAACCAAACATAGTTTTAAATGATGTTTTCCATTCATCTCCCAATTTCATACGAATTTGATGGTATCCACTATGCAAATCAACTTTGGAGAATATTGTAGAGCCACTCAATTCATCAAGCATATCATCTAGCCTAGGAATAGGATGACGAGAACGAATAGTAATATTATTAATGCCTCTACAATCAACACACATACGCGATGTACCATCCTTTTTAGGCACTAGTATAATAGGAATAGCACAAGGACTAACAGATTCGCGTATATAACCTTTGTCGAGCAGCTCCTGTACTTGACGCATAATCTCCTTCGTCTCCTCTGGATTGGTACGGTATGGTGCACGATTGGGTAGCGATGCACCGGGAATTAAGTTAATTTGATGCTCAATCCCTCGAATAGGTGGTAATCTCGGTGGCACGTCCTGTGGGAAGACGTCAGCGAACTCCTGCAAAATGTTAGTGACAGCACGGGGCAAAGAGGAAGGCACGTCCTCGAATGAAAATAATGCCTCTTTGCACACAAAAGCATATCAAACAGACTTGCTAAAATCTAGCTCATCAATATCAGATTTGGTGGCAAGTAAACACGCACTTTTCAATTTAATTTCAGAAGCAACACCAGATGGTTTATTATTAGGCTTCATTTGTTGCTCAAATTCTTTTGCCACAATCTGATTTTCACTCTCATTTTTCTCCTATTTTGCTTTATTAGCTCTATGAATATCATCTTTTAAAATGGAATCAGGAGTCATAGGAAGCAAAGTAATATTTGTATCCTTATGAACAAGAGTATACTGATTGTTTGTACCATGGTGTACGGAATTTTTATCAAATTGCCATGGTCTACCAAGTAATAAGGAACATGCTTGCATAGGTACCACATCACAATAAACATAATCAGCATATGTAGAGATACTAAAATGCACCCGAACAGTACGTGTTACCTTAACCTTCCCGCTGTTGTTGAACCATTGGATGTAGTAAGGATGTGGATGTGGTCTTGTGGTGAGAGATAGCTTCGCCACCATCGCCATGCTAGCCAAGTTGTTGCAGCTCCCTCCATTTATGATGACGCGAATAGAACGTTCCTTCACAACTCCCTTTGTATGGAACAAATTATGCCTCTGGTTTTGCTCAGCTTGTGTAACCTGCACACTCAAAACACGTTGAGCAACTAAACATTCATACCCGTCAAGATCTTGACAGCCATGTATTGCGTCTCATGATCAGAATCATCTCCACCGTGTTCTTCATGTGTAATTAGAGCCAAAGTCTCCTGATCATGGTCACTAGCGGACTCATACCCACCATCCTCAGTAGCAATCATCACATGCTGAGATTTGCATTCTCTCGCAAACTGTCCTCTTCCCTTAAAACGACGACAAATAATATCACTTGTGTGCCCTGTTGACACCATGGAAGAAGAAGAGCTCTGTGCAGGCCCAGCAGGTGTGCTCTTGGCAGATAGTGGTGGTTGTGCCTGCATTCTTGTATCACGGTTGGAGGTGGCACCTGAAGGAGGTGATGGTGCAGTGGAAGTAGAGGGTGCACGTGGTGTCCATGATGAAGGTCTACCTGCAGAAAAGTTAGTTCGCGCCATTGCCTGTCGATCCTGCACTTCACGTCCAGCTTTACAAGCAAGATGGAATAAACGAGTGATATTATTATAATCCTTATACTCTAGAATGGTCTGAATCTCTCTATTTAATCCACCCATAAAACATGCAAGCATAGCTTCATTCTCCTCAACAATACCACATCTAATCAAGCGAGTTTGTAATTCATGATAATATTCTTCTACATAATTTTTTCCTTGTCTTAAGCGCTGCAATTTTTGAAGTAATTCACGTTGATAATATGGTGGAACCCAACGAGTACGCATAGCAGTTTTCAAAGCAGCCCAAGTAGCTGGAACAGGATATAATCTATGTGTTCAGGCCACCAAACACACGCATAAAGCTAGTGAAAGCACAAACAGCAGCAGGAACACGTCTCTCCTCGGGATATTGTAAACATGTAAAACGTTGTTCAGTTTCTAACTCCCAAGTAAGATATATATCAGGAACATATCTACCCTCAAATGGTGGAATATTCAATTTCAGTTTAGGGAGATGGTCATGATCTCGTACCTGAGGGGGAGCCCTAACATTGCCATTATTTGCATGTGGACAACCTGGTGGTGGTGGTGCTGGTGGTTGCACGTAGTTCTGATTTTGATCAACTTCATCCTCATAATCTCCCACATAATCATCCTCCTCCGCATCAGCAGTAGGAGCCACAGAAGTATCAACAACAGCACCAATAGTTTGGCCAAGCACAAGAGGGACACGGCTCGGTCGGTGGAGGGCTGTTTCGTGACGTGGAGGTAGTCGTTGTTGTTGTTGTTGTTGTTGTTGTTGTTGTTGTTGTTGTTGTTGTTGTTGTTGTTGTTGTTGTTGTTTTTGTTGTAGAGGTGCGTTAGGTGCAGCCGGTGGTGGTGGTGGAAGACGCGCGAGCAATTCATTAAACTTGTGATCGATCTTTGTTTCGAACTTCTTCTCCATGCCATCTATCTTCTCCATGGCCTCTTCAAATCTTTTTAGCACATCTTGCACCTGTGCACTCATCATTTGCTGAAATTTATCATGCAACTCCTTATTCGTCATGTTCTCCCAGTCAGTCTCGTCGGCTTGTGATCCTGGCATGGTTAGCAGCAATAGAAACAACAAGAATATGATCCTACAGACTACTAACAAGAGGTGGTGGTATATGGATACGGATTGGTGGTGGTATATGGATACAGATTGGTGGTGGTATATGGATATGGATCGGCTGCGAATAAGCGGCGGTTGTAGATGGCAGGGGCGATGATGATGGTGCGGCGGCGGCGTGACAACTTATGACCAGAACTCAAAACTCTAAAAGACTAGACTCTAAGACCAGCAACTAGACACGACGATGCAACCGCAAATTCAACAAAGAAAAATACTAAAAAGACTATGCAAACGCTCAGACTGGTTCAGATATGATGAACTAACCCTAATTTTTTTGTGGCTTTTTCGTGGACTGTAGGTATGAAGGAGACACTCAATCTAAACTACGAAAAATTGGAAAATCTCACCAAGCAACCTGGAAATCTGATACCACTTGATAGAGGCAAAGGTGTCCCGTCGTTCGATGAGATGGTGGCTATCGTTTAGGATGAAGTCGACTTTGACGATCCGACTCTGAACGTGCGAGGACGTCGGCGCCTTATAATCGCTAAACCAACTCCGAGAGGTTATTGACCACGCCGGAGCACGATCAACCTCACCACGAAGGTCTGTTTCCTGCAGCCAAACAAAGAACAAGCAAGAAACTAAGATTGCAATCTGGATATTGCGAATATAAGAGGAAAACTTTATTGATCAAGGTGGGGTTCTGTGACGCCTTTGTCTAATTGTTGAACACAAACGAAGTACGCGAAGTTGCAGCTATGGCGAACTTTTAATCTAAACAAAACCCAAAGTCTAAACGACGCCATAAGGGCTGTATATATGGAAGAAGGGGGGGGGGGATTTCGTGGCCCTTGAGGGAGGGGTCCGAAACCAACCCTAACTCTTGTTTCCCCACACATACGCACTCTAAAAACAACCTATACTTAAGTATTTCGAAAATACATGGGCCTGGCCCAATAATAAGGTGACGCAGCACCTAGAATAGCCTCTGAATGAAATTTATGAAGTGGCATCTTGTATATTTCGTCCAAGACTTCATGCACTCCTTATGGTGGCTTCAAAGTCCTGAAATCATCACTTGTAACTCTATTCTTGTTCCCCTTGCGCATGCCATCATCTCTAGGCTTGGTCTTGCTCCAGTGTTCATCCCTCTTCTCCATGCCAGGCCCTTCATTTGTAAGCAAAACAAATGTATCCAATTTAGGCAGCATCATATTCTCATGAACATTAGAATCATTACCAAGAAACGAAAGTACCTGATAATTTAATTGGCGTGCGTGAGCTCTAGTAATTGGTCCAGTATATGTAGCAGTAGGGGCTGTGGGTGTAACAATGGTATTGATGTCCTCATGACAAAGGTTCTTGTCTTGGGACCATGCAACACTTCAGCATTCGTCCATTCTGCTTGTCCAATGCTTCTAGGATGAGCAACAGAGGCAAAGCGAACTTTGCTCCCAAAGCTCTGGATGTACTGCATGAAGGTGCGACTCATGAACTGTGTGCTGTTGCTGGTGATGATTCTATTTGGAACCCCAAAACGGCAAACTAGTCCCTTGAAGAACTTGACGGCTGGTTGCGCAGTCTCCTTTCTCACTGGTTCTACCTAAGGCCACTTTGTGAACTTATCGATGGCAACATACAAGAACTCAAAGCACCAGCTAGCACGGGGGAAGGGGCCCAAGATATCAAGCCCCCGGACTGAAGAGGGCCAGGAGATGTGGATTGTTTGAAGAGCTTGTGCTGGTTGATGTATGTTCTTTGAATGGGAACTGGCATGCTTCATATCTCGTTACTAGTTCAGTTGCATCCTGGAGGGCAGTGGGCCAATAAAAACCTTGCCGAAAGCTTTGCCGACAAGGGCTCTTGATCCTATGTGAGAGCCACATATGCCTCCATGTATCTTTGCCAACAACTTGAGTCCATCTTCCGGAAAATGAACTTTAATTTCACTCCATTTGATCTCTTTCTGCATAGAGTGTTATTCACGAACTGATACATACTCGATTGACGGGCTACTTTCTCAGCTTTCTCTTGCTCATCAGGAAGCTCTCCTGGCTAGAGAAATTGAACTATGTGTTGCACCCATGTAGGAGCTTGTGGATCGATGACAAGGACTAAAGGCATCTCTAGGTTGTGGGAGCGCTAACCTCAGCAGCAAGAATCTGACATTCTGCGTGAAATCACTGCTCACCGGTCGCCGCGTAACTATTCCCAACAACATTCTCACTGGCGACTTCAGGAAGCTCTGCGAGAAAATACTTGCAAGTGTTCAACTTTCTTATCTTATTGGCTCACGTCGATGAGGTGACTGATGGTTGGTTCAAATGGAGTACAAAAGTCCCTCGTTCCACATGTAGCTTTTGGGCAGCACACTTTGACACATGATCAGCAATGCTATTCTCCGCACGTGGGATGTGCTCTTTTTGTAACCCGTCAAAGTGTTCCTCCAATTTCCTCACTTCATCCACATATGCTTCCAGCAACGGGCTCTGATAATCCTTTTTCACTTGCTTTACAACAAGCTGCGAATCTCCATGGACGATCAACTTCCTGATTCGCAACTCCACAACATTTCTGATGCCGGCAAGGACACCCTCATACTTTGAAGTGTTGTTGGTCGCTTTCTCCCTGGGAACATGCATTCGATCCACATAGTTGAGTTGTTGTTAGGTGGGTGCAACAAGCAGCACTCCAGCACCGGCGTCGTGCAGCGAGAACGCACCGTCAAAGTACATGATCCATTCTTTCTCAGTCTCTTTGTCGGGGAGTGTTGATTCCTGAATTTCTCAATCTTGCGTTTGCGTCCATTTTGCGATGAATTCTGCTAAGGCTCTGCTCTGAATAGTCAAAGTGCTCTCAAAATTTAGTGTAGAACTTGACAATTCCAATGCCCATTCCACTATCCTGCCGGTTGCCTCTGGATTCCTCATAATACGCTGCAATGGGAAGCAAGTGACAAAGGTGATCTCATGTGCTTGGAAGTAATGGCACAACTTTCTCGAGGCCATGAGAAGGTCGAAAAGCGGCTTCTGCACACCAGAGTACCTTGATCTAGTCCCCATGCATGAGAGAACTAACGAAGTATACTAGTCGCTGCAGCACCTTCTTCTTTGGCACTATCTGCTGATTAACTTCTTTTGCTTGTACCACCCCTAACTTGCCGGCATAGAGTTCTGCCTTGTCGTGGGATGGTGATGCGGAGCATCCCACGTTCATCCCCATGTACACTCCGACTACTCTCCAAGCCCCAAGTGGACATATGACGAGACCTCAAATATACGCCATTGGACACAAGGTGAACTCGCTCCTCTATGAACCTTCACTTTCTACATGTAAGACATGTCTACTACCTCCAACGTGTGTGCTATGCATGATCAGGTACTTAGAGGAAAGCCACGGAGCCACCACATCCAGCAGACGAGCTAGCGAGGACGCCAAGTACAAGGACCAAGAGAAGAAGCTGCCCGAAGTCTACAGCCTCCGGACAACCATACCCCGCCGGACGTCCGACGCCTGGAAACTCAGCCAGCCAGAAGGGCCAGCCGACGGAAGCTACAGCGGCCGAACGACCGGCAAATACCGGACGTCCGACACACCCCAGGCCCCGGACGACTGAGCGCCACCTGACGACCGGTGCCACGGTGACAGAACGATATTTACGGAAGTCCGAAGACCACCGGACGTCCGGACCTTCCCGAGCCTACGGACATCTGACACCTACCGGACGTCCGACGCCTGTCTGCGCACAGAGATCGGGCCCGAGGCCCATGTACCCCTTCGCCCCTCAATTACCCCTTCATGGCTCTAGACTATATATACTCCTCCACCTCCTCCATTTGAGGGATAGCATAGGTTTAGCTCATTTAGAGATAGAGCTTTGCTCATCCATATGGATCTACTCCACGAGAGAGACCGCGCGCCTCTACGGAGAAGATCCACCTTGGATTCAAGAGCCCCTCACGGGTGGCCCCCATCAAAACCTCCTCACGGAGAAGAACCAGTTACCATGTGTATCGTCCCTTGTTGATTGTGGATCTTGTATCTCATCTCGTGTTTCGAGGATCTAGCATATGTGTGACTATATCTCGTTGGTTTGAGTGATTCTCTCGTGTTTTCCCTTGTGTTTCCCCTCGTGTTCTTCATGTTACTCGTTGGGATCTGTCGGAGTTATTGGCCATGGGTAGCCTCATCTGCCCCCCATGGCAGTTCAAGACATCGGGGCCGACTGCGCCCCTCAAGATCTCAAAACCTGGTCGCCACCTTCTCGTGGCCGGCTGGTCCAATCGGCCGGCTGCCAGAAGGCGGATGATCCCAGGAGACGGGCATGAAGCGGGCCGCCTCCTAGTAGGCGGCTCCAGGCGCCCTCAAAGTCTGCACCCCTTAAAGACGATGAGACGGGGCATGGCAACAGTGAAGCCTGCCACCCCCAGATCCAGTGCGAGACGTGGTTACAGTGCGCCGTACAAGCCAGAGATCCCCTGCACGACGTAGCACTGTAGCCCCTCGCCCATGACATCACCCAAACCAGGAGAGACATGCCCCCACGATGGGCTTTCGATAAGGCCCGCAGGCGGCGGGCCCTACCTGCCAGCAAGAAGCCAGAGGGCGCCATGCTCGATCAGTCGGATCGGTGGGAGGCCACCTTCCAGCAGGCGGCCCTTACCCTCCTAGGAGTTTGTGCGCCATTAACCAGAAGAGATTGGGAATGGCTACAGTGATCGCCCGCCAGGTGGCTGGACTGTAGCCATGCCCTCCTCGACTAAGCAAGCATCATTAGAAGCACGGCTACAGTAATGAGCCGTCGAACAGACCCGCAAGCGGCGGGCGCGGCCTGTCGACCAAGTACCAGACAGCCGGCGGGGCCCACTAGTCGGCGGGCCCCAGCAGCCAGCGGAGAAGCCGGCCCCAAGAGAAACTGACGGCCTGGGCCTACACCCGGCCAGTTTACCATTGTACCCCTGGGGGGTAGGCCTATATAAACCCCCCAGGGCACCCATGCAAAGGGTTCAGATCCTTAGATTACACCACCACCCCAGAGAGAGAGAGGAGAGAGCTAGCCTTGCCCTTCTTCCTCCTCTAGCAAATAGCTGAAGGAGCACCTTGTAGCCACTTGTTGATATAGTGATCATACGGAGACCCCACAGAGCAGGACTAGGGGTGTTATCTCCTAGGAGAGCCCCAAACACAGGTAAAGTTCGCGGTGTAATGCGTGTCTACGCCTCATCCCGCTTCCTGGCACCGGCGACGTCTTACTATCCCCCACCATGATAAGCCACCCGTTGGCATATGTCACACCATAACCCCGACATTTGGCGCCCACCATGGGGCTAGGTGCACCGTCGTCCGGAGATCTGTTCTGGATGGGAACCCTCTTCCTCCCTAGCGAGCGCGCTAGCCAGGCACGCCGGATGGCATTTGCGCCGACGCGCTGCATGGCATGGAGGTTGCCTGCGCAGCAAGCTGCCTCACTGACCTTGTTGGCGAGATCCGCCTCTCCGACGGACGCAGGAACTGACGGCCCCGAGAGCCGCCTCGTCAGCCTCCTCGACCAGCTCCACGTCAGTAAGGAGCTGGTCGTCGACTTGGAGTCGGGTGGCTCCACCGACACGATGCTTGCCGACTACGACACGGCATCCCTCGATGCGTTCCCCACAACGTGATGGTCGTTGATGATCCTCTCCCTCGTGCTGACAGCGGCAGCAGCACTGTCACGGAGGTGCTCGTCATCAGCCACGATGGAGCTTCCGGTGACGGTGCTCAAGATCCGCTCGAGGCAGCGCTACGAGACTTGTCTGCACCCATTGAAGAAGACGTCGACGATGAGACGTTGGAAGCCCGCTACGTCCAGCTCGTCGAGAGCGCCAAGAAGCTGGCCAGCGTGAGATGCCTCTCAGAGGCTTACCAGCGCGAGATGGACCGTGCTATTGGCGGCACGCCGGCTCCTGGTGGGCCCAGCCGCATCGGCACGGTTCGGTAGCACGGTGCGGCCATCGACAGCCTGTTCGGGGCAGACCACCCCATATACGCCACGCCCAGTGAAAACATACGAGCTGGACAACCTCGAGGGCGACGAGCATCGCAACATGACGGAGCACGTTGACGCGGTTGCCGAGCAGCAAGAGGCCGGCTGCCGCGTCGAGGAGCCGAACGGCGGAATGATGACCCGCCTCCTCGCCGAGAGCACGGCGCGACATCCCGGACGCCGACTGGCGGCGCCCGAGGACGACGAGACAAGGAGCCGGCGTGGAACGGCCAGGCAGCTATCAGCCTCCCCTGCGCAGAGAAAGGCGCGTCTCCCTGCCGCCTGTTGATCATCCGAGTCTCGGAGGCCGGCTTGGCCCCCGAGAAGGAATCTGAGAAAATGACGCCGGCCACCGGATCGACCGTCTCAATCGATCCCTGGCACTAGAAGAAGAAGACGCGCTGGGGCCGCCTTGTTTCGGCCCCTGCATCTGCGATGAGCCCTTCCCTAAAGGGTTCACGCTCCCGAGAGACACGCCCAAGTACAACGGATCCGTGAAGCCGGAGGACTGGCTGGTTGACTACTCCACAGCCGTCAACATAGCAAACGGCAACAAGCGCGTTGACGTGAAATACGTTCCGCTCATGCTCCAGGGCACCGCCCGGACATGGCTGAACAACTTGAAGCCCCGCAGCATCAACAGCTGGATGGCTTTCACTGAGGCCTTCATCCGCAACTTCACCAGCACCTACAAGTGACCTCCCAAGCCCCGCCAGCTCTCCTTGTGTGTCCAAGGACCCACCGAATCGACTCGCGACTACCTCATGCGGTGGGCCGAGCTGCGCAACTCTTGCGAGGGCGTGCACGAGGTGCAGGCCATCGAGTACTTCACAGCCGGGTGCAGAGAGGGCAACCTGCTCAAACACCTAGTTCTCTGCGACGAGCCGGCAACCCTCGACGAGCTGCTGATCATAGCAGACAAGTACGCCACAGTCGATTCCTCCATGAAGACGGAGATTCAAGTTGATGCATCCGGCAAGGTGGCTCCTCAGGCCCCTCGGACTCCGGTTGGTGACACCAGTCGGCGTCAGCAACAAAGCGACAACAAGCGCAAGGCGCCACAACCGGCTTCCACCAGCCAGCAAGTGGTGACAGTCGAAGACCAGCAGCTGGAGGGGCAGCCTGCTCTCAAACATCAGAGAGGCAGCGAGGCTAACTGGTTGCCCGCCGTCTCCTATGAGCAAACCCTAGATGCACCCTGCAAGTTTCTTAGCGGCGCGAAGCCGTCCAACCACATCACCCGGAAGTGTCACTGGCTCACCCGAATCTCCAAGGGCAAAGGGTTGCTGCCTCCTCCGCCTGCTGGCCAGCCGCCACCGCATCCTCCTCCGCAGGAGGCGGCCCGGCCAGTTGCAGCCATCCAAGATGAGTACCCAGAAGAGCAAGGAGCCTACGTTGTTTTCACTAGTGTTTTCAATGACAGGAACAGCCGGCGCCACCAGTCGGCGGGCCCCAGCAGCCAGCGGAGAAGCCGGCCCCAAGAGACACTGGCGGCCTGGGCCTACACCCGGCCGGTTTACCATTGTACCCCTGGGGGTAAGGCCTATATAAACCCCCTAGGGCACCCATGCAAAGGGTTCAGATCCTTAGATTACACCACCACCCCATAGAGAGAGGAGAGAGCTAGCATTGCCCTTCTTCCTCTAGCAAATACCTCAAGGAGCACCTTGTAGCCACTTGTTGATATAGTGATCATACGGAGACCCCAGAGAGCAGGACTAGGGGTGCTATCTCCTAGGAGAGCCCCGAACCTGAGTAAAGTTCGCCGGCGTATGTGTCTACACCTCATCCCGCTTCCTAGCACCGACGACGTCTTACTATCCCCCACCATGATAAGCCACCCGTTGGCATATGTCGCACCAAAACCCCAACATTTGGCGCCCACCGTGGGGCTAGGTGCACCATCGTCCGGAGAACTGTTCTGGACGGGAACCCTCTTCCTCCATGGCGAGCGCAACCAGCCAGGCATGCCGGATGGCATTTGCGCTGACGCGCTCCATGGCGCGGAGGTTGCTTGCGCAGCAAGCTGCCTCGCCGACCTTGTTGGTGAGATCCGCCTCTCCGACGGATGTAGGCACTGACGGCCCCGAGAGCCGCCTCGTCAACCTCCTCGACCAGCACCACGTCACTAAGGAGCCGGCCGTCGACTTGGAGTCGGTTGGCTCCACCGACCCGATGCTTGTCGACTCCGACACGGCATCCCTCGACGCGTTCCCCACCAACGTGGTGGTCGTTGATGATCCTCTCCCTTGTGCCGACAGCGGCGGCATCACTGTCACGGAGGTGCTCGTCATCAGCCACGAAGGAGCTTCCGGTGACTGTGCCCGAGATCCGCTCGAGGCAGCGCTACAAGACTTGTCTGCACCCATTGCAGAAGATGCCGACACCGAGACGCTGGAAGCCCACTGCGTTCAGCTCGTCAAGAGCGCCAAGAAGCTGGCCAGCGTGAGACGCCTCTCAGAGGCTTACCAGCGCGAGATGGACCGTGCTATGGGTGGCACGCCGGCTCCTGGTGGGCCCAGCCGCATTGGCACAGTCCGACAGCACGGCGCGGCCATCGCCAGCCTGTTCGGGGCAGACTGCCCCATCTACGCCATGCCCAGGGAAAAATACGAGCTGCCCAGGCGGCAGCAGACGAGCTGGACAACCTCGAGGGCTACGAGCGTCGCCACATGACGGAGTGCGACCAGCGGCTCATTAACGCGGCTGCCGAGCAGCAAGAGGCCGGCTGCCGCATCGAGGAGCCAAATCGGCGGAATGATGACCCACCTCCTCACCGAGAGCACGTCGCGACATCCCGGACGCCGACTGGCGGCGCCCGAGGACGACAAGACAAGGAGCCGGCTGCAAGCCGCTGCTGGATGCACATCACCATCGAGCGCGACCAAGACGGCCGCCCACGGGTGGTAGAACGGCCAGGCGACTATTAGCCACCCCCGCGCAGAGAAAGGCGCATCTCCCCGCCGCCTGTTGATCATCCGAGTCTCGGAGGCCGGCTTGGCCCCCCGAGAAGGAATCAGAGAAAATGACGCCGGCCACCGGATCGACCGTCTCAATCGATCCCTGGCGCTAGAAGAAGAAGACGCGCTGGGGCCGCCTTGTTTCGGCCCCCGCATCTGTGATGAGCCCTTCCCTAAAGGGTTCACGCTCCCGAGAGACAGGCCCAAGTACAGCGGCTCCGTGAAGCCGGAGGACTGGCTGGTTGACTACTCCACAACCGTCAACATAGCAAACGGCAACAAGCGCGTTGACGTGAAATACGTTCCGCTCATGCTCCAGGGCGCCGCCCGGACATGGCTGAACAACTTGAAGCCCCGCATCATCAACAGCTGGGTGGATTTCACTGAGGCCTTCATCCGCAACTTCACCAGCACCTACAAGCGACCTCCCAAGCCCCGCCAGCTCTCCTTGTGTGTCCAAAGACCCACCGAATCGACTCGCGACTACCTCACGCATTGGGCCGAGCTGCGCAACTCTTGCGAGGGCGTGCACGAGGTGCAGGCCATCGAGTACTTCACAGTCGGGTGCAGAGAGGGCACCCTGCTCAAACACCGACTTCTCTGCGACGAGCCGGCAACCCTCGACGAGCTGCTCATCATAGCAGACAAGTACGCCACGGCCGATTCCTCCATGAAGACGGAGATTCAAGTTGATGCATCAGGCAAGGTGGCTCCTCAGGCCCCTCGGACTCCGGCTGGTGACACCAGTCGGCGTCAGCGACAAAGCGACAACAAGCGCAAGGTGCCACAGCCTGCTTCCACCAGCCGGCAAGTGGCGATAGTCGAAGACCAGCAGCCGGAGAGGCAGCCTGCTCCCAAACGTCAGAGAGGCCGCAAGCCAAACTGGTTGCCCACCTTCTCCTATGAGCAAACCCTTGATGCACCCTGCAAGTTTCACAGCGGCGCGAAGCTGTCCAACCACATCACCCAGAAGTGTCACTGGCTCACCCGAATCTCCAAGGGCGAAGGGTTGCGGCCTCCTCCGCCTGCTGGCCAGCCCCGCCGCATCCTCCTCCGCAGCTGTCGGCCCGGCCAGTTGCAGCCATCTAAGATGAGTACCCAGAAGAGCAAGGAGCCTACGTTGTTTTCACTAGTGTGGCCGATGACAGGCGCAACCGTCGCCAACAGTCTCGGGAAGTGAATGTCGTAGCTACTGAAGCCCCAGAGTTCATGCACTAGTCAGAGAAGACAATCAGTTGGAGCTGAGCTGACCACCCGGAAGTAATGCCTTCTCCGGGTTCCTACGCTCTGGTGTTGCAAGCCACCTTTGCTACGGAGAGGCGAGCCGCTCGCTTCTCCCGAGTCCTGATAGATGGCAGCAGCAACATCAACATCCTGTACCGCGACACTATGGAGAAGTTGAAAATCAAGCCCAAGTATCTCTTGCCTAGTCAGACTGTCTTCCATGGCATAGTTCCTGGCCTTTCTCACTCACCAATCGGCAAGATCAAGATAGATGTCCTCTTTTGAGACAAAGATCATTTCCGCTGAGAGCCCGTCTGGTTTGAAGTAGTTGACCTTGAGAGCCCTTACCACACCCTGCTTGGCCGACCCGCCTTGGGCAAATTCATGGCAGTGTCACACTATGCTTACCTCAAGATGGAGACGAAAGGAGTTATCACCGTCTCCGGAGATAACCAGAAGTTGTCCGACTGTGCGGCCGCTAGCAGCCGGCTGGCCGAGTCCCTTGTGATCGCTGCCGAGAAGTGGCTCCTTGACCGAGTTTTGGCCATGGCCGGCAAGAAGCCGGACATGTCCCCTAATCCCAAGGGTTCAGAAGCTGAAGGTTCCTTCAAGCCGGCCAAGGAGACAAAGAAGATACCATTGGACCCAGAGCACCCGGAGAGGTACGCTTTCATAGGTGCAAACCTTAACAGCAAATAGGAAAGCGAGCTCATCGATTTCCTTCGTGAGAATCGGGACATCTTTGCATGGTCTCCCAAAGACATGCCGGGTGTTCCAACGGATCTTGCCGAGCACAAGCTACACGTTTGACCTGATGCCAAACCGGTCAAGCAGCCCCTCCGCCGCCTGTCGAAAGAAAAGAGAAGAATTATTGGTGAAGAAATAGTCCGGCTCCTAGCAGCCGGCTCCATTATGGAAGTATTCTATCCAGATTGGCTGGCCAATCCAGTCCTTGTACTGAAGAAGAACAACAAGTGGCGCATGTGTATTGATTATACTAGCCTCAACAAAGCTTGCCCCAAAGATCCATTTGCCTTGCCAAGGATTGAGCAAGTGATAGACTCCACAGCCGGATGCGTGCTGTTGAGTTTTTTGGATGCATATTCAGGATACCACTAGATCAAGTTGAACCCGGCTGATAGGCTAAAGACTTCTTTCACCACACCATTCGGAGCCTTATGCTACTTGACAATGACGTTTGGCTTGAGGAACGCCGGCGCCACGTTTCAGCGTTGCATGCAGAAGTGCCGCCTCAAGTAGCTCGGCCGAAACGCCCATGTCTATGTGGATGATGTTGTGGTGAAAACGGAGAAGCGTGGGACCCTCCTGGAAGATCTCAAGGAGACTTTTGAAAATCTGTGCCAATTTCAGATCAATCTCAACCCAGAGAAGTGCGTGTTCGGAGTACTAGCCGGCCAGCTCCTCGGCTTCCTGGTCTCCAAACGCGGCACCGAGTGCAACCCTATGAAGATCAAGGCCATCGAGAGAATGGAGAAGCCTACCCGATTGAGAGATGTCCAAAAATTCACCGGCTGCTTGGCATCCATCAGCCGCTTCATCAGTCGGCTAGGCGAGAAGGCTCTTCCCCTGTACCAGCTCTTGAAGAAAACCACTCACTTTGAGTGGAATGACAAGGCGGATGAGGCTTTTCTCCAACACAAGAAGAAGTTGACCACGCCGCCTGTCCTGGCCGTGCCGGCTGCTAAGGAGCCCATGCTCCTCAACATCGCCGCCACCGGCCGGTGGTCGGCCTGATCCTGATGGTAGAGCGCAAGGAAGGCGGCAAGGTTTTGCCGGTCCAGAGACCGGTATATTATCTAAGTGAAGTACTGTCAGCTTCCAAGCAAAACTACCCCCACTACCAGAAGATGTGCTATGGCGTGCATTTCACCGCCAACAAATTGAAGCCATACTTTCAAGAACACCCCATCACAGTCGTTTGCACAGCTCCGCTTGCTGAGATCATAGGCAGCCAGGATGCTTCAGGCCGAGTGGCCAAATGGGCCATAGAGTTGGCTTCCCACACCATCTTCTACCAGCCTCGCACCACCATCAAGTCCCAAGCGCTGGCCAACTTCCTCATCGACTGGGCGAGACCCAGTACCTGCCGCCAGCGCCGGACTCCACTCATTGGCAGATGCACTTTGATGGTTCGAAGATGCGCACCGGTTTGGGAGCCATCATCGTCCTCACGTCTCCCAAAGGCGACAAGCTCAGATACACACTACAAATCCTTTTTGCCGCCTCCAGCAATGTAGTCGAGTACGAGGCACTAGTACATGGATTCCGGCTTGCCATGGAACTCGGCATTCGCCGGATTCTGTGCTACGGTGACTCCGACTTGGTGGTCCAGCAGTTGTCTGGCGATTTGGACGCCAAGGATGCAAACATGGCAAGCTACCGCTTCCTCGTCCAGCAACTCAGCGGATATTTTGAAGGGTGCGAGTTCCTTCACGTGCCACGAAATGACAACAAGCCAGCCGACACCCTGGCACGAATCGGCTCCACCCGTCAAGCAATACCAGCCGGCGTCTCCCTCCAGTACCTCCGCAAGCCGTCGATCAAGCCTTCTCCAGAATCAGACTCTATCTTCGTGTCGGCTGCTCCTGAAACAGTCGGATCCGACTCAAAGGCTGCAGCAGCCGGCTCATGGACTTCGGCAGGCGGCTCGGGGACTGCAGCAGTCGCACCCGGCCCAGGGACTTCAGATCCCGGCCCGGGGACTGCAGCAGTCGGCCCGGGGACTTCAGCAAGCGGCTCGGGGACTTCAACAGCGCAGCAAGCAGTGGTCGACTCCACCTTGGCACTTCCCAACCCAGCCACCCCAATACAAGTTGCAGTACTGACAGTGGAAGAAATCACAGCACCAGTATGGGCCCAGCCTATCCTCAATTTTCGGGTGAACAAAGAGCTACCAACCGATGAAATCTTGGCCCGACAGGTGCAACGTCGGGCAGCAGCATACACCATCGTCAACAAAGAACTTGTGAGGTGCAGCATTACTGGTGTTTACCAGCGTTGCGTAGAGCCGGAGAAGGGCCAAGCAATCCTCAAAGATATCCACCAAGGCGAGTGTGGCCACCACGCGGCCTCAGGATCACTTGTGGCCAAGGCTTTTCGCCATGGTTTCTTCTGGCCGTCTGCCCTAGAGGACGCCAAATACTTAGTCAAGAAATGCAAAGGGTGCTAGAAGTTCAGCTCCAAGCAACATCTGCCGGCTTCTGCACTCAAGACCATTCCCCTTGCCTGGCCTTTTGCCGTCTAGGGACTGGACATGGTGGGACCGTTCAAGAAAGCACGCGGCGGCATGACTCATATGCACGTTGCCGTGGACAAATTCACCAAGTGGATAGAAGCAAAGCCAATCAAGAAGTTGAACGGTCCGACTATTGTGACTTTCATTGATGACATCACCACTCGGTACGGTGTACCACACAGCATCATTACTGACAATGGCACAAATTTTGCCAAAGGTGCCTTGGCCCGTTTCTGTGCCACGCAGGGTATCCGAGTGGACTTAGCGTATGTTGCCCACCCACAGTTAAATGGCCAAGTTGAGCGAGCAAACGCCCTCATTTTGTCTGGAATCAAGCCCCGACTGGTCGAGCCTATGGAGCGTTCGGCCGGCTACTGGCTTGACGAATTGCCGGCCGTCCTCTGGAGTCTGCGCACCACTCCGAACAAGTCAACCGGCTTCACACCCTTCTTCCTTGTATATGGTGCCGAAGCTGTCATCCCAACTTACATCGAGTTCGACTCGCCTCGCATCACCATGTACACGGAGGCGGAGTCAAAGGAAGCACGAGAAGACGGCGTCGATCTGCTGGAAGAGGGCCAGCTGTTGGCACTTAGCCGGTCCGCCATCTACCAGTAGAGTATACGCCGTTACCACAGCCGAAAGATCAAGCCAAGATCCTTCCAGGAGGGAGACCTTGTGCTCCGGCTGATCCAGCGAACAGCCGGCCAGCACAAGCTCTCGACCCCTTGGGAAGGCCCTTTCATCATCATCAAAGCCTTGGGAAATGACGCCTACTACCTAATCGATGCCCAGAAGCCCAGGGCGCGCAAGAGGGCTGACTCCGGCAAGGAAACAGAGCGCCCATGGAACGCAAATCTCCTTCGAAGATTTTACAGTCAATGCAGTATGTACCACGCTACCTTTTGTATTAAGTACGAAGACTCCGGGGCCCTCGAGTATCACTCGAGGGCTACCCTCTTTTAGCTATATGATAAGTATTATGCTTATGAATGCGTTATTCCATTCCTTCGCCTGAAACCGGGTTCGACTAGTCGGCCCGGGGTCTTGCTGCCTTGCACTATGTCGGTGTTTCCTGCAGTCGGACAAGTAATGTGCAAGCACCTAAGCCCTCTCTTGCCATAAGCCACAGCTTGCAGAGCGGCTGTTCGCTTGGCAAGAGGTAAAGGAAAGAAACAGGGCTCACATGAAAAATGGCTAAGGATCAAATCATCTACATAGGACAGGCCGGCTCATCGCCTCACCAACCGGCTGCTGAGCAGCCGGCTGGCCGGCTTCCTACTTAGCTTGCAAACGTTCCAGTTGGCTAAAGTAATTGCCCTCCCAAAATGGTGAAGCACTTGACCAGGCCGCAGTTCGCAGAGTGGCTGCCCGGCTGGCAAGGTGCTAACAAAGGGAGGGCGGCAAAGGAAAAGCCAAGGAACAAAAAGCAAGAAAAGTCGGAACTAGGCAGAAGCACAGCTTGTGCGAAAACTAATTTACATACGAAAAGGCCCTCGGCCAACATTCGGCATAGTTTCAATACACCCCACGGGTGGAATTGTGCAAATTTAACAAAAGTTTGTCGAGGCAACTACTAAGCAGGAAAAGCTATGATAAATTGGCGGCATAGACCAAAGGAGCAGTAGGCGGGCCCGACAGGTTGGTGGAGTCGGGGCCGCTGGCTGGTGGAGTGGCCGGCTGGCGAGTCTCGGCTTGTTCGCCCTCAGCGACAGTCGGAGTGCTTGCACGCGGCTCGGTGCTGGAGGCGTGGTCGAGTTGAGGTTGGCCGTCCGCTCCGACCTCTGGCACGCTGTCTTCACCAACCTCGCCCTCCTCGTCTTCCCCTTCGTCGCTGGAGGCGATGTCCTCTGTCGAGTCTTCACCGTCGTTCGGGTTTAGACCGAACCATTCAGGCGGCGCCTCGACGCTGTTTTCGTTCAGCTTCGGGATGAAGATACCGGTGTTGGTGTACTCGGCGATCGCCGACACGTGAATTCGGAGGTCACGCTCCACCACCACCAACTCAGCACTGGCTTCTTGCCGAAACATGGTCAACTGGGCTAGATCCAGCCCAGGATACCACGCCTTGGCGAACTCCAAGGCCCGCTTTGCTCCTGCTCGAGCCGCGGAGCCCTTCCACGCCTCAAGATGGCCGGCAGCTACTTCCAGCCAGTTGGCAGTCCGACTGGGGGTGCGTGGGGCCTGTCTGGCTGGCCAGAGGGTGGAGATCGCCTGGGCCCCAGCATGCTGTAGCCGGCGGAGTATCCTGTGGGCCGGCTGGAGACGGGCCTGAATGCTGAGGAGCTGCTCACCAAGGGTACGAGGGGCATCGGCGGCAATCTGCGCACCTCCCGCCCTTCGTTCCTCATGGCGAACCTTAATGGCCTGATTGGCGACGAGGGAGTTGCCAGGGAAGAAGTCTGCACAGGTAATGCAATGAAGTCAGGAACCATAACCTAGAAGCCGGCTCACTTAACAGACGGCAGCTGAGAAAAAGAGAAGATGGCTCACCATCGACTATGTCTTCAATCTTTCCATAGCCAGCAGTCAGTGCCACCTCCGTCTCAGCCCAGCCCGTGCGCTCGGTCTTGAACTCGGCCAGGAGCTTGGCCTCGTTGTCCTCCGCCTGCTTCAGGGTCGTCTTGTGACGTTCCACCTGGTCCTTCAGCTCATTTTTAGGAGGTCACACTCCTGGACCGCCTTGTCGCACTCAATTTCCTTAGCACCCAACTGCTGCTGCAAGGCGGCATTGGCTTCTGCAAAGACAAGAGAGAAAATATATCAACAACCAAGAAAGAAGAAAAGTGATTACCGGAAGATCTGACCCGGCTGCTCAACAGTCAGCTCGCATCTCGGGGACTACAGCCCGCGGGTGCGCTGACGCGCCCCCGCGGAGAAAAGAAGACAGAATGCTTACTCCGGTTGTCCGCTAAGTCAGCGGTTCTTTGGTCCAACTCCCGGATGTTGGCGTCGAAAGAAGCGGTGCGGATGTTGTGGTAATACTGCAACGAAGCAACAAGAAAGAGAGTGAGCAAGAGCTCAGAGCCCACTGTGAAGTTCCAGGCCGCCTGCTCAGCAGACGGCCCGGAACTCAATGAATACACCCAGTGGGTGCGCTGACGCCCCCCACTGAAGATCACAAGAATCAAAAACAAGAGGCGAGTTGCGTACCCGAACGGTAGCCCGCGTCTTCACATACACCTTCATGCACTGCGAGAGGGTGGAGGCTTCGGCCTTGAAGTCTGCCTGGACGTCTTGTGCCGCCTTGATCAAGGCGCTCGTCCCAGCTCTGTGCACCCACTCTGTTGGCGCAACGCTAGTGGCTTCGGCTTCTGGAGCCAACGAGCTGGTGCTCCTAACCTCCACCGGCCTCGGTGCCGACGCTGCTTTCACCGCGCGGCGGCGAACTGGAGTCTGGCTCGTGGGACCCGAGCCTATCACCAACTCGCCTCCTAGTGGTGTCACCAATGGGGTGGCCGGCTGGCTGCCCTGCGCGTCTGTGGTCGGCGGTTGCGGAGGCACTTCCACCTCGGGCGGGATGACGTCGCCGCCTCCCCTCTCCATGACCGGCTGCTCATCGCCGGCTCCCGCAGCCGGCACCAAGAACTCTGGCGCCGAGGGCGCGGAGCGCAGGAGGGTGACGAGCTGCGGGATCTGCTGGCGTGCAGCATCCTCCGCCCCTCCCTTGGCCGTAGTGTCGGCTGGGGCCTTGGCCCCCGCGTCCGCATCCGCTTGCGCCCCCTTGGCCGCGGCCGCCTTGTCGGCCTCCGCCTTCTTGGCGGCGGCCTCCTTCTCCTCCCACACCTCTCGTGCGTTCCTCTTCTGCGCCTCCCAGAGATCGGCAGCCGGGTCTATACGGCGGTTGTTAGTGGAGCCCTCCGCCGTACTGACGACGAAGGCCGAGGTCGACCGCTCAAGAGAGAGCGGGGCCCTGCTCAAGAGAGGGATGGGAAGGAAACTCAGAAGGAATCGACAAGATAAAGAGTAAGAATAAGATACAAGAAAGGTCGAAGACTTATGCCGACACCATCGGAGGCTACTTGGGGGCCTTCTGGAACTTGGCCGCCTTCGCGGTGGCCTCACGCCGCTTGGTCGCGGCTGCCGTGTTCTTGGCCACGGCGGCCGAGTGCTTGGCCTTCTTGGGATGGCTTCCGAATAACAGCACGCCTCGGTGCCTTGTCGTCATCCGACCACTCTTCCTTGTCGTCATCCGACCAATCTTCCATGCCTCCTCCTCCTCCGGAGGCGCCTGCGCCACCCCCGCCTGTGGCGTCGTCCTCCAGGGCGGCCGCCCCCAATTCGGTGTCCGCCACATCGCTTGCATCCCGGTCCGACAGGAAGTCGGTGTTGGCCTCCACCTGGAGGGGAAGGACCTGCATCATGGTCGGGCTGGTCAGCCGGCGGAGAGAGGCCGGCAAGAGAGAAGCCGGCAGAGAGAACCCGACAAGAGAGAAAAAATAAAAGAGCCGAGAACTTGCCATAGGCGGCGGATCCGCGCCGGCTCGAGCTTGAGGTTGACGATCTCGTTCACCAAGTAGGCCACCTCGGTAGTCGACATCTCCTTGGTGCACATCGGACATGGGTGGCGATGCCCACTCATCTGGCTGATGATGTGAGGCCGACTTTGGAGAGGGAGGACTCGGCGCACCACGAAGGCGAGCAACAAGTTGGCCGCCTTGAGGCCCTCCGACTCCTTCAGCACCTTGAGGCAGGCAATGGCGGCAGAGGCGTCGGTCGACAGCGGCTTCAGCTTGAAGCCCCAGTTGGTGCGGGGCTCAGCAGGCGGCCCGGCCACATACTCCTGCAGGTTGATGAAGTCGTTCGCCGGGTTGACGTTCTTCACGCAGAAGTACGACTTCTGCCACAGCTGCACCGACTGGATCAGTTTGATGGCCGAAAAGGCATTCCAAGAACCCGGATGCCGCACGGCGATGAAGGTGCCGTATTGAGTCGCTTCCTCCTTGGCGGAGGTGCCAAGCTTGGTGTAGAAGAAGGCTCCCCAAAGCTCGAGGGTGGGGAGGATGCCGAAGTACCCCTCGCAGAGGGTGACGAAGGCTGATAGCTGTACCAACATGTTCGGTGTGAGGTGGTATGGCTGCAGTTGCTAGAAGGTGAGGAATGAGCGAAGGAAGCCGCTCGCCGGCAGGCCGAAGCCGCGGAGGAAGTGCGAGCGAAAGATGAGGCATTCGCCTTCCTCCGGTGCCGGAGAGATCTCTTCGGCGGGCGGCATGCGCATCTTGATATAGCCCGCTCCGGGAAGCCGCCACGTGTCGCGGAGGAAGGTTAGATGATCTTCATGGACGTTGGAGTCGTCCCAGTTGCCGGAGCGCTCCATGATGTCTTGAGCTCAACGAAGAGGCTGACAGTGGTGACGACCGCGCGAGCCCGCGGCGGAGCAAAGAGAGGGCTTGAGAATGAGAGGCTCGAAGGCAACGGCGAGCCAAGGCAGCACTTCGACAGAGCGCAAGTGTGACGGCAGCGAAGAAGAGGAGAGAGAGAGAGAGGAGGCGAGGGAGAGGAGAGCGCGCGTGCCTTGGCCGCTGCCCTCCTACCTTGTTTTATAGCCCCTGGCTGCGAAGCCGAGGGGGCGGGGCGTGGGGTCATGGGATTAACTGCGCCCACGTCCCCACGACCGCGCATTTACCGCGCGGTAAAGGCGCGTGGTAATGGTGCGTGGGATCCCAACCGCCCCGCCTCGGCCGCAGCGGATCCGCGCGCATGCCAAGGCCCAGTAGTGGCAGGCCCGGCCTGTGGCACGTCCAGTCACGCTCGTCGGCTGGCAGGCCAGCTTGGCTGACTGGCGCCGCGTGGCGTGCGGACGGCGGGCGGCAGGCCTAGGTGTCTGGCTAGCACGCCACCTGTTTCCCGCCTTGACGGTTCGAAATTCACCAAGCGGACGTCTACCGCGTCCGACGCCAATCATAAGACGGACAAGACAAGAAAATGAAACTACTCGGAGTAGGAAGCTGCTGGGGCACCCCACCTTGTCAACCGTGGTGACCCACCAGCTTCGGGGACTACTGTCGGAGTTATTGGCCATAGGTAGCCTCATCTGCCCCCCATGGCATTTCAAGACATCGGGGCCGACTGCGCCCCTCAAGATCTCAAAACCTGGTCGCCGCCTTCTCATTGCTGGCTGGTCCAATCGGCCGGTTGCCGGAAGGCGGATGATCCCAGGAGACGGCCATGAAGCGGGCCGCCTCCTAGCAGGCGGCCCCAGGCGCCCTCAAATTCTGCACCCGCTTAAATACGATGAGATGGGGCATGGCAACAGTGAAGCCTGCCACCCCCAGATCCAGGGCGAGACGTGGTTACAGTGCGCCATAGAAGCCGGAGATCCCCTGCACAGCGTAGCACTGTAGCCCCTCGCCCATGACATCACCCAAACCAGGAGAGCCATGCCCCCACGATGGGCTATCGGTACGGCCCGCAGGCGGCGGGCCCTACCTGCCAGCAAGAAGCCAGTGAGCGGCATGCTCGATCAGTCAGATTGGTAGGAGGCCGCCTTCCAGCAGGCGGCCCTCCCCCCTCCTAGGAGTTTGTGCGCCATTAACCAGAAGAGATGGGGAATGGCTACAGTGATCGCCCGCCAGGTGGCGGGACTATAGCCATGCCCTCCCCGACAAAGCAAGCATCATTAGAAGCACGGCTACAGTAATGAGCCGTCGAACAGACCCGCAAGTGGCGGGCACGGCCTGTCGGCTAAGTAACAGACAACCGGCGAGGCCCACCAGTCGGCGGGCCCCAATAGCCAGCGGAGAAGCCGGCCCAAGAGACACTGACGGCTTGGGCCTACACCCGGCCGGTTTACCATTGTACCCCTGGGGGTAGGCCTATATAAACCCCCCAGGGCACCCATGCAGAGGGTTCAAATCCTTAGATTACACCACCACCCCAGAGAGAGAGGGGAGAGCTAGCCTTGCCATTCTTCCTCCTCTAGCAAACAGCTCAAAGATCACCTTTAGCCACTTGTTGATATAGTGATCATGCGGAGACCCCGCAGAGCAAGACTAGGGGTGTTATCTCCTAGGAGAGCCCCGAACCTGGGTCAAGTTCGCCGGCGTACGTGTCTACGCCTCATCCTGCTTCCTGGCACTGGCGACGTCTTACTATCCCCCAACATGATAAGCCACCCATTGGCATATGTCGCACCAAAACCCTGACAGGATCCGCTCCTTTCGTGAAAGATTGGCCTACACCGGGTTAGCCCCGTATCAGATGGGCTTGCCACCATCGTTTCCTCATCACCGGCTTCTCTCTGTGCAACTAGCGCGACACTGACCACCCAGGGTTGGATCTTCATCTTCTTTTTTTCGTCCATTCACTTGAAGTCTGGCGACCAGCGTCTAACAAGGGTGCGAGGAAGAGCTCTTTCAGTTTGTCCAGCGGCGGCTAGGTTAGGACCGAACCAGGCTGGAGGCTGTAGCGAATGAATTGGTGATTTTTCCTGCTACTGATCAATATGGAAGGCGCTCGTTTGGGCCGCGAGCCTGTTGTAGGGCTTGCCTTGCACTTACGTTATTGGCCCATCCAAATTGAAACATTTTTCTTCATTTTTTACATTGCTTGCTCGTGCGCTGGGATGAACAAAACTAACCATGTGAGGCGGCCGCCCATACCAGCCGCTATGGTGGCGCCGCCCCTTTTTGCGTGTATGATTGAGGTAGTGAAAAATATTCCAGTGGCGCTTTTGATTTACCCACAGAATGGTTGAATTGCTTGTTTCTATGAACTGAGTTCGTCAATAATGTGAAGAATGTGACTCCTTTCATCCTATTGTAGATTGCTTAGATCTCAATATGCCAAATGTAATCACATGAAATATACAGTAAAAGCCAGTGTAACGTGTGTTGCTACAACTAGTCTGACAACCCGTCCTCATATAACGTATCAAGGTCACACTATCTTATCAGATTAACCATTCGACTTAGCAATACAGTGTGGGAAGAAAGAAGTATTCGTACTGCGTATCCAAGAAATTGATGACATGGACTCCTTTGTAGAACCTTGTAAGCGAAAAAGAAGTTGCAGTGTGCATGTACAAAGAGCTAGCGTAAGTTCAGTTACCTATTTCTCGGAATTTTAGTTAGCCACTGATTGCAATATTGTTCAATTACCTTGCTTGGCTTAATTTAGTTTGCTACTGGTTACATAATGCCATGGCCTGTTAATCCTATTATGGACTACGCCTATCTATGTGTTGGATACTTAATGTTTATAGAATTACCTGTTTGCCTGAACTTAAATAGCTACTTAAGCACGTACATAGCTGGTCATATCTACTTCTAGGGTGTAGCCAAATTCATGTGTAATTTACCTTCTGATACCCAGTTTGTTTAAATGGTTTGTTGTTATGACTTGTATCACTAGTAATGTTTGCATGTTCATAGACAAAGAAATTTCAGGTTTATATGAGGGAAACGTCTTTTTAATACGTTGCTGGTAAACAGTACCGTTGCCAAAACTAGTTATTTTTACTAGTTAATGTGTAATTAAATACGTTGCCAAAATTGGTTAGTTTTTTACTAGTTTAATGTTACTTTCTTATCGCTCTTGCAACACTTTATTTATGATTGCTAACATTCAAGTTTGCAGGATCCAACTGAAACTCCGGTGGCACAACAAGTATGTTCAAAAACTTCCTTGTTTACCTGGTTTGTTGTTGTAACTTGTTGCTGTAATCATCTTACCAACTTCAACTTTTCAGGATCCAATTGGAAATCCAATTGCACAACAGGTACATTTTCAAAAAATTATTTGTGTAACAGGTTTGCTGGTGTAACTTGTTGCTCTAAGAAAGTTACTGACTACTCAACTTTTCGGGATCCAAGAGAAACTCCAATGCCACAACAGGTGCCTTTTGCAAAAATTCTTTGTTTAACTGCTTTGCTGTTGCAACCGGTTGCTCTAATCAAGTTACTGGCTACTCAACTTTTCAGTATCCAAGAGAAACTCAAATGCCACAATAGGTACCTTTTGCAAAACTTGTTTATTTAACTGCTTTGCTGCTGCAACCGGTTGCAATGATGTTAATAACTACTTTTCAGCATCCAATCGGCACTCTTTAATTCTTTGTTTGTTTAACTAGGTTGCTATTCTAACTCCCAGTTGAGATGTTTTGCTAACTTCAACTTTTGTGAATCCAATGGAACTTTAATGGTAAAACAGGTTAGCCCAAAATCAAAGAGCGAGGTCCCCATGGACGTTGTATCATCCCAGAGCAGTGGCACCGGCCCAATCGTGCATCATGAATTGCCAACTGCTGATGCTCTTGAGGCTAAACTATTGGTAGGAAGAGATTCTGCTTCTGCACCTAGAGATGAAGTTGACATGTTGAGGAAGCAAACAACACAATCACAAGCGATACTCAAGACAAACATTAAATATTTGGTGGATTTCAAAATGAAGCAAGCTGAGACTAACCACATTGTTAAGGTCCTGAAGGAAAAAAGGAAATTAAAATCCCACTTGGTAAATCATAGGTGAAAAGTTTTTTCCATCGTTGAATAACCTCTGTGTTGTTTGTTCATATAATCAATCAAACCTTTTGTTTGAGAGATCATGCAATAATTGTTTTTTTTGTCTGTATTTTTTTAGCACGAGTCTGTATTAATTGATAAGACTGTGAGACATTTCATTTTTTTGTTGAGGAAAAGATATTTCATTTTGTTTGCTATGCCAGACCTACAAATATGCCAATCGGGGCTGAATGTGCATTTAGCAATAATTGTAGTATAGGTGGTACTTAAGTGGCACACATCTGAAAGGGCTAAGATGTTGTACTAGCTTTGCTAAAAAATGATGCTCTTGTAGCAAAAAAAAAGTACATCGGTCTGGCTTATGTATGTTAGTTGATATTATTGATCCATATACTCTACAAGTGTTTATATGTCTATTAGTTTTGTACATTATTTGTTGATTGACTCAGTATTTTGAATCTTGAGACATCGCTTGTGTATATATATAAATGGGAGTACACTATATGATGCATGTGTCATAGATGTTACACTTGATTTGGACATAAAATGGTTTCACATATTTGATTTCACATTAAATTGGATTCTACCTTCTGAATTCGAGTATCGGCATTTGTAAATCATATTCATATATGATAGTAGATACATCTTTGTTGTGCTTTTGAAGATTTGTAAGAAAACATACATTGATCTATAAAGATTCGTATGAGAATACAAAACGGATTTGAATTTAGTTGCAGCAGTAAACGTGAATGCTTATTGTCCCAAAATTTGAAAGAGTCGGCAAAACATCCACTCCCACGTCGGTTACCCGAAGCCAGTATTTCCGAGATGGAAATTACTGTCTACCCATTACTATCAATAGGGGTAGGTTAGTAACTTCAACCAGACGTGACACGACCGCCTCTGAGTCCGTTCAGACATGGTGGGCGCCAAACGTGGGCGGCAAAACACATTTGATTGAGCGTTCGAAAGACCTCTCTTTCTCCCTCCAATTCCCCATTCATACACGGTGGGCAGCAAAACAAACTCGACTCGGCCGAAATCGATGTAGGCAAATATTTTTAATAGGGGCATGTTTCTAACTTCACTCATACGTGACACAACCGCCCTACCTGTCAGCCCCATTCATACACCGTGGGCGCCAAACCGTGGGCGCCAAAACACCCTCTCCTAGCCCGAAATCGCTCTGGGCAAATATTGGGGAGATGTGAGATTACCGTCATATCCCCAGCCGACGAGACGTCCAAATTTTAAACGGGGGCTTAGTTCGTAACTTTCCCATATTACAGACAGGCGCGTCCCAAAGACATGTTTCCCCGTACCCTCCATTGTCCCATTCATACATCGTCCACGCTAGAACACCATCCCCCCACCAGCCTCCTCCGTCCGCCACCCCATCCATCATCGCCGTCCTCCACCATGCCAGAGCGCCTACCAAGACCGCGTCTTCCACTGCTAGAGATGGACGTTTCTCATCCACGACGACGGACCAGGAGCCTTGCATCACGTCCTCTTGCTTCATTGGCACTGTCGTCCTCCTTGCCAGGGCAGCTCCGACAACCTTCTCATCCACCGCAACGGGAATTATCCCCCGATGCCTCCATCTATCACCGCAAATCTGCTTCCATGCCACCGACAGCCATCGCACCCCAAATGCCTACACGACATCGCAAGAGATGTGGTACTACTTTTATCTGCTCAACTTTTTGATCTCAACCAGAAAATAGATCGTAACTTGGTTACTGTACTTTCTTTTCAGCTCTTAGAATTTAGTTCTTAGTTCGAAGCAAACAATGGTTGCTAAGTAGCATTTTTGCAGTCCTTCTGCCATGGCATAGTCATAATAGGGTTTAATAGGTATGCTTAGGGTTCACCCCTTTTATGATCACTAAAAGATCAGCCTACGTGCTTCGTGTCATAATAGCACTGCTCCACCTATCAAGATAAACAAGCTTAGTTGTTCAAATATGAATCTGATATTATTAAAACAAAATCGGTTAATTGGTCAGCTAAATGTTCATAATTTAGTTTTGAAATTGCATGTACGCCGCTGGGGTGTGGATCTACAAGGTGGCCACGGTGGGCCGCGGCCCCAATCTGGGATTTTGGGACGGCCCAGACCCCGATTCCCCTCTATTTTGCTGCGCTTCTGATCTCTCCTCGCCCCCATCCGCCTGCCTCGTCGGCGACTTGCTCTCCCCAGATGACATGACTTTAGGAGGATACGGCGGACTAACAGGTCTCCAGGAGCTGATCGCCCAACAGCATCACCGCTACCTAGGCGCGCCGCCGTGCCTACCTTCCTTGTCCGTTCAGGGCTCATGCATGCAGCACCCACTAAGCCAGCAGCCACTCCCCATCACACATTTCTAATTGATTCATTACTCATTAGTCAGGACTCTTATTAGGGTTTGTTGTGTACTGGGCGCTACCTACACTTAATGGTTTAGGTATTTCAGTAACCTTTAGTAGATGTAAAGTTCACGGGGTTTCAAAATTCCGGCCCTAGGAACATGCACTAGTCATGTTGGATTATTGGTCATAGTGAAATTGACCCAGATTACTACTACATGTCATATTTGTTGACAATTTTACTTGTCTTTCTTACTCATTAGACATGATATCCAATTATTCACTTTGATTAGTTGCAAACAATAAGTGCTAGACCAACTTCTTGATTCAGATTTTGGACGGTCTCTTACTGCAGTTACAATTCTGCATACTTGTCCTAGTAAGCTCACAAGTAATGATTGATTCACTACCTCTATGCTTGCCTTGTCATATTTGTTGTCAATATTCTTTTATGATTGATTCACTGCAGACATGAGTGAATAGTATCTCTTTGTGTGATCTCTTCGATCATGTGTGGGCAACGAACACTGCATTATATAGAAATAAAAGTTTCATATCCACCTTTTACATAGACTAGAATCTTGCAAGGTGCTTGCTCTAACTTTGGAAGGTTATATTGGTCGCACATACCATGCAACTGATGCTTTGCATTGCTTCTACTTTGTTGCACTGCCATTTGCTTAGTTTACACATCGTGTATGTGAATACACCCTGCCTATCCATTCTCAGTACGTATTCCATCTGTCATCATACCATATTTATCCATTCAAATGTTGTTCTTGTGTATCATACTTTCAAAAGGAAGAGGGCGATTGCTGGTCGAGAAGGAGCAAGAACAAAGTATTTGGAAAAGGTAGTGACACCTGATAAATCAAATAGCCCATTAGGTGTAATTGCAATATCACCAGACCCATAAAACACACACAACTCTAGTAGACTCTAGCGCTTCTACACTGGCCATCTCTGATGCCCCAACTCAGCAGACCCCAACTGCAGCAAACAGTATGATGATGCCAATTAACATAGCACCAGCTCTACGATGCAAAACCCCCATTCCAGCAAAGAGTACACAAAATCGAGTTGCCAAATCCCTTTTAGAACGAGAGAGAGCCCCAATTGCAGAAAATAGTGTTGGGGAACATTGCATGGAAAACAAAAAATTTCTACGCACACGGAATGATGAGGACATGACTACCTTGGATAAGACCAAAAATATTGCATACATGCATATTTGTCAGGTGATTTCTAGTGCAAACTATTCAATAATCTATTTATGTTATCCAGAACAAAAATACATCACATACTTTTGTGTTTTGTCTAATTGTAGGTGTATGGGACATTTGTACAATACACATATGAAGATAAGGGAAAAGGAGAAGTTTAGGTGATGTTCAAAAAGTCCTCTCACGTCACTTTTGGACCAAGAGAAGATAGAGTCCAAGTCTCTCACGTTCTGGACTCAGATTCGGACTGCACAGACATACCTGACTCAAAACGTCAATAACTTTTTCATCCGGACTCCAAATTGGGTGATTCTTTTTTTGTTGGAAAATAGATTTCGTGCACCTTCCAACCCAATTGGATTCACCTTAAAATTCGTCCGAGCGTTGAGTTATGGACGAAACAATCTGATGTCAGCAAAGCAGAATCCGAGTCAAACTACAAGTCCAAAGGTGTTACGTCACCTCCGCTTGGGCCCATTGGCCTTGTACGACCTAGGGTTAGTTTTAGGCTGCCTTGGGACGTCCTACCACCTCCTTGGCCGCCACCCTTGCTCCTATATAAGTAGATCCATCTAGTAGCTTTTTCCTTGGGATTTGTTTAGTTAAAAGTTAGCCATTGCAACTTCGTACTTCGCTTTGTGTCCAACGACCAGACCAAGACCGCCACGGATCCCCACCTTTATCAATACTTCATATATACTCGCAATATTCAGATTGCTTTATCATATTCTTGCTTGTTTTTCGGTTGCTTGCAGGAATAGACCTTCGTGGTCAGGTTGATTGTGCTCCGGCGTGGTCAATAACCTCTCGGAGTTGGTTTAGCGATTGCTAAGGCGCAACGTCGTGCACGTTTGTAGTCGGATCGTCAAAGTCTACTCCACCAAATCGATAGTTATCATCTCATCGAAAGATCGGGACACCCTCGCCTCTATCAAGTGGTATCAGTTTTCCGGTTGCTCGGTGAGAATTTCCAATTGTCCCTAGATTCGATTTATTTTCTTACCTATTGTCCAAGAAAAGGCCACCAGAAAAGTTAGATCTATTCATCATTTTTCCTAGCCAGTCCAAGCCTTTGCAATTTTCTTTTCATTGTTTGCATTATTGAATTATTGGTTGCATCGTCGTGTCGAGTTGCTGGTCTTAGTGTCTAGTTCCTTTAGAGTTTCGAGTTCTGTTCACATTAGTCACGCCGCGCTGCATCATTATCCCTTCCACTGTCCACCATACCATCCATCAATTTCCACCACGTGCTATGCACTATTCATTGTCATAATCATAGTTGAGGTCATTCACATCTTCGCTGATCCAATCTGCATCTTATCTAGTTTGTTTTGGAAAAGAGAAAAAAAGAGAAAAAAGAGAAAAAAAAGTAAAAAAATCAGAGAAAAAAAGAAAGAAAAGGAAAAAGTGTGAGAAAAAGAGAGAAGAAAAAAAACAAAGTTTGGATCTATCTAGACTCAATCTCGTAGCTGAATTCGGATTGGAATCTGTTTTGTGCACTGTTCAGTAAAACAGGCATAACTTCCTCATACGAAGTCCGTTTTGGCTCCGCGAGTACTCAAATTAAAGCTAGAGACGAGCCGCATCTAAATAGTTGCAGAAGCTAGTTCAATATTTGGCATCTCAAAATCGGCTCCTAAATAGGTCTTTTGCCCTCCGAAGTTCGTGAACACAGCTTATTCCAGTTTTTCAAATCAGTTTTAGAATTTTTGACTCCTCATATCAACTCGGAATTGAGTGATTCTTTTTGCATTGGAAAGCTTGAGTTAGTAGCATTCTTTGAAAAAGTTATCAGAAAATTGGCTCAAACTTTTCAAGAGGAAAACTGGAGAGAGAGTTGTTGTATATCATGCTTGGCAGTTGTTTTTCATCATTATCTTTACTGCCGTTGTGCTCTTCACTTATATCTTGCTGTCTAGAGCTACTCATTATCCTTCATTGATGCTAGTTGTGCTACGCCGTGACCTCATTAGTGTTCTAGGCTCGCGTCTCTAGTCCGGTCTAGCCTAGGACCAGCACAGTACCGTCGTTGAGCGTTTATTCAACATTGCATCTTTGAATTGATTATTGCTAATCTTTTGCTACCATATATAGCCAACCCAGCTCCACATATTTCTACACCGTATACGTGACGCTCCCCTGGCAATCTCTTTACACAATCTTCAGAGTTACTTGACACCGCTGGTTGCCTGTCACCGCTGCCGCATGGTAAGAACTTGTAAGACATTGATATTTGCTTTACTGTGAGCGTTTTACCACCACATCCTAGTAGTTATAGAAACATTATTTTTGGATTTTGTTTCTTTTTCTACTAATCATGACAGGATCCAGAGTCAATTTATGGGCTTTGTCGATCGCGGGAGACATGCCACCACCTATGCAAATACCACAACCGTCACGAGAGGTGCACAAACATCCAAATGCACATGATCATGTTCATGTTTCTATACCACCATTTAATGGCCGTTTTAGACCTCCTTTATATATTGAATGGGAGTTAGACATAAATAATATATTTGCTTCCCATAATTTTGATGAACGTAAAAAGTTATGGTTGCGGTTGGTTCTTTCACTGGTTATGCTCTAGTTTGGTGGAGTGAATATTGTCGGTTACACCCTGATTATGTACCTAATACTTGGGATGATTTAAAACATGTCATGAGAGATAGATTCGTCGATGTTTATTATACTCGTGGCATGATTAAAAACTGGAACATTTAAAACAAGGTAGTGACACCGTAACAAAATATTATGATGATTTACAAACTACCTTGTTGCACTCATTTTTAGAAGAAAGTGAAGAAGATTTTATGGATAGATTTTGGGAGGATTAAACCATAATATTCAGGAGATACTAATTCATGAAGAGTGTTATCCTATGGACCATTTGTTTCGTCTTGCTTGCAAAGCTGAACAGGAAATAAAACGACGTGTTGCCCACAAGGAGAACAAGCGCACGGTGCACATTCCAACTGTTGATACAGATGTTTATTCAACTACTAGGCGCATTATGACAACCACATCCGTTGTTGCGAGGACTACATCATCTCCACCATGTGACACATCATCATCGAGAGTGCCTGCATCATCTGAGTTGACTATAAGAGGTAATGACAAAGGTATAGATTTTCCACTTTTACATGAGAATGATGCATGCCTAGTTAACTTGAATACATCATGTGTTGAGCTACCCACTACTTTGATCACACCACCTATTTTAGAGGATTATATTGATAATTTGACTTTGCCATGTGATCAAACAACTGAAATACCAACAATTTTGAGTGCACCCATTGAATTAATTGTTGATGCAAAAGAATCAATATTTAATCATTTTGATATGACCTCTAATCTTGGTGATGATTCTGTGTCGAATGACTTATTGCATGTTTACTTATTTAAGCATGTTGTAGCATGTAAACTTGATGCAAGTAAGGTTTATTCACCAATGTTTGGATGGTTTAATGATGAACATTGTCAATCTTTTGAAATGAATAAGAGCTTCACTTATATGTGCAAACTGAGTTGCAATATTTTCATGCCTTCTACTTCTTGTGATAATGTTTTGGCTTTAGATTTTATGAACTATGCAAGTTACTCATCTATTTATGTGTCATATGTGCAAAAATCAAGGAAAAATAAAAATGGATGACATATACATATACAACATGTACACCTTGTCTCTTTTGTTAGCCACATTTCAGACTAAGAACCGCCGAGGACGGCTTTGTTTTCAAGAAGTGGAGGATGATGAGGACATGACTACCTTGGATAAGACCAAAAATATTGCATACATGCATATTTGTCGTGTGATTTCTAGTGCAAACTATTCAATAATCTATTTATGTTATCCGTAACAAAAATACATCACATACTTTTGTGTTTTGTCTAATTGCAGGTGTATGGGACATTTGTACAATCCACATATGAAGATAAGGGAAAAAAAAGTCCTCTCACGTCACTTTTGGACCAAGAGAAGATAGAGTCCAAGTCTCTCACGTTCTGGACTCAGATTCGGACTGCACAGACATACCTGACTCAAAACGTCAATAACTTTTTCATCCGGACTCCAAATTGGGTGATTCTTTTTTGTTGGAAAATAGATTTCGTGCACCTTCCAACCCAATTGGATTCACCTTAAAATTCATCCGGAGCGTTGAGTTATGGACGAAACAATCTGATGTTGCAGCAGAATCCGAGTCAAACTACAAGTCCAAAGGTGTTACGTCACCTCCGCTTGGGCCCATTGGCCTTGTACGACCTAGGGTTAGTTTTAGGCTGCCTTGGGACGCCCTACCACCTCCTTGGCCGCCACCCCTTGCTCCTATATAAGTAGATCCATCTAGTAGCTTTTTCCTTGGGATTTGTTTAGTTAAAGTTAGCCATTGCAACTTCGTGTACTTCGCTTGTGTCCAACGACTGCACCAAGACCGCCACGGATCCCCACCTTTATCAATACTTCATATATACTCGCAATATTCAGATTGCTTTATCATATTCTTGCTTGCTTTTCGATTGCTTGCAGGAATAGACCTTCGTGGTCAGGTTGATTGTGCTCCGGCGTGGTCAATAACCTCTCGGAGTTGGTTTAGCGATTGCTAAGGCGCAACGTCGTGCATGTTTGTAGTCGGATCGTCAAAGTCGTCTCCACCAAATCGATAGTTATCATCTCATCGAAAGATCGGGACACCCTCGCCTCTATCACGGAAGATCTATCCATGGAGACGCATAGCTACGAGAGGGGAGAGTGTGTCTACATACCCTCATAGACCGTTAAGTGGAAGGGTTTATCAACGCGGTTGATGTAGTCATACACCTTCATATCCGCCCGATCAAGTACCATACGTACAACACCTCCGATTTCAGCACACGTTCATGTCCTCACCTTCTTGAACCAGCAAGATGGGCAAAGTAGTACATGAGTTCCGCTAGCACGACGGTGTGGTGATGGTGGTGATGCAACTATCTTCGGAGGGCTTCATTGAGCACTACAAAAATATGATCGAGGATGAACTAGAGGGAGAGGGGCGTCGCACACAACTAGGGAATCATGGTATGTGTTATATATATATATATATATATATATATATATATATATATATATATATATATATATATATATATAGGTGGAGGCGGCAGGGGAGGCAGCCCTGGGTGTCGGGGTTATGATACTGACAATGTGTACTAGGGGTATGAACAAGGGGCAGAGTCTAGCTACGACGTAGGTGTAATGCACGGTGTTTAACAAGTTCAGGCCCCTCACTCGGTGGAGGTAAAAGCCCTACGTCTCGTGCCCTGAGGCTTGCTTTGATATGATATATAGGATTACAGAGTTCAATCTTGCCTGGCTATGGAGAGAGGTGTGGCTTATATAGAGTGCACCGCAGCCCCATGTCTCCCGTGCCGTGGGGCCATTAATGCCATTGAATGAGGCAATTACTACTGTAATGAGCTTATACTACAGGAGTTACATGTAACAGTAGTTATAACTCTATTTAGTGGACGACTTAGGATCCCTCGACCGTTGCAGCTCCACAACTCCTTCTCGCCATGTACGTCCGAGTGGTTGATCGTCAGCCGAGTGACACGTGACCGTCCGAGTGCCGCCTGAGTGATCCTCCTGTTGTACGCATCCGAATGCTGGCATGGTCTAGGGACCTACCTATGATGATGATGGGCCCCATGTGTGTCCCGAATGATGGGTCCTTGACCCTACATGTAATAGGTGAGCACATCATTAGCCCCCGGATCGATTGGGATTACGTAGGATAGGTGAACTAATCCTTCGATTAAATCCGAGTGCCACAGGATCACTCGAAATATATTTCTGAGTCATGATTCGTTGTTCCTAGGACGAAAACACAATGGATTCTGGACTTTATTTTTTCCCCAGATGACCGGGTGTTGTTGATTGTCGAGTAAAAACCCGGTCGCATTCGCTTTATCTCTCGAGAGAGATGGACTAGGGGCCCGAGTGAGGGCATGCCATGGCAACTCGAGGGGCGACGCTGGCGCTTGGTCTGACTCTCCAGAGGGACGCCACTCTTATCCCACAGGACCGCCAGCGCAGACCTTCTACGAGTCTAGGTTTATGAGTCATGTGCCTTGGAGCCTGCCGAGAGGGCCAAGCGAACCCGCAGAGGGGCGTCAAGCTCGTCACATAACGATCCTGAAGTGGACTTCAGTCGGGTGTTTAACGTGGCCGAGTGCACGGGTCCTCGCGGAGGGTGGTCAGTCGGGCTAACGTGTGTCCTTTAGGAAAGGAGGTGTGGGCAAACAATTGGATTGATTTGGCTCGGAAATCATGGGATTTGAATTCACGTGTTCTCACGCTGAAGCGGTAACGTCGTGCGATGGTGGGAAAGTGGGGGCGTGGCTGCTTGATTTGCACCCATGATCTCCACCACGTGCTGCGTCTGTCCTGCGGGTCATCGGTCTGGAGACTGGCGGTGAGAGATTTGCTCCATGATTTTGTCTGTTGATATAAAAGGCTCGGCGGTGAGGCTTCAGGCCTCAGATCCCCTTCCTCTCCTCTCGGCTCATCTGCTTCTTCTCTCCACCTGAGTGCACGGCAATGGCGAAGGGCTCCACGGCGAAGGCAGAGAGGGCAAAGAAGGCGGGCAGAGCCACCTCCTCCGCCTCGGGCGCAGCAGCGGCTGGCGACGTGTCGGGGGAATGGCTCCCATCTCGCATCTCCGCCCGGCGACAGGAGGACTTGGCGGAGGAGGGGCTGATCCCTCGCGACGAGTGGTGATGCCCAGGCGCGAGGGAGATCGAGCCGGCGCCTAAGGCGGATGAGCGTGTCCTTCTCGTCAAAAACATTGAGTGAGGTTTATCAATGGCCCCGGATCCTTTCTTTGGTCGTTCCTCGATTTCTTCAATGCTCAACTCCACCATATTCCTCCCAACGCAATCATCTACCATTCGTCTTTCATCTTCCTCTGTGAGAACTTTCTGGGCTACTATCCCCACTTGAGTCTCTTCAAACACATCTTCACCTGCTGGTCGATGTCAGTGAAGAAGGACTCGCCGACTGGTGAGAAAACTCAGGTCATCCAGCTGTGCAGGGGTCTGGGCATCCAGGTGCGGGGGGAGATCGTTTCCCAAGGTGGGCTTTCCCGACTCCGTTGAGGGGTGGCAGGGAACTTGGTTCTACTGCAAGGACATCCCTAGTGCCAACAGCCACTCGGACCTTCTGTTGTACATGATCGAGAGGGTATGAGCTCTGCTGACCCTCAGCATGGAGAAGGAGCAGAAGGTGGGTGTCGACATTCTGTCCAACGCGTTAATAGGCATTGTGAATGGTGGGGTAAACGGCACGGACCTGATAGAGACCTTTTTCAGTCGGTACATCTAGCCTCTACAGGCCAGGGCCCACCCAATGTGGCTGTACGAGGGGTTGGGTGACTCCACTCGGGTGCATCCAGAAGACCTCACCGAGAAGGAGGTGGGTGCCAAGATTAAGACCATCACCTGTGCCTGTGATACCCCATGGGGGACTCGGCTGGTGCCAGCCTTTCACAAGGACCTGACGCCCATCGAGGTATTTGTCTTCGATTCAGTCGGTTCGTTTGTAGATTGTCTTTTGTATAGTTGATCTTCACATTTTCCTGTGTTTGCTTCTCAGGACTTCCGAAACCTGGTCTCCAGGATTCCCATGGTGGATCACTCGCCTCAGGATGTGAAGAGTGACACCGAGCAACAGTATTCGGAGAGGTCCGATGATGATGAGAGTGATGACGACGATGAAGAAGAAGAGAGTTCGGAGGAGGGGGCGAGGCTGAGTCCTCCCCATCCTATGAGGCCCCCAAAGAACCCCGCTCCAAGGTGTTGCACGCCCCGATGGGAAAGGGAGAAGAAGTTTAGCAGTCGACTGCTTCCGGCCGTGCGACTCAGAGTTCCAAGCGCGCCCGTGCCGGGGCTGAGAGCTCGGCACAAAAGCAATCCAAGTTGCCCATGCAGATCTCCTCCAAGCCCGAAAGGCTTCCATGCCGCGGATCCTAGTGGCAGTGCATGTGGCCTACAAGTAAGTGTTCTCGCCGATTCTTTGTCCATCTTTGAATCCATTCGGTTACTGACCGAGTGTTGGTTTGACTTTGCAGCAACGACACCTCGACCACCTCAGCAGATCCACACGCCCGCAAGCTGGCCCGAGTGATGCCGATGCGGTCAACGCCGCTACCTCCAGAGGTATGTTGCATCGCTTTACCCGTATGGTTATGTCTTTGTCCAACTGAACTTTGATGACTTCGTCAATTTTTGCAGCCCCGCCTGAGGCTATCCAGATAGATGATGAAGTGACCGTTGACCCGCCGAACCCAGATGCCTTTAGGGAGAGAGTGTCGACTGCCGACACACCAATGAAAGATGCCTCTCCCCGCCAGACGACCCGTCTCTCTCCAGCAAAGGTCACAGCCAAAACCGTGAGGCCGAGCCTCTGGCTCAGGGCGGTTCAGCTTGCCTGTCCGCGGTGGTGCCTCCTGCAAAAACTCCCCAAGCTTCTCCAAGTGGAATGGCGGCGATCCCATGACAGAGGCGAGGGGCCCGATCTTCAGATGAGATGATAATTATTGATTTGGTGGAGATGACTTTGACGATCCGACTACAAACATGCAACAGCGTTGCGCCTTAGCAATCGCTAAACCAACTCCGAGAGGTTATTGACCATGCAGGAGCACGATCAACCTGACCACGAAGGTATATTCCTGCAAGCAATTGAAGAACAAGCAAGAATATGATTAAGCAATCTGAATATTGCGAATATGGATGAAGTATTGATTAAAGTGGGGTTTCATATGCGGTCTTGGTCGGGCCATTGGACACAAACAAAGTACACGAAGTTGCAGCGATGGCTAACTTTTAACTAAATAAAACCCCAAAGAAAAAGATACTAGATGCATCTACTCATATAGGAGCAAGGGGTGGCGGCCAAAGAGGTGGGAGGACGTCCCAAGGCATCCTAAAACTAACCCTAAGTCGTACAAGGCCAATGGGCCAAAGTGGAGGTGATGTAACACCTCTGGACTTGTAGTTTGACTCGAATTCTGCCGCAGCATCAGATTGTTTCGTCAATAACTCAACGCTCCGGACGAATTTTAAGGTGAATCCAATTGGGTTGGAAAGTGCACGAAATTTACTTTCCAGCAAAAAAAAAGAATCACCCAATTCGGAGTCCGTATGAAAGAGTTATTGGTGTTTTGAGTCAGGTATGTTTGTGTAGTCCAAATCTGAGTCCAGAACATGAGAGACTTGGACTCTATCTTCTCTTGGGCCAAAAGTGACGTGAGATGACTTTTTGAACAGCAAGTAAATGTCCCTTTCTCCCTTATATTCATATGTGGATTGTACAAATGTCCCATGCACCTGCAATTAAACATGGCACAAAAGTCGGTGAAGTATTTTTGTCCTGGATAACATAAATAAATTATTGCATAGTTTGCAGTAGAAATCAGCTCACTAATATACATGTATGCAATATTTTTGGTCATATCCAAGGTAGTCATGTCCTCATCATCCTCCCCTTCTTGAAAACAAAGTCGTCCTCAGCGTTATTTAATCTGAAATGTGGCTAACAAAAGAGATAAGGTGTACATGTTTTATATGTATATGTCATCCATTTTTACCTCCCTTGATTTTTGCACATATGACACATGTCTACATGAGTAACTTATATAGTTCATAAAATGTAAAGCCAAAATATCATCACAAGTAGTAGAAGGCATGAAAATATTGGAACTCAATTTGCACATATAAGTGAAGCTCTTATTCATATCAAAGGATTGACAAGGTTCATCATTAAACCATCCCAACATTGGTGAATAAACCTCTTGCATCAAATTTACATGCTACAACATGCTTAGATAAGCAAACATGCAATAAGTCATTTGACGCAGAATCATCACCAAGATTAGAGGTCATATCAAAATGATTAAACATTGGTTGTTTTGCATCAACAATTATTTCATTGGGTGCACTCAAAAATTTTGGTACTTCAACTGTTTAATCACATGACGCATTCATGACAGTAACACAATTCTCTAAAATAGCTGGTGTTCTCAAATCAGTAGGTAACTCAACACATGATGTATTCAAGTTAACTAGGCATGCATAATCTCATGTGAAAGTGCAAAATTTGTACCTTTGTCATTACCTCTTATGATCAACTCGCATTTATGTAGGCACTCTTGATGGTGATGTGCCACATGGTGGAGATGATGTAGTACTCGCAACAACAGATGTGGTTGTCATAGTACGCCTAGTAGTTGAAGAAACATCTGTATACACACTTGGAATGTGCACCATGTGCTTGTTCTCCTTGTGGGCAACACATCGTTGTATTTCCTGTTCACCTTTGCAAGCAAGACGAAACAAATGGTCCATAGGATAACACTCCTCGTGAATTAGTATCTCTTGAATATCACGCTTTAATCCTTCCCAAAATCTATCCATCAAATATTCTTCACTTTCTTCTAGAAATAAGTGCAACAATGTAGTTTGTAAATCATCATAATATTTTGTTACCATGTTAGTGCCTTGTTTTAAATGTTGTAATTTTTTAATCATTCCACGAGTATAATAAACATCAACGAATCTATCTCTCATGACAAGTTTTAAATCATCCCAAGTAATAGGTATAAAATCAGGGTTTAACAGACAATATTCACTCCACCAAACTAAATCAAAGCTACTGAAAGTACTAAACGCAGCTTGAAATTTTCCATGCTAATCAAAAGTATGGACAGCAAATATATCATTTATTTCGTACTCCCATTCAATATATAAATCAGGCCTAAAACGACCAGTAAATGGTGGCATGGATACATTAACCCGATTATATGCATTCTGATGTTGTTGATCCTCTTGTGACGGTTGTTGTATTTTCTTAGGTGATCTCAAATATCCCACGATCGATGAAGCCCAAGAACTAACAACTCCGGAACCTGCCATAGTTAGTAGAAAACAAGAAACAAAATTCGAGAATAATGTTCCTATGAACTACTAGGATGTAGTGGTAAAACGGTCACAATATAACAAATATCAATATCTTACAAGTTCTTACCATGGAGCGGGTGCTGACAATCAACCAGCGGTGTCAAATAACTCCGAAGATTGACTAAAGCGATTGCCAGGGGAACGTACGTATACACGATGTAAAAATATGTTGAGCTAGCAAGGCTTAAATATTTGCTAGCAAGATATTAGCAATAATCAATTCAGAGATGCAATGTCGAAAAACTCTCAACGACGGTACTGTGTTGGTCCTAGGTTAGACCGGACTAGAGACGCGAGCCTAGAACATTAATGAGGTCACGGCGTAGCACAATTAGCATCAATAAAGGACATGAAGTAGCTCTGGACATCAAGATATAAGAGAAGATCACAATAGCAGTAAAGATAATGATGTGAAACAACTGCCAAGCAGGATATACCAATAACTTTCTCTCCAACTTTCCTCTGGAAAAGTTTGTGCCAATTTTCTGATAATTTTTCTCAAGAATGGCACCGACTCAAGCTTTCAAACAAAAAAATAATCACCCAATTCTGAGTTGATACGAGGAGTCAAAAAAATTTAAACTGGCCTGAAAAACAGGAACAAGCTCTGTTCGCGAACTTCGGAGGGCAAAAAGATCTATTTAGAAGCCGATTTTGAGGCGTCAAATATTGAACTAGCTTCTGCAACTATTTAGATGCGGCTCGTCGCGAGCTTTAATTTGAGTACTCACGGAGCAAGAACGGACTTCGTATGAGCAAGATATGCCTGTTTTTCCGAACAATGCACAAAACAGATTCCAATCCGAATTCAACTACGAGATTTACTCTCGATAGGCCCGAAATTTATTTTTTTCTTCTCTTTTGTTTCCTCACACTTTTATTTTTATTTTTTCTCTTCTTTTTTTCTCTGAATTATTTCTCTCTCTCTTTCTTTTTTGTCTTTTTTTCTCTCCCTCTTTCCAAAACAACTAGATAAGATGTAGATTGGATCAAGCGAAGATGTGAATGACCTCACCTATGATTATGACAATGAACGGTGGGTAGCACGTGGTGGAAATTGATGGATGGGATGATGGATAACAGAAGGAATAATGATGCAGTGGCGGCCTGACTAATGTGAACAGAACTCGAAACTCTAAACGACTAGACACTAAGACCAGCAACTCAACACGACGATGCAACTGATAATTCAACTATACAAGCACTGAAAAGAAAATTGCGAAGGCTCAGAATGGCTTGGACAAATGTTGAACATATCTAACTTTTTTGTGTGGCTTCTTCTTTGGACAATAGGTAAAAAATAAATCTAATCTAGGGATAACTGGAAATTCTCACCGAGCAACCTGAAAACCGATACCACTTGATAGAGGCGAGGGGCCCAATCTTTCGACGAGATGATAACTATTGATTTGGTGGAGACGACTTTGATGATCCGACTACAAATGTGCAACAACGTTGCGCCTTAGCAATCACTTAACCAACTCCGGGAGGTTATTGACCACGCCGGAGCACGATCAACCCGACCACGATGGTCTATTCCTGCAAGAAATCGAAGAACAAGAAAAAAATATGATTAAGCAATCTGAATATTGCGAATATGGATGAAGTATTGATAAAAATGGGGTTTCATAAGCGGTCTTGGTCTGGTCATTGGACACAAACGAAGTACACGAAGATGCAGCGATGGCTAACTTTTAACTAAATAAAACCCCAAAGAAAAAGCTATTAGATGGATCTACTTTATATGAGCAAGGGGTGGCGGCCAAGGCGGTGGGTGGACGTCCCAAGGCAGCCTAAAAGTAACCCTAAGTCATGCAAGACCAATGGGCCCAAATGGAGGTGATGTAACACCTTTGGATTTATAGTTTGAGTCGGATTCTGCTGCAGCGTCAGATTGTTTCGTCAATAACTCAACGCTCCAGACGAATTTTAAGGTGAATCCAATTAAGTTGGAAAGTACACGCAATTTTCTTTCCAACAAAAAAAGGATCAACCAATTCGGATTCCATATTAAAGAATTATTGGCATTTTGAGCCAGGTATGTTTGTGCAGTCCGAATCTGAGTCCAGAACGTGAGAGACTTGGACTCTATCTTCTCTTGGGCCAAAAATGACGTGAGAGGACTTTTTGAACAGCAAGTAAACGTTTCTTTATCCCTTATCTTCATATGTGGATTGTACAAATGTCCCATGCACCTGCAATTAGACATGTCACAAAAGTCTGTGAAGTATTTTTGTCCTGGATAACATAAATAAATTATTACATAGTTTTCATTAGAAATCACCTCACAAATATACATGTATGCAATATTTTTGGTCATATCCAAGGTAGTCATGTCCTCATCATCCCAGCCCCAGGGCCGACTCCTGCACCTCCGTTAGCTCCAGCTGCCTCTTTCCCCCTTTACCACGTCCTAGAGGAGCAGGTGGGAGCGAGTAAGGAAGCGCTAATCCAGGTGGGCCCGATGTGTAGCTGGCTGAAGGACGCTTACAAAACCAGCACCGCACTGGAGACCAATGTTCGAGTAAGTACCATTGTGAGTATGATTTCCAGTCAAAATTTCTTCTTTTCTTGTAGTACGCTTTCTACCAGTTGGTTTGTACGGGACACACCCACTGGGTGTACATGATCCAGTGGTGGCACGCTAAGTGCACCCACTGGGTGTAGTCCCCGAGGTTGCTGTCGACTGGAGTCAGTCGGCAGGAGGCTTAGATTGCTAGTTTTTTGTAAGTTCACTCATAGTCTGGCCAAAGCGTAGTCGAGTGAACATGATCAAGTGGGGGCACGCTGAGTGCACCCATTGGGTGTAATCCCCGAGGCTACCATTGACTGTGGCAGTCGGTGCTAGTCCTAGAGTGGTTTTTTTAGCTCATTGACGAGTCAGTTTCCAGTGGGGGCACGCTGAGTGCACCCACTAGGTGTAGTTCCCGAGGCTGTCGTTCGTCTGCATCAGCTCCACCAACATGTCTGTCACCTAGTGGTGTATCAAGGACACAATTCTTCTATGCAGCAATGAGGATAATCCTCAGATCACGAACCCTATCCACATTATTGCTACCATCATCTTTCAACTTAGTTTTCTCTAGGAACAAATTAAAATTCAGGGAAACGGTAGCACGGGCCATTGATCTACAACATAGATATGCAAAAACTATTAAGACTAAGTTCATGATATATTAAGTTCAATTAATCAAATTACTAATGAACTCCCACTTAAATTAACATCCCTCAAGTTATCTAAGTGATACATGATCCAAATCAACTAACCCATGTCCAATCATCACATCAGATGGGTAGTCATCGATGGTGAATATCTCTATGTTGATCATATCTACTATATGACTCATGTTCAACTGTTTGATCTCTAGTGTTTCGAGACCATGTCTGTAAATGCTAGGCTTGTCAAGTTTAACCCAAGTATTCTGCATGCGCAAAACTGTCTTACACCCATTGTATGTGAACGTGGAGTCTATCACACCCGATCATCATGAGGTGCTTCGAAACAACGAACTTTGGCAACGGTGCATACTCGGGGAGAACACTTTTATCTTGAAATTATTGAAGGGATCATCTTATAATGCTACTATCGCTCTAAGAAAAATAAGATGCATAAAAGATAAACATCACATGCAATCAAAATATGTGACATGATATGGCCATCATCTTGTGCTTTTGATCTCCAACTCCAAAGCAGCGTCATGATCTCCATCGTCACCGGCTTGACACCTTGATCTCCATCATTGCGTCGGGGTCGTCTCGCCAACTATTGCTAACGCATAGTGATAAAGTAAAGCAATTACATGGCGCTTGCATTTCATACAATAATTAAGAGACAACCCTAAGGCTCCTGCCGGTTGTCGATATTACAAAACATGATCATCTCATACAACAACGTATATCACATCATGTCTTGACCATATCAAATCACAACATACCCTGCAAAAACAAGTTAGACGTCCTCTACTTTGTTGTTGCAAGTTTTACGTGGCTGCTAGGAGCAACTAGCAAGAACCATTCTTACCTACGCAAAACCACAACGGTGATTATCAAGTTTGTTGTTTTAACCTTCCTCGAGGACCGGCCGTAGTAAAATTTGATTCAACTAAAGTAGGAAAAACAGACACCCGCGAGCCACCTTTTTGCAAAACAAGTTGCATGTTAGTCGGTGAAACCGGTCTCATGTGCGTGGACATGTAAGGTTGGTTCGGGCAGCTTCATCCCACAATACCGTCGAATCAAAATAAGACATTAGTCGTAAGCAGTATGACCATCACCGCCCACAACTCTTTTGTGTTCTACTCGTGCATATCATCTATGCATAGACCTGGCTCTGATGCCACTGTTGTGGAACGTTGCATGGAAAACAAAAAATTTCTACGCACATGGAAGGTCTATCCTTGGAGATGCATAGCTATGAGAGGGGAGAATGTGTCTATGTGCCCTCGTAGACCACTGTTGGTGCATTTATCAACGTGGTTGATGTAGTCGTACACCTTCACGATCCGCCTAATCAAGTATCGAACGTACGACACCTCCACGTTTAGCACACGTTCAACTCAATGACGTCCTCGCCTTCTTGATCTTGCAATACGGGCGAAGTACTAGATGAGTTCCGGGAGCATGACAGTGTGGTGATGGTGGTGATGCAACTATCTTTGGAGGGCTTCGCCGAGCACTATGAAAATATGACCGAGGTTGAACTAGAGGGAGAGGGGCACCGCACACGGCTAGGGAATCGTGTTGTGTATTGCCCCTCTCCCTCCTCAGATATATATAGGTGGAGGGGGAGGGGAGGCGGCCCTAGGCGCGCCCCCAAGGGGCCGACAACTGCCCTAGGGCGCTTGCCCTGGCCGCACACCCCTTCCTTATTTCTGCATGGGGGGGGGAAGGTGGGCTGACTGCCTTAGGGCGCCTCCCCTTTCCTTCCCTCCCCCTTGTTGCATGGGCAGGGGGTGGAGGGGCGCGCCAGCCCCCTTGTGGGCAGGTGTGCTTCCCACCCCCCCTTTGGCCCACAAGGCCCACCACTTACCGGTGGCCTCCCGGAACCCCTTCTGGCACTCCGATGAATACTCGGTACATCCTGAAACCTTTCTAGTGACCAAATAGTATCGTCCTATATATCAATCCTTACATCCGGACCATTCCGTAGCTCCTCGTCATGTCCATGATCTCATCTGGGTCTCCAAACAACATTTAGTCACCAACTCACATAACTCATATAATACTATATCGTCAAAGAATGTTAAGCGTGCGGACCCTACGTGTTCGAGAATGATGTAGACATGACCGAGATGCCTCTCCGGTCAATAACCAATAGCGGGACCTGGATGCCCATATTGGTTCCTACATATTCTACGAAGATATTTGTCGGTCGAACCTTTACGACAACATATGTAATTCTCTTTGTCTGTCGGTATGTTACTTTCCCGAGATTCGATCGTCGGTATCTTCATAGCTAGTTCAATCTCATTACTGGCAAGTCTCTTTACTTGTTCCATAATACATCATCCCGTAACTAACCCTTTAGTTACTTTGCTTGCAAGCTTCTTGTGATGCTATATTACCGAGAGGGCCCGGAGATACCTCTCTGATATACGGAGTGACAAATCCTAATCTTGATTGACGCCAACTCAATAGACACCTTCAGAGATACCTATAGAGCATCTTTATGATCACCTAGTTACGTTGTGACGTTTGATAGCACACAAGGTATTCCTCCGGTATCCAGGAGTTTCATGATCTCATGGTCGAAGGAATATGTATTTGACATTAAGAAAGTGGTAGTAATAAACTAAACGATCATATGCTACGCTAACGAATGGATCTTGTCCATCACATCATTCTCCTAATGATATGATCCTGTAATCAAATGACAACACATGTCCATGGTTAGGAAACCTTAACCATCTTTGATCAACGAGCTAGTCTAGTAGAGGCTTACTAGGGTCACGGTATTTGTTTATGTATCCACCCATGTATTTAAGTTTCCGATCAATACAATTCTAGCATGAATAATGAACCTTTATCATGATGAAGGTAATATAATAATAACCAATTTTATTATTGCCTCTAGGGCATATATTTCCATCAAATAGGAACCATGTTCCACTTCTTCTCAGTACAGAAGATGAATCTTATATTGTTGTAAGGAACTTTGTGCGCATCTTTCCTTCATGGAAAGATTATACCATAGACAAAGAACATTTTCCAATCTTCCTCCATAACTTACGCGTAAGTAATGTACTTATGTTATTCATGGTAATTACTACATATGTTTCTACTGATAGAAGACAGAAGATTTCATTCTTTCAAATAGGTGAGGACCAAACTGGATAGTCAAGGCGAGCAAGGGTTGGTTGCGCTTTTCAAGTACTCGTTGATGAAGTACCGTTCCTACCTGAGGCAACGCACTTCGATGGCAAGCCTCTAAACGAAGTTTCTTGAAAGTCTCTGGTGCTAAATTTTTTAGACAGTGACTGGAATAATCTTGTTAAATGTTGGTCTCGTCTGCAGCGTAAGGTACTTTCTATGATATCACATCACAATTTGAACTACATTTCTGCATGTGCCTTACCATCTCACTTGTACGAAACATGTTTGCAGAAGAACATTGATTCTTAAGGGACCACAGAATCTCACAACTATACTGCACACTTCATTGCTCTTGTGAGTACCTCTTGCCCTGTATGACCATACTTACTTTCATAGCTGGTTGATTATGTAGCATCGCTGCACAAGTTAGCCACCTTATCCTCTATTTGGTGGACATTATAAGATCTGTATCGACTCTTACATAAATTTAGAATCAACCCAATGCTTTTGAAGAGGTTTAGATCTTCAGTCCTCTTGTAAGGACTGAACGTCTTCTATCACTATACTTGAATTAACATCTACTCCCTCCGTCCCATAATATAAGAGTGTTTTGTACAATACACCAGTGTACAAAACACTCTTATATTATGGGAAGGAGGGATTGGTTCATTGTGTAGCATTCTACATATTATCTCCCTTGCCCACCATTTACTAAAAAATATCGGATCTATATTTAATCTTACCAAAAAGTTGAATACACAGACAATGCCAGTGAAGAAGTGTAGCCCATTGTTGTTGTCAGTACATTTTGTCCCGTAACACTTGTACTTATAGGGATAGGTAGTTGATTATGTAGCATCAATCTGCATCTTATCTTTATTATCCTCTATCCCATCCAGTATTATCATATCTATAATTACTCTCTACAAAATGTGTTGTATAGGCAATGCTTATGAAGAAGATTTTGTGCTAAATTTCTAGAGTTATCCTTCCCTTGACATGGAGAAGGGCATTATAGAGCCGGTGTTAACTGTTAATATAAGTCAGTCCTTCTAAAGCCTTATCCTCAACTGCTGTTTAATTTGCCATACTCCATATCGTCAACTGCTGTTTAGTTTGTTATTTCTATCAAAATGCATGTTAGCAACAACTATAAGTTCCAAGTTTAGTTGTAAAACCAAATTCCTTATTCATACCATGCACATTACTCAATACAGATACAATGATTTTATTTAGACTTGCATGTATGCTTGTTTTTCTTGATCTATAATCCGGTGTGTGGTGAAGCAGCCCACATTTGCACGTTGTCATCTATTGATTTGTCTTACTGATGTGGCTGATGATATGAACAACATGCCATGCACATTAACCAAAATAGATACAATGATTGTCTTTTGACCATCATCTATGCTTGTTTTGTTGACATGGTGATCTAGTAGTGTGGTGAAGCTCCCGCATTATTTACAATGCAAAATTATGCTATTGATATTTTGGACCGACTCTTTATTTTCTAATTTGAAATTCGATGGAATTGACAGCATAGTTACCATCTTTGTTTGTATACGTGCAAAACCTGTCATCTCTCTGCTTGTTTCAGGGTGATATGCCTGGTGGCATGCACAAGTTTGTTGAAGGTTGTGAGACAAACCCAACATATATTGCAGCAAAGAAGGCAAAACATCTTGAAGATAGCGAGACAACCACAAAGTCATGTCTTGATGCAGTGTTCAAGTTACTTGAGACTAGCAGTCACACAAGCTCACAAAATTCGCTGTTTGAATCAGTTTGACTTCTTCAGTCGCAAGTTCAACCAGAAAAGTATTCTGCAACTCAAGTTCGACTTGAAGTAGAATCTCTAAGGAAGATCATGGAGAACACCAATGAGAGCCTCATTGCTAAACAACTACACCTGGAAGCTATAACCGACATGCTAGGCCGGTCTCACAGCCTTGCTCAACAGCTTGCGCTGCAGCTCCTGCACAAGGCTAACCTTTCTTGAACTGTCTTGGAAGTGGTCTTGGTTTAGTATTATTTTGTTACACTACAATGGCACCTAGTTTTTGTAATCTGCTTTGTTGCGCTTTATGATCATCGATGGCGAACTTCGATGCCTAATGGATGTAATATACTATAAATCCTTTATTGTATAGTGTAGGTTTATTCTAAGTTACTATGTCATAATTTCTTCATTGTATAGAGTAGGTTTGTTCTTAATTCCTACTAGTTACCGTATATGCCATCATTCGCTATCTGAAAAAAGGGCGAAAATCTGATGTAGTCGACCGCGCCGAAACATTTGCCTCCAACGGGCCTGCATTTGCGCGGGTCACAATTGGGCCGGCCCGCAACTTTCTTGGGCCTGCGCTGACTGGCCATTGGGTCCCTTCGTGGATACTGTGCGCTAGGCCCAGAACTTACACGTGCCTTCATTTGGCCTAAAGTTTAGTTGGGCCTTTAGTGGAACCAGTGCTTAGTTGGGCCCATGTAGCTTTGGGCCATTAACTGGGTGAATACTCTGCTGGGCTGTTACGGCCCAGAAGATACCATGGGCCTTTAGCAGGTCAAAATGCATGTTGGGCCTCTATTTTCAATAGTCGTCCACGGGCCTTTAGCAGGATGAAATGTAGACCGTGCCATTATTGGTCCACTTATATGACAGGCCGTTACTAGGCCGAACGATATCTCGGGCCTTAGTTGGCCCACTAATATCATCGGCCTTTAAGAGGCCGAAAGCTTAGTAGAGGCATCAATGGGCCGAATTATACAGCATGCCTTTAACAGGCCCAAAGTCACGTTGGGCTGAATTGTTGCCACCTTGATCACATGCCATTAGTGGGCCAGATGTCGCATCGGACCATATATGGCCCATGGGCAGCACGGGCCATTCCCAGGCTGAAAGACACATCGGGCTGAAATGGGCCCTGTCTACATCGGGCCTCTAACAGGCCGAAATCTCAATGGGCAGTAATTGGGCCCAAATACTCGGCGAACAATTAACAGGCCAGATCTGGACTTGGGCCGTAAATGGGCCGTGTTTAGGCAGGTCGTTAGTGGGCTGGCCCACTAGTACCTGAGTAAATATTACAGGCCTTTGACTTGGCCGGCCATTTTAACCTATTGATGCGGAGCATCCTTCGGTCATCCCCATGGACCTTCCATCAACTATCCAAGCTCCAAGTGGACCCATGACAAGAGCAAGAGCTCGTGCTATTCAATCTGAGGTGACATCACTCCTATTCGATTTCCCTTTTCCTTCCAGTGAAACATGGCTACTACCTAAGTCCGAGACATTATGCGTGATCAGGTACAACGTCCAAGCCAAGGAACCAGAGGCTGAAGAAGAAATGACAGACGTCAAGTCTCTGGACAACCCAGAACTTCCGGCCACAACCCGGAACTTCCAGCCCCCGGAACTTCCGGCCCGCCCGGAGCTTCCGGCCCCCGACGACATCGACCAGCCCGGGCCTGCCAACATTCTGGTTAGCCCGGAACCTGCTCGAACTGCTCAAACTTCCGGCCCCCGAACTTCCGACTCCGGCCTGACCTTCCGGCCCCTTGAAGCCAGCCCAGCTCCACCAAGGCCTAACTCTCGGCTTAGGCCGACTGCCTGACCTTCCGGGCCTCGAACTTCCTACCGTCATGAAGCAGCCACCGGGCCGAGGCCCGTACCTTTCGTCTCAGAACTATAAATACTCTCCCACCTCCTCCTAGTTAGGGTTAGCATTGGTTTAGCTCATCTTTGGTGTGAGAGCCCTTGCTCATCCACTTGGTACTTCTCCTCGGAGTTCACGACCTCTTCGGAGAAGATCCCCAAGCGGATTCAAGACCCCTCTAGGGTGGACCCCATCAAGACCTCCTCTCGGAGAAGATCGGCTACTCGTGTATCTTTCCTTTGTTCATTTTGAATCTTGTGCTACCTTATGTGTTCGGTGATCTAGCCCATGTGTAATCGAAACTTGTCGGTTTAGTGTTCCTCTTGAGTGTGTTTTTCTTGTGTTCTTCCGCCCGTTCATCATGTTTCCCCCGTAGGATCCCCTCCAAACATGAAAGATCTCCGATTAGGGTTCCACCCTACATCATATGGTATCATGAGCCACGTTGATCACGTTTTTGGAGCCCCTACCCCGTGTTTTCTAGCTTGATTTTGGTTGTTTTCGTCCTAAATCCGAAAATTCTCCACCAAAAATAGCCCCATTTTTTTTGTGATTTGTTGGTAAGATGAAGTTTTGTTGGATTTGATCCGTGGATTTGCTTTGCTTCGAGTGGATCTAGCATCCCTACCCTTCTTCCCTTCTAACTCCTTTTCCCCCTCGGAATTTGGGTTTTCCCCCCAATTTTTCCGCCCAAACCCTCGATCCCGAAGTCCCTGTTCCTGGCAGATTCCTGTTCATGGTGTAATTTGGCTAGTAATTTGTTGATAGGCCAAATTAATTAGTGGTCATCCAAGCTAATCAGTTACTATTTTGTTTAAAGATTGCAACAGGAATTTTCATGGACAAGAGGATACTTGGGACATGTCCTAACCGGACTCGTGGTATCTCGGAGTTACCACAATGCTACCTAGGACAAGTCCTAACAAGGATCAGAGGTCAAAGCTGAAGATTGCAATGCTATGGATAGAGTTACACAGAGGGAAAGTGCAACATGCAGAAATACACGTGAAGAGTGGAGAAATATGATTCATAAGTGATCGCCATTATGTGTTGTGATTAGCGACGTTGCCAGAATATTTTATTCATAAAAGGCAAGGCAAGGAGTGCTTATACTGTGAATATAATATAGCCAAGAGGGGTTGCCATGCAGGTTAGCTATACGTGTTAGCCGGCCGATTAAAAACGTAAAGTGATATAAATGTAAGGCTTTGGAATCAAGATGGACAGATTCTAGTCGATTTAGCTTTGGAATTGTTTTCGTATACGCCAAGTCCAGCGTGCCAATATAAATGTAAGGCTCTGGCCGATTGAGGGGATAACAATCGATCTATCAACAAATACATTACTTTTTTACGTATGTCTTTTTCTCTATCGTTCTTCTCTGCCGAGCCCTAGCAGCCCTAGGGTTTGGTAACCTTCGCCGTTTTGCGCTGAAAAGCGGCCGGTTCTCCTCCACGAAATCGAGAAAATCTTTGTTGCTTTGCTCGTAAAGCAATTGTTCATCGTCACGAAAGCACGACAATTATCTTGGTGTTGCGCGGCGATTTCGCGTGCCAACACAATTGGCGACTCCGCTGGGGACGAGAAGAAGAAGAGGCACATGATGAATACCGAGTCCAGGAACGGGAGCAACATCGACCCGGAGAACGTCATCGCCGTCACACTCGACGATCTGTCTGAAGATGATCGGCGTGAGCTTGAACAAGAGCTTAAGAAAGAGATGGCCGAGCGACTAAAATTGAAGTTGACTGGATACTGCAAGACAAGGATCGGCGTCGTCAAGAAGGTACATGTGCCGAACCCTTCAGATTCGATCAACACCGAGGTAAAAAGTCAACCAAGAAATTTCCCATCTAATTGATATGTGCGTACCTACCAAGTATGATTCTGATGTGAAAACTACGACGCACACAATTACTCAATCAGTAGCTAATAGAATTGAGGAATTTAAGGAGCAGCTTCACAAAGATCTCGAGAATATTTTACCTAGTCAGGTTCGGTCATTAGTGCTGCAAATCAATGAAGGATATTACGAGAAAAAGTCGATGCCGCTGCAAAATACAGGATTCATTAACTTTCCTAGTAATATTCATACACATAGTGCATCGGTTAATAACAGTGTGCAGCCCAATGTTCCTTTAAATTGTGATCAAGGTGGCGGAACTATGTGAACAGTTCGCTAATAATTTTATGCCTAGCGTAGCAGCTCCTACTGTCTCAACTTCGGTTCCACAAAATCGCAACAGCAATAACCGAAGTGCTAGTTCTAATTCTAGTTTGCAACAACTTTTTTATCCAACTGTAGAATATAGTACACGAGCGCTACTAACTGTCAGTACCGGGATTCCGTGCGGGCCTGTAACCGATTCATATGTTAGTGGGTCTTCGCTGCAAACATCACAAGCTCAAATTTCTTTGCCGGAGTTTCCATCACGTGCTAGCATTCCATCTGCTCCACAAACTAGTTCTCAACAGCCGAATGATAGTTTTAAGGATAAGCTCGCTAGTATACTAAGAGAATTCGGTTTAGAACCTAAGAGTAAAGCACACGCATATCCAAAACCATACCCTGATTACTTTGACTCGACACCATGTCCTCGCGATTTTAGAATTCCTGAGTTTGTTAGGTTACAGGGGAAGATGGTACATCTACTTTCGAGCATATCGGACAATTTTTAGCCCAATGTTGTGATATCGGCACATCGGATGTTTATAGGATTAAATTATTTCCGTTGTCTTTGTCCGGTATTGCATTTACTTGGTTTACATCGCTTTCTCCTAATTCTATTTCAACATGGGCACAATTGGAGCAAAAATTTCATGAGTACTTTTATAGTGGTGAAACAGAACTTCGGCTTTCAGTTTAACTATGGTTAGGCAGAAATATAATGAGCACGTTCATGATTATATTAGGAGGTTTAGGGATGTAAAAAACCGATGTTTCAGCTTGACCATAGCGAAAAGGATTTAGCCGGTCTTGCCTTTTCGGGTCTTCTCGCTCATATTAAGGATAAACTAGAAGGGCAAGAATTTTTAGATGTTAATCAAGTTTTGCAGAAGGCTTTGGCGCAAGAAAACCGGACTAAGGGGATGAAACAATATAGCCGGTTTGAAGATAATATTGATAATAAGGAGGATAATCATGTAGGTAATGCCTTCGATTATGATAGTAATTCGGCTAGTGAAGTTGACGTTAATATATGTGTAGCCGAATGGATTCCAGCTTCAAAGTCAAAACCCTTTGCATGTTATGCTTTGAAGCCCATGCCTGCTAGAAGAGCTGAAACAAAATACACTTTTGATGTTAGCAAGTGTGACAGAATTTTTGATATGTTACTGCAAAATAAAATAATTAGAGCGAGAGAGGGCCATGCAATTCCACCTACCGAAGAGTTGGGTAGGAGAGCTTATTGCAAGTGGCACAATTCTTTCTCTCATGCTACTAATGATTGTAACATGTTTCGTCAACAGGTGCAATTAGCCATTAATGAAGGACGATTGATGTTTACAGAAAGTTCTAAGATGAAGCTCGACAGTGATGTTTTCCCTATCAATGTAGTCGAGCTTGAGAGTAAGAAAATTCTTATTCGGTCGGATCGGACCGAATCCGCAAGAAAGAAAAATGTTGTTGATGATAATGCTTCTCCAAGGATGATCAAACAAAAAAATCCAGAAGTAGGAGTTTGGAAAGTCAATGGAAAAAGGAAACAAGCTCCAAGACCAAAGCCGTCAGTTAGCATGTTGTTGGAAAAGTACACCTCACGCAAGACCAGCAATGTGTTTAACCGGCTTAGAGAGAATAAACGTCTTAAATCTCCTTCTGGACCTGGCGGTCATGAGCAATGGCAAAGAAATTTAAATGACCAACAGCCCTATATTGCAATGGAGCTGACGTATTGGGGTGGTGCACCTCCTATGTACCCATGATTTCCTCCATGGAGTTTTAATCCTTGGGTGCCATATCCTCTGATTGCAGGTTATTTTCACCCAAAATGGGTTCCGCCGAGGCCTATGTTCAGAGCAAACATACATGAGAAAAGGGCTCCGCTCAATGAGGCAGCTAGATCATGTGATGCAATTGTTGTCCAAAGGAACGGTCATCGACGCAGTGCAGATGGTGAAGTTCATATAGGTGGTCAAAAATTTATGTGGGTGCCGATCAATCGTAGAAGTGATGCAAAAGCACATGATGGGACTGTGCGTGGCTGCACCAAGATTAGCGTAATAAAAAATAATAGTTTACAAGATGATTTGCAGCCTAGTGTGCAGACACATGTAGACAAGAAAATTGTACGTACTAGTGAGTTGGTTGATGCATCTGCTGATGAATTTACTAGAGACAGTGGGAGAATTGAAGCCATAGGTACAGAGGAGAATAGTGATGGTGTGAAGTTGCAGCAAACCGTCCGACGTAATCAGTTTGAAAAGGAAACTAATTTTGGACAGATCAAAGAATTCATTGTATCCTCATGTACTAATCAACGGTCTAAATCGGCAAGTTCATATGCTGATTTATTCATGGGAGGTTGTGGCCCAGGAGCGTCCAAAAATGTCAAATCTAGCACTAATTTGGATTTAAGCAATGTACGCAGCCAGAAATTTAAAGCTAGTAATGGACTTGATTAGCATAGAGGTATTTCGGCCAGAGATAAAATATTTGCCATAAAAGCGAAATCGTCAAGACAGGCCGAGAGACTCGGGGGGCAACAGAATTAAGTCAGCTGCACTAGAGACTAAACCAAGACCTCAGTGGTGTCCAACGGGACTCACACACACTAAGAAATGACGTGTGCAGAGACTACGGGCATTTGAAATGAAGGAAGAGATAGTCGAGAAGAAGCGCTTGTTCGATCAGGAAAAACCAATGGTGCCGAAAATAACATGGAGGGAGAAGCACATTGTGGGGGAGAAGTTGCCCAAAGCTCCCAACGGAAAATACTAAAAAAAGTACTGTCATAGCATGTCCAAGAAAACATGAGATAATGTGGCCCATATGTTATTGCAAGTATCCCCCTAAGTAAAATTGGCCGATATAATTTTTATCGCCCTAAGCAACTATATGGCCGATGAAGTTATCGACATTGTCGTAAGGAATAATATGTTTTTGGTGAATACAATTATACCAAAAACAGGGGGGCATGTGTTCATGGTGTAATTTGGCTAGTAGTTTGTTGATAGGCCAAATTAATTAGTGGTCATCCAAGCTAATCAGTTACTATTTTGTTTAAAGATTGCAACAGGAATTTTCATGGACAAGAGGATACTTGGGACATGTCCTAACCAGACTCATGGTATCTCGGAGTTACCACAATGCTACCTAGGACAAGTCCTAACAAGGATCAGAGGTCAAAGCTGAAGATTGCAATGCTATGGATGGAGTTACACAGAGGGAAAGTGCAACATGCAGAAATACACGTGAAGAGTGGAGAAATATGATTCATAAGTGATCGCCATTATGTGTTGCGATTAGCGGCGTTGTCGAATATTTTATTCATAAAAGGCAAGGCAAGGAGTGCTTATACTGTGAATATAGCCAAGAGGGGTTGCCATGCAGGTTAGCTATACGTGTTAGCCGGCCGATTAAAAACGTAAAGTGATATATATATATGGTAATCGTGCTATACAAGGTAATCCAATCAAGATGGACAGATTCTAGTCAGTTTAGCTTTGGAATTGTTTTCGTATACGCCAAGTCCAGCGTGCCAATATAAATGTAAGGCCGTGGCCGATTGAGGGGATAACAATCGATCTATCAACAAATACATTACTTTCTTACGTATGTCTTTTTCTCTATCGTTCTTCTCTGCCGAGCCCTAGCAGCCCTAGGGTTTGGTAATCTTTGCCGTTTTGCGCTGAAAAGCGGCCGGTTCTCCTCCACGAAAGCGAGAAAATCTTTGTTGCTTTGCTCGTAAAGCAATCGTTCGTCGTGTCGAAAGCACGACAATTATCTTGGTGTTGTGCGGCGATTTCGCGTGCCAACAATTCCCGACCACCGGAACTTCCGGCCCAGCCCGGAACTTCCGGCCCCCGGACCTTCCGGCCCAGCCCAGAACTTCCGGACCCCGGACCTTCCGTCTTGCCCGGAACTTCCGGCCTAGACAGAAAGGTCGCACATCTTCGGTGACCCCCGCTTCTTCGGCAACTTCGACCACGGTGCAGCGGCATATTCGCCAACGTACTGAAGACCGTGCATCACATCCTCGTCCACATTCGCATCCGTTTGGAACCTCTACCGTAAGCAAGGACGGTAATCTCGACGACATCTTTGTCCAAACCTTGCCATTGCATTGATAAACATCATAGCCATCTTTTGCGTTGCTTAGCCATCGAGACTAGCCATTGAGTATTGCAGGCAATGTGACTTGTGCACATTAGTGATCATACTCCATAGCATACATACCATACCACCGTGGTGCATATCTTGGGATCCATTTGTGTGTCACAAAGTTGTCATAGCATACACAAGTGCTATCTTGGTTCGTGAAGTTTTGCATGAGAAAAGAGCTCAAAAGTGAAAGAGCCACCCAAGCTTTTAAGCAAAGAGGAAAGATAAGCAAAGAGCTTGTGAGCAAGAACCATAGCATCATACTACATTAAGATTGTCATATTGGATCATCTAGGATCATAGCACCGAATTACCATACATATAGCATACGTGGGATAGAGATAGTTGCATTTTTGCCTAGTAGGTTGTGCACAAGTTCCGTATCCGCCTATTATGCAATCGTGCTAGCGTCTCTCTAGTATTGTGCAACAAGAGCATTTTCGTGGATTCCACATTTAGGCTCACTTTTGGTTTGCACAATCCCACTTATCTATTTGCGAGTGTGTTTCCATGTACCCCTACTTGCTTGGTAAACTTGTTGCATTTGCAACTTTGTGAATATTTTCTAACATTATTGAATCTCACTTAAATTTGCATCTAATTTTGTGCCACCATCCTCACCAAGCTCCACCATAAGCTTTTATTTGTGTATGTGTGACAACCGACAAGGATTGGTACCAATAGTGCTATTTCATTGTCCGCATTTGAGTGAACTTGATTCATCATCAACATCGGTCAAAGGTACATTGGTATAAGTTCTTCTCCTTCTACCACTCACATCTTTTTGCTTGGAATTATGGATAGGCCAAGTACCTCTACCAACCCACTCTTCATCGAGCAAGACGACGACATGTCTTCATTCGTCACCAAGAGCCACCTCTTTGGTGCACAACAAGCGTTGCATCAAGAGCAACAAGCAATGAGCGACCGCATCGACAACCTCGCCACCGACTTGCGGCTCTCCGAGCAACGTACAAGGGACTACTTCGACAACAAGTTCGACGTGCACAAACAAGAGAATGATGCAAGAATGGACGATATCCGCACCTTGATGAGGAACCGACATCATTCCACTTCGTCATCATCAAGACGGAGCCGCTCAAGTCGACACTCCGACGACACCTTCTACGACTCAAGTACACCGTCATCGAACACCCTTCGACGAGCCGCGCGTCAAGACCGTCATGCATCTCGCAACCCGCTACATGACAAGCATTCACAAGAGCAAGTCGATGAAAAAGTCCCTCGTCCTCAATCAAACCAAGCCGCTTTTGCCCAAGCTAAAGAACGACAACGACTAAGGCGCCAAGAGGAAGAACGAGCGCGTCTACATCAAGACGAACAAGACGCCGAGGCTCAACGTCTTCAACAACAACAACGAGAAGCGCAAGCTCTTGAGGCGCAACGTGCCCTTCAAGAATCAAGTTGAGCCATCGCCAACCGCAATCGCGAATGGAGCAATCAAGAGGAAGCCCTTCGAGAAGAAATCCAAGAGAGGAACTACCAACCACGTGTGCAACGACAAGTCCCTCAAGCTCCTCAACAAGCTCGTCAAGCTCCACCTCAACCTCAAGTTCAACAAGAGCAAGTTGATCATGGACTTCTTCCACACCAAGAGCAACAAGAAGATGATTGTCATCCACGTCAAGGGCGTCATCATCCTCGACCACAACAAAATGAAGAGCACCGATATGGAAAGCTCAAATTCACCATGCCCAAGTTCAATGGAAGCAATGACCTCGAAGAGTACCTCTCATGGGCATTGAAGGTCGACAAAATCTTTCGTTTGCACAACTATGAGGAAGAGAAGAAGATCGCTATGGCCTCACTTGAGTTCCAAGACTATGTGCTCATATGGTGGGAACAAATCATTGAGCGACGACAAGCAAGAGGTGAACCTCCAATCACCACTTGGGCTCAAATGAAGGATGTCATGAGAGCCCGTTTTGTTCCAACCTACTACAACCGCGACCTCTTCAAGAAACTCCAACTTCTCAAGCAAGGAACAAATAGTGTTGAAGAATACTACAAGGAAATGGAGATAGCCATGATTCGAGCCAATGTGAAGGAAGATGATGAGCAAACAATGGCACGTTTCTTGAATGGAATTAATCATCCCATCAAGAAGATCGTCGACTTCCAACCGTACTCCACTCTCATTGAGCTCGTGCACCAAGCTACAAAAGGCGGAACGTCAAGTGCAAGATGACTTCAAGTATGCCAAGTACTCGTCCAAGACCTACGGCTTCTCCAACAACCAATCTTCAACAACTCCTCCAACATCTACATCGACCAAACCTTCTACAAGCAACGACGACAAGTCCACATACAAGAAAACTTCGGCAAGTTCAAGTCGTCCTCCTCCTACTACAAGCAACTTCAAGCCGCGTGCTTCATCATCTACTCCAAACGATAAGACCGTCAAGACAAGCTCCTTCAAGTGTTTCACTTGCGGCGGCCGAGGCCACAAGTCCTATGAATGCACCAACAAGCGCACCATGATCCTCAACGATGATGGCACCTATGATTCAATGAGTGAAGAGGAGATGGAAGCTCTTGAGCAAGTGGCCATGCACCGGCGAGTGAACGAAGATGAAGATGATCAAGTCTTTTGTGATGAGGATTCGAGCCCGCTCTCGTGGTCTCCAAGGTCTTAACCCTTCAACATCAACAAGAAGACGACCAAAGATGCCACATCTTCCACACAAAGGCCGGCATCAAGGGAGATCCGTCAAGGTCATCATCGACGGAGGTAGTTGCCACAACTTGGCAAGTGAAGAACTATGCTCCAAGCTTCAATTGGTCAAGAGGAAGCACCCGCATCCATACAAGGTTCAGTGGCTAAGTGACTCCGGCACTATACGAGTCGAGCATACGGTCCAAGTCTCGTTCAAAATCGGTGCATATGAGGACACTTTGGAGTGTGATGTGGTCCCAATGACCGTTTGCCACCTCCTTCTTGGTCGACCATGACAATTCGACCGTGGTGTCTTCCACAACGGGCGTACCAATCACTATAGCTTCAAGATGAAAGGGAAGGAATATGTGCTACGACCTATGTCTCCTAGTCAAGTGTTAGCCGACAAGCAAGCCACCCGTCATGGAGAAAAGAGTGAGAAAGTGATCCACCAAAAAGTGAGTGAGAGCCACAAGCCAAACTTGAGCGCCTCTTCGCCTAGAGAGGAAAACCTCATCCTATTTGCCACCAAAAGTGAGATGAGAGAAGTGTGTGAGAACCCATCTAGTGTGATGCACTTTGTCCTTGTGTGCAAGGATGGAGAGCCAACAACTAACACATCTCATGAGCTATCTTTAGTTTTTCAATCTCTTTTGCAGGAATTCCAAGATATTTTCCCCGATGAGCTACCTCCGGGTCTACCTCCTCTTCGAGGCATTGAACATCGAATCGACCTCATCCCCAGAGCGTCGCTACCAAACAAAGCTCCATACCGAGTCAATCCCGAAGAAACCAAGGAAATTCAATAGCAAGTACAACAACTCATCGACAACGGTAATGTACGTGAAAGCTTAAGCCCTTGTGCCGTTCCCGTTATACTTGTGCCTAAACCCGATGGAAGTTTCCGCTTGTGTTCCGATTGTAGACCTATAAATGCTATTACTGTTAAGCTATAGGCATCCCATTCCTCGCTTAGATGATATGCTTGATGAACTTAGTGGAGCCAATTTTTTCTCAAAAATTGATCTTAAAAGTGGCTATTATCAAATTCGCATACAAGAAGGTGATGAATGGAAAACAGCTTTCAAAACCAAATTTGGATTGTATGAGTGGTTAGTGATGCCTATGGGTCTATCGGAGGCTCCGGTACTTTCGCAAGGCCTTATGCATCATGTGCTTCGTCCTTATATTGGAATCTTTGTTGTGGTTTACTTCGATGATATTCTTGTGTTTAGCAAAACCATGAAAGAACATCTTGATCATATTAGGGCGGTTTTGCAAACTCTTCGCAAGGAAAGTCTTTATGCAAACATGAAAAAATGCACATTTGGTGTTGACAAAGTGGTTTTCTTGGGTTTTGTTGTATCCTCAAAGGGTGTCCATGTTGATGAATCTAAAATTGAAGCAATTAAAACTTGGCCCCAACCCACCAATTTTCAACAAGTGCGTAGCTTTCTTGGTCTTGCGGGTTTTTATCGTCGCTTTGTGAAAAACTTTAGCACAATTTCCGCTCCTTTGCATGCCTTGAGTAAGAAGAATACTCCTTTTGTTTGGGGATCTTTGCAATCCACCGCTTTTGATGAGCTCAAGTCTTTGCTTACTCATGCTCCGATTCTTGCTTTGCCCAATTTTGACAAAACTTTTGAGGTTCATTGTGATGCAAGTGGAACCGGAATTGGCGGAGTTTTGATGCAAGAAAAACGAGCAATTGCATATTTTAGTGAAAAACTCTCCGGTGCTCAACTTAACTATCCCATCTTTGACAAGGAATTATATGCTCTAGTGCGTGTACTACATGTTTGGGAACATTACCTTAGACCTCATGAGTTTGTCATCCATACCGATCACGAAACGCTTAAGTACTTAAAAGGCCAAACTAAGTTGAACAGGTGTCATGCCAAATGGAGCGAATTTATTGAATCTTTTCCTTATGTCATCAAATACATTAAGGGTAAGGAAAATGTAGTTGCCGATGCACTTTCTCGCATATGCACGCTTGTCACTAAACTTGAGTTGAATGTTCTTGGCTTTGAGCACATAAAAGACTTGTATGCTAATGACCCGTCTTTTGCTATTCCGTATGCTAAGTGTTTGACGACACGTCCTTGGGAACAATACTATATCAAGGATGCTTATCTTATGAGAGCTAACAAACTATGCATTCCCGAGTCTTCTCTTCGTTTGCTCCTTTTGCAAGAGGCTCATGGAGGCGGACTCATGGGACACTTTGGACGCGACAAGACATTCACCACGCTATCCAAGAACTACTTTTGGCCCAAGATGTTCCGCGACGTCTCACGCTTCACCAACCGTTGCTCTACATGTCGCAAAGCTAAGTCTAAAGCTCAATCTCGTGGTCTTTACATGCCTCTTCCTATTCCCTATCAACCTTGGGAAGACATTAGCATGGATTTTGTACTTGGTTTGCCTAGAACTCAAAATGGAAAGGATTCCGTGTTTGTTGTTGTGGATAGATTTTCCAAGATGGCACATTTCATTCCTTGCAACAAGATAGACGATGCTTCACATATTGCTAATCTTTTTTGTAGGGAAATCTTGCGACTCCATGGAGTACGAAAGACAATCGTCTCCGATCGTGACGTCAAGTTCTTGAGTTACTTTTGGAAGACCCTATGCGCCAAGCTCGGAATCCAGCTCTTGTTCTCATCCACATACCATCCTCAAACCGACGGCCAAACGGAGGTGACGAACCGCACCCTTTCCACTCTACTTCGCGTCTTGATCAAGAAGAACATCAAGGAGTGGGAGGCATGTCTACCCATCACCGAGTACGCCTACAATCGCGCAACACACTCGACTACCGGCAAGTCCCCCTTCGAGATCGCTTCACGGCTTCAACCCGTTGTCACCATTGGACATTCTACCACTTCCTCTACAAGAGCGCACCAACATGGATGCAAGTGCACGGCAAGCTACATCAAGAAGATGCATGAGGATACAAGACAAACCATCGAGCGCCAAGTACAACGACTAGCGACCAAGCTCAGCGTCAACAAGCAACCC